>CM060902.1:460078432-461328432 GCA_030737815.1 Allium fistulosum
CCCAACATCTACATATGAGCATATTATACCTTTCATGGCTTATTATGTTACACATGCACTCACACATATATGTATATGATACATTTATGTATAAACTAAATCAAATAAAATTAATTTCATATCTTAATATATTTGAATTTAAATAAAATAAATGATTTTATTTAAATGAAATTTAGAAATGTTCTAATTCAGTTAGACTTCATAGGCCCAATAAAGATCTAATAGGGGAATTTTTTTTTAAATTCACCCATAACTTCCACTGCGGGATGGCCCAGTTCCAATAAGTAGAATGAAAGCGATCTGTATGTTGTTCAGAAACTCTTTCGCTTTCGTTATTTCAAGTAGGGATGTATTAATATTAGGTGCTACGCACATACACATAACCATAAGTGCTAGTCTATCCGATCGCGACCATGCATCATAAATAGTTATCTCATCCTCGCTACTTGTATTAGTAATAGCAGCGGGTTCATCACTCATGATAAACATGTCTATTTCAAGAATTCCCAAGCTGAACAATATTTGCTCATTCCATTCAAAAAAGTTAGTGCCATCAAATTTGGTATAGGATTGAGCTTGTGATAACGGGTTGAGGGGAACTACGAGACTTTTTAACAATGTTCAAAAAGATTTTTACACACAACTACAATAGCAAGGATCGGTAATGAATTGTTGATTAATTAATTGTTAACCCAAAAAATGGATCAACACCCTGAATCAAGTGTGAAAGCACCAGCCTTAATGGCAATCCAGAAAACAACAACACAGATCACTAGAATAAGCAGATAAAAAGAAGAAAAGATAAAAGAGACACGAAATTTTTATAGTGGTTCGGCAAAATCTATGGCCTACATCCACTTTATAATTTATTTATCGCTTGTAGTTTCATATTACATGAGATTTTGAGGAGGAGAGGAGAAGTCATCTTTTATGTTTCATTTTCCTCCCTTTTTCTTTTGCAATACTAGGTGTATTTATAGTTGTAAGCCTTGACGCAGTAGTGGTGTGGAATTGTAGTGACGCTGACTAGGCTGATATTAATTGCACCATAATCTTCTTATTTAAGGTAAGGATGAAGGGAATAAAGGAATATTTGATATGGAAATGGTTGGCATTAATTAGTAATAAATAAGCAGGTTATCATGGCATTTATTGGGCATTAAATCCGGCTTTGATGGGTAATGAATTGGTATTTATGGTGGAGATATGGCTGGTTTTTATTAATTATTTGAGGTAATAAATGTAAGGAAATCAGGAAGTAAATCTTTAATTTCTTCTTCAAGGATGATGACAAATTTGCTGGATAACATTTGCCCCCTGAAGTATGCCTTGTTGGTAACAAGGTATGCTTCGCTCAAGAACTTGTGTTGGTGAAAGCAAATTTGTTGGCTTCAAATTCTCATCTCTCTGGATGTTTGACAGATTTTAAGTGTCGGACCATTCCTGCACAAGGAGATAGACTTAATCATTCCTATTCGAGAGCATTCATATTCAAGAGATACTTTAGAGAGTAGTTCGCAGGTTGCTTCTATAAACTTTGATGGAAAGCAAGAACGATGCTGTAAAGATTTTTGAAAGGTGTCGCCCATAGGAACGAATCAGAGCATGGCTGTGGACCGTTCGGGGTCGCTCATCACATGTGTAATTCGTTCTATAAGCACTAACCTTTAAAACTGGTTTTATGCAAGAAATCATTTTTTATGAGGTGTCGCACTTGGGAAGGAATCAGAGCATTGGACCGCTTACATTCGGGATCGCTTACATGAGTAAATCGCTTCCCAAATGCTAACCTGTAAAGCATTTTTTGATGATGCACAATTCAAATGCAGAAAGGAATCGAAATTCTAGATCTCATTTTTTTTAGTTCAGTTCAGTTGATGATAATTTCTATTTGATTAGCAGACCCTAGAGTTCGGTACTTATCTAAGTGAGAGGCTTTGCATGCCCCCTGTTTCTGATCCTTGTTGATTGCCCCCAGCTATTTGCTTTATGGTAGAAAGAAAGTTTGAATGAGAGGATGCCTCCTGGCTGCCCCCTTGCTGAGTTCCTTCGATAGCACTTTTCCTTGTATGAGGCTTCTTCATCTTTTAAAAGCTAGATCTAGGAACCTGTTTTTTAGATCTAAATTTTTCCTTTCAGATCCGGAGTTGGATCTTCTTCCTAACATAGAATAAGCTTCAGATCTGAGATTCCCTTGTTCTTCTCAGTGAAAGCACCAAAATGTTAACCCAAAAAATGGATCAACACCCTGAATCAAGTGTGAAAGCACCAGCCTTAATGGCAATCCAGAAAACAGCAACACAGATCACTAGAATAAGCAGATAAAAAGAAGAAAAGATAAAAGAGACACGAAATGTTTATAGTGGTTCGGCTTGTAGTTTCATATTACAAGAGATTTTGAGGAGGAGAGGAGAAGTCATCTTTTATGTTTCATTTTCCTCCCTTTTTCTTTTGCAATACTAGGTGTATTTATAGTTGTAAGCCTTGACGCAGTAATGGCGTGGAATTGTAGTGACGCTGACTAGGCTGATATTAATTGCACCATAATCTTCTTATTTAAGGTAAGGATGAAGGGAATAAAGGAATATTTGATATGGAAATGGTTGGCATTAATTAGTAATAAATAAGCAGGTTATCATGACATTTATTGGGCATTAAATCCGGCTTTGATGGGTAATGAATTGGTATTTATGGTGGAGATATGGCTGGTTTTTATTAATTATTTGAGGTAATAAATGCAAGGGAATCAGGAAGTAAATCTTTAATTTCTTCTTCAAGGATGTTGACAAATTTGCTGGATAACATTAATAATCGATCAAACTTCTTAATGAATACAAATACTATAGAATCTTTGTTAATCATCATATAATATTTGGATTCTAACCCTTTAATTTATTTGTCATGACTCAATATGTTTGGAAACTTTGTTTGTCACCTAAATATTAAATTCTATGACTATTATGGTTAATATCAACTATTCACGTTTATAAATTTATAATGTTTCTTTAATTTGAATATCAGCATTTGTTGCGCTTCAATCCAAATTACAACAAACATAGACTATAATTAAGGTATGTATATCAACTCATGTAGTTGCAGCCTTTGTTTGGCCTTTAACTTAAATCGTAACGATAATTTCTTACATTATATGACTTAATATATTCAATCGAACATTAATATAAATAATTTATATGTAATCAACATGTTTTCAAGTATATCTAGACATCAACAATTGTCTTATATCAGAATTGCATGGACATATATAATTTGAACACAAAATACATGAAGTTTACCAAAAATTAAGTTTTCACCAGATAATGAAAAAGAATTATGACATAAATTCAAAACCTTTTGCAAAATCTTAATATCAATTTTCTGTTAAAATTTATAAGCCCTAACAAACTCGGATGGCCTAAAAAAATTATCATCATCCAAATAAAAAAAATTGGTTGAAAACCTTTTACTTCTTTCAAACTCATGGCGAAATTATTTGTTTATGCATAACATAAGATTGTTAGAACCATGCTCTAGTACCACATGTTAGTTTTATTTATATAAAACAACCTAAGAAAAAGGAGTTTATCTTCATGCAATTACAACTAAATAACTTGATGAATCACTAACCTTTCTTTATGGCTTGAAGCTTTGGAGTGGTGCTCTTCTTCCTCATGGGAAACTGCCAGGAATGGTGTTTTTATAATTTTAGAATTTCTCTCCCTTGCTAAAATTAACTGTATGTTATGAGTATATCTAGACGGCAAAGATATCTCTGTTTTTATAGTGGGAGAGGGCCAAAATCTTATGCATTGATGACTCAAAGACATTACGAGTCTTTCTTTATTTCAATGCATTAATAACTCAAAGATGTTACAAGTCAATCTTTATTTCACTAACCATAATGTGAATCAAAATTTAGCCCAAAATACATTAAATATGTGCCTCTATTAATTAATAAGATCACATACTTGGAAATTACATTAATATGGAATTTCAAAACATTTGGAGGGTAATAGATATTAATTTATATACCTTTGGAAGCTAAATAATTATTAATTAATTTCCAACATTTGAATGATTTTCTAACGTGATATGAATCAGTATCTCACTTAATTTCTATGCCTAATATTTTACTTTTTGTAGTCTATATCATCAATTCTCTACCGGCTAATTATATATAAAAATTCAATCAAAAAATATTAGAGTTAGAGATGAACATATTAATAAGACGTATTACATTTTAATTTTGTATTGTTGATGTTAGGGCTGTCAACGGATGCAAACGGATCCGGATATGGCTATATCCGCATCCGCATCCAAAAATTTAAATCTGCATCTGATATCGGCGGATATCGGAGAATTAACATCTGTATTCGCATTCGCTGATATTTTTCGGATATCCGAAAATATCCGCATTCGAAAATAAAAAGCGGATATTTCCGGATATTCGAAAAAATTCGAAATATCCGCATCCGAAATTGAATACGATTTTTATTATACTAGTATTTTTGAACTAAAACATCACAGCTAAAACAATCACTTTCTCAAATGACAATACACACAAACTACAATACTAATCAGTTTTTCAAATGACAAAATAGCGACACGCATAATGTCAAACAAGTTCATACGATATTACAACAATTCAAATGACAAAATAGCAACATACATAATGTCAAACAAGTTCATACGCTATTACAACGATTTTAATAAACAAAACCAAACTAAAACAATAGATAATATTTGTTCCTTCTTCCATCCACCATAGCTTTTTAAATTTAATTTAGCCGTCTACTTAATATAATAATTATTAGAAACATACCTAGTTTAGGATCAGACGGATATTTTTCGAATACGGATATACTCATATCCGCATTCGCATCCGAAATTCTTTTCGGATATCGGATATCCGCATCCGCTTTTTGGATATCAGATAATATTCGTATTTTCGGATATGGATGCGGACGGATTTCAGATTTTAAGGGTATCCATTGACAGCCCTAGTTGATGTTAACTACACGAAGTATCATAGTTATTTTTACTTATGTTTTCATGGAATTTATATTCTATAACTAAAATGGATATAATATTTGATATCAAAGGCAAGTTTATTTAAAACGAAGTTTAGTTAGCTTCTTAATTCTTACTTTGACATATATAAAAATATCCGTGTTAGAAGGGTGAAACCAATCATTATTTTTGTGCTTACTTTGCATCCTCTAAAGTTTGTATATACTGGTTCTAGTTTTTATTTTGCATATCTTTCTCTAAGTGTAGGAATATATTTTGATGAAGCTAATTTGGACAACCTTTTGTTCTTTCTTGTTTGTACTTTCAAGTTATTATGGTGTATTATACACAAATATTTATCCATATGTACAAATATTGGTTATGTTAAATATTTGATAATCGTATTATTTTCAACTATCCTTTTACTCTCATTCAAATTTTGTCAACCATTTGAATTTATTCGATTATGTTGGTATCTATTTCATCTATATGCATGAAATGCTATATGAAACGAAGAAGTATAGTTTATAGAAACTTAATAAAGTGAAAACGGTAGCATTTAATAAGTGCATTAAAAGAAATAGTAGGGTTTTAGAAATGCTTCAAAAGGTATGTATAACAAAGAAGGTAAGGTTCCTTCTTTAAGCGTTTTCAAAATGCTATAAGAAAGAAGATAAACGCTATAAATATGTTATTCCATAGTGAGAATAAAACGATATAATAAAATATTTACCTTCTTATAGCATTTGTTCCTTATAGCATCTAATGAAGGCTATTTAATAAGCTCTATAGAATGTTGATTTTCCATAGTGTTTATTTTCTACATAGTAGGTAATGGTTCTATCATAACATGTCGTTTGATGTGGGTCTTCAAAATGATATAAAAAAAAATTATAGCATTTTTTAAGCGTTATTGAAGGTCCAGTTTGTTGTAGTGATATGACTTAAAAAACTAATCCTCTAAGATACGGCTTAGTTCATAATCCAAAAAATAATTGTTAAATTTTTTAGATAACTCTATGTTATGTAGCTAATGCAACAAGCATCATTATTCTAATAGATTTATTTTTTAATGAATATTCAAAATAATCATAACAAAATAAAACAATATTTATTTTCAGTCAATATTGAAAATAGTTATTATTTCATAAATAAATTTGGTTTATTTCTGAAATTTATCTTGATGCATTCAATGATAAGTATTATATGGCATCCTCCCACTATCTCCTCCATTGCTATAATAGCGTATGAAATATGAAGCTCCATTTAGCTATATATTATGGGCTACTTAATTCTTTTACTGTAACTAGTTTACAGTTTAGAGTTTTTGAACAAATATCCTAAATTCATAGAAATAACTTTTAGAGAAAACAAATTTCTATATAAAAACACACCTGAAATAGAAATTATATTTCTCATTCCATATTAAGTATCTTTTAGTATTTTCACAATTATTGTTTCCAATATCTGAGTATGAAGCAGAGGGACAATTCCTCTCGTCATTCCAACCATGCCTATCTTACATCTACTCTCGACATTCCCTTTCCTTTCAAAACTTAAAAATAACCTTTGCTACAAGACCATAATGAACTCTTTATAAAAATGCAGTTGGTAATCTTTAACATTTAAGGATATCAAATAAGTTGCACTTTTCATAAAATGATCAAATTGACATTTTAATGATCGAATTTCTAGATATATCTTGTAACTGTTGGTTTAGTGTTACATCTAACATAATAAGGTCCTTATTGTAATTAATCATATTGAATACAAGATCTCGCGTTGTAGTTTACATGCCTACTTTGAATGAATTTAATTTTATTGAAGTTTCGTACATTATGAATCACGACTGTTCACTATATAACATTTATATATGATCGAATATGGATCAAATATCCATAATCTTGCATTGCTTAAGAGTTCAAATCTCGTAGAAGATAATACACGATCTTGTACAAATAAACACTTAAGCGACCGTGGCATAAATGTTATAGTAGTTGTATAAATCGTCTCTTGCATGGGTCTTGAAGTGATAACATGCCAAAAGATCTATTGGTAAGCCTATTTTATATTTCTATGTCAATATTTACTCAATTCATTTGTATATTTTAACTGATAAACATTTTATCAATTATAATGGTTGCAAAAATTTATCTAAGTATATCATTTTAACTTTATAGCATATATTCTTACAATAGTAGAAAGGTTAAATGTTATCATTTCGTATTTCTAATAAGGTTACCACTAGATTTGTTTTATGTTTCTCAAAACTATAATAAAAACATAGAAATCATTTGATATCTCTAATGGGCGTTAGAATTCGTTTGCCTTAGGATTTTACCCTTGAGGAATATCAACAAATCATAGGTCCACAAGCGATGGATAACACTTTACTGATTGTATCATAAACAAGTCCAAACCTGTGGTCTTTATACTAATCTCATCTCAACCTTGAGGAATATCGACAAATCAAAAAAATTCACTCGTTCCCACCATTCATGATAGACAAAGTATAATGCACGTACCTTGAGGAATATCAATAAACACATGCGTGTATATAATCTTGTCTAGTCAATATATTAATAATACTACACATAACATCTCTAGCTTGAGGAATATAAACAACTAAAGAGCATGCAATTATTCTATTAATATATAAATGGTAGATGCCAATATATATTAAATATTCATAATCTTTAATATACATACAATGAGTGATATTGATTTAGGGAATAATATATTGCTTGTGAAATACCCTCATTATTCAAGTGTCAAACACATCTGAAATCACGTTATACGTACTAAAATTATGTACTTAATCTTTAAATCTCATTTTTGTTTCTTTCTAATTCCACTTGATTTTATAATACATAGTTCTATAAGTATTAATTTATTTATAAATTTTATAATTTAATTTACTTATATAATATATACATGTATTTTATTAATTAAAAATTATTTAACTAATTTTTATTTTTATTAATTTAGTTATATTTAATTAATTTAGTTTATTTTAGATAAATTTTCTAAAATCTTATATCACTCAATTTGAATTATTTAAGATTGTTAATCAACTATAACATTTATAGTTTGTTTATGTGTGCATATCAATATATGTTTACATTTTAATTAACTAATTTTATTTATTAAATTTTATTTAATTAAATATTTTAATTAATTTGAAATTTTAATTTGATTTATCATAAACAATTTTAAGATAAATTTATAACCACAACAATTATAGCTCTATATATATGTTTAAATCAATTAAATTTTAATAATTAATCTTTAATTTAATTAATCATATTAGTTAAATTTTGAATTTCACAATTTCAAAATTATTTGTTTAATTTCTCAAAATAATTTTGAGACATTGGAATGCATTTTATAACTTTATTAAATTTCCATATTTATATGTTGAACTTAAATTTTTAAATTTAAAATATAATTTTGATTTTTTAAATCAATTTTGAAAATTAGCCCAAATCACAAATGGATGACCTTTGGGCTTACTTTATCCTTCGGGTCAGGCCAATAGTCAAGTACGGTAGAGTACTTGTTACCCAAACTTAACCATACACACTACCTTTCTAGACACCCACCTAAATGAGTAGACCTTAATCAATTAGCCATAATATTGCTAATTTAGGATGCATAGACCATTTTGGCTCTAATACGATTGAAGAAATCAGACCGGTCAGAAGTGGGTTAAATGGGTGAATTTAAGAAAAATCCATTTTAGATCTTTGTTGTGTCTATGAAGTCTTTGCTTATTTCAGATCCAATTTAAATATCTTAAATAAAATCTTTATTTTATTTAACTTTTTTATAAAAGGTTTTATTTAATTTGTATGATTTTTAGTTTATAAGTGCATCAAATACACTCTTATGTGTATAGTGCACATGCAATAAATATGAAGTGTACAAAGTTAGTGTGACCCTATATAGGTGCTAGAATCTACACTGCAATGGATACATTTGCCCCTTTATATATGTTTTTGTTGTCCAAAGGTTTTTTTAGTTACATAAAATAACAATTGTAAATGTACATATAATAACAATTACACACACATTGACATACATATATATATATATATATGTCTGTGTGTGTATATGTGTATGTGTGTTATAATGTTGTTTTAAATGTCTCGAATTCAAAATTAACAATTTTGAATCTAGTTTCAACTTAGGAACGATTTAAGATTAAATATATGATTTTACACTAATATTCCTTTTATAAACTTTAAATTGAAATAACATACATATATGTATACATGTATAAATAATTATAAACAAAATTTAAATTTAAAACAACTTAAATTTATAAAATTTGTACTTGAATATGTTTTAAAACATAAAGTTAGCATATAAAAAGCTAGCCTTAACTTATGAAGGATTTAAAATAGGTTTATTAATTTTTGCCCAAAAGTCCTCTTATGAATATTGAATTAATATAACCTTTGAAAATATGTAAACAACACCTAAATGAATTTACACACAAAGCCAACAAACATATAGAACATGTATTCAATTTTCAAAATGATTTCAAGTAACCAAAACATGAAGCTAACTTATGTTTCTATATATAATAAGCTATAAAATTATACCTGTTAATTTTAATTCGTTTCCAAATCCAAATCATTTTTTCATTTAAACATTAATATCCAAATAAATAACAATATTAAATCAGATAACCTAGGCATATACAAATTCGTTGTATGAAATTTGGGATCTAAACTATACTTATAAGATGAGCATGAAATCAAAAGAAGTAGCATATAGGGATCTAAATTGTAGTAATATCAAGTATTAAATAATCAAATAAAATTAGAAAATTACCTTGAGATGAAGCCAAAAATCACATGATGAATGAGGAAAAACTCTTAGATCTCATCAAATCGCTCTAAAAAATTGCAACAATCCGAAGCACTACTTTTGTATTTTATTTTATTTGACTTTATTTGATTTGTTTAGGAATATTTTCTTTCATAAAGCAATGGATATTCGGTCACGAAGGGGGAGAGAGATAAGAGAAGGAGAAAAGGAATTGTTAAAAGGAAAAATGAACGAAGACAGATTTTTTAAAATGGAATAATTGAAAATTTTCCAATTTCTTCCTTAAAAACTTCTCTAATTCCTAAACAAATGTTAATAAAATCCACTCCCCTTATCATATATTTTTGACAGCAATATGATGGAGAAGAGTAGCAAAAATTAAATGAATGAATTTGTTTTAAGTAGGTAATAAAAGATAATTAAAGGCTAGAGATCTTTTGCCTTTCTTTAATTACTCCTTTGCTTTTTCAAATCAAATTTGAATCCCTTCCTCTCCCATTTTGGTTGGCCATAAAAGTTCCAACATGTACCATAAATATTCCTAGCTCTATTTAGTAATTAGTCTATTTAAATCCAATTTAAATATTATATAGATATCGTATATCGATGCGTGCATATACAATTTTTATATATGTATTTTACTAAATTCCAACGGCTTTAAAAAAATAAAAAAATTTGATAACTAAAATTTCATATATATTAATTAATTTACAATTATTACAAATTAATTAAATCGTGTGGTTTTTTGGAGTATTCATCATTACGGTTGTGCAATTCAAAGTTGTAAATTCAGTTAATGATTAAGTTCAAACAATTTGAATATTAACATTCATATGTCATTGTATCTAGTGATGTGACATTTTGGCTGAATTTATCACTTAAACATCTTTTCGATAAAATTCAATTTTATTGTTATATCGGTACCTGGTAGTAATGATTGTTTACACGGTTCTCTTCATCAAATTATACTACATTAGGACTTACGGAATTTGATTTTGTTCTTAATTTAAACATTGTCCACATTCAACTTAATTCGCCCAAATACAAAATCCTTGGTTTAATTATAACAATTATTATTAATTTTATTGCTCTGGCTAGAGATTTTGACTTGAGTTCACTATAATTAACCATGTACTAACCCCTATAATTGAGGAGATGAATTGTCTATTAAATAGTGTTTCACTTACAATGCTTCAACTCAATCCTAATTATAGTCATTTAATGGATTACCATGCGACGATTCAGCGATAATCAAAGTGGAGTGTCCTTATTGAAATTCAACGGTATACTCAAGTCGAAAGAACTATGTAATATTATTACTTCGAGATTCTCTGTTTGACCTTAGTTAAATTAAACAACAGAGAACTCTCGATTGGGTCATTCCATAATCATCAATAACTATCAATAGCAACCCCTAGTGCCCTTAGTAGCCATGAGTAATACACTACTCAACTTTTGGAAAGCGTTACATAATCAAGTCTAAACCGATGAGTCAATATCCTTTCTTGAAATCTTGATTAGGAATATTTAAATAATATGCAATTTTAATGTGATAAATTTCTCATGATTGCAACACATTGCCTACTACATAACATATCATTTAAGGATTTCAATTTAACAAACTTTAAATTAATCACTTAACTAATTATATCACCATATGACAAAGTATATTATAGAAATTAAACATTGTTCCCTAACTCTATCAGATAACAAGCATTACCCGCATGGACTAAAGTCTAGCTTTGGGTGAAAACGATTTCATCATAATCGATGCCTTAAATTGATGAAAACCTTTTGCAACTAGCCCTGCTATATAGTTGGGTTAGTTTTTCTTAAAAATCCATTTGTAACAGTTGGATTTTATCCCTTTGGGTATGTCTGCTAAAGTCCATACTTTGTTATCATACATGGAATTCATCTGAGATTTCATAGCTTCAAGCCAAAGTGCAGAGTCTTTACTCTATAGTGCTTGTAGGAATGAGAGAGGAGTATCATCTTCTAAGATACGTCCTCTTTTTCGCCATCCACGAGAAAACTGTCGTATCTCTCTGGTTTGCGAGTTTCCTGTTAGACCTTCTAATAAGTTGCATTGTATAATGGTGAATTTGATTCTTCTACTAGTTCAACCTCTATGTTTACTTCTTGGGTCTCGATCCAAGTCTATAACTTCATTGTTAATATCTTTTCATAGAAATTCTTTTCCTAAAAAGATAGCATGTTGAGAAACAATAACCTTTTGTTCTCCAGCGTTACAGAAATATATCTCAAAGAATTCTTAGGATATCTTATAAATTTAGACATATTGGGGGCCAATATTCTTAACGTACGTTGGACAACCCGATACCTTTAAATAATTCAGGTGTGGTTTCTTCCCATGCCACATCTCATATGGAATCTTAGGCCCAGATTTAGTAAGTATCAAATTCAAAATTTGCGCTATGGTTTCCAACATATATACCTAATATGAAAGAGGTAACTCAGCCTTACTCATCATGGAACGATACAGGGTTAAAAGATTCCTTCTTTTCAAAACACCATGGTATTATGGAGTATAGGGTGGAGTAATCTGAGAGATAATTCCATTATATTTTTTAAGTACTATTGGAGCCCTTTTCTAATATACTTACCTCCTCAATCTGATTGAAGTATTTTAATTTTAGGTTTGTCTAATTTTCTACCTCATTCTTATGCTCTTTAAATTTCTCTCTCTCTCTCTCACGCACACAGACACACACACACAAATATATATATATATATATATATGTGTGTGTGTGTGTGTATCCTAGGCTTGAGAAGTTATCGGTAAAAGTTACCAAGTAATTTTAATTATCCTTGGTCGTTATAGACATCGGGCTATATACAACGTTATGTACGAGACCCAAGAGTTGATCAACTCTTTCATTATGCTTGGTCATTTTTCGTTTCATACATAACTCACATGTGTCAAATGATTCATAATCAAACGATGATAGAAAACCTTCGGTTTTTCAGTTTATACAGTCTTTTGTCACTTGTTGGCGACAAAAATGGCCACCAACACCCAAATAGTAAGAGAAAGCACCAAAGATCCAATATCCAATCACAAACAAAATACTGTAGAGGAATACATATGAAGAAATCAAATTAAAATGGTAAGAAAGTAAATGAACAAGAGCATCTATAGTGATTCGACTGACTTTGGCCTACGTCCACTCCAAAAAATTTCCTTTTTTGATTTATACTGCCATTTACAGTTACAATCCAAGAAAATTAAGAGTAAAAATGACGGAGTATAGCCTAGGTAGAAGACGGAGTGTCAGAAAGAAGACCTCTTACAATAAACCATGCCTGGTGTATTTATAGGGGAAGTTGTCGAAATATCTTGCCCAAAATCTAGATCTAGAAAGTCCATGCCAAGAAGACCCGACCTAAAAAAATTGAGGCTGATCGCTCACCCCTAAGAAGGGTCGGCTCTGGCCCCTCTTCCATGCATGGTGGGGCCCAATGATCCCTTGTGTGGGTCCCCCTACTCCTCAACTTCTTGTTTCCAAAGTCGTTTCCCAAGTTGATGTGTCGTTCGTTGAATTGTTGAGAGGTCATCGTTGGGTTGTGTTGCCAATCCAAGTAATCCATTGCCATATTAATCCGATCTGATCCCTTACCTAGGGAAAGTGCCAATTCCATACTTAGCCAATTTTAGGGTGTCATCTGTCCGAATCCACTCGATCATCGTCCATAGCCTTGTTTATAACTGATCTTCGAGCCTGATAATCATCTCTCTGGGCTTCCTATCGTGATGATCATGAAATCTGTTTGGCCAAATCCATCGGTATACCGCCTGGCCAAAAGGCGGTATAACATTTACCCCGCCCAGGCCTTGTGATAGGAAGGCGTGTTTTGAATTGCCACAAGTCCAAAGTCTAGAATTCATCGATAGCCGAAGTATTTAGTCCAAAATCCGAACCATTGCCAAGCTAAATCGCTGTGACCTTTCTCGTGTCCGCCCAGGAAGCCATTAATGAAATCTGCGACTTTTCCGAGTCGATGGCCAATTCCGAATCAATTCCAAATCCTTAGGCGAATCCACATCCATCCAAAGTAGTTAACTAAATCTATGACCTCATTGGATCGTTCACCAAGTCCAAAGCCTTAATCTCTTCGAATCATCATCCCAAATCCTCGATCTCTTCGGATCGTTAGCCAATTCCAAAGTCTTGCTGGACCAATAGCCTGGTTCGTAGTCTCTCCGGACCGATCACAGCCTTTCTGAGCTCTTGCTGGACCCCATCTTGTCACTTTCCGGGGAAGGGGGAACAACGACAAGTAAGCCGATGCTATTGCTCTTCGGCGAAGAGGCATCACTTCCTACACTCCGGTTCAGCATCCTTGAACATAACGCAATGTCATGGCCTGCCTAGGCCGATCATGGTCTCTCTAGACCCTTGTTGGCCCCATCCCATTACTCTTCGGCGAAAGGGGGAACAATGACCAATAAGTATGAATCATGGCCTCTTCGGGCCAACCATGGCCTCTCCGGATCCTTGTTGGACCCCACTCACTCTCCGACGAGAAGGGCACAACGATAAGTTGGCCGATCCTGTCACTCTCCGGTGAAGCGGCCTGCTTCTTGCTCTTCTAGTCTCGTCTCTTTGGTCGGGACATAGCGCGATTGTTTGAGTATCCTTCTCCGGCTTGGATTCCTAGTCGAGGACTAAATCCATGTACGAGTCCATCCTGTCGCTCTGTGGCGAAGGGACTCATACCTTGTGGTATTACCTCATCGTTCCGGTCGGGACAACCGCGACCTATTATATATTATATTAAGCCAGAATTAAGCATTCTAGAGTCCATTTTCCAAATTATAAATTAAGAGTTCATACAACCAGAAAACAAGTAAATCAAAAACAAGAAAAACAAAATTCCATAATTCTGCACACTACGGTTTATCATCATCTCAGAGCATGCCTAGTGACCAACCTCGATCCCGTACATGTGTAAGTGACTTAGCCACTTTACTGTGGAGTTTATTACTTATTCCATGCCATCCCAATTAAGAGATGACGAGCCGATGCCTCGATCCAAGGCCATTCCCGTTAGAGGCGGACAATGGCTGCTCCTGTTTCACCGCCACAGTCCGTGTCCTCACATATTATTTTAGCTGGCCATTCCTTACGTATACCTCAACTATATCCTTCAAGTTCTTGCAGTTGTTTATATTATGCCCATCCAGCTCATGGAACAAGCAGTGTTTTCCTGATGTTTGCTCCCGTTCGGAGGGTTCCACCCTTACCGGCTTTCGGTACAGAAGCCGTCCTCGAGTATCCAAATAAGTCCTTTTCAGAGATTTAGTCAAATCCGAATAAGAAGAGAATTTTGGTTCTCTCCTTTGCTGTTTCGATCCATTAAAGCCATCATCCGCTTTTCTTTTTCCTTTTCCTTATCTGAACCTTCCCCAAACGGTCCTCTATCTCTAACTGCATTAACCTCTTCTTTATTGACCTCAGCATCTTCCTACGTAGGAATCTCTCGACCTCATGATAAAACTTCCCGAGATCCGTAGGAGGATCCCGTTCCAATGAGACCTTGAAATCCATGTTGTCAGCTATTCCTGATACTATTGCCATCAAAACCATCGATAGATCAGGTTGATCCACCGTAGTAACCGCTGCATTAAACCTCGTTAAGAAATTCCAAAGAGACTCTCCTGTCCTATTATTCAGTGTTGTCAACGTCATCACACTCTTGGGTCCCGTGATGTGGACCCAAAATTGCCTTATGAATTTGTCTACCAACTCCGTCCAAGTGCCATTAGAACCATTCTCCAATTGCCAAAACCAAAGTGCAGCTATATCTGCCAAGTATAAAGGGAAACATTGCGCCATCACTTCCTCCGATGCCCCCAGCATTTTAATATGCCTCATTAGATGAACAGTAGGATTTGTTTTTCCATCATATGCCCCTAATGTAGGTAATTTAAAATCTGGTGGATTCCAAGCATGCCTGATATTAGGAGTGAGTGGACTCTTATTCACATCCTCCAGATCTATGTTCACCAATCCTCCTCTCATAGCCCGCTTGATCATCTCTGCAAACATATCACTGCCATCCAAAGGTAGCCTCCAATCATCATTTCCAGCCTGCCCCCGACTCCACGAGGCAACCCTGGAACGTACTCCTCCAAATGAGCATGCAAATTCCGATTCGCACCAAACTCCACAAGATCGACCGCAGGCCCACTAGCATTCTACCCGACCAGACCCGGGGGCCTTGCCCCCGAGCCCTTGGTGGTCGATGCTGACCCCTTTGGAGGGATTAGCGTCGGCCCCTCCCTGTTGGTCGGGCACTGCCCCCAGCTGCTCCAATCTATTCTCTTGCCTATTTTCTCTATTTCCATGATCTCGGTTCTGATTTCTCACAGCTCCTGCTGCTCCAGCTCCTTGATCCAGACTGCCATTAGCTCCAAATCCTTGGTTTTGTACTCCAGCAGCTTCTACTTCTCCAGCCTGTCCAACCTGTCTAAGGAAATTTTGCATCATCTCCTATTACCTCTTCATCATCCATTCCTGCATAGCGTTCACCATTGTTTCCATTTCCTCCCTAGTAACGTAGGCGGAGGTCTGATAAGCTCCAACTCTTGAGAATGCCTCTTGACTTCCTCTATGGTTACTCCTTTATACTAGCACTCTCTTTGAAGATTGCCTAATAATTGTTCCAAATCCAAGCTCCAAACCTTTTCCAAATCAGCGGGTACTAGTATTCTTAGTGAAAGCACCAAAATGTTGATGGCAAAAATGGCAACCAACACCTAAACATTAAGTGAAAGCACCAAAGATCCAATATCCAATCACAAACAGAATACAGTAGAACAATAAATATGAAGAAATAAAATTAAAACAATAAGAAAGTAAATGAACAAGAGGATTTATAGTGGTTTGCCTACTCCGGCCTACGTCCACTCCAAAAATTTGCCTTTTACTGATTTATACTGATGTTTACAGTTACAATCCATGAAAATCAAGAGTAAAAATGGTAAGTATAGCCTAGATAGAAGATGAAGGGAGTCGGAAAGAAGATCTCTTGCAATGACCCATGCCTGGTGTATTTATAGGGGAAGCCACCAAAATATCTCGCCCAAAATCTGGATCTAGAATATCCAAGCCAAGACGACCTGACCCAAAAATATTTAGGTTGATCGCTCATCCCTAAGAGGAGTTGGGATCGAACCCTAAGAGGGGTCAGTGCTGACCCCTCTTAGATGCATCGTGGAGCCCAATGATCCCTTATGTGGGTCCCCTACTCCTCCACTTCATGTTTCCAAAGTCGTTTCCCAAGTTGATGCATCGTTCATTGAGTTACTGAGTGGTCATCGTTGGGTTGCGCTACCAATCCGAGCGATCCATAGCCATATTAATCTGATCTGATCCCTTGCCTATAGGAAGTGCCAATTTCATACTTAGCCAATTTCAAGGTGTCATCTGTTCGAATCCTCTTGATCATCGTCCATAGCCTTGTTTATAACCGATCTTCGAGTCTGATAATCATCTCTCCGGGCTTCCTAACTTGATGATCACGAAATCCATTTGGCCAAATTCGTTGGTATACTGCCTGGCCAAAAGGCGGTATAATATCACTTATATGACCTAGCCTATAGTGCCATAAGTAACTATTATTATTGTCAATAAAAGATTTATTGGTAGCATAGACATAATTGAAATTAAGTACATAAATGCCATTATCTAAAACACCATTGTTGATTTTATTTCCATCAAACAAAATGTTTATAACACTATTATAACAATAAAAACTATATCCAACATCAGACAATCTAGACACTAATATTATTCCATAAATAATTTTTTTAACATAATAACAAATATTCAAAATCAAATTAAATCCATTTAGCAAAGTCAAGTGTCAGTCTCAATTGCAGTTGCATCTATGTTAGCACCAAAATTGGTCACTAAAACCCGTAGAATTTCGTGGACATTAGAGAATTCATGGAATCTAGATAACAAAGCATAAAAGTAAATAGACACAAAGATTTTATAGTGTTTCGGCAATCTCGGCCTACGTCCACTTCAAATTTCATTCATTCTTCATTTGATTACAATTACATGAGTTGTTGGATTGGCTAAATCCATTGATACAAGTTTATAAGAAAAATAGCCATGGCAGAGTATATGGAGTAGAAAGAAGAAGATGATGAAGTCCACCCCGAAAAGAGAGAGAGAGCCCCAAAAAATGGCCCTCTACCCCTGTATTTATAGACGAAGGTAGCCTCCAGCCTAACTGACATCTTCAAGCCTGGACCCCTTTGTCCACTTGGGACCACCATAAGAAAAGCTCAGCCCAACACACTATGCTGACCTCACTTATACACTCTTCAACTTATCAAACATCTCTGCCGACTCCTATTCCACCAAACTAACCTTCATCATTCTGACATCCTCTATCACCTATCCTATGATCTTATTTACCCTAGGCTGGATATAACTGTTCGGATATCATGCTCTGTTCATATTATTGTCGTCTCATGGCCATCTTTCTCATCAATAGTCAAGTCTGGTCCTCGTAATCACCTTTATGTAGCCAGGCCAAAAGGCCGGATAACATTTGCCCCCCAAAGTACATCTTGTTGCATACATGACGTGCTTTGAGTCGAAGCAAGTTAGAGTCTCCAGAAAAAAATCCATCATATTTTCTGAATTGTCATTATTCTTCAATTTTATCCTCCTAAAGTGTCGTATCCTTCTTTGGTCATCATAATGCTTGGTCGATTCCCAATAGTATAAACTCAAGATTGTAGTTCATCAGTGGCCATTTGTGTCCAGTTCTTTAAGGCTAGTAAACTTCGGCTATCTAATACAGTCTTTTCTTAATAACCCTAAGTGAAAATCCAATTTCTGTTGATTTCAAGAAGTCGAATTTTATGAATATAAACGTGCACGTTCAGGTACATATTCTTGCCATTGGCTCCTGGATGCGTTTTATATGTTCGTGAGTCATCACCAATTCTTTCTAGTTTAATTGCAATTTGATTGCAATTCCTTGTTTATATTTTTTTTGTGAAACATTGGTTGTAATCAGCCACTCGATGAGAGGGGACTTCAAGTTCTACGTAGATAATGGCCTCGGAGCCGTAAGTAAAGGCGAATGGAGTATGGCCAGTCGCGAACTCTCAGGTAGTTCTGCAATCTCATAATGCTATTGGGAGCTCATTCACCCATTTACCTCTAGCCTTTTCCAAACCTCTCCTCAGAATAGACTTTAAATCTCAGGTAGGTTTGGAAAACGTTTTATTATCATCAAATTTTAACTGATTTGAATTGAAATAGAATTGCACAAGAAAATAAACTTCCAAATTTTCAGATGAAAATTTACCAATTGTTAAGTTAAAGTGGACGTATTCCAAATATCAAATTTTTATTTCAACATTTTATTGTTTAAAATTTCACAAAATTTCAATTAAATAAATTAATAAAACAAATAAAATTATTAAAAATTTACGGGTCGTTAAATTATATGTCATGCGATTTTATTAATGAAACAAGATAAGAATACAATTCAAATGGTGAACTAAAAAGATATATTTAAAGGTATGGGTTCAATAGTACAAGATAATAGAGAGATAGATATGACAAATCGAATTAGCTTAGGACGAATAAAACAAAGATGAGCTAGTGCCATTAAATGTAATAGGAGAATACCAAAGAAACTAAAAGGATTTATTAAATAAAAATTAAACATGTTGTATTGTATGGAGCAGAATGTTGGACTTTAAAAAAGAAAGAGGAAAATAAGTAAAATGTATAGAATTTGAGAATGCTAAGAGGAATGGTTGGAATTACAAGAAAAGACAGAGCCAAAATGAGAGGGCAAGAGAGAAACCAGAAGTGGAACCTATAATGAAAAAAATGGGGAAAGTAGGCCTAGATAGTTTGGACACAAAAATAGAAAGAAAAAAAGTAATACGCCAATATGGAGAGAAGCTAATATTTTTGTTGAAAGAAAAAGACAAAAAGAAGGAGCTAAATAGATATGGGAAGAGAGTACTTAAAATGATGTCAAAGTGTTAAATTTAACAATTATTATGATTAAAGACAAAAATTATGGAAAGTGAGAATCCATGTGGTCAACCCAGTCATTTGGAAATAAGGCAAGAATGATGACGATCATGATGATGATTAAAATGAATGTTTTAGCAATTAATATTGACTTAAAATTTCAAACATGTTAGAAATTTTAAAATTATCTTTTTTTTGGATATGATATCCAAAGTGTAGATTGGACATCCTTAAAATTTAGTTTGATTACAAATAGTGTAGCACTAAAATCCAAAAGGATATAATAAAAAACTGACTTATTATATAGTCTATTTAATTTTTAAGTCCTGCCACAATAAATTTATATTCAGGCCATCCATTTAATAAATGTACCATAATTCCTTTTTGATAACTCAATAATTATGATAACACTTAATCTTGCACATAGCCATTTTTTATTGTAGGAATATGTTTTAACATCTAAAAAAGCTTGATCACCAGAAAATAAAGACGTTAAGAAAAAAGTGTATTTTCGTTTCCATTATTTAAAAAAAAACATGTTTTTGATTCATATCTACCATCAATGTGTGCGCGAGTGCGCTTTCATCTATGTGTCCATATATACATATGCATACGCATACAAGCACCACACATAAAAAGACACACACACACATAGATATATATATATATGTATGTATGTATATGTATATGTATATGTATGTATGTGCATGCATATGTGTGTATGTGCATATATTAAAACTATCTTCAATATTAAACATGCATAAAAAATAACATGTTAATGTAACATCCCGTAATTTTACGAGATTAAACAATTAAATTAAAAAGGGTAAAATCATAATTTTAACATAAAAGAAAAAATGGTAAATTTCTACAGAATTTGGAATTAGGCCTTGAACCTATTCCATTGCATCCAAAATTTTGTTTATAGTCAGGAAATATATATAATTTGCTGAATTTGGTTAAATGGGCTAGAGATCAAAAGAAGTAAACCTACTGGCTTTTTCCTAATATATTGATTTTGAGGTTTTAGCCTCGGTATTATATTTTTTAGCCTATAAATAGATCTCTAACCCTATTTCTTTTGCTCTAATAATTTTTCCTCCACTTAAAATACCTTAATCACTAAATCAATTCCTAATCTACCAAATCAAATACAAATTAAATGTATTAATATATGGAATTGATCAACGCTAAGAGAGCTAGGCAAACAAATCGAAGCTATCGTAAAGTGTTTAAAAGGCATGTAATTTATGGACAGCAAAGGAGAAGGAGAATCTACATCATATAGGAGAAGATATACGACCATATTTGTGAATTTATTGGTAGACGTAGTAATTCGACCCTTATGACCTTAAACCAAATTTATAAACGATGTGAATAATAATTCAAATCTAATTTTTAATATATATATATACACCTAATTAGGATGTAGTACGCTATGAATAGATGGTTAAAAATAATTTTTAATCAATTGCAATTAGCAAAAGTCAAACTCTCTAAATTAAAAAGTGTGAAATACAAAAGTGCTCCGAATTATCAGTATTATATATCAAAATTATAGTTCTTAATGGTATGAATCTGTTGATGGTATTTGTTCGTTGATTGGGTATGTAGATTGGTCATAAAACGCATTGAAAGTTCGATAAACAAGGACTGTCTGTTTTGATCCAACGGTAAAATGACATTGATACGACGATCGAGAAGCATGGCTTTGTAGTGAACGATGAGTAGGTGACCTCACAACTAGTTGTTGGTCAATGGGCATTAGGATTTACCGTAATCGTTGTTCAAAGTTCTGGCGTTGGTGAAAGAATTCGACGGCCTTAGCCAACCTAGGAGACGCGGACTTGCGGGGATAGAAGGAGAAAGGTGCGATGACTCTGGTGAAGAAGTTAGATCGGGATTCGAAGGCTTGAGGTGGCAGATATGTTGAATTGATGGGGTTGCATGCTATGGTTCTAGTTGTTTAACAGAGTCTATAGCATAGCATTGAAAGGGAAGAAAGGAACTAATAATAAATTAATAAATTAGATAAATGCCCTTAATTTCAAAGGCTTATAACTCTCACGTACGACCTCCGTTTCATATGCGG
Organism: Allium fistulosum; assembly: GCA_030737815.1. Lineage (NCBI taxonomy): Eukaryota > Viridiplantae > Streptophyta > Magnoliopsida > Asparagales > Amaryllidaceae > Allium > Allium fistulosum. The sequence continues at coordinate 460,100,411 of CM060902.1, forward strand.
TTCATTGCAGCGGGATCATGGCAAGATGAGGAACATTTTGGTATATTTTTGGTTGTGTTTTGAGGTACTTTAGAAAATTGTCTTAGTTGGATAGGTTCGTTACACGATTTTGTACTTACGGGTTGGGGTTTGATCCAGTTGCTTCATAAACTATGGGACGATTACGAGTTTTGGGCTTAATCCCGATAGTATCATTAACCATTAAGCAAATGTATTAATCGGGCTTGACCTTCATAGTATGGGTAGGGGCTTGGTCTATTAGCTTTGTAGTGGACGATTACGAATTTTGGGCTTCATCCCAATAGCGTCGTTGACCGATATGCAAATGTCTAGCTTGGACTTGACCTTAATAGTTACGTTCGATTTTCATGACAGTGTCGCGTATGAGCCACATGAGTTGGGACTTTGAGCTCAATAGTACGGTATAAGGTAGGCATCAGATGCACTTCGGTGGGGCCAGTGACATCTATCGACGATGAGTTGGGACTTTGAGCCCAATAGTGTTGTAGTTTGTAGTACATGAGTTGCTACTTTTAGCTTAATAGTGTACATATAATTTTGCAGTATCGGGGTAAGACACATAGACCTTCAGTAGCGAGTTGCATACGATTTTGCGATAGTGGGCCGAGACATATAGATTTTCAGTAGTGAGTCGCATACAATTTGACGATAGTAGGCTGAAGCATGTAGATCTTCAGTAGTGAGTTGCATATATTTTCGGCATGCGAGTTGGTGATTTAGGCTTGATCATGTCCATATGATTAGATATAGGTTAGATTTTAGTGTGAGCTTAGCATATGATGTCACTATAGTGTTATATTGTGTTTAGTTGACTAGTTGGATGCAGGTGACACAGTTTAAGGTATGGTTTTCGAGCATAAGTGTTGGTTTACTAGTTTATTAGTATCATACAATTATATTACGCGTTTCACTCATCAGACATTTATATGACCCCTTCTATCATTTTCTTCTTTTTAGTTATTTCACTTATTCCTTGACATTATATTATCTCCATTTCCAGTATGGAGACGGATGTTGTGGATGGAATTTATTTGATTATGTATTGCTATATTTGTTTGGGATTGTATTATTGATTATTATCATATTTTAATCCTTCCGCTATCAGTTTCAAAATGTGTTGAATATTATAGATAGCTCTATGATATGTTTTATATTTTATCATAAAACTATCTGCTGTCTGCGAAGTCCATGATGTTAGCGCCACTTTTACGTGTGAATTGGGGCATTGTAGATGGCGGGTTGTTACATGTTGTATCGGATCTTAGGTTAGGTGATTTCTACTAAAGTAGGGTGTATGAGAGAGTGTATTTGTAATTTTTATTATTTATATAATTATGCCACACCCCATATATTTTGACTTGTGGAGGTAGGGCTGGCTTATCCTTTATTGAAGTAAACAACTACGAGTTAAATAAATGTTGGTATTTACATAGTTTGGGTGGTAGATAATCCATTACATTTGTTTTACTTCATAGAATATTTCTAAAAGAGTGTTTATATGTTGAATAGCAATGGAGTAAATTATGGGACAAGGGATGAAAAAGAAGAGGAGCAGTATCTTTAATTCCATAGGATATAATATGATGTTAATGGTACGTAATGAAGGTACTTAAGAATTTTTTAGATTGTATGACTTAGTTGTGCTTGTGTAAGTTATGATCTACTCTATTAAAGTAATTAAATTAACTGAAATTAATTTTAATGTTTTCCTTAAAATGTTAGAAATAATAGTGTCTGAGATTTTTGAAAAAATTATAGAAGTTGATATTTGTTTAATACATTTAAATAATAACCTATTTAGTAAGTTTTAACATAAGAAAATTTAATAAGAAGCAATTTTATAAAAATATTTTAAAGGTTTTATTTTTTTAAAATTTTTTAGTATGAGGCATATTGTGAAGTTATATTCTGATGTACACCCAGTTTTTGACAAAGGAGATTTTGAAAAAAATAAATTAATTAAAAAGTAAAAGGAATCTTTTGAATATTTTTAATTTTATAAATATTTTTACCACACTTTAGGAAAAAATTAAAATTATTACATTTTTTTGTACTTTTGTGAAAATTTCTTATTTATAGAAGTAAAATTGTTAAAGATACATTTTACATGCCTATTTTTAAAGTTAAATTTAACCACCTTGAATAGAATTGGAGTTGAAAAAAATAAAAATTATGATTTCAAAACCGTGGAATTTCTCTATTTTAATATGTATGTATTTTTGAATGGAAATTAAGAGATTTTGATGTATCCTCTTGAAAATATGTATTAATAAATGGTTTATAATTTTAGAAATAATTTCCGAATTCAATATGAACATAATTAGTATACAAAAATGAATTTCAAAATTATTTTTTTGTGTATATACATGATGTATTAGTTAAAAGTTGTCAAAAATTGGCTAATTATAAAATTATGCGATATATACTTATGTATATAAGATAATGTGGTTATAAATTATTTGAAATATGGTTGTAAACATGAAGTATGAGTATTCTATAGAAAATTACCAAGTTACTTTAAATCTAATTATATTTTGAGTAATTAATATTGCATACGGTAAAGCTATAAACAATTGATTTTTGGAAATAAAATATTTTTAAGAATTGTTGAAAAAAAAGTAGCTTTGGAAACTGGAAGTATAATGATTGTTTATTTAAGGACATGTGTACAAATATGAAGTGATTAAATTGAAATAAATATGAGTTATGGTTTCTTATGAAATGGTTTAATAAGAAATGTCTATGGTAAAAAATTTTGAAAACTTATTTAAGTGGAACATAAAGAATTTGATTTGAAAAAATAATGTGTTGTGATTTTATCAATAGTGAAATCCTACTAGTTTTGTAAAGAATAAGTTTTGAGATCAATGATTTTGATAAAAAAATGGATTGAACAGTCATCGATATTTTCAGCTGGAAATTTCATAGGAGCTAGAGATGAAATACATAGCATATAGTGAATTGATTAAGGTGTACTAGCCCCGATAGTTAATATGCCAATATGCTTCGGACTAGTTAGAAATGAACGTTACAGATTTGATACATAGGGATTTGTACTAAAAAATTTATGAGGATATTATTTAAGAGTTTTGGAAAAAAATAAAAATAATAAGGTGTGGAAACAATAACTAAAAATCTACTTTAAATAGGGAATTTACAATCATTTATAAAATATGGTGCAACTGAAATAAATAGTAATATGATTTTTAGAAGATTATCCAAATTTTAAGCAAATAATAATAAAACTGTTTTACAGAGTTTATGAAAAATGATTATTTAAGTAAATAAAAAGAAAGAAAGAGATATTTTGAGAAATATACAACTAGTAAAAGGATATTTTCCATGAATATTTTTGGGATAAATTATTACTATTTTTAATGTAAATAACAATAATAAGGATTTTTGGAATTTAATGCAGATGTTATTGTTGAAAGATATATAATCATAAAGTGGTTGTGACAAACAAAAAAATTTAACTAAGTGTTATTGTTTTTATGTAAAATGATAATAATATTACTTTGAAGGAAATTTGATGGAAAATACTAGTTTTGGATTAAATAAAGATGTTTGAGATATTTAAAGTAATATTATGAAAGCAAAGGATTTTTTAAGTATACTATCAATTTAGAAAGAAATATGCATACACTAATTTGAGATGTTAGATGTTAGTTATTTAATCTAACAATTGATATGGATTGTGTTGCTTGTTAATGAAGTTGTATAAATATGTGTTTTATCAAATCACTAACTCGATTAGTTGTTTTGAAATTGTTTGAAATCATTTTGAGTATTTAAATATGAAAAGGATACTTCATAAGCTTGTATTAAAATCTATGTTTAGACATTATAAAATAATTTGAGAACTTTTAAATTATACGATCTGTGGGATTTTTTAACTAGAAAAATGATTTTAAACTATTTTTTAATTAATAGAATTTGAATTTGAGTTTGTTCTAGTGACATTCTATTTACTGAAATTAAGGAATCATCCATTTGTGATATCTATATATTAAATGGTGATGGAGTATGTGGTTCACCCAAGTATCCTAAATGTTTGTCCATACAGAGGGGAGACACCGTTCATTATCGTGTTGACGTGGCAATGGACATAAAGAAGTTTAGTGAGGTATTGCAACATCTCCCATTTTGAGGGTCGAAAACAAGCACTACTGATGCTACAATCATCAAAAATATTATATTTCGGCGACAAAATGAGACCAGTTAATTATATCTGTAACCTCAGGAGCATATGAGTATGAAAATTTTCAAAACACATTTCATTAATATACTTTCATATTCATTACATAATCCCATTTCATAATCCCATCGATTCGTCGTCCAGAGTAAATATAATGATTACAAATATATTCAAAGAGCGACATATGAAAATGCCCCCTTGGGTGATCAGAGTCTAACTACTTGACAGTTATAAGTTCTATCATTACATCCATTCAAACATAGCATACACTTTAAACAACACAGCAGAAATAAACTCCTAACATTAGCTAGCTTGCCTCCTGCATGTCTCCAGATGCTTATTTTTCTAACCTGAAAATCCCTACTCCCAACCTACTCAAATAAGTACGTCCCAAGATTTTAAGGGTTAAAAAAACTTCGGATCAAACAAAAAGTCCAATGTGAACAATAATATACCATCTCGAACCAAAATAGATATCCATTGAGACCACACTGCAGAGCGAAACGGGTTTTTCCTTTACTAGTATTATATCAAAATATGTCATTTATTAATTATGCACCTGCAACCACAATGGTTAGAACAAAACATAACATGATCATATGCATGCATGCAACATTGGTAGTCTGACTAATCTGTCATCCTTTGGTTATGCATACCCAAGGTTTACCCTTTCTAAATAAACTACCTTTCTCAAATCATAGTTTTCCTAGGGTCACTATAAACCTAATGGTTTTATAGGCCAACCAATAAACTATTAGGCTGGCTTGGGCCAAAACTTTAACCGAATATTCTAAAATATCCAGATACAGTTAGGAGTCTCCAAATATGATTAGGAGTAAAGCAACTTAAATATTCTGATGAGCATATAGAGCTACGAGTTCCTTTCCGTGCGTAAACATCCTTTCGTCTCACTATTGACAAGCCCTACGCACTGGAATCGCGGACCTTTACCAACCGGGGGTTAACGCATGAAGCATAGGACGCGACCTTACAACAGTCCCACCTACAATCTTATATAGTTTTAAATCTTTGAGTCATATCTTTAATTAGTTTAGGGCATCCTAACACAGTTGATCTATATGACCTTCTGGATACAATTCTTCTCAGTTAGGAGTTTACTCTTACCATACTCACTACTAGAACAACCTAATTGGTAATTGTGTTCCCAAATCCCAAGATGCAATGTTGGGTCATGAAAATGTGAGTATGACAATGATAAATATGCAACTTTAACTGATTAATGACAACAATAATATATGACATTATTCAACAATATATGTTCAAGCAATAGTCATAGGCATCCCAAAATTACTTAATTTAAGTAATAATTCCTTTGGAAAAATCCATGTAAAACTTGGGCTAAAGCACAATTTTATTTCCATGAAAACATTTATCTTCACAGATAATTACGCACTTAAAATCTTTCTTTAAAACAAGGAAAACACAACCAACTACTTAGCCAAAATCTTGTGCCAAAATACAACCCTCTTTAAATAGCTTTTTAAATCATTAGGTATCAAAACCGAGTTGGTCGAGCCTCGAAAATACAAGGCTATCGAGCCACTAAACAAAGCTATTTAAATATAAAACATACGGCCACTATGCCGCTCAAATAGGGGTATCGAGTCTCTATGTCAAGCCTCTAAAATATAATATGGTTTCGTTTATAAACCATAAGCTATAATGCTGCTAATACATAGTTATCGAGTTTCTAGAATATATGGGCTATAGTGTTTGTAAACATTCGGCTACTATGCCGCTAAAAACATTAGTGTCGAACAAATAGGAGATAAGAGGCTTCGAGTTTTAAAACATTTTGGGTTGTCGAACCCCTAAAATCTTGGGGGTACTGAAACCCTAAAACTTGCTGGTGTCCAATCATAAAAGCTTGAGGGTGTCGAACTTTTATAAGATTAATATTGAGTAACGAAACCATAGGATGCAGAGCCTCTATAACCTTGTGATACCGAACCTATAAAATACCTAGTGTCGAACTTCTATACAAGAAGATACATCACATATCTACTAAGTAGATATTGCATGCATCATCTCATATATATGGCAAGTCTATAAATTCGATACAGCATATAACTATCAGATAGTTAATCCATGTACCAACCTCCATAGATGTCAAACATCGATATAATTAGGGTGTCGCGTATCTACAATGACATATTGTAATTAAAATAAAAATAGATTTATTTCCTTCTAAATCCAATTCTTTTCACCAACTCTTGCCCCATGTCAAATTATCATTGGCTAATAAAATGCTTTACATGTTCTTATCAGAAATTGCTGGTAGATCTATTCTACCTTCTCAAATATTTGTACAAACCCTTTTAATTAATATATTTATCTAATATAATTAAACACTTTTCGAGAATAACAAATTCATAGAAAATCATAACCATTAGGGAAAATTTCCCAAAAATAAGCAAAAATATGAATTTCCATCTTCTTCTTTATATAAAAATTTCGAGGCCAAAATATTAATTTAATTGTTTTTAATAATTAAAACCCGAAATAAACACCTTTTTCCTCTTAGAAAATTCATAAAATATTCACATGAACTTGTAAATTTTGAAATTAAAAATTCATCTCCAAAATAATGTTTTACACAACATACTCAAATTTCAAATCAATTGGAGATTAAAAACTTAGGTTTTGCCTTTAAAACCTATTAAAACAATTCCGTAAAAATTCCAATAAATCATTATTCGATCCAATAATGATAGTCATTAATCAAAGCATGACATATATTAACAATCAATTTGGAAATCATTCTTAGATCCAAAAACAGGCATAAATAAATGAGATGGATACTATTAGTCGCTTTAGATTGGATAAGAGTGATTGAGATTTGATGTTGATTAATTCCTTTAGCTTTTCTCCTAGATTTCTACTTCCTTGTCTTCTAAGTAATGGGCGGCCTCTTTAGCTTATGTTTTTGATACTTTAAAAAAATGAAATGAGAATAAATGAGAGAGGGAGAGTTCAGGGAAATGAATAAAGGAGATATTCATATTATGCTACTCTCATTACTTTCTTTCAATTTTTTGTTCAAATCAATCTTATTTATTAAGGCACGATCTAATTAGTTACCAAATCTCATCCTTTTTATCACCATACATTATTCTATTTAATTTATCTAATTAAATTTCCTAAATAATGTTAAACAAAAATTAGGGGTGTTATAGGCTCCCATCCTTAAAGAATTTCATCCTCGAAATTATGATAAGGAATTCAACAAGCATATCAATCGTGCAAATGTGTGTGATAAATATATAACAACAATACTAGTGTATCCTGCTTGCTAAAATTCTATATGACATATATAGACCATACCATCAAAACAACTCAGAATAAGTATCTCTAATCCTATCTTTTGTCTCCCAAGTACAGCTTTTTCGTTGTCACTCCATTGGACTTCCACTAACTTGACTGTCTTATTTCTTAGCTTCTTCTCATCCTTTCCTATAACACGAACTGGTTGTCTAACAAAAGTCATTTCCAGTTCCACCACTAAATCTTTTAATATAGTTGGTGTAGTAGTAGTCTCTGGATCATACAACACTTCCTAAGATGAGAAACATGAAAAACATTATGGACTCCTACCAAACTATACGGTAACTCTATCTGATAAGCGAGTTTCCCGATCCTTCCTATGATAGGAAACAGACCAACATATCTCGGTGCCAATTTCCCCGACTTCCCAAACTGTACCACATCCTTCATCGGCGATACCTTAATAAAAACACGATCTCTAACTGAAAATTATGTATTTTTACGCCTCTTATCTGTGTAACTTTTCTGCCTAGACTGAGCTTTCTTCATCCTTGCTTGGATTAACTCATCTTTTCCGTAGCTTCTCTCACCATATCTGGACCAAGAATCAATTCATCTCCGGTCTTTAACCAACATGTCGTAGCTTTGCACGGCCTTCCGTAAAGAGCTTCGAAAAGAGCCATTCCTATACTAGTTTGGTAACTATTATTATAGAAAAATTTGGATAAGTGTAAATGGTTCTCCAATGACCCTTCGAAGTCTAGTAGACAAGCCCTTAACATATCTTCAAGAACTTTGTTAATTCCTTCCGTTTTCCCATCCATTTGTGGATGGTAAGCGGTACTCATCTTTAGCTTGGTACCTAACACTTCTTGGAAACTTTTCCAGAATTCACTAGCGAACAAAGTATCTCTGTTATTGATTATACTACTAGGAATTCCATGCAGCCTCATAATATTCTTCATAAATAACTTTGCCAAATTAGGTGCCGTCCTTATCTACTGAACGGGAATAAAGTGTGCACTCTTGGTCAATCTATCTACCATGACCCAAATACTTTCATTTCCCCCATTCGACCTTGGTAACCCATCAATAAAATCCATGGATATAGAATCCCATTTTCAAAGTTGTACTTCTAACGGTTATAGCAACCTATTTGGCTTCTGGTGCTCGGCTTTTACTTGTTGACAATACAAGCATTATTTCACCTATAAGCCTACATCTCTTTTCATTCCATCTCAGCAGAAACTCCTCTTCATATCCTGATACATTTTAGTTCCTCTAGGATGAATAGTAAACTTCGATCGATGACACTCCCTAAGAACTTTCTTCCTTAGGTTGCAAACATCTGGAACGTACAACCATCCCTTCTTTCTCAACCATCCATTCTGGTCAAGACTAAAACCTTTTAAATCATCATTCTTAATTTCCTGTTTAATTCTTTTATCAGTTAAGCTAGTAATGATCATCTCTTTATTTAGAAGCAATTCTTTCGATCATTACTTGTTGAAACTTTCAAACATAATAACATTGCGGTATTCCGACAAGATCTAACTGTTGACCTTAACTGCACACCACAAGTAGTCAATGCCTCTAATCTTTCCATTCTTCTAACATAGCTAACACCACACTCTAATATTTTCTGCAAAGTGCATCTACAACTTTATTTCCTTTCTCTGGGGTATACTTAATGCCGAAATCATAAGCTGCCAAAAACTCTATCCACATTTGCTGTCTTATATTTAACTCCTTCTGGGTGAATAAATATTTCAAAGACTTATGATTCGTAAATAACTCGAATTGTTCTTCTAAAAGATAGTGTCTCCACACTTTCAAAGAAAAGATCATCGCTATCAACTCTAAATCATGAGTCGGTTACCTGACTTCATATGGTCAAAGCTGTTGAGAAGTGAAGGCAATCACTTTATCTTTTTGCATTAACACAGCTCCTAACCTTATCTCACATGCATCAGTATACACAATTAAGTCTTGATTTCCATCTGGAATGATGAATACATGCGCATTGGTTAAAAATGTTTCAGCTTTAAGAATGCTTCTTCACATTCACCGGTCCAAACAAACTTTATGTCCTTCCTTGTTAGATTAGTCATAGGCTTCGCTATATAAGACAAATCCTTGGTGAATCTCCTATAATTGCCAACTAACCCTAGAAAACTTCTTATCTTGATCACAGTCTCATGTCTTTTCCAATTATTAACAGCTTCAAATTTAGTTGGATATACTGATAACCATTTTTTTGAAACTACAAAACTAAGTAATTTCACTTTTTTCTTCCAAATATGACATTTTGAAAGCATCACTTTTAGTTAACGCTGCTTCAACGTTTCTAGCACTATTCTAAGATGAATCACATGATCTCCTTCATTCTTAGAATATCACAAAATGTCATTTATAAACACTAACATGAATCCATCCAAATACTCTCGGAAGATTTGATTCATCAAATCCACAAAGAAAGCAGGTGCATTGGTCAGTCCAAAGGGCATAACTAACCATTCATACGAACCATATCTTGCTCAAAACGTTGTTAAATGAATGCTATCTTCTGCCACTCTACATTGATGGAAACCTGTTGCTAAATCCAATTGGGAGAATACCTTGGCTCTAGTTAATTGATCAAAAAAATCATCTATTCTCGGCAAAGGATATCGATTCTTTATTGTCTTCTTGTTCAACTTACAATAATCAATGCACATCCTTAATGATGCATCCGGTTTCTTTATGAACACTATGGCCGCTCCCCATGGCGAACTGCTTGGTCTAATAAAACTCTTCCCTTCTAAGTCCACCAGCTACACTTTAACTCTTTCATCTCAATGGGTATCATTCTGCTAGGCGGTCTACTCACGGGTTTAGCTCTAGGTACAAGATCTATTTGGAACTCAATAGCTCATATTGGTGGTAGTCCTGTAACTAGATCAAAAACATATGTATGCTCTCCTACAACAAAAACCTGATTCCTTACATCTTTCACTTCCATTGCACCCAATAAAGCACATATATCAAAACTCGAGTTTTCTTCTGAGTATATAATTCGATCACGACTATTAGGGTGTCTTAATGATATCTTCCTATCTTGGAAAAATATCCCAGCATCATATCTGCTTAACCAATCCATAACTAGAATATCCCCAAAACCCAAAAAATAAAACAAATGCAAATTGTAGGTAAATACATGACCTAACAACTCAAACTCTAAATGGTCACATCTCAGCCTAAGAGTTGCATATCCTCCTATCGGATTCGCAACCCTTAAGGAAGTGATAAGGTATGATGGTTCTAGATTTAACTTATCTACCAAACATTGGGAGATAAAAGAATATAATACGCCAAGATCAAATAATACTTTACCAGGTATACCATGAATCAAAAGCGTACCTCCCATCACGGACTTTCCTTTCTCCTCGACAGTCGGTCCAAAAGCTGATGGTTCTAGAGCAAAAACTTTCCCTTTATCAGCCTTGATCGGTTTTGGACAATCATTCTTATAATTCCCCATATGGTTGTAGTTATAACACTTCATACCCTTCTTTTCCCCAGCCTTCTTTCCATCGTTAAGTGACCTTTCTTATCACACTTATAGCAAACAACATTAGCCATCCCTTTCTTAGCAGCTCCGCCCTTCTGAGCTCCCTTCTTATTAAAGAACTTCCTTTTCTTGCCTTGAAAACCTTTAGTCTTTATAAGCTTGTCACTTCCAAATGTCAAAAGCATTTCCTCATTCCTTAACACCATCTCTACCACCATATCACATGGATCTCTAAGATTCGGTATTGTTACCTTGGCAATCTCGAGCTTTAATAGTAACATAACCATATCTAGAAAACTCATCAAACTTAGTTCATACTGCAGTACAAATATCTTTGCATGCTCCAATTCCATGAACTTCCCGGGCAAAGTTGACTTAGCTATCTCTAACAAAAACCTTCGCTCAAATCTCCTTCTGAATTCAGTCTAAGTCAAATTATCCTCTGGTACTTCTACCATCACATTGTTCCACCAATATAAAGCAGCTCCTTCCAACTATCTAGATGCTAACCTTCTCTTCTGCTCATCATTCAAGCTTAAGTCAGCAAAGATCCTTTCAAGGTGCAACAACCAATTCTCAACTTCAATAGCACTACTGTCCCATGAAAGGGCTTTCCTCTAAGACTAGTATAATCACGGCTCAACTTAGCATAATTATTGCGAGCAAGTTCCTCGGGGTTTACACCTCCTACATTAACAGTGTTCCTCCAACCAAACCAACCACAGCTCCAGCTTGCATCATATTTACAAAAAACTAATACATAGTCCCTATATCTACTGGTGGGGTTTCAACACTCACATTAGCATTTTTATTTGGATTAACATTTGCTTGTCGACCTGGATTTCTTCTAGTATTGGGTTGCACGTTTCCATTAGTTGTAGTGCTTCCTCCACCTACATTCACTCTTCCATTTCCTTCATCCATATCTTGCTTTCTCATAATCTGCATACGAATCTTCATAAGATACAGAAGAATGGTCTAAGAGAGGGGGAAAATAGAGATAGAATACATGCTTATATATAGCAAATAACAAGTACGTTACTATAGCGTTATCCCATATCCTAATCTTATTCTATGATTTATTAGGATTATGTTTTCAAAATCTTTTAAGCATTATTCTATCAAAATCTTATAAGTTTTACATAAACCTATGCTCTAATACCAAGTTGTAACATCCGCTATTCTGCGAGTCAAAAATAAGCGCTATTGATGCTGCAGTCATTAACAATATTATTTCTCGGTGACAAAATGAGATCAGTTAATTATAATTATAACCTTAGGAGCATATGAATATGAAAATTTTCAAAAAAATTTCATTAGTATACTTTCGAATTCATTACATAATCTCATTTAATAAACCCATTGATTCCTCATTTAGAGAAAATATAACGATTACAAATATATTCCAAGAGCGATATATGAAGATGCCTCCTTGGGTGATCAGAGTCTAACTACTTACAGTTATAAGTACTGTCATTACATCCATTCAAACACAGCATACGCTTTAAACAACACAGCGGAAATAAACTCCTAACATTAGCTAGTTTGCCTCCTGCACATCTCCATATGCTTATTCTTCTAACCTAAAAATCCTTACTCCCGACCTACTCAAATGAGTACCTGAGAGTTTAAGAGGAAAAACAAAAACTTTGAGTTAAACAAAAAGTCTGGTGTGAATAATAATATACCATCTCAAACCAAAATAGATATCTACTGAGACCACGCTGCAAAGTAGAACGGGGTTTCCCCTTACTAGTATCTTATGAAAATATGTCATTCATAAATTATGCACCTGCAACCACAATGGTTAGAACAAAACATAACATGATCATATGCATGCATGCAACATAGGTAAGTTTGATTAGCTGTTATCCTTGGGTTGTGCATACCCAAGGTTTACCTTTCCCAAAAATAGACTACCTATCTCAAATCATAGTTTTCCTAGGGTCACTATGAACCTAATGGTTTTGCTGGCCAACCAATAACCTATCGGGCTGACTTGGACCAAAACTTTAACCATATATTCTGAAATCTCTAGTTATGGTTAGGGGTCTCCAAATATGGTTAGGAGTAAAACAACATAAATATTCTGGTGAGCATATAGAGCTATGAGTTCCTTTCTATGCGTAAACATCCTTTTGTCTCACTACTGACAAGCCCTATGCACTTGAATTACGGACCTTTACCAACCAGGGGCTAACGCCTAAAGCATATGATGTGACCCTACACCAGTACCACCTACAATCTTATCTAGTTTTAAATCCATGAGTCATATCTTTTGATTAGTTCAGGGCATCCTAACATAGTTGATCTATATGACCGTCTAGTTGCAATTCTACTCACTTAGGAATTTAGCCTTACCAAACTCACTACTGGAATACCTTAACTGGTAATTTTTTTCCCAATACCCAAGCTGCAATGTTGGGTCATGAAAATGTGAGTATGACAATGATAAATATGCAACTTTAACTGATCAATGATAACAAGAATATATGACATTATTCAACAACATATGTTCAAGCAATAGTCATTGGCATCCCAAAATTACTTAATTTAAGTAATAATTCCTTTGGAAAAATCCATGTAAAATTTTGGCTAAAACACCATTTTATTTCCTTGAAAATATTTATCTTCATAGATATTTACTCACTTAAAATCTTTCTTTAAAACAAGGAAAACATAGCCCACTACTTAGCCAAAATCTTATCCAAAATACAACCCTCTTTAAATAGCTTTTTAAATCATTCGGTATCAAAACCAAGGTTGTTGAGCCTTTAAAACACAAGGCTATTGAGCCACTAAACTAAGCTAATTGGTTATAAAACATACGGCCACTATGCTGCTCAAATAGGGATGTCGAGTCTCCATGTCAAGCCTCTAAAATATAATATGGTTTGGTTAATAAACCATACGACTATAATGTCACTAATACATGGTTATCGAGTTTCTAGAATATATGGGCTATAGAGTTTGGGCTACTATGCCGCTAAAAACATTGTATCGAACAAATAGGAGATAAGAGGCTTCGAGTTTTAAAACATTTAGGGTTGTTGAACCCTTAAAATCTTAGGGCTGCTGAATCCCTAAAACTTGTTGGTGTCCAATCTTAAAACTTTAGGAGTGTCGAACTTTAATAAGATTAATATTGAGTCTCAAAACCACAGGGTGCCGAGCCTCTGCAATATTGTGATACCGAACACCAACAATACATACTGTCGAACTTCTATACAAGCAAATACATCATATATCTACTAAGTAGATATCACATGATCATCCTATATAGATGTCAAATCTATAAATTAGATACATCGTATAACTACTAGATGGTTAATCCATGTATCAACCTTCATGGATGTCAAATATTGATATAAGTGGGGTGTCGCGTATCTACAATGGCATTACTATAATTAAAAAAACTGTTCTATTTCCTTTAAAGCTACTTTCCACCAACTCTTGCCCCATGTCAAATTATCATTGGATAACAAAATGCTTTACATATTCTTTTCAGAAATTGCTGGCAGATCTATTCTACCTTCTCAAATATCTATACAAACCCTTTAATTAGTATATTTATCTTATATTAATTAAACACTTTTCTAGAATAATAAATTCATAGAAAATCATAAACATCAGGGAAAATCTCCCAAAAATCACCAAAAATCCAAATTTCCATCTTCTTCTTTATACAAAAATTTCGAGGCCAAAATATTAATTTAATTATTTTTAATAATTAAAACCCAAGATAAACACCTTTTTCCCCTTAAGAAATTCATAAAATATTCACATGAACTTGGAAAGTTTTGAAATTAAAAATACATCTCCATAATAATGTTTTACACAACATATTCAAATTTCAAATTAATTGGAAATCAAAAACTTAGATTTTTCCTTTAAAACCTATTAAAACAGTTCCATAAAAATTCCAATAAATCATTATTCAGTCTAATAATGGTAATCATCAATCAAAGCATGACATATACTCATAATCAATTTGAAATCATTCATAGATCTAAAAATAAGCATAAATAAATGAGATGGATAATATTATTCATCATAGATTGGATAAGAGAGATCGATATTTGACGTTGATTAATTCCTTTAGCTTTTCTCTTAGATTTCCTCTTTCTTGTCTTCTAAGCAATAGCCGGCCTCTTTAGGTTATGTTTCTTATATTTCGAAAAAATGGAATGAGAATGAACGAGAGTGTAAGGGTTTAGGGAAATGAATAAAGGAGATATTACCATTATGCCCCTCTCGTTACTTTCTTTCTATTTTATGTTCAAATTAATCTTATTTATCAAGGCACGACCTAATTAATTAATAAATCTCATTCTACTTATCACATCACATCACATTATTCTATTTACTTTATCTAATTATATTTCCTGAATAATGTTAAACAAAAATTAGAGGTGTTTAAGGTATGTTAAAGGATAAGAAGAGGGTTTTCTTTGGTCCCGAATGAAGAAGCAAGTGGTAGAGCATGTCGTAAGGTATTTAACGATGGAGATTCCAATACCGCCATCTATTTAAATCTAAGCTATACTTGGATATTATATAATTAGGGACACCTTGGTGATATGGTAAGGAATGGAAACCACATAGGATATGCATATATAGAGAGTTTGTAGTAGGTAGCTAGATAGGTGGAGAATTCACTATTGAGATATGTTATGTGAAAAGGCTAGCACCATAGATGTTGGGCATTTTCCCAATTTTATAGAGATTAGGGAAGTCGGCACGTTTGAGTGGACTTCTTGAAAAGCTGGTGGGTGTTCGCCCATTTTATGCTTATCCCATTTACGAACGTACATTGAAGATTTAGCAGTTATGGTAGAGCATAATCAACTTATGCGGTGAAGGTAGAGAGGGAGTCTAGAATACTCCATAGGTATATTCACATCTTAGGACATGATGTGATACGACATAAAAATGAGAAAATGAAATTTGTCCAAGTACGATGAAGAAAAGGGCTTGGACAAGAGTACATGGGAACTCAAGGAGAGAATCTGAGTTTCCCATCACGAGCTCTCTTCTAATAAGTTGATCTTTTAGTTTGTTTGTAGGTTAGTTGGTTCGTTTGCTTGTTGTTTGTTTGCATGGTTGCTTTAGCAAGCTAGTTGACATAGGCATGGATGTGTAGATGTCAGGATTAGTTGTATACACATCCTTACGATGTGTTTTGGTTGCTATGATTGCTTTGTTTGGATTATCCCAGCTTAGTTTATACCGTGTTGGCTTGTATGCATTTACATTCCAACCTAGGATAGATTCCCATAGTTAGGTATTCTAACTTGTGCTAGATAATTCTATATATGCTATTTATTTTCCCTTTATATACGCGTTTACAGATTTTATTTATGGATGTGGTTGATATGGATGTATGAATGCATATAGTAATATATATATCTGCATATACTTGGATGTTTGCATACATATTGGTTGCACTACATTCGCATTCATATAGCCAATTTAGTTGCATTTGCACTCATCTTTTATCATATCATCATATTTTATCTATCAGATGTATAATATACTCTTGGTTGTGTTTGACTTGTATTATGTGATAGATGCTAGATGGATGTACCTATGTTTGTTTTGTATGTATGTACGCTCTAATGCAAGTTGGATTATCCACCTTAGGGAATTTCGAGGACAAAATTCTTTTAAGGGAGGAGAATCTAACACCCCATAATTTTATGAAATTAATAACTAAACTAAAAATGGTAAATTGTAATTTTAACGTAAAGGAAAAATAGTAAATTTTTATAAGAATTGTAATTAGGCTTCAGAACCTATTCCATTGCGTCTAGAATATCGTTTACAGTTAGAAAACATGTATAATTTGCTGAATTGGGTTAAACGGGCTAGAGATTAGAAGAAGTCAAAACTAGTGCCATTTCGTGTTAATTTCAAGATTTTAGCCTAGATATTATATTTTTCAGCATGTAAATAGATCTCTAACCCTATTCCTTTTGCTTTAATAATTTTTCCTCCACTTAAAAAACCTTAATCACTAAATCAATTCCTAATCTACCAAATCAAATCCAAATTATATATATTAATATATGTAATCGATCACCGTGAAGAGAGTTACGCAAATAAATTAAAGCTATCAAGAAATTTGGCATTTAAAAGGCATGGAATTTTTGGATAGCAAAGGAAAATCTACATCAAACTAGAGAAGATGCAGGGCAAATCAGTGAGTAGGATTTATTGTATTTGTGTATATATTAATAAGCATAGTAATTCAACCATTATGACCATAAACAAAATTTATAAACAATGTGATTAATAATTCAAAAACTAATTTTTTTTAATATATACACCTGATTAGGATGTAGTATACCATGGCTAGATGTTTAAATATATAATTTTTAATTGATCGTAATTAATAAAATTTAATCTCTCTAAAGTAAAAAGTGTGAAATACGAAAGTGTTCTGAATTAGACACATTATATATCAATATTATAGTTCGCGATGGAAAAAATCCACTGGTGGTATTCGTTCATTGTTTTGGTGTACGGATTCATAAAAAAAATGCATTGGAAGTTTGGTAAGTGAGGACCATCCGTTCCAACAGTAAAATGGCGACGATACAACGATCGAGAAGCATGGTTGTGTAGAGGAGGATGAGTAGGTCACTTCACAACTAGTTGATTAGTCAACGGGCATCCGGATTCACCATAATCAATGTTCAAAGTTCTGGATTGGTGGAAGATTTTTGCGGTGTTGGCCAACCTGGGAGATGCGGACCTATGGGGAAGGGAGGAGAAAGTTGCAGCAGCTCTAGCGAAGAGGTCAGATTAGGGTTCAAAGGCCTGAGGCGGTAGGTGCACTAAAGTGAAGGCATGTGTGCTGTGGATTTGTCGTTTAATGGAGTTTGTAGCATAACATTGAAAGGGAAGAAGTGAAATAATAATAAATTAATAAATTACGTAAATGCCCTTAATTCCAAACGCTTATAACTTTCACATACGACCTCCGTTTAACACGCGGTTCATTGCATCGGGATCGTGGCGAGATGAGGAATGTTTTGGTATATTATTGGCTGTTTTTTGAGGTACTCTAGAAAATTGCTTTAGTTGGACGGTTCATTATATGGTTTTGTACTTACGGGTAGGGGCTTGATCTAGTAGCTTCGTAAACGGTAGGGCAATCACGAGTTTTGGGATTGATCTCAATAGTTCATTGACCATTACGAGAATGTCTATCTCAGGGTTGACCCTAATAGTTATGGGCTGAGGACTGATTCAATAGCTTTGTAAATGGTGGGACTATTACGAGTTTTAGGCTTGATTCCAATAGTATCATTTACCGTTAGGTAAATTGTAGTGGCCCGGAAATTCGAACACTTCGTCTTCGAATATCGAAACGTTTTGAAATTCTAATAAATGTTATTAATATAATTTTATTACCATATTGAACATCATTTAATTAATGAATAATGATAAGAAATTTTTTTTTAAAATAGTTTACAAAAATATATTCTTCGAAGAAAAATCGATAATGTGATCGAAAATGGGTTTATCGATAAACAGGTTTTTGATCGATATAAGCTCTTCGAACTCTTATACATTTGTCTAATGATCAAATGAACACATTAGCAACTAGTTAACACACTCCTCTTCATAAAGCAATGGAAGGTTCTAGAAGCTTCTAAGTGGTTAAGAGATATTATCATGTAAGGGGTGTAATGGTATTAAAGGAAGTGATGTAAAGGAGAAGTGATGGGGGTGAGCCTTCCGTGACATGAGAGGGGGTGAGAACAAGCTTAAAGAGCACTATTTTAAGCCTATATAAGGAGGGGCATACCCTTGATGATAAATCACAAATTCACAAAGCAAAACCAAGCTTTCTTCCATGTCTTCTTCTTCTCTTATATTCTAAAGAAAATATTTGCAAAACTCATCCAAATCAACACAAATTTGAAGTGAAGCCTTGGGACAACATCACAATAACTCTTAGCTAATTCTTTTGGAACAATCAAAGCTACACTCACCTTACATCAAGAGGCCGTGAGAAATAAGAGGGGTTTGAAGGGGCAGAAACAAGTGCAAAGCAAGGAAGGAAGGAAGAAAAGGTGGTTGCAAGGGTGGGGTTGGACTTGGGTGCTTGGACCTTGGTTTATTGTTGGGTTAAAGGTGAGTTAACTCATCACTTTGAATGAAAATATAAGCCATATATGTTTGGGTTTAATTGTGTATATATTGTTTAAATTGATGTTGACATATGTTGAAACATTAGTTTTAATTCTTGTTTTGAAAGAAAATGGCGTATGTAATCCATATGAATGGTTTTGAATGACTTGAATGGACTTGTATAACATGTGGAATAACCTTGAAATAGAGCACATAGGTTGTAGTTGAACTTTGGTTTGGATTGAACTCGGATTTTAAAATGCACTTATAGCGATAGTCGTGGTGGATGCGATTAGAAATTGCCTTGTTTATGATAATTTCAATGGAACTTTATAAAGAGATCCTTAGGGGTTTCTCACCATATTTATTATGTTTTATATGTTTTCTTGCTTCCATAAAAATATTGGATAGTAGAAAGTTTCACCATATTTATTATGTTTTATATGTTTTCTTGCTTCCATAAAAATATTGGATAGTAGAAAGTTAAGTAAAATTTTGAAAAATGGCCAAAACTTTACTTGTGCAAAACTCCACGTTTAGTCTTTATTTTTGGACTTAAAAGGTTTGAAAAGATATTTAAATTTAAGTATTTTGTTTCATTCTTTTTACAAGTATTTCCTAACTCATATTAGAGTATTTCAAAAATGGTTTAAGACATTTATGAATCTTTAATTGTGAATTTTTAAAGAAGAGGTTTTTATAATGAAAACTTTTTTTCCAAGTTTTAAAGGATTTTATAAACTTGTTATTTTTAAGTAATATTTTGAATAAATGTTAAACTATTGTAAGTATTTTAAAAGCATTTTAAGTATATATAATTTTTAGAAGATTAGTTGATTATTTTATTAAAGTACAAAAATCTTATGTAATATTATCTTTTAAAGTGTTTTATTAAATATCTAGTTTTACAAATAAAATCACTATACATATGTACATATGTATATCATCTCTAAAGGGTTTTAAAAGTTAAAAATGGTTTAGAAAGGGGTTAGAAATTGCTTAATAGAAAAATGGTTAATTTTTTAGTTACTTATTTGAAAGGTAATTAACAATGCTTAACACTAAAAGCCGATGAAGCAGGCTTATTTATTTGTGAGAGTTATGATCGATGTTCGAGTAGGGATATGAGCAATAGAGCTCTAACCTACCAGCTTCGCTCTTAACCGAGGAATAGTTAAGTCGGAAAGGTCAAAAATGTATTAATTGTGTTGATTACTTACTTGCTTATGGAAATCATTGATACTATACTTAATGCTAAAAGCCGACAAGGTAGACTTATCTATTTGTGAGATTTAAAAATGAAGTGTCTAAATAAGGCTTTGATGCAACCAGTGCTCTAACTTACCTAGCTTCACACTTGGACAAGGAATAATTAAGTTGGAAAGTCGGAAATGAGTCAAGTATTTGTATAAGCAATGGTTTTTGACTAGATAATCGATTATCGGACTTGACCTAATATTAACTAAGGCTTCACGATTTCATACCAATGAGAACCCCTAGGGAGGAGCATTGGTACGAAACTTCTCTAGCTTTCGCTTACTTTTGAAAGAACCGGAATTGAGTTGATTGGAATTTCATCGAATTAGTTTTGAAGAGAACGGGATTGATGAGTGTTTTACTTATCGAATACCACTTCAAAACTAATATATGAGTTCTACGTTTAGGAGCGATTGTGAAGTTAAATGTTATAGAGTTGAACTGTCTATCCTAAGGTTAAGTCCAAAGGAGAGGTTAGCGTTAACATTTCAAATGATGCTATAGTGAAGAACTGTATATCTTAAGGAGTACTCCAAGAGAGAGGACAATGTTAGCATTCGTCGAAAGACTTATGTGGGAATGTATGTGGAGATTCAAGATCTGATCGAGATGCTCGAATCCATGTAGCGATTCATGATCTGTTTGAGATGATGGAATCCATTTGGTGATTCATTTTTTTTAAGTGATGAAGACTCATGTGAGAGATGCAAAATGTGACCTCGACATCGGGAATAGCTAAACATAGAGTGGGATACACAATCTCAGGTTAAGCTAACCTTTAAGGGTATATCAACTCCATTATCTATAGATGCATATAGATGATGATAGCGGGAGTTGATGGTACTTGGTTCCACGCAGTTCATACTATGGTCTAGCAATTGGCTAGTTGTGTTTACCTTATGGTATATTTTTTCTAGAGATATACGATGCTCAGAAGGTAGTTTTTGGTCCTTTTCATGGAGTTCCGCTTCAGTTTACTGGAAGCATCTATGCAAGAAATATCCATTATGCAAACGTACCTTAGCGGCATTGATTATATACCAATTATTGTTATGTTATATGCATATCAACTATTTTATGATATATGTTCTATACCCTAGACATTATCTATTATACTGATATATTCACTCATCGGATGGTTGGTTTTATTTAAGGGGAAAACCGTTGCAATTATCCATATGGCTCAACGGTTATTATTGCTTGTTACATATTTCTTGAGTTTCTCACGCTGGTTTACCACACTGATCCGGGTGTTATTTTCTTATAATGCTTGGGTCAACCTGTGTATATTTCCAAATTTGCTTTGGATGTTTTGGAGCATATGGAGATGAGCTGGATGTTTACCTACCACGGTATTCTTATGTCTACTGCATTACTATATTTTATATATCAACATTGTAAGGACAGGCAGTTGTAACTGTCCAGGCTGATGATAGTACTTAGGTTTTATCACTCTGAAATTTCTATATTTAGAGTAACCTTTTGTACCATTCTTTTTATATTATATATTATCGTTCCATTGTGATATTATGTTCTCTATTTCTTGTTCTATTACTTCTTTTATTTTTTTAACCCAAATTTATATCTTTTTGGCACTTGGATGTTCGGCACACGAATACTATGGATATATTTATATCGATATTCAAGGGTCGAAAAGTTGGGTCGTTACACAAAGGTCTAGCTTGAATTTGACCTTAATAGTTACGTGTGATTTTCATGATAGTGTCGTGTACAGACCATTTGAGTTGGGACTTTGAGCTTAATAGTGTGGTATATGGTAGGCGTCAGGTGCAATTCGGTGGGGCTAGTGACGTCTAGCGATGATGAGTTGGGACTTTGAGCCCAATAGTTCGCATTTGACGGTACATGAGTTGGGACTTTGAGCTTAATAGTGTACACATGATTTTTCTATATCAAATTAAGACATGTAGATTTTCGGTAGCGAGTCACGTATGATTTTGGGATAGTGGGATGAGACGCATAGATTTTCAATAGAGATTCACGTACGATTTGGCGATATTGGGCTAAGAACATAGATCTTCAATAGCTAACTGCATATATTTTCAA
This sequence comes from Allium fistulosum, assembly GCA_030737815.1. Classification (NCBI taxonomy): domain Eukaryota; kingdom Viridiplantae; phylum Streptophyta; class Magnoliopsida; order Asparagales; family Amaryllidaceae; genus Allium; species Allium fistulosum. The sequence continues at coordinate 460,122,931 of CM060902.1, forward strand.
CATACCAGTTAGGGATTTAGGCTAGATCATATCTATATGATTAGATATGAGTTAGATTTTTGTGAGACCGTAGCATATGATGTCACTATAGTATTATATTATGTTTAGCTGAGTTGTTGGGTGTAGGTGACATAAGTTAAGGTATGGTTTTCGAGTATAAGTGTTGTTTTACTAGCTTATTAGTATTATACACTCATATGATGTGTTTCACTCACCAAAGGTATATCTGCCCCCTTTATCATTTTCTTCTTTTTAGTTATACATTGATAGGCCAATAGAGAGGACTCGTGGTGTTACACCCGTTCTTACCAAAAACCACAGCAAAAGGAAATAAGATAGTACTTGGAGAATGCGAAGTCATCCTAACGATAACAAGACTAGGAAAAGGACAGGCTTAAGGTCAATGCCACCGACCAGACCCGAATCTTCTCCAAAAATATCAAAACCACACAAAACAGACGTCGTGCACATCGAGGAGATATAGAAAAATGCACTGACCACATTCGGAAGCAAAGACCAAGTTAGAGAACAGGTATGTACAAGCATATACTAGGGGCGACCTAGACAACGCCATACACAGCCGAAAGCACTCTATCGGGGCTACATACAGGATCACCCAAATTATGCTTTAACACGAACTCAACCTTACAGGCAAACGACAAACGTGAAGCTCACCCTTTTCTTATATCTTATCGACAACAACCAAGAGAACAATTCAAATAACAAGCAAGTCTCATACAAGCTCTCATCACAGAATGGGAAGAACTACCCAAGAGCAACAGTAGAGCAATATGGTCTGAACACCAGATGATATTCACACTGTAATGACCCAACTTTTTTTGACCGTTTAAATCAACAATAAACCACACATGTCAACTCAAACCATTCAAAAGGGAGGATTATTAATAGGGTAAATAAGAAGATAAGAGAAAGAAAGGAAAAAACAAAACACGGAATCTCACAGCGGAATGCCAAAATATAATAATCAAATAAACAGTTCATGAAGCTGTTTTACAAATAACATTTGATTACACTTTTACAATACAGATCAGAGTTATACATATAGCAGGAGTAATTAAATAATGTAGCAGAACAACATGATGTAGTGGAATAAATATAGTAAATAGTAATAATATACTAAATCTTCATCTACGTCCTCCAAAAATAAGTCTTTAACGTTGAAATGCTCAAGCTGACCCGAGCGTAATGAAAAGACAAAACACTCGAGTCAGAACTAAAAGATCTTACGTAAGTTAAATCAATAATACATAAATACGAGTGGAACGGCTTCAGAGATGTTTACAGGATTTTACATCTCCAATCCAGTGTCTAACGTGCGTGCAATAACTTAAGAGATGTTCGGAATTCCATATCCTAAGGATCCTTTAAACTATCAACATACATAGTACAATACGCTATTATAATATGTCTACAGTAAAGTAAAGTATTAAAATAGCGTTAAGGCGTTACCCATATCCCCCTTAGCACATTTTATATAAATGTCGTAGTCTATACAGTACTGTAAACTCCTCCGTAAACTGGTGGGTTATCAAGGAGCACTCCATAGGTACGACACAAACCAAACTCGTAGTGGGCTCGATAAGGCATATGACAAGGCACACGAGGTAATTCCCAGGGTAGGATATGAAAGTCTATATGAGTGGATCGTATAGGATATATATATATATGTGCAAGTATAAACAGCTAGCTATATAATATAACTTGATAAATGATAGTAGCAAAGTAAATGAAAATAATCACACCAGGATTTTATACTGGTTCGGACCTCCCATCCTACGTCCAGTCCCGAAGCTCCTCTTCGGAATTTCCTTTCAACTAACCCTCACTTGACCCGGAGGAACAGGTTTACAATAGCAGAGTTTCTTTGTCAAGAATGTGTTCTATAACACGGATGTTGACTATTGAGTACAAATGCTTCCAATATATATATATATATATATATATATATCTAGAGAATATTTGAATGAGGAGTTCTGTATATATGGAAGAGTTAAATACAGGTAGTTGATTGCTTGGAGATCAGGTATAAGTCAGAGTATAAGAGATAAGAGCGTAAGTAAATAAGGTGAATCTTTCTCTTGAATTCCTGATGCTATTTATAGTGGTGAAGAGTTTCTATGTGTAGTTGCCTCCATTAACAATCGTTGTATAGTTGCTCCTGTTGGTGATGAAGAGTTGTAGTGAAGAGGAGAGGATGTGTCTTTTCGGATGTGACAGTTGGACTTTGAAAATACACAGTCGAGCCTATAATCAGACGTCTGGAAAGTAACCTCAGACGTCTGGCCTTCATATATTTTTTGTGTTTGGTATCATTTCAGACGTTTGTGTTTATTATCCAGACGTCTGGTCTTCACTTCTGTTTTATGTCTGGATGTCTTTCAGACGTCTGATATATTAACCAGACGTCTGTTTCCTTAGGATTTGTAAACCAGAGGAATCATTCAGACGTCTGGCTAGTGTATTCAGACGTCTGAATGTGTGCATGTTGTTGTATCTATGTCTGTGCAATTGCTTTTCCAATTCTATCGACTTGTAGCCTCTTGATACTTCTTTTGAGTCTTGTTCTTGTCTCTTTGGTGATGTTACTTTATCATCTTCCTGTAAATGTAGATATATATGTACATTTGTTTTCCATTGCATAGTTGTGATCATCGAAACCAAGGAATTGATTTCCTAACAGGATACTACCGTTTTGCGGATCCGGACTGGTGGTAACGCATAGCAGCTACTACCGCCCACCCCGAGACACACTCCCATAATCAAATCAAAGGGTGGCCACCAATCAATCACAAAGTAATAGATATGGTATCGAAGAAATGTGCCCGATCGGAGGAGCGACCTCACTTGGCCCGACGTGGCTCCTGTTTTAGTCATATCAAGCTGACCCGAGGGGGTCAGGACTGCGTTCATACCTCATACAGTAGCGTTTGCCAAACCATCATACTTCATTTTGGATTCTCCAACACGTGCATAGTTGTTAAAGTGGTTTTCGGTATTGGAAGAGAGTATGACAATACTGATCCCGGTCTCTTTTTTTCAACCAAACGCTTATTTCACACCGATTGGTTCTTTTACATTTCCAAAACCGATTCATAATTGATATCAAAATATCATATTCACTTCAAAGTCATATCCCTTTCAAAATCATATTCACTTTCGAAATCATTATTCACTTTATATCATATTCATTTTCAAAATATCGCTCATTTCAAAACCGTCATATTTACTCAAAATATGTCATTTCACTAGAAAATATCATTTCAAATTCCAACGTAGGTTATAACATCATTTATCCACATTCGCCTTTAAATCAAGTATTTAAATATAAATAATTCAACCTTTCACAATTTGACATTTTTAGAAAATAGTTTGGATAGTTATAAATAGTTTAAAATAGCTTAAAATAGTTTTAATGGTTCAAAATAGTTTTAATAATTTTAAAATAGTTTTAAAAATAGTTTAAAATACTCTTAATAGTTTAAAATAGTTTTTTAAAATAATATAAAATAGTTTTTTAAAAATAGTTTAAAATAGTTTTTAAAAAAATAGTATAAAATAGTTTAAAAATAGTTTAAAATCGTTGTATAGTTGCTCATGTTGGTGATGAAGAGTTGCAGTGAAGAGGAGCGGATGTGTCTTTTTGGATGTGACAGTTGGACTTTCAAAATACACAGTCGAGCCTATAATCAGACGTCTGGAAAGTGACCTTAGACGTCTGGCCTTCATATATTTTTTGTGTCTGGTATCATTTCAGACGTCTGTGTTTATTATCCAGACGTCTGGTCTTCACTTCTGTTTTATGTCTGGATGTCTTTCAGACGTCTGATATATTAACCAGACGTCTGTTTCCTTAGGATTTGTAAACCAGAGGAATCATTCAGACGTCTGGCTAGTGTATTCAGACGTCTGAATGTGTGCATGTTGTTGTATATGTGTCTGTACAATTTCTTTTCCAATTCTATCGACTTGTAGCCTCTTAATACTTCTTTTAAGTCTTGTTCCTGTCTCTTTGGTGATGTTACTTTATCATCTTCCTGTAAATGTAGATATATATGTACATTTGTTTTCCATTGCATAGTTGTGATCATCGAAACCAAGGAATTGATTTCCTAACAATCTCCCCCTTTTTGATGATGACAACTATTCAATGTACTTATATATATTCTAAATCTCCCCCTGAATATGTGCTTAGTTTTGTTTTAAGTTTATTTCTATATTTCTCCCCCTTTGACATTATCAAAAAGAATATAAAAGTTCAAGCCATATGTAAAAAGAAATTTGCATTAATAACATGATGGAGTTACATTCATAGATTTGAACAAAAAGGCAACAAATCCTAAATTCTAGAGTTGCTTAGGAGAAGCTTGTTTTGGATCATCTTCCTTTGGTTCTATTTTTCCAGAAGTGCTAGCCTTTGAAGGAGATGTCAAAGTTTCTTTGGAAGGTTCATCGTCAAATAGTTTGGAATGTTTTGCGGGAGGAGAAGGCACAGGAGTTGTCCAATCGTCTGAGGGTGGAGATGGACCACGTACTCTTTGAAGTACCTCCTTGAGAACCGATAAAACAGTCGAAAGAGATTCTTCGACTATGGCTAGTCTTGTAGCAAAAGATGTCTCGAAGATGTCGATTCGTTTTGCTAGAATTTTTTGATTCTGAGACAAGATTTGTTGATTTCGAAGCATTAGATCTCGAATGCTTTCATTTTGATTTGTTTCCGTTCGAGTTTCCAAAATGTCATCTTGTCCTGGATAGTCAATGGAGCGGGAGGTGGGGGAGTGATTTCCCAATTTTGTTCTTCTTCTTGGGATGGACCAATATGTGGTCGAGAAGGAGGTTCGACTCGTCCAGACTGGCGATTTTGTGTCCAATCGTCGAAGGACGTTATCTGCGGAGGTATTTCAGGTAGGTGCATCAAAGAGAAGAATTTGGTGGAAGCATATTTAGGCGAGATTTCTTCGAATGTCGAGAGGTAGGAAGGAATATTATGTGAACGAAGAAGTCTCATAATGTAAGTAGGGTAAATTATCGATGGCCTTGATCGAGTCCAAAATTGTTTGAGCTCGTCGAATATGAACTTTGCCCAATTTACCCTGGTTCCACTAAAGAGAGCATAAAGTGCTTTGTGCTCCAATTCCGTTATTTGCTCATGACTCCCTATTCGCGAAACAACTGTATTGATTATCATCCTCGTTAGAAGTCGAGCTTTAGGACGCAAATGTTTTGAAGCAAATTTCAGCATTTCGTCCTCCCATATTTGATGAGTGATATTATTCTTGGGCTTAAAGCGCATATCCGGGATGTTGTGTAGATCCTCGCCGGTGTCGGAGCATCCCAAAGTTCTTCCTATTAATCCCGAAGTTAAACGAATAGTATTTCCATAAACGCTTGACCATAGCCAGTTGTCCTCGTCTTCAGTATTCCAAACTGCAGTGCTATCTAGATTGGCGTAGAATAAGAATATAGCCAGTTGATCTATTTGAACATCATTGGGTGTAAAAGAAATTAAAGTCTCCAATCCAGCATTCTCACAAAGTTCATCGAGATCATACATAGGAAACTTAAGTAGATTATAGAAAGGTCCTATATGAAGTTTTTTCTTTTTGAATATCTTGATACCTTTTAATCGAATGAGGTGCCTTGTGCAGCCATCGTTCGATTTGATCATCTGAACACACCTGAGGGTTTGAAGATGACGTTGGTTGATCTTGTTTGCGTTTTGGAGCTTTGATATTCTTTGTGCGAGGAGACATTGTGATTTTGGTTTGAAATAATGTGGAATTTGAAGTTGAATTGCAAATCGGCAGGGAGGAATTTTGAGTTTGAAAAGTGAAAAATGACGTTATCTTGGGGGTATAATAAATGTCGATTGAATTCCAGACGTCTGGATTTGAAAGCAGACGTCTAGTTTGCCCTAAAAATTATACAGAAGATTCAAACAGACGTATGTTTTTTATGTGTTAGACGTCTGGTTTGACACATTTTGAAAAATTTAGAGGCAGAGAGATTTGTCAGACGTCTGGAATTAAACACAGGCGTCTGTTTTGGTTTAAATGTGAAACAGAGAACTAAGTCAGACGTCTGAAATATTGTGAATGTAATTTGGAGAAGGCAGAGCTTCATTCCAGACGTCTGAGGGGTATATCAGACGTCTGTCATATGCACATTGCTTAAAATTGCGACATATTTTAGTGGATCAGACGTCTGAAGACCATAGTCAGATGTCTGAAAGGAGCAGTTTTGCTAAAAATAGTCTAAAATTGATGGTTACATTTATTTATCAAATGTTGATAATAGAGATCTTTATTATTGTAAAATAAAATAACATATAAATACATACAAAAATTAATTTGATTTATTTATTTAGTAGGCGACGGAGTTTTAGGATTTCCTGAGTCGTTATCCTTTCATGGTTTAAGTGGAGACCAAATATTCCTACGTTCGTGGGTCCGTGGGGAGCCAGAATATCGTCTTGGGGAAGGATCTGAAGGAGTGCGATACGAAGAAGATGGATCTAATGAACTACAAGGTTTTGGTAGCGGTTCATGAACATCTTTCTTTCGTGACGAGCAAAACTTCATCGCCACTTGTTCTAGAAAACTTAGCCTTCGTGCCGTAACTTTTTGTTCGAAATAAAGCTCTCGTTGAAGATCCATCTGTTGTTTTTGGTAATGATGAATTTCATCAATTTTCTCCTTTGTATTAGGAGAAATAAACAAGGACCTTTTAGTTTTCTTATTCTCTGGAGTAAAACCCGTATGATACGAGGACCACCTATTTGTTGGTTCTTGCTTTGGTGTAGGTGTTGGAAGTCGTTGTGGTGTGTCTACTGAGCTGTCCGTCGATGGTGTAGAGACGGAGATAGATATATAGGAACTCCCAGAAGACATTTTTTTAAATTTTTTTTTAAGAATTTGATATTTTATAAATATGTGTATATATATATATGATGAAAACGTTATTTATGGAACAACTAATTTTCTAAAATTTTAATGGTTCAGAAATTCATCAATCTGTGGTAATAAAGAGGTGAACTAAATTTAGTCTTTTAATTCAATTTTAGTTAAGATCTTGAAGTGAACAAATTCCTAAACTTCGTCTGAGTTTAATGAAAGTTTGTTCGTTTAATGGTTTTGTAAATATCTCGGCTACTTGATTTTCGGTACTTACGTATTCTAAAGAGATAGTTCCTTTTTCAACATTGTCTCGTAAAAAATGATGTCGTATATCTATATGTTTGGTTCGTGAGTGATTAACAGGATTTTTTGATAAATTTATAGCGCTTGTGTTATCACAATATATTGGAGATTTTTTGATAATTTTACCAAAGTCCATTAGTGTTTGTTGCATGTATATTACTTGCGCACATGCTAGAGCTGCGGAGATGTATTCGGCTTCACAAGTAGATAAAGAAACACAATTTTTCTTTTTGCTAAACCATGAAACTAAAGATTGTCCGATAAAATGACATGTTCCACTAGTACTCTTACGATCTGTTCTACAACCACCGAAATCCGCATCGCTATATGAGACAAGTTCAAAAGATGATCCTTTAGGATAAAACAAACCATAATCTTTAGTACTAGATAAATAACATAAAATGTGCTTAACAGCTCGTAGATGAGATTCTTTTGGTTTTGCTTGAAATCGAGCACAAAGACATACACTCATCATAATATCCAGTCGACTAGCCGTTAAATATAGTAAAGAACCAATCATGCTTCGATATAACTTTTCATCAAAATCTTTTCCATTTTCATCTTTTTCTAAGTGAATAGTGGTACTCATTGGTGTTGGTTTGCTTGAAGTTTTATCCATTTTAAATCGATGTAATAAATCGTTACAATATTTTTCTTGGTGAATAAAAATTCCATTTTCGAGTTGTTTTATTTGTAATCCTAAGAAGAAATTTAATTCTCCCATGTGTGACATTTCAAATTCATTTTTCATAATATTTGAAAAATTATTACATAGATTTTCGTTGGTTGAACCAAAGATGATATCATCAACATAAATTTGTACAACCAAAATATCGTTATTTTCTCTTTTAGTAAATAAAGTTGTATCTATTTTTCCTATATGGAAACCGGATGTTATTAGGTGATTTTTAAGACGTTCGTACCATGCACGAGGTGCTTGTTTTAATCCATATAGTGCTTTATGTAATTTAAAAACATGATCGGGATATTTTTCATGAACAAAAGGTGGTGGTTGTTCGACGTATACTTTTTCTTTAATAAAACCATTCAAAAAGGCACTTTTGACATCCATTTGAAATAGTTTAAAATTGTTATGAGTTGCAAAGGAGAGTAAAGTACGAATGGCTTCTAATCTTGCTACCGGAGCAAAAGTTTCATCGTAATCTACGCCTTCTTCTTGATTGTAGCCCTGAGCAACTAATCGTGCTTTATTTCTAACAATATTTCCATTTTCGTCTGCCTTGTTTTTAAATACCCATTTTGTTCCAATTACTGATTGATCTTCAGGTCTTGGTACTAATTCCCATACGTTATTACGTTCAAATTGATGTAATTCTTCTTGCATAGCTATTATCCAAAAATTATCATTTGAGGCTTCTTTATAATTCTTTGGTTCAAGGTTTGATACAAACGCTATATGACTTATTTGATTGAGTTGATTTCTAGTAACTCTTGAATTAAGATCTCCAATAATGTTATCTATTGGATGATTCTTAAGAATTCTAGGAGATGATACAATAGTGTTATTTTGTATATTGGCTTCATTATTAATAGAATTTGTTGAATTTGTTAGTGGAATAATTTCTTCTTCATCATTAGTCTGATGTTTGAAAGGATTTTCGTCGAATGAGACATGCAAGCTCTCTTCTATAGTATTATTCCTTTTATTAAAAATTCTATATGCCTTGCTATGATTCGAATACCCAACAAAGATACCCTCATCGGCTTTTGGATCAAAATTTCCTAATTTATCTTTTGTATTTAATATAAAACATTTTGAGCCAAAAGTTTTAAAGTATGACACTTTAGGTTTTTTACCAAAAAATATTTCAAAACAAGTTTGTTTAGTCATTGGGCGAATAGTTACTCGATTTAATACATAACAAGATGTAGCAATAGCTTCAGCCCAAAAGTGTTTTGGTAATCCGCAACTATTTAATAATGTTCGTGCACATTCTTGTAATGTACAATTTTTTCTTTCTATGACACCATTTTGTTGGGGTGTACGAGGAAAAGAAAAATTATGAGTTATTCCTTTTTTATTGCAAAAATTTGAAAAAAGATCATTTTCAAATTCTCCTCCGTGATCACTTCTAATATTTTTAATTTTCAAATTCATTTGAGTTTTAATTCGTTTCGCAAATATTTTAAACATACCAAAAGTATCGCTTTTATGTTTTAGAAATAAAGTCCATGTATATCTCGAAAAATCATCGACTATTACAAAAACATATTTATTGTGATTAATAGATCTTATTTGTGTTGGACCAAATAAATCTAAATGTAATAATTCTAATGGTTGTTTTGTAGAAATATTATTTTTAGATTTAAACGAGCTTTTCTTTAGTTTACCAATTTGACAATCATCACATAAATTTTCTACTTTGTAACTTATTTTAGGTAACCCTCTTACTAACTCATATTTGGCTAACTTATTAATATTTTTAAAATTAATATGACAAAATTGTTTATGCCATAACCATGGATTATCATGTTTGGCGGTTAAGCATAAGTTTGAATTTTTATTAATATTCATGTTTAATACATAAATATTTTTGTTTCTAAAACCTTCAAAAATGAGTTGTTTCTTATTATCTAAAATATTACATCTATCTTTTTCAAAATTTATTTGAAAACCTTTATCACATAATTGACTAATGCTTAACAAGTTGTGTTTTAAATTCTCTACTAATAAAACATTTGTAATAATAGGAGAGTTAGATATACCAGAGTTGATGACTTCTCCAATGCCTATGACAAATCCCTTTGAGTTGTCTCCAAATGTTACCGTTCCACCATCGATGTATGTTATATTCGATAACATTTTTGAATTTCCGGTCATATGTTTGGAGCAACCGCTATCTAGTATCCATTTCTCCTTATTTTTTATTTTGGGTACCTGCAAGATAAAAAATGTTTTAATTGGTACCCATATATTTTATTAGGGTCCTAATTGTTAGAAGAAGGTAGCCACACCCAAGATGGTTTGGTACCTTTATAAATATAATTTTTATTATAGACTACATTTTCTAAGTAATTACTAATATGCTTTTGTCTAATCAAATTATTATTTGTTTTAGGAACCCAAATTTTCATATTTTTGGAATTCAATTTTTGTTTAGATAAACTTCTAGTTTTTATATAACTACTATTTTTAGCATTATTTTCTTTTTGTTTAGAACATTTTTTAAATCCTATTCCATTTCTATTACCTGATGGTTTTGATGTTTTGATAAGATTTTCCAAATCTTGTTTTCCTTTGTTGAATTTTGACACATTATTGGTAATTTTATCTAATTTTTCTTTTAATTTTATATTTTCTGTTTTCAATAATTCAATACTATTTTTAAAATCAACATTTTCTTTTAGCAAATTTTCTTTTTCTAGAGTAATGTTCTCACTTTCTATCACATTATTTCTTAATTTTTCTTGAGATATTTCATGTTCTTCTTCTAAAATAATTTTTTCATCTTTCAACATTCCTACTTCAAGTTCTAATCTATTTATTTTTACTATATATTCTTTGTTCAATTTTTTAATTTGTCTAAATTTATCATCTAATTCCATGCTAAGTTCAAATAATTCTTCATAGCTAAGTTCCGGACATACCTCATCATTTTGTGCCATAAAACATACATTAGCTTGTTCTCCGTCACTATCGCTATCACTTTCTGAAGATGAAGAATCGGTGTCATCCCATGTTACTTTGAAAGCTTTCTTCTTTTTGAATTTTTCAAATTTTCTCTTCTTTTTATCATTGTTAAGTTTTGGGCAATCCTTTTTCATGTGTCCGTATTGATCACATTCATAACACTTAATTTGAGATAGATTTGTTGAGTTGGTCTTTCCTTCTTTTTGAAACTTGGTCATCTTTCTAAATTTCTTGAATCTATTATAGTTTTTGGCAATAAATACTATCTCATCTTCATCTAAATCTGAGTCATCATTCTTTATTGATGGAAATGCTATGTTCTTCTTCTCCGAATTTAATTCTTTACGTGCCTGCAAATTAGCTTCATAGGACATCAAATTTCCTATCAACTCTTCAACTTTGAGAGTAGAGAGATCATTAGCTTCTTCAATAGCTAATACCTTTCTTTCCTAATCAGGTGTTAAAGAGTTAAGTATTCGAGAAACTAAATCAAAATCAGTAAACTTAACTCCTAATGCCATAAGATCATGTTGAATAGTTTGAAATCTAGAATACATGTCTACTATAGTTTCATTTTGTTTCATTTTAAATGATGAAAATTGGTTTTGCAAAATTGAAATTTTAGTTTGTTTGACCTTTGTTGTACCTTCATGTGTAATTTGTAAGGTACGCCAAATATCAAATGCAGTTGTACATAACATGACACGTGAAAATTCATTTTTGTCTAGTGAGCAAAACAAAACATTCATAGCTTTAGCATTATTTGATGCTGAGGTCTTTTGTACATCGGTCCATGTGTTCATAGTAGTAGTTGGAGCTTCATATTTATCTTGAGTGGCTGACCAAATTTCTAAACCATTAGCTTCCATAAAAATTCTCATACGGGTTGACCAATATGAATAATTAGAGCCATTAAAAAGTGGGGGTCGTGCTGTGGATTGTCCTTCTTGAAAAATACTTGTCATATTAGAATGACTAAAAAACGTGTTACTGTTCTTTTAAACAAACCTTGCTCTGATACCAATTGAAAGTCTATATGAGTGGATCGTATAGGATATATATATATATGCAAGTATAAACAGCTAACTATATAATATAACTTGATAAATGATAGTAGCAAAGTAAATGAAAATAATCACGCCAGGATTTTATACTGGTTCGGACCTCCCGTCCTACGTCCAGTCCCGAAGCTCCTCTTCGGAATTTCCTTTCAACTAACCCTCACTTGACCCGGAGGAACAGGTTTACAATAGCAGAGTTTCTTTGTCAAGAATGTGTTCTATAACACGGATGTTGACTATTGAGTACAAATGCTTCCAATATATATATCTATCTAGAGAATATTTGAATGAGGAGTTCTGTATATATGGAAGAGTTAAATATAGGTAGTTGATTGCTTGGAGATCAGGTATAAGTCAGAGTATAAGAGATAAGAGCGTAAGTAAATAAGGTGAATCTTTCTCTTGAATTCCTGATGCTATTTATAGTGGTGAAGAGTTTCTATGTGTAGTTGCCTCCATTAACAATCGTTGTATAGTTGCTCCTGTTGGTGATGAAGAGTTGTAGTGAAGAGGAGAGGATGTGTCTTTTCGGATGTGACAGTTGGACTTTGAAAATACACAGTCGAGCCTATAATCAGACGTCTGGAAAGTAACCTCAGACGTCTGGCCTTCATATATTTTTTGTGTTTGGTATCATTTCAGACGTTTGTGTTTATTATCCAGACGTCTGGTCTTCACTTCTGTTTTATGTCTGGATGTCTTTCAGACGTCTGATATATTAACCAGACGTCTGTTTCCTTAGGATTTGTAAACCAGAGGAATCATTCAGACGTCTGGCTAGTGTATTCAGACGTCTGAATGTGTGCATGTTGTTGTATCTATGTCTGTGCAATTGCTTTTCCAATTCTATCGACTTGTAGCCTCTTGATACTTCTTTTGAGTCTTGTTCCTGTCTCTTTGGTGATGTTACTTTATCATCTTCCTGTAAATGTAGATATATATGTACATTTGTTTTCCATTGCATAGTTGTGATCATCGAAACCAAGGAATTGATTTCCTAACAGGATACTACCGTTTTGCGGATCCGGACTGGTGGTAACGCATAGCAGCTACTACCGCCCACCCCGAGACACACTCCCATAATCAAATCAAAGGGTGGCCACCAATCAATCACAAAGTAATAGATATGGTATCGAAGAAATGTGCCCGATCGGAGGAGCGACCTCACTTGGCCCGACGTGGCTCCTGTTTTAGTCATATCAAGCTGACCCGAGGGGGTCAGGACTGCGTTCATACCTCATACAGTAGCGTTTGCCAAACCATCATACTTCATTTTGGATTCTCCAACACGTGCATAGTTGTTAAAGTGGTTTTCGGTATTGGAAGAGAGTATGACAATACTGATCCCGGTCTCTTTTTTTCAACCAAACGCTTATTTCACACCGATTGGTTCTTTTACATTTCCAAAACCGATTCATAATTGATATCAAAATATCATATTCACTTCAAAGTCATATCCCTTTCAAAATCATATTCACTTTCGAAATCATTATTCACTTTATATCATATTCATTTTCAAAATATCGCTCATTTCAAAACCGTCATATTTACTCAAAATATGTCATTTCACTAGAAAATATCATTTCAAATTCCAACGTAGGTTATAACATCATTTATCCACATTCGCCTTTAAATCAAGTATTTAAATATAAATAATTCAACCTTTCACAATTTGACTTTTTTAGAAAATAGTTTGGATAGTTATAAATAGTTTAAAATAGCTTAAAATAGTTTTAATGGTTCAAAATAGTTTTAATAATTTTAAAATAGTTTTAAAAATAGTTTAAAATACTCTTAATAGTTTAAAATAGTTTTTTAAAATAATATAAAATAGTTTTTTAAAAATAGTTTAAAATAGTTTTTAAAAAAATAGTATAAAATAGTTTAAAAATAGTTTAAAATAGTCTTAATAGTTTAAAATAGTTTTTTTAAAATAGTTTAAAATAGTTTTTAAAAAAATAGTTTAAATTAGTTTAAGGATTTTTTTAAATGGTTAAAATAGGTTAATATAATATGGTTTAATTATTGGAAATGGTTTATATAATAAATAGTTTTGAAAATCTAAATAATCTGAATTTTTAAATAATAGATTTTAAACAGTTTATTAAAAAAATTACTTTGAAAATAGTATCAAATCGATCGTTTCTTCCATTTCAACAGATCTGGACCATATCCAGATTTCAAATCAACAAAACTCAATTTTAATCTATCAATTCAAATGACTTAGTTTCGATTTATTTATAAATCAATGATTTAAATTCAATTCCATTCTTATTTAAAACCATTTCAACTTTCAAAGCTTGAATTAGAAAATAATTAAATTCATATAAATCTATAATTTATTTCCTTTAAAAACAATAACATTAATCAAAATCCAAAATCAAGAATTTAAACCATTTAATTTAACAAATCCGGTGTCCTTTTATAATTTTCTACCCTATGGTCAAGTGATACGGATATATATCATTTCAACCCGTAATAAATTTAATTTTACGGGTATATACCATTTCAACTTGTAATCCTGAGTAAAATTCAAAATCCATAAAATCGCTCGAGTTTATCATTTCAACCCATAACGATTTTTCCCTAATCTATAAGATAGTTCGGGTATGTATCATTTCAACCCATAGTGATTTTCCTAATAATAACTAAGGGAACTTGCAGTGTGATAACAAAATATAAATTAAACATAACATCAAATCATCCAAAAATATCAACAAATAAGCATCCATCACGATCATCATTCAAATCAACCAATAAATCACACAAAATGAACTGGTTGTCATATCAGGTATTTAACTGGCAATTAATTTCAATATTAGTTTAAATGGCAATTAAATTCAACATAAATTCAAATTAAATCTAAATGACAACTTAAATTACCGAACAATAATCAATAAATTTCTAATCACATCATAAGTTTAATTTAACTAATATAAAATGTTTTAGTAGCTGTGAGTGGGGTAAAACACTCACCTTTGGTTTGTCGTCGATTTAAAATCCAAATTAGGCCCAAAAATTTAATAGTCTCAGAATGCGGCCAAACCAATTCCATGTCGTCCGAAATTTCGATACGATCGCAACGGAGAAAACCGTGTCCAAAACCGAGCTCCTATGAAAAAGTTATTTAGGTTAGAACATTTGAAAATTAAATTTTAAATAAAATAACAAAGGGCAAAAAGGTAAATTAGATTACCATCTCAAATTACGCACAGCACCCATGAAACGCACGAAGACAGCGAACCACCCATCAACGCTGGCCCTTTCACCGCCGACCTCTCCCTCTATACGCCACCATATGCCATGGCACCATCGCCCCTGGCCACACCATGCCACCGCCTACCAGCCTCCCACGTCCGAGCACCCAAAACGCCGCCGGCCGCCACCCACTGACTAGGGTTTTCGAACCCTGGATCGCAAATTCCGACCGCCATCGGCCATGACACACCCTCTAATCACAACAACCTCTTCAATACCCTTGTTCCAATTTCGCTGATTGATGATGAAATCAAAAATCCCCAAATTGCAATTAAGGTTTCGCGATTTCGAGACTTTGACCGAGATTTCTGATCGATTCGTGCACTGTTTCGAAAAATGAACACTTGCCGTAGATTGGTGATGTGCACGTAAATGTGCATATTTTTATCACCATATTTAATCTATTTAAATTAAATAAATGATCATATTGAGTGTTTTAACTTGTTTAAACCAAAATTCAAAATATTTTCAAATTGTCACATATTCATCTTCATATAGGGGCAAAATGGTCATTTTTTGCATTTATTAATTTGTGAAAATTTACTTGGAATTTTCTATGTTGTTTTGTAGGAATTTTAGTGAATTTTACAAGTGGCTTCATGAAAATATGCATGCACAAAGAGTGAATACAAAGGTATGGAGATGAAAATAATTCAAAGTGATGATCATGGTGGACCTCACTTACCCACCTACCTTAATGTACACTTGGAGCTAATGCATATGCTAAAAGGCCATTAAATCTTCATGCACACTTAATGGATGATTATTTGAAGTTAATGATGACTTGGCCACCACACTTCCTAAGAGGGTATTTTGGGTAGTTCCAAAAAAAGTGAATTAGGGTTTTAAACTTGTATAAATACCCCTTATGTTTCATGTAACCCTCTCCTCTTCCTTTAGGCTCTTCTTTTAAGCTCTCTTCTCTTAGTTAGTTTTTGGTTTAGGAACAAAAATAAACAAAGCTCTTCTCTTTTCTTTTTCATGGCTACTTAGCCATTTTTTTATTTCATGTAATTTTTCTTTTTATGCAATGTTAGTTAATGTTCTTTTACATTTACATGCTCTCTTTCTTATTTTGTTAGTAGCTTAGTTTACTTTTCATGCAAGTAGATTAGTTTTTCTTTCATTTAGCTTTCTTTTCCTCTTTGTTTTGTTTTATGTTGCAAGCTATATTTGTTGATATGATAACAAATATGAGAGGCTAAACCCCTTTAAGTTAGGGTATGAAGCTCTCTAATTATATAGCTTCAACATTTTGATAATTATTGCTCTCTTTTTGTGCTTAATGGAAATATTTGAAGTGGCTTAACTTGTTGTTTTAGCTTTGAATTTGATAGCCTATATTGTTGACACCAAATAGGCTATGCTTAAACAAACAACAAACGCAAATTGCCTCTTCATCTAAATATGATTATGGCAAAGAAGTGAATGTTTAAATCAAAATTTGATAGTCTCTATTTCTAATCAATAGTTAATAGGCCATACTTAAAATAGATTTTGCTTTCAACTTTGTTGTCATATTTCATGAGAGTAAAAAGTAGTTTAAATGGTGTGTTATAGTTTGACGGCTTATGTTGAGCTAATTAATAGCACAAATAGGTCATACTTATGATAAGCACATCAATTAAACTTACTAATGATAAAAAAAGAGATCATAATTTTATGTTGTGTTGAACTATGTGATCTAAAGTGTGGATTTATCTCTAAATTGTCTTTCTACTCTCATATTTTTATCACTTTCTTTTTTGTCATTTTTTCTTACATTTTCTAGCTAATCACTTTCAACTTTGGTTAATTTGATTGAATAGAGATTTAAAATCAACAATTCCCCGCGGATCGACCCGTACTCACTGCGTACTACATTAGTACACCATGCACTTACGGTATAAATTTAATTATAAATTCGTTCGACGGATTTCTAACTCGATAGAATTCCGTCGACGAACAAGTTTTTGGCACCGTTGCTGGGGAATTTGCTTTGATTTTAATTTTCTATTCTTCGAATTATTTTCATTTGATTTTTATTGTGTGTTTGTTTTGTGTATTAATTTGCATTTAAAAAAAATTATGTGTTTGTGTGATCTTTGTTTGCATTTGTTTGTGTGTTTGTTGTTGTTTTCTAGTTGTTTTGTTTGTTTGCATTTCCATATTAAAAAAGAAAAAACATACACAATTTAAAATAAAAAAAATTCATTTTCAAGTTACAACTATAGTTTTCAATTTCAGCATTGCAGCTACAATTTCATTTCCCGGTACATCATTCTCAACAATATAACGTTTCTGTCAAACTGTCACAATTCCTCCTCGACATCATCACCAGCCTCTATCACTTCTCCACTACACAACAGCTGCAACTACACTGCCATTCTCCTCTCTTTGCTGTACAGCCGACCACAAACACTCACGGCAGCAACTTCACAACTTCACTTCACCACAAACAAAACCAAACTGCACATATACATCCATCTCTGTACACTTCATCTCAGTGCATATTACCTCACTGTTCCACAAACTTCCACCATTCAACAGTGTACATCATCTGCTCCTCAAACATATACAAACTGCCACTGATCAACTACACTGCTACTCCTCACCAATCCATTAAAAATGCTGCTTTCGAACCACAACAGTGCATCAAGACATCACCAAACTAAACTTCTGTCACCCACACTTCAACCTCATCTCCACCACCTTTTAACTACAAACTCCAAACATACATTCATCCATCTCTCTCTTATCCTGTGAAACACTACAAAACTATGCATTACCTTCTTGCTCGACCATCCTCCGTCATTCACATTACACACCATCCTTGTCTTCACACTGCAGCAACATCACATTACAACTTCACTTCCACTTCACCCATTCTCTGACATCACTTACACCCAAAATCCTCCACCACTTAACATCAAACATCCCCCAATATCCATCATCAACGTTGCCGCATTCAACTTCAAACAGAACTTTACAACCTAAGCATCACATCAACTCCACACACTCAACCACTCAACACCTGTACATAACATCACCATCTTGCTACAAATCCACACATCCATGACCATCTTGCTACATAACCCCTTCAGACTGTCACAACAGCAACTATATACTCCTACAACACTTGCATTCTTACATACCTGCATACCTCCAGCCGCGATCTCCTCCGCATCCATGAACAGCAGCGCCTACAAATTGCCTCAGCGACCATCAAACCATCCTCATTGCAAACCACCAGAACAACCGCGAGCACCCACTACAAACAACTGTACAAACGAAACCCTCCAGAATCTCCAGTTGCAACCACACGCGACCAAATCGAACAACAGCGAACATCACCACTTCAATCGCCCCAAACCGAAGCTCGCCTTCATCGACATCAATGCCTGAAACTCGCTTCAATCGCGACCTCCCCCTACGCCTCCAATCGCCTCGAACTCAAACAGCTCCAAAATCATGCAATACAACTGTAATAACCCGAGTTTTTCTAACACGAAAAACCGGACCATTTGGGTAAAAAGAAGAGGTAGAAGAAGAAGAAAAATAGATAGAAGAAGAAAGAACTAAACAAAATCAGAACCTCACAGTCGCAGCGGATAAAATATAATATATAGAACAGATCTTTACACAAATGAAAACTATATCTGTTTATATACAATACATCATCATCAGAGTATGTCATAATACAATCATCAATATCCAGACAATCAGTCAATACAACAATCACAGCAGCGGAATAATACAAGTACGAGAAATACGTCTCGGACTCCAGCTCCTCTCCTGAGCTCCATAGCAACCTATCCTGAAATATACTCGGTCTGACCCGAGCATTATAATAAAATAACACCCGAGTCAGTCTGGAATACCAGCGCATCATAAATACATCCAAACTGATTATTAAAGTTTCAAAAATCCTTTGAAACAAAAGCATCTCGTAAGACCACGCCACAAATAAACATGTCAGGTTTTTACCTTACGATAGCTAAAACACTTTTATATTAAAATCCTCTAATATTATAATAGTGTCTATAGAAAGTAAAATAGAATCTAGCTGAAATGCTTGCATCTCACATTTCAACAATAGTTGGGCACAATCAAAACCGTACAGGCACGTAGGGAGAATGGATTTCCAACGAATGACTAGGCACTGGGGTACCACCTGTCACAGTACGTGGCCTAGATCACAGTACCGAGGAGTACGCCCGCTCCCCTGCAACACAAGGCCGGAACCATCCCATACTGGATGATCCCGAATAAAATCACCCCACGGTTGGGATCAGCAACCACACCACTAAGCCGAAATAAAAAGGGACATCTAGACAGGGATGACCTTACCCTCCTGTGGGAGCTACCCACGAAGCCTTGCTGCATAACCCCTGATTTTCAGTCATTCCCGGTTGATGAGGCTGGAGGCTAAACGATACCTTTCAGAACATATCCCTTAGAATGCCCATCGTCCACCTGACGATGTCACGAAAGCATTCGTCCATACAAGTCCGTCCCGGGTCCGAACGGAACCGAAGGCACTACTCCTACTACATCCATTTTGGAAATATCCTCAGGATTAGTAGCGACTAGCCCTTGCACTTCACTGCTCCATCTTCGACTCCGAACACGTTACACGAAACGTACAAACCGGATCGAAGTGGTATTCGAGTCTCCAGACCTAGAATCCCGGTATACGGAAACTCGATCCCGGTCTCTTCGAAACGATCGCGCATTTGGCCAATATTGATAGTCGGTGATTTAACTATCAATTCACATTCACAAGCATCCATAAGCATCCATCACACAATAAATAATATCACCCATTATTTATTCTTCCCCTTTAATATCTTTAAAAGATATATTTTCACATTTCAAAACTTATTTTAAACGACTTCCCAATTTCTTCCTTTACAGGGTAAAGCCTTACCATTTATTCCCATTTGGAAAAACCAAGCTTAAACAATTTAGGTTAAAAACAATTAAAATACTTTATAGCGAAATATACTTATAAATATATAAATGTACTTCTAGTTATTTACTCAAAATATAATTTCAAAAACTACTTTAAATAGTATTTATTTAATAGGATATAACTCGATTTAAATAAGGGTTCAATTTACTAAATATTTACAGGTAGTGTTTTTTTTTACAAGATAATACTAACCTTTTCCCTAACTTAAACAAATAACTTTAAAATAATTTAAACTTTTCTTCTCTAAAAATAATAATTTCTTGAAAATACTCTTTAAACAATTTAAACTTTAACTTTAATTAAATAAAAACCTTTAAAACTCTAACTTGGTTTTTCCCAGGGAAACACTATCCCGTTCAAACATTCCAAAGTATCCTTCATATAATTCCACTGATTTATTTCAAGTCAATTATGTTTTACAACATAAATCCCAAATCCCATATTTAACTATGACTTCATCCGAAGTTCACACCCAATTTCCCACATTCGAAAATTCATTTTTAAAATCATAGTTTAAAACATTTTTAAAATAAACATTGGAGAATTCTTAAATGAAAACCATATTTTCAATTTACTTAAATATAATTCCAATAGAGGAAACAGCTTTCAATACATTCTATTAACACTTAAATTTGCAGATTTATATTTGAAACCTTATTATACATATTCTAAATTTCCCAAATAACAATATTCATTATTAAAATAACCCATCGTTATTTTAATATATTTACAATTCTATAGAATTCATTTCCAAAAATCTATACTTCACATTTATTGATTGATAAATTTTCCATTGTATTTTGAAACCCAATTTACTAATTTCATTTTCCATTCCCAAACAGAAAATTTATTCTTTGAAACTCTTATTTCAATAATTCATTTAATTCGTAAAAACCAATTTAATCCATTTATAATTAAATTCTATAATTATAATTTTATACAACAATTTCACAATACAATTAAATTTCCAGATTTATCAATCACAACATATAAACAGGTATGACTATCAATTATAAAATAACTGCTACATTGTGAGGAATCCAGTTGGATCCCTCCAACCTGTTTCTCCCTGCATCACAGATATTAGCACATCACACTATAAATATCAATCCAGCCAGATAACAGCAGTTAAAGTCAACCAATCATTCAGATATTTAAATATCAATTATTTATAATGCCTAGCATCCAGATGTGAGTGAGAAAAACTCACATTGAGTTCGGCGAGCGTTCGAATTTCAAATTAAATCGGACGGTGTCCGATTTAACTCAAATTTCTACATGCCCGGAATGACTCCGGATCTGCACCATCTCATAGTGCTCGTCTCTGCGATTCCATCGCTTCCAGTTTCGTCTGGATCTGACAACGTATGAACGAGTTACGGTCTTATAAAGTTTGAATAACGATTTAAACAAATTCCTTTCTTTCTATATTTTTTTTTTATTTATTATTACCAAGCAGGACGATCTGGCCACACATCTAAAATTCGAAATCAAGGCTGCAGATACGTTCTCCCTCTCGTACATGCTCTAGGAATCACGAACCAGGAAACCCATTGCACGCGAGCTTCCAACGATGACCGAGCTACCCATACTTCACCTGGGAATGATCAAACGCCTCCAGTCGGAGCGCCTCACCGCTACGCAACCCCAGCCTGAACGACGACCCACTCGGCTACCTCCAGACCTCGCGTGACGCACACGAAGACTCATGAACGCGGACCAAATTCCAGCGATTCACTGCACAATACCATAACATAGCCGTTGGATGTAACGGTTTTGAGGTTCTCTTCATTTTCATAGTTGAAAGTTTCTTCAATCGTTGCTTGGATTTCGTTGAATTTGAGGGAGAAGACTAGGAGATATCGGCCATTGAATTATAAAAGTGGCGGCTGGTCTGATAAGTGATTAGGGTTTGGGAAAATTTAAATATATATAAATTTTTATATTATTAAATCAGTATAAATTCTCGACTTAAACGTTAATGCAAACGACCTCCGATTCTCACATTCCGACAAGCTACCCTGGGGTTTTTCCGCGTTCCGGACACAATGGAACAGGTTTCGTAAGCTAATTCGATCATAAGCGCGAGATATGGAATTAAACGATCAATTTAAAATTAAATCGGTTAAATCGATTTCGATGCGTTTCGAGCCACCACGGTCAAACAACAACCCCGATCGCTACGAAAATTGAAATCCGATAATAACTAACTATTACGGATCCAACGGAACTGGTTTCATCGAATTCTGAGACTGTGCCCCGGAAGGCTATTTTCACTCGTCTATTAAATCAGGCGATTTCTGAAAATCGTCGAAAACGCTTCAAATTTCACTTTTAAAATTTTAATAACTTAACAATAAATCATATAAAATTTATAACAACATTAAAAATCATTCTGGCTCATCCCAGACTCAAATCTGATTATTTGCATTTTAATAATATTAAATTCATTTTTAAATTAATATAAAATTCCAAATATTAATTTATTCACTTTTAAATTCATCTAAAAATCCAACATTATTGTTTATAACCAATCGAACCTAAAAATACATTTAAACATCATTTTACAGCTATTTACACCCAAATCCACCTTTTATCCTAATCCCGAATATTTAATTATTTATTATCCAATCTCAGATTAAATCTCCACATTAGAAATTATCACTTGTTATTTTAGTTTAAACCAATTCTTTTTAGTTCAAAATAAATCTTAAACCCATATTAAACATTTAAAATGAATTAAATGTTCAAATTCA
Source organism: Allium fistulosum (assembly GCA_030737815.1). Lineage (NCBI taxonomy): Eukaryota > Viridiplantae > Streptophyta > Magnoliopsida > Asparagales > Amaryllidaceae > Allium > Allium fistulosum. The sequence continues at coordinate 460,145,829 of CM060902.1, forward strand.
ATGGCTTAAAAATACGGGATGTTACAACAACCTACCACCAATTCGACTTCCACCCCTGCATTCGATCCACAGCACAAATACGTGACCACCACAAATTTTCTGCAAGCCGAACGAAAAAAAAAGAATTAGATTTGTAAACACTCGATTTTGGGTGCTCAGACATTGTTGGTTCGGTTTCTTTGATTAGGAGTTGAGAAAGTGTTTGATTTATTTATTGGGCCGCGCTATTCTTTGTTTATTGAGAAAGTGTTTAATTTGTTTGTTAGTTCGGTTTCTTTTTCTTTGTTTAAAAGTGTTTAAGCTTAAAGTTTTACTTCTCTTTAAAATAAAAAAAATTGCAAATAATGTACAAAAAAATACTTGCTTTCAATTTTGTTTGACTATAAAAAAATTACCTTGCTTCTATTTTCGTTCGACCTTTAAAAAAAATTGAATATATCTTGTGTTTAGTTTCAGGTTGCAAAAGCAGAATATCAAACAGAAGAAGTGCTTGCCAAAAATAATTACTTGCTTGCTTAAAAAAATTGTATATATTTGGTGCTATAAAATAATTGCTAATAATTCTGCACGCTTTGGTATCGTGCTCTTAGCCCTTATTTTTATTTGTTTTGCATTGTTGGTTGCTAGCATTATTTTTAAAAAAAAATCAAAAACAAAAACAAATTTCATTCGTAGTTGCATTGTTAATACACATTTAATTTCTGCTTTGCATTTCATCATAGAGTTTTGATTAATTATAACAGTTAGAAATCAATAACAGTTAATTGTATATTGACAATTTGTCTTCTTTGAATAATTTACTTTCTTGGTGTCTAGGCTACGGCAGAGCAATAATCAGTTATAAATATTATGGTGATTCGTAAATATTATACTGAATTGTTTCTCTGAAGGTACTTAAACCTTCGGTAGCATTGCTACGGTGATTCGTGGTGCATCGACAACTCTTGTCCGTTACATGGTTGAGAACTATCTTGTTGATTTAAGACAAAGTGTGATTATACAATTTTGAGTTAACTTAGGATAGAAAGTCTGTAATTAACCCTTGCATTCATTTAGTTGCATTAGTTCACGCATATTTAAAAAAAAATCAAAATCCAAAACTAAAAAATTGTAAATATTTCTTAATTTAGTTTTTTTTATTTCCTTTCTTCTTAAATTTATTTTTCAATCAAAAAGAAACTTAAGGTAGTTTTTTTTATAAAAAAATAAAATCAAAAAGTAAAAAAAAAATATAAAACCTTTTCAAAAAAAGCCAAAAAAAATTTGAAAATCCAAAAACAAAACAAAAATCAACTTTCCATTTTGAAAAATAAATTCTATTTGTAAATATTTTTTCTTTATAAAAAAACCCAAAAACATTCTTGAAAATGTCCGAATTTTCATATTCACATGAATTCTACGATAGTTGTGAAAATCAATATAATCCATATAATTTCACACCAAATTCTTATAGATATTTCAACAACAACTATTGTTTAAACGATCAAATTTTGAACCACAAAATTTTCAAAATGATGACCAAACTTCAAATCTTGAAAATAACATTTCGTCTTTACATGAAATCTCCACACAACAAAATCAAATGATAAATGAATTCGTATTATCGAGAGCTTCGAAACGGAATATAATATGATAGGGTTTGGAGAGTTTGAATTTTCAATTTGAGTTTGAATTTGGTAATTTAAGGTTTTGATGTTCTTCAATTGAGAAAGAGGGAAGGAACAGACAGATAGAATTGTACGTACAGGAATAATAAATAAAAGGCTGCTAGGGTTAGGAAAAACTATTTATATATACAGAGATAGACAAGAATGAATGGACATATCGAATTGGGTCGAAACAATAACGACGACCCGAAAAGCCCGTTCCGTTTCCGAAATGAAAATATGTCATCCAATATATCGAAATATATGTTTTCGATATCTTTAAACTCAATGGAACTAGTTTCAAACCCTAACTCAATTGTATATAGAAGTTAGCTTTCAAAATCAGATTATATTCAATTAAATTCTATTAATTGATTTCTACGCATTTCGAACCCGTACGATCAAACAACAAGTCTGATCGCTACAAAAATTGAAATCCTACAATAATTCACAGTTACGGATTCGATGAAACTAGTTTCGTCGAAATCCGAGACAGCGGCTAAAATGGCTATTTTTACGTTAATTAAATAAATTATTATTAAATTAATTTAATTACTTTTAAATTCTAAATTAAAAATTGACAACTTTATCATTTCTTGATTACATAGAAATTAATAACCTATTAAAATGAAATTTCCATGTTAAATCCACTATTTAAATGTTACATAAATTTCAGAGTTCAATTGCAATAGAAATAAAAACCCAGTTGATTATAATTAAATTTCAATCAGTTTCTTTTATTTGGATTTTTCAATCTTATTATTAAATCAACTATCGCCTTACGGATATAATTAACATTGGTTTACATTTTATTACATTCATATTTTACAGTTATCATTTTTACCATATTAATTATAACATTTCAATTTCCTTAATTCCATTAATTACCAATTTTTAATTCCTTATTTATAATTATAACCAAAATAACTTTAGAATAACTCCACTTGATTGAAACTACATTAAAATAATTTTCACTTACATTAAACTAACATTATTAAATCATTTTCCTCGTTAATAAATCATAAAGTTTAATTTCTCACAATATTAAATTGCAAAATCTTAATTAATTTAATATTTGTTTAATTATCAAAAATTACGGGTCGTTACACACACTGCATCCATTCTTATGTGTCACCAACGTGACAAGGCTCCAGAAAGGTCTCTTATCATTCCTCTTAGGGCGGTTTGCTATTTCAAGAGAGAAGAGGTCAACCAATGCATACTTGGGCTTTCTGCCAAATTTTCAGGCATTCCACTTCAAAATCCCAATCTCTCGCCAGAATCAGGGTTTTCCGCTTAAGACACGCCATCGATCCAGGCACAAAGTATAAGCATCACGGATAAATGACAAGTGGCACAATCCAATAGCAAAGGTTGAAAAAAATACGGGAGAAGATTACCACCATCAATAAAGCACTTTTCATACTATAAAAGGAAAGGCATTAGATCTTTTTTGGGGAACCTTTTCGGTTATTTTTGAATCCTGAGTTTTTGGAATCTTCTCTAGAAACTTCTTCTTCTTTCTAAGAAAAGAAGAAAACATATACTATGCCTCAGGGCCAATAAAATCTCTTATATAAAAAATAGTAAAATATAGTGGATTATCCCGTGGATGTTGGATTTGCAGCAATATGAACCATGTAAAAAATCTTCATGTCTTTTACTTTTCTACAGTTCACTTTTATCTGCTCTTTTGTTTGTTGATCCATTTCGACATTTAAACATACAGTTGAAGTGTGACTATCTGGCATGTAAGAATTCAGCACCATGGTCACCTCCTAAAGGCGAATCTAACCAAGTGTTGGTTCGTTGGTTTCCAGCTGTGAGAACAATCAACCACAAGGTTGCCACACGATCAAGTCGAGTGTGGTGAAACCCAAAATTTTCACCTATACTTTTAGATTGCTGCAAATCCTATGTCCACTTACTATTTTTTGTAGTTCACTTTTATCTACTTTTGTTCATTAATCCATTTTGACATTTCAACATACAGTTGGAGTGCGACTATTTGGCCGTGTAAGCATTTAGCACCATGGTCACCTCCTAAAGGCGAATCTAACCAAGCATTGGTTCGCTAATTCCTAGCTGTGAGAACAATCAACCATAAGGTTGCCTCACGGTCAATTCGAGCATGGTGAAACCCAAAATTTTCACCAACATTTTTGGCGCTAGAAGGAAGGCCTAAACCTCCATCCTCCATTCTCCATTCTCCGTTCTTCCATTCCTCCGTCCTTTGGTTCCTTGACCTTTTGTCCCACCATTCCTCAAATCTCCCTTTAACCTCCAGTCAATCTCCGATCCTCAAATTCCGTCTTTTATTTCTCCATCACCCATGGCCCACCACCCCTGCTTATCTGTTGCATGTGTCATGCAGTAGATATGCAGTCACAGCGTTCTCCAAAACGGAGGTGGTGCGACCGACAACCACTATTTGATAGAAAGACTCAACGGCCGATACTTCCTAGAATCTAGTCAAAAAACCACCACCTTTTGATTATGACCACCCAACGTCAGCCAATGGCCAACTTCAGAGCAAAGACGCATGTGAATCCATCAGCCTAAATTGCAATTTCGACGATGGGTGAAAACCCAAAATCGAAAACCAAGGCCTTCGTGTGTCCTATAAGAAGAAGTATGAAAAAACTCCCCATATGGCTATGGAAAGGACAAGGACCTCGGCACCTTCTACCCAAAAGTCAGAGGATTCAGCTGATGCTCCTATTGACTAGGGATTAAAGTGAAATTAGGTATGTGGGATCATTCCTCACTATCAGGATCAACTGAGGACGAGGGAGTTATACCTATACTTCTCTCCGACAAGAAGAATTGCCCTCTTCAGCGAAGACCTGAAGAACGATGAGTTCATGATCTGATAGAGGAACTAAAGTTGAAGCATCGGCCAGCAACTGCAAAGACAAGCGCCCAATACTACACTGAAGGGCCCATGCCAAGAACAAAATGTACTGAGCCGTAGATCAGCTCTGCAAAAAAAATTACATATGCATGTAAAGTGTTTATATATTCTCTATAAAAAAGTTATATAAACACATTCACAGTTCACCACCAGTAGTCACTAAATCAGCAGAGCAGTAAGCGAAATAGCAATCTCAACATTGAGGACGGTGATACTGACCCCACACGTTTGGGCTTTGCATCAACGCAAGTCCGGCATCTTAGGCAAAATATTTCACTAAACAGGATGACAAATTTCACTACTCTGGTATGAATTTTTCTATGATTCATAACCATAAAGACTGGTCGTAGGGATATTAGATTGCCTGAATAAGTATAAAAAATACTTATGTCAATTAATTCGAATATTGGACGTATAAATATTAGACTACCCAAACCAATACAAAAATTCACATGCATGTCATTGTAGGTTGTATCACGACCAGACTTCTCAATCGAATATTACTCCCGCAATGGGAATAACCATGCCTAGAGCATGAAAATTCGCTCTTCCTCGCCCACAGCCTTTATTCCAATGGTATGATTTCACCTAAGAACAATAACGTTACTCTATGAGAACGATGACGTTGGAGAAGAGCTCAGCTCGGCATACGTATGACATTTCACCCCAGAATAAGGGGTAGGTTGTAACAAGCTCGCAGCCGAGGACATTTCGCCCCCATAATAGGGGATAGGTCCAAAACAAACATTTCACCTCAAAACAGAGGTAGGTCACAATTTCGGCCAAGCATTTGGCTAAGGACATTTCACCTCAGAACAGGGGTTGATCATAATTTCGGCCAAACATCTGGCTAAGGACATTTCACTCTTAAACAGAGGGTAGGTCACAACAGACATTTCCTCCAGAGCAGGGATAGGTCAAACTAAAATTGGGGTAGGTCATATATCCGGCCAAGCATACGGATAGGAGTGTTCCCCCCAAAACAGGGGCCAGGCTAGAATAGGGAGGAGGTCATCCCATCACTCAGCTATGGATACTTCATTTCCATAATAAGGAGTAGGTCTTAACACACCCGCTGCCAGAGCTGAGGACCAACTCATGCCCAATCTGCATCTAAGTCAATAATAGATCGAATCGCATATGTACATACCGGGAAGTCGTGGCCAATCGAATCATGGATGCACGTAATACTCCCAAAGTAGATCCTAGGCAAAGGAAGGTGAGTACACTACGGGAAACGTACTTACAATCAGTTACAAACCCAAGCACTACTCAAGTCTTATCAGGTATACATTAGAAAACCGAGCTTTCAATACTTAGCCATAGATCTCACCATAATATTACTTGTTATACACTTATGCGTAATTTACAAAAAATTACACTCGAGTCGTATTACAAAGGAAATATCCCTTTCATAAAATTAAATTGCAAATAAATTTCAAGTCCAAAAACAAGCTAAAAGTGAATACCCCATACTGTTCCCGATGATTAAAACAAAAGCTAGCTCTCTAGCTCTGCAATCACCATCGATGATTGATAACGAGAGACCCTGCTATGAGATGATTTGTGGTATGCCACACGTGGATCATAATTATCACCGGCCCAAACGTTTCCATAATCTTCGGATCTGTATTCATAATCCACCCGATTATACATGAAGGCAAGTTGAATCTTGGCCAAAAACATTTAAAAACATCAATCGCACGTTGTCGACCGATTTCTGCTATTATAGTATTCACTTTCTCTTTTTGGAGTTCATCCAAAAGAGATGCCCTGTCCATCCTGCCTTGGGAAACCGCGGTGGAGTCCAATCGAGCCTCACACTTCAAACTATATATCTTGTTTTCTATGACATTTATTCACCTCATAGTCATTTTTCTAACTTTGACGATCTCATGCCAAAGTTGCTCCTTTGACTTTTCTAGATTCCTGGAAGAGGGACCAAAATATTCATCCTCCATAGACAAAAATAGAGAAACATGAGTTTCTAGTGTCGCTAATTCTCCTTTGAAATAGTTCTCTAACTACTTAATTTTGGCCTCATAATGATCCTTCACATCATTCTTCCATTCAAGAATCTCACTTTGATCGGCTCCGAACGGAAACTTAGAGACTGCACCTAACCCAAGAGGTACACGTAAAGTTGGAAGTGCTGAAGAATTCTCCTCTACACTCATAGGTAATGCCATCTCTCTGTCCATCTCTATGATCCTCCTTTTCAACTTGATAATCTCATCTCTATATATAGCCCCGTAGATGCTTTCAGCATTCCTTAACAAACCCTCTAGCTCCTCAATTCTGAGCTAAGCAGAATTTAGTTTCTTTCGCAAAGCATCTACCTCCGAATCCTAAATAAAACGAATTAACCAGAGAAGATCGAATAAGCTTGCAATCGAATAATATATATAAACAAAGCAGGGTTACCAAAAGACTCATATGTTTCTGTATGACAATACTAGCTAACAAACTTCTATATTGTAAAAGAAAATATTATCAGATTACAAAATGCATTATCCCCATCCTAAAGTCAAGTTAAATGCTACAAAAATGTTTTTCTTAATACTAAGGTTATAATAACATAATGCTAAGTGTGAGCCACAGACTATCGGGGGTCATAACGAACTCTTGCCCAAGGGTCCTCACCCAGATCAGTTGTTACCTCACAGCCCTCCTTATCACTTAGAAAACTTTGATCCAGTGAGGGGCAAAAAAATTCCAAAACATCTCGGAACATTGTAAGAACGCTTCAATCTTCTTATTCTTAGCCTTCTCTTGTTCAAGTTTATCCGAGTAGGAAGCAACCCTATCTTCAGAGGACAGCAATACGCCTTCAAGCTATACACTTCTAATGTTTCCCTTCTTCTCGCATCATTTAAGGCCTCAATTAGCTGGGCCCTTGTCTTCCTACTCTCATTTGTAAAATCTCCAAACAATCTCCTTGCAATAACCTTTCAATTGCCACCTTAGAGAAAGGAAGATTCATAGCTCATCAGAGGAACAGAATCAATGTCTGATTGAGATATTTCAATCAACCTCCTATGCTTAGTAGCCTCCAGCTCGCCAAGTAACCTAGCAATCTTAGCTGACATGTCCTCTACTTGATTCTCATATTTAACAATTTCTACCCTATAGACAATACCGTAAAGTTCTTCTCCCATCTTCACGGTCTCACGTATCCCATCCAGCTCTAACGTTGCATCTCTAGACCATACACGCAATTTTTTACTATAATCATACTAATGCTCAAGCGCACTCTAAGCTTTGACAAGCTCTTCCTGATTTAACTTCAACTTTGTTTCAAGCCTTCAACATCATATCTTAGTTGAGCAACATCATCCTTAGGAGCATCATCCGCCTTAACCAAATCAGAATCCTTCTAGGTTGGAACAATAGTGGGGGTAGAAGCATCTTAGTAATGGATATAGGTAGTACTAAATAGAGTTCAAAGAGGGAGAGTTGAGTCAAACATTATTAAAATAAATTTTGGCCACTGAATCAAAATATGACAGATTATGCTTCAATATCAAACATATGTTATATCATATCTACCCAACCACATTACATGAAATTAATTAACAAAGACGTGGGAGAACTATTCAGTAATCGAAGACACTTAAGCCAAAACCACTCTAGATCCGGACTATCGGGAGGGAAAGAACCACTCTGTTACATGTGCCTCCATCGGTGCAAAACAAAATCGCCGAGAGCCTCCTTCTCGTGAACCACCTGATAGATGTGGGCTGATAACTCCACGACTTCATTTATGAGATCTGCATGAGTTTGACCCAACTCTCGCTTACATTTAGCCAAGGCTTCCAAACTCAATCCTAGACGATCTAATGTGTTTCTCTCCAATCTAGCCTCAATCTCCTTCAACAGTTTAACGAACACATTCACTCTAGAATACTAGACAAAACAATAAGGAGAATAGAATCATTCAAGACAAAAGATACCACACTACAGTATAAACAACTAATTAAACTTCATGACTTAAGTACAAAGAAAACACCAAAAGGATAGCCGAGATTAAACATCTTGTTCTATCAGAGTAGGTGAATTAACTTTGTTTGTAAGTTTTTATTTCCCTTCAGATTGCAAGTTCACCTGATCCATCATAGATGTCTCCTTCTCTTCCCGAGAAAGATGCTCATAACAACCAGGATCAACAACCTTTCTCGCAACCTCCTCCTCCTCATTCCACTTCTTTTGGCAGTAAGCCAAAAATTGAGTCTGTCACGAATTCATCATCCACAAAGTTAGGCCTAACTTCCACCGTGATGTCTGGTCGCAACATAAAAAACATAGGTGACCTTCGAAGTGAGAGTATCGAGCTTCTCCTCAAATGTCTCTAGATCCTTTTTAACTCTAGCAAGCTCTACATCCTTCTCCTTAAGCTCATGCTCCATAGCAGCTCGAGCATCCTCAGCCGATATGGCCTCCCTCTTGGCCCTCTCAGCCTTCTCCTCCTGCTCCCAAAGCGTTTTAGCCTCCTCATCTGCCTTAACCTTAGCAAAAGCATGCGCTGCATTGGCTGAAGCAAGATTAGCCTCAAGACTGGTATCCCAACCTAAAAGCAGGGCCTGAACGCTCACAGATTCACGTGCCTTCATCATCAAGGCTGCAAACTACAAGGATGAAAAACATAAAACAACATAAGTGATAAACAAACGCAAAAAAAAGAGAAGAGAGAGAACATGATTACTGACATAAAACTAAACCTTTTAGAACTCTAACAAAATGGTAGCAAGGGGCACCTCAGAAGCTAAAGAAGGAAGAACGGGAGGACCTAACACGGACATCCCTATCTTCTTCATCAAAACAGATAGGGAGACTTCAAATGTGGCTAAACCACTAGCACCAAGTGCAGATTCTTCCTATGAGGAAGAACTAATCAGTCCTGAAGATACAGGAACCTGCGAAACAAAAGTATCCTTATTGGAAAGTGGTGGAGTGCTCTCTGAAGTGCTCAATTTCTTAAGAGGAATGGAAGGATCATCAGACCCTTCAAACAGCCTCTTCAAAGCAGCCTCTTTCTTCTCCTTTGCCTCCATTGACCTACAAAGTCTAGTAGAAATACTTCTATCCATGTTATATTAGGAAGAAAGATAATGGAGTCAGGACCATAGGTGTGGAAACCCTAAAAATTATTGCAAGTTTCTTATACCCAAATTTTAGGTATGGATGAAGCCGACTTAAATATTCTTCTAAATATGTAATTTGGATGCAGCAAACCATGATCTTTCCGCTTTGATCCAATAAACAACTTAGGTATATTCCTAACATCCTCAAACAAACCCTTAATCTGACATCTGTAAGATCGTACAGTCACTCGTTCACCTCTGAGGAGATGGTGTGAATATGATAGTAATAGGAAAAGTAAGGGAAACCATTGTTATTCGAAATAAAGAAATAATACGAGAGCCATGGTTTGACCTGCTAGGGTTACCGGCCAAAATGCATCCTTAGCTTGAATGCAAAAGAAACCCTTATCCCCCATTCTAGGATTTCTTTTAACCTTAAAAAGGAATTGGAGTTCCTCACCGGTAAGGTTAATGCCATTTTCGGCATAAAGGATAAACGTAGCCAAAGCAAAGGTGTAAGAATTGGGGGCAAGTTGAACTGGAGTAATACCTAAGGTGACAAGCCATTCATGTATTGTCTGATGCATTAGAAGAAACAACCCACTCAGCTCAGGAGTAATGGCGATGCAACCCTCTGATGGTGTGTTCATCTGCTCATGAAATTCCAAAACCCTAGGTGCATACCCATGAAATCCAAATTGCTTAACGATGCTAATGGCATCCTCCAAGTGAGTAATTTCAAAAGGTGGAAATGATGAAGAATAATTAGAAGAATCCATGCTAAAACCCTAGGTGATATTTCAAAGGAAGTTCGAGCGGGAGTTAATGCAGCTTATCATATTCTCAACCTATGGAATTACCCCTAAGTTCGAGAATTAATTCGACATTTTACAAACAAGAAGTTAAAAGAAAAGATTTGGGGACGATGAAGAAAGAAAATGAGCACCTGAGTTTGAATTGCATCCACATGATTGAAACAATCAAGTATTAAGTGAAATGTGGATTTAACGTAGAAAGTAATGAGTATAAATGACTTATGAAAAATCTGCCTAGAAAAACGAAAAGGCAAATTAAACAGCTATCACAGAATGGTCCAACCAGAAACTGACATGCGTACTGGAACATTAAATGCACTTGCAGTTGAAAAGACTTATTCCCGATGTTGAAAAGATTGATTAGACAAGACTAAGTGGAGATACAGATCAGGTGCATAAGGACACAAGTCTACCCCGACCTACAGTCACTGCAGACTTGAAGGGCAAGTGTTACAACCATTCTTACCATGAACGCAGAAAAATGAAATAAGATAGTACTTAGAGAATGAGAAGTCATCCTAACGATAGCATTACTAGGCAAAGGACATGCTTAAGGTCAACGCCACTAACCAGACCCGAATCTTCTCTAAAAATATCAAAAACACACAAAACAGACGTTGTGCACATTGAGAAGACGGAGCAGAATGCACTGACCACATTCAAAAGCAAAGACCAAGCTAGAGAACAAGTATGTACAAGCATATAATGGGGCCAACCTAAACAGCGCCATACACAGCCGAAAGCACTCTATCAAGGCTACATACATGATCACTTAAAATATGCTTTAACATAGACTTGACCATATAGGAAAACAAAAAATGTGAAGATCACCCTTTCCTTATCTCTCATCGACAACAACCAAGAGAAAAATTTAGATAACAAGCAAGTCTCAAACAAGCACTCGGCATAGAATGGGAAGAACTACCTTATTCTGACCTGACGTGGTAACAAATTATGCAAGAAAAACAAGAGCAGCAACAGAGTAATATGGTCTAAACACCAGACGATATTCACACTGCATCTATACTTATGCGTCAACAATACGACAAGGCTCCAGAAAGGTCTCTTATCATTCCTCTTAGGGCCGCTTGATATTTCAAGAGAGAAAAGGTCGACTTATGCAGACCTGGGCTTTTCACCCATTTTTTAGGCATTCCGCGTCAAAATTCCAATCTCCCACCAGAATCAGGATAAGACACGTCATCAAGCCAGGCAGAAAGTACGAGCATCCTGGATAAATGACAGGTGGCACAATTCAATGGCGAAGGTTGAAGGAAAATATGGGAGAAGATTACCACCATCAACAAAAGACTTTTCATGCTATAAAAGGAAAGGCATTGGATCTTTTTCGGGGATCCTTTTCAGTTATTTTTTATTCCTGGGCTTTTGGAATCTTCTCTAGCAACTTCTTCTTCTTTCTAAGAAAAAAAGAAAACATATTGTATGCCTCAGGGCCATTAAAATCTCTTGTACAAAAAATAGTAAAATATAATGGATTATCCCATGGATGTAGGATTTGCAGCAATTCGAACCACATAAAAAATCTTTCTGTCTTTTACTTTTTTGTAGTTCACTTTTATCAACTCTTTTGTTCATTAATCCATTTTGACATATAGTTGGAGTGTGACTATCTGGTCATGTGAGCATTCAGCACCATGGTCACCTCCTAAAGGTGAATCTAACCAAGCGTCAGTTCGCTAATTCCTAGCTATGAGAACAATCGACCATAAGGTTGTCTTACGGTCAAGTCGAGTGTGGTGAAACCCTAAAATTTCACCAACAGGTGGTGACTTAGAGGCATGATATGGAGACGCATATTCATTCATTAGCTATATACTATTTTTATTTCATTTATTCCCACATAATATATTATCTTCATTTCCAATATAGATGTTGCAGTTGGAATTTATTTGATTTTGTATTGTTATATTTGTCTAGGATTGTATTATTGATTTCTATTATATTTTATTCCTTCCGCCATGAGTTTTAGAAAGTGTAGAATCTTGTAGATAACATAAACTATCCATTGTCTGCAAAGTCCGCAATGTTAACATCCCTTTCATGTTTGAATCAGGGCATCGTAGATGGTGAGTTGTTACAGCTAAGGTTACATGTTAGGATTTATTAATGAAATATATGTATCAGAACATCCATGTATATGTAATAAATAGTAATATACAAGGATTAGAACTAATCAAAGTGTGTGTTTATAAATAAAGTAAAGCTAATAAATATTGGTATTATAAAGAAAATATTGATTTAAAATATAAAAATCATTTTAAAATTTTGAGCACAGTGTTATATGCAAAACAAAATTGATGTATACATATATAAGAGCTAAAATATACATACATACATATGTATGTGTGCACACGCGTGTGTGTTATATACATATTCAAATATGGTGAATATAAATATCATAAACAAATTTTATTTAATGCATCCAAAATCATTTTAAAGTTGGGCATGGTCTTAAAATCAATCAGAACTGACATGTACATGCATCAAAATTGAAATATACACATACATATACAAGCTGATATATAACATATATCATAACCAAAATTTTGGTTCGAAGTATCATAAGTCATTTGAATGCTGAGTAAGGCCTCACTTTAAAGTTAGGAAAAGTCTAGTATTCAAACTAGAACTACTATATACATGTATCTAAACTGAAATACACACATGTATTTAGAATCTGTGTGTGGTGTGTGTTAATGTTAAAAATTCTAGTACCATAAATGGAATTTCTATTTGATGTATCAAACGTCATTTAAAGTTGAGCATGGTCTAGTATCCAAATAAATACTCCTATTTATATGTATCAGAACTTATGTGTGTGTGTCAAAGCTGATAAATACTAGTATCATAAACAAAATTTTGGTTTAATGTATCAAAAGTCATTTAGAAGATGGCGTAATCCTATGTTCACATAAAAACTGCCGTATACCTACATTGATGCCTATATATATAATATACACACATACATATATAAGTTAATATGTATTACTAATGTTGAACTAAAAATTGGCACAATGCCCCAAATAGAATAATACTGAGTAGATGTAAGTAGAATCAACAGGAAAACAATAAAAACACAAGAAATTTATAGTGGTTTGGCAAATTCTATGGATTACATCGACTTTAATCCTATTATAGATTGATTTTCATGAGTACAAGAGCTTTGTAATTTGATTTTTGGTCTAGAACAGAAAAGGTAAGCTCTAAAATGACAATCGTAAATAGAGAGTAGAAGACGAAGAATATGAAGGCCATAAATCCTCTAATCATTGCTCTAGGCTTTCTATTTATAGGAGAATCGCCCACCAAAGTCGCCAAATTATAGAGGATTAGGTAAGAATCCGGTCTATGAGAATAGGGAGGAAGACGAAGTCTGTTCATTGCACAAATCATGTTGGTACCAAAATGAATCATGTCGGTATCGAGATGATTTGCCTTATGCAAATCTGCAGCCTTTCCTTTGGTTTATCTTGCATCTTCAAATCTTTAAGCTTCGAGCACTTTTCATCCATGAATTTTACCCGGTACCGAGATCCCTGGTACTTGTCCTTTTCCATATAGCTTTGGAGTTGTTCATCTACTCCTTCAGATATGGGTCCTGAGACGACCGCTTTGGCCATCTATTCTTTAACCATAACATTAGAGTTTAGAATAGCAAAAGCCAGTCAACTCGGTACCAACATAAATTCATGTTGATACGACCTCTTTTTTCCTTCACATTTGGACCTCAAACTCCTAAAAGTCCTTTCTATTATCGTTCCAACTTGCTCCCAAGTCCTCAAACCATTTTCTTTTCGTCCTAACATCCAGATTCATTTGAAAGCTGCTTGGTTTAAATGAAGGATAACACTTGCCCCCAAAATTACACTTCTATTGAAAACGAAGCGTGCTTTTGATAAAGACAAGAAGTATATAGTCATTGCATGAGTTTGTTGGTCATCCAAGAATCACTTTGAAGTGTCGTCTCTATTCCAAGAGTGTCTATTTAACCACTTCATATAGTTGACGCACCACTATTCGCACCAAGGTCTAGATCTATGTTACTCTAAAGATCGATCCGCGCCTTGGTAAGGTTATGATTCCTTCTCTTTTTTCGTTCAAATCATGTCGATACTGACTACTTCATGTCGTTATTGACACGAATTGCTAGTTCAGCTCAGCATTATAAATATTGTGGATTAGGATTTTTACCTTCGCCTTTTCACTTTCTCTTTTTTGCCCAGCCCTGAATAATTTTTCCTTTGCGACTTCAAGCTACAAAAACCACCACCGTCTACATCAACTTTACCAAGCCGTCACTGCCTTACCTCAACAATTACCACCGCCTTCAGGGAAACTTCACCTCCTAGACAACTCGGCCTTAATTTCTTGATCCCTAGATTTCAGATCTCATTCTCAGATCTTGATTGACCAGAGGTGGGTTGTTTTTTATGTCATGGTGAATTAAAGCGACATCATCATGATTCTCTCACCTCCGCTATCTGATTGCAGCTAAGGGAAGATTCTTGGATTTGTGGCATACCATTTCTTATACCTTAAGTCGTTCAAAACTCATGCTGCCTTAGGAAATTCCCAGGTCAAACTCGGGTTTGACACCAAGAAATCCATGGGTTTCCTTAGCTCGCTTTCCGCTTGGTTTTGGCTTCGAGTGATGCTCAACCATTACCTGGATTTCCTATGGTCGAGCTTAATCATGCATAGGTATTGAATTTTAATACACGCAAAGCAAACAAAAGGCTTTATTGAGTCGTGGTCGATCATAAATCAAGAAGTAAGCTTCGGTGGACGATTTTGAAGAACAATCATGTTGAATGCACTTTGGTGGTTTTATCGTCCAATATTTCAAGTCAATGCACAATCTTTTGTTCCTACAAAGAATGCTCTACGTCGCTCCTGACAGTATATCTATTATGCTCACTCCATAATAATGTGTAACATTCGTTACACAGTTCCATCATGCGACGGAGCTTATTTGCCAGCATGAGCGGGCTATCTGCATAGAATATTCCACCCATTGTGTATTGGACATAAGATGCATACTACATAGATTAACACTTTATACTGCCTTGATCAACAATCAAAATCCGATTGGTCAATACACATTGACATGCGTTAGATCCTGCACATCGACAACATGGGCATTTGTTAAAGTAAAATTTCAAAATAAAACATACCTACCCATGTTCGATATCAAGTTTTCTAGTTCATAATGACTCACCACTCTCCTCATTTTAAAGTTGGCTCTAAACCCTCAACCACTCCTTAAGCCAGCTCTTCTACTACTCAGGCCTTTATGTCTAGTCCAATTGGAGTAAAATAGTTAATCACAACCAAACTTCAGGAAAAATAATTCCAATGGCACCACTTCGGAACCAGCTTCCTCCGTTGAACGAACAACCTAGATTAAAAACTATAAATGACTCTTTAGATCAAATACCATTGATATTAACCGTTGAATCACTTCAAATAATTTTCCTTTGTTACGGAATCCCGAAGGGTGACATTTTATTGCCACGAGTCATTTAGTGGGCTCACGGCCATCCTTAGGAATACACCGCTTGCAACAAGTACATATGCCTGGGTAGAGTCGTCCCACCTTTCAATGACTTCCTTCAATTCTTTCTACAAGAGATCGGGCTAGCTCCAACTCAAGTGCATCCTAATGGATACGCCCTTCCCAACTCTTTATATGTTCTGTTCATGATGCAATTACAGTGACCACCAACCTTTGTGAAACTGACACATCTTCTGAGTTTCAAAAGGAGAGTTGACTCTCCTTCCTTATTAATCATTGAAACCTAGTGTCAATGCAAAGTTATCTACATGCTTCACAAAACCTAGTATCAATGCAAAGTTATCTACATGCTTCACAACGAGCATTCTTACTTCAAAAACGAATATTATTTTTTCGATGTCCCTTCGAATTCAACCAGCTCTAGTTGTCTAGACATAGGGCTTCTTCCTTAGCCACCCTTACACTGAGTTGACAGAGGTCTAGGAAAAGCTAATGATGACTTCGAAAGATCGAAGCAAATGAAGAGGGAGCCAAAGTTTCCTCTTACACTGAGTTGACAGAGACTCCGAAGAGGATCTATCTTGATTCAAGGGGGCAGATTCCCTATAAGAAATCCACAAAGAGAGAGCCCATGGAAAGGGAGAGGATATTGGGGAAATACTGCATATTCGATGAGCTAGATAGGCACAAGACAAATGAATGCAGACATACGTGGGATTTGACTGAGGAGTGCTAGCTCAAGTGATTATAGCGCCCGTTTAGTAAGCAGGAGGTCCTGAGTTCACTTCTTAGTGAAAACACCAAAAATTGATACAATACCCCAAATAGAAGAATAACAAGTAAAGAATCTGCAAGAAAACAGTAAAAACACAAGCATATTATAGTGGTTTGAAAAATTATATGGCATGTGTCCACTTTAATCTTATTATAGATTGTGTGTCACAGGTACAAGAGCTTTGCAATTTCATTTTCAATCTAGAACGGCAAAATTAAGTTCTAAAATGATAATGATGTGTAAGGAGTATAAGATGAAGAATATGGAGGCCAAAAGTTCTCTAATTGTTGTGTTAGGCTTGTTATTTTAAGGAGAATCGCTCATCAAAGTTGCCAGATCATGGAGGGCCCAGTAAAGATCCAGACCTATAAGAATAGGGAGGAAGACGGAGTTTTCACATTGCCCAAATCATGTCGGGACCGAAATGAATCATGTCGGCACCGAGATTATTTGCCTTATGCAAATTTGTAGTCTTTCCTTCAGTTCATCTTGCATATTCAAGTCTTTATGCTCAAGTACTTTTCAACTATGAATTCTACTCACTATTAAGATGATTAGCTTCATCTGGTACTTGTCCTTTTCTACATAGCTTTAGAGTTGTTCACCTACTCCTTCAGATATGGATACTAGGATGACCACTTTAGCTATCTATTTTTTGACCATAGCATAAGAGTTCAAAACAGCAGAAGCCAAACAACTCGGTGCCGACATGAATTCCTATTGATACCGACCTCTTTTTCCTTTCACATTTGGACCTCAAACTCCTAAAAGTTCTTTCCATTATCATTCCAAGCTTGCCTCCAAGTCATTAAACATTTTTTTTATTCTGACGTCTAGATTCACTTGAAAGGTGCTTGGTTTAAATGCTGGGTAACAAGTAATATGTAAAAAAATGGTTTAATGTATTAAAATCATTTTAAAGTAGATAATAGGCTTATGTTAAAATTAGAACTGCTATATGCATGCATTAAAACACACACAAACATGTATGTAGATAAAAAGAAATAAATATTTGAACCGAAGATCTCCAAAACCTAGGTTTAGAGCGTCTTATTACTTGCCACTTGAATTAGGAATTTTTGACTATTCAAACTCATAATATTGAAATCATAATTGCTATACACACACATAACACACGGCATGTGTGTTTGTGCATGTGCCCACATGTGCGTGTGGAGGGGAGGATAAAGATCTCTTTTTAATCCCCTACTCATCCATATTCCGTGTTTTTTAGAAGAAATATTTCGGATCAAAGCGATTTTTTGTAAATATGTTCTATTTGTAGCAATATCATGTATGTAAAATTTTGAATCATTTTGAAACATTAACCTATTCAATGATATATAGATGATCATATGTATTTTTTCCAAATCACAATTGGTGTATGATTATATCAAAACTGAAATACATACATACATACATATATATAAACTGATAAGTATGAAATAAGTATGTTTGCCATCGACAAAAATATGATTGAAAAAAGGAAAACAATACAATCCCATAAGTATCGAAACTTTCAATAAAAATTTATATGAAATTAATATCTAACTTAGAAGTAGGGACGTACGCATAAATTTGATACAGTTAAGGCTAAAGATCATATTTTGATTTTCAAACATGGGTATATATAAACATATATAAAACATCATATAGCATTTTTTTTCAAAACATTGATGATGGCATTACTTTTGGTTAATATTTCCCCATATCATGATTCTCTATGAGAAAAATATTTTAGAAACCACAAAATAAGCACTCATCGCTTTGTCTTATAATCGATTAAGTAATGAAGTTTGAATTATGTCAACCAAAAAATACATATATCAAGTTTTCGATTTTGTAAAATATGTTAATTATTACTAGCTCTATAATAACACTACTTTTGTACAAATATTTGGAATTCAAGTAATCAACATTGAAACTTTTTAATCAATAAAACAATTTTTAATATCTATGATTTTATTTCTTAAAACAGTGTAATAAAGTTAATGATTGCTTTCTATGTTGGTTATATTTAGAAAAAGCTAATAAATATGAAAAATTATGTAGCAAAAGAGACATGAACTCCTCATCTCAATTTAACATAATAATGTATAAAATGTTTAACCTTCTATATGTTCAATAGATAAAACCAAAGAAACCAATTAAATAAAAATACCTAAATGTTCTTTTATAAACCAGTAAACAACCAAGATGATAGAGATACTAAAAGTATGAATACTAATATATGTTTCAACCAATTACATTAGTTACTTATAAAAGAGAATCCAAACAAACAAACTCAACAAAGAAAATTAATTTACTTGGCTTCTTTTAATTAATATTTTATTCAGTAGGAAACAAGAAGTGATAGATTTTGTTTAAATTTTTGTATAAATTATTAATAAAATCGGGTGGGGGCGGTAGCCCCCACAAGGCCTAAGCTAGGTCTTTCATTGCTTAAAAGATTGATTTTCGATTAGTTTTCTTCTCTTTAATAATTAAGAACCATTCATAAAAAGGATAAAAACTTCTTTACATATCATTAACGTCTGAATTTTTTGTACTCATGGCCTAAATTTAGAACACATGTCCTACTTTTAAAGAATGCAAGCATCAAGATAAAAATTAATTTTAATCAATTAACATTAGTAAAACCTCTTCACAAATATATACATGTACCAATAAGTGTGAATCCTTACTATGCACACAACATTCTAAAGTTACATAAAATTAGAATAGTTAAAATGTAATTATGATAATTGTAATGATGATTCCAAAATAAAAAAGTTAAATAAATAATCATAATATATAGCAAGTTTGTTGCTTTGAGAGCATAGCTTGAAATAGATATCGACATTGCTACAGTTAGATAGAACATATACTTTAATTAAGTTTGTTCTTACTATACATTACATAATATATATTTTTACCGAAATGAGAAGGTTGGAATTAAAATTTGAAAGAAAATTAAAATAACACTAAAAAGGAAAATAATTTTTTTAAGCACCATATTACGAAGTTTAACAAACTATGATCGAATATCTGATTCAATAACAAAAATTATCTGCCAATTGCAATAAAGTGAAATTACTCTCAAAATCCATTTATTGAACTTTGAATACAAATATAAAAGCTCTAGTATTTCAGTTACTTTTATATTAAATGTCTTTTCTTAAAGGTTTTATTCTCCTAATAGAATATAAAGAGACTTTAGTTCTTCCTTTGATTTTAATAATTTATTAAGTTGATGTGTCTCCTTCCACGTCCCTATTATAAAATACATTTATAATCCAATATTGTGATTAAGGACGTGAACATGGTAAATTTTTAAAAATATATTTGAAATAGTGTTAATAGTAAAAGAATGCCAATTTTTCTAAATTATTTATACTATCTAACAATATATTTATGAGCCTAATTGAATTATGTTCTTATATTTGTACACTTGAATAGTAATTTATTGGTATAACTAAAAAAACATGATGACACACTTAGCTACTATTTAAAATATTTAACATGTGTAATCACATCTTGATAGATCACTATGACATTTCTCCACTTTATATGTAACATAACATATAACTTCTATCAATACACATATGGATTGGTATTTTGCAAATATGGACATGTATTTTAATGTTCTCACATATGCTA
The DNA here is from genome assembly GCA_030737815.1 of Allium fistulosum. Lineage (NCBI taxonomy): Eukaryota > Viridiplantae > Streptophyta > Magnoliopsida > Asparagales > Amaryllidaceae > Allium > Allium fistulosum. The sequence goes on from CM060902.1 coordinate 460,166,235, forward strand.
AAGGTCGATAATTTTTCATAAAGGAGGATTTACATTAAATCAAATTGACTATCACATATTAATATTAACATGATCAATGTTGATACCCTACCTTAAGCAATCATAATAAAGCACATATATAATAAGAAATCATAAGAAAAGGTCAATAATTTTTTTATATAATTCATAATAAATAAATAGACAGGTCATTTTCCTTGCAATTGTTAGTACTTAACACTTGATTCATAGATAAATATATCCAGCATTATACTTAACACTTGATATTTAGTAAAGTACTCCACAACTTTTAAAATGCACGAGTAGAAGCATGACCTTGTTATAATTTTGTGTGTTCAAGAAAATCTAGCAAATATGTCCAAATAACATATTCCAAGAAACTCATTACATGATTTAACAAATTAGTACATGATACTAATTATTTAATGTGAATCATTTTGCATATTTCTAATTCTTAGTATCCCCCAAAACTATAATTACAACATTATAAGCATAAAAGACATTTTTTTGGATAATGAAATATCCAAATCGATTCAAAGTAATTTATATATATGTTTACTGGTAAAATGTACATAAAAGAGAAAACTAACCATAGAGGTAAGGATTAGAATTGGCAGGGTTGTGTTATAGAATTCCCTTCGGGATTTTTAGTTAATGGACTCTACAGTCCAAGGTAATAAGATTTTACGACAACACTTTAGAATAATCAGTTTCAAGGATAAATAACTAAAGAAAGTATCGTTAAGTTTCACTTTCATTTATCATTTACCATTTCCTACAACGCTTCAAAATATGATAATTTATTTTATCTTCAGTCCTTGAAACTAATTATTTTTTAGTATTGTCCTGGAAACTAATTACCGTAGGTTACAAAGCCCTTCAGCCTAATTGCATATTCTCGTCAATTAATGTACAAAAGTTGACTATTATAGGTACTTTGACATTTGAGAAGAATAAATATCATTTTGGTTATGAAGGATAAATAAGTTACAAAAAAGCAGAAAAATAGCTAAAAATGGAAAAGAACTTTGTTTTAAACGATTAAGGAGGGATTACCTTAGCTAATATTCGGCTTATCCATGAAAGTTAAATAATGGCTTCATAGAATTTGAATTAATATTTGATATGTAACTCAAAAAAAATGAAATTACTTTAACTACATTAATTGCACATCTAAAATCAGTTCTAATATTAATTTTAAATCTCAATAAATCAATATACACTGGACAAACTAATTCATAAGATGTTGATTAAACTGCACCATTCCATTCTAAAGCACTATGTGTACTATTCTTTTGGTATAATACTCTTTAATGAAATCTAATGACGTATTATGATGTAAATGAAATTGTTCATCGAGATTGAATATAAAAAAATATTTGTACAAAGAGTAAGAAAAAAGTGATAATTTGAGTGGGAAAGAGAGCAAAATGTCCTTAGAGTTGAAATCTTACCATCATATTATAAGACCAATCCTAATGGCTGAACTAAGATTTCATTTGAGTTCATGTGAAGCTTGGGATTTAAGTGAAAACAAAAGAAGGAACAAAACAATTAGAGATTGTATTTTAGGTGAAAAAAAGGAATTTTTACCCAGGGATTGAACTAAATAGATATTGTAACGACCTCGAATTTTATATAAATTTAAATTGATAGTTAAATTTATTTTGAATAAAAATTTGTGAAATAAATGGATAAATGGATGCGAGTTTCCCCGAACTCAAATAAATTTGGTATAAATCATTTAAACTTTAAATATTGTAAATATATGTATATATGTGAATGTGTATATATTTGGGTATATATGAGACAATTTGAAAGTATATATATATATATATATATTTGGTTTGAATTCAAATCATAAATAAATGGTTTAAAAATGAAGATATATATGATATAAAAGTACAAAGTAATATTACAAAGCAAAGAAAGAATATATGTACTTAAATATGAATCAAGAAATAAAATATATTCAAGTGTGAACAATAAAGAGGTAAGTATGTAAAAACAAATCAATTTGGATAAGTATAAAGATAAGTATGGAACCAAACAAACATGTACATTCAAATAAGAAAAGAAAACATCTATGTACAAACAAAGTTATAAATAATATGAACAAAACAAAGATATTCAATTGTACAATGTGAATTAATGAAGCCACCACTATCTTCATTTGTACAACCGAAATAGAACAAAAGAAAAAGGAAAATAAAAATATCTATGTACTAGCAAAATTAGATAAGTGTAGATTGTACAAGGTAATTAATGCATAAAGCATTAGTACACCATACATATATCCATCAGCCACCGAAATGAAGAAAAAAATATTCATTTGTACATGGCCATTAATGAAGCCATCACAACACTTCATATCAGCTTAAACAAATATCACCACCCTGTAACACATTCATTCATATATCAGCCTTCTCATTTTCAATCCATTTTCGTTCCTTCAAAACCGAGTAATATCTGAAGCAAGCTTCAGTTTAAAGAAAATTAAAAACAACTTAAACAAATCAAAACCAGAGAATGGAGGGAGATTTCAGCTTGCAATTTTCACAATCCTGTTTCAAAATAAAGAAAACTCTGTTTCATTCTGGAAAACAAGGTGAGTAAACATAATTTGCAAAAGCTTTGAGTTTAATTAAAAACAATTCAAGATGCTTTGATGGTCTGGTTGTATATGTTTCAGTTTGAATATGATTTTGTGATGCTCTGTGTTTCTTTGTAATTGATGTTTTTCAAAACTTAAATCTATCTGCTGCTAATCATTGTTAAGTTTAATTTTTTAAATCAAAAAAGAAATTTAACTTTAAATTTAGATTTGAAAAGTTGTTTTAAATCATGTTGGTAAAGTATACACTGTAACTTTGTTTTACAGGTAAGTAAGTAGAGATTTGATGAAATCGATTGTTGTAAAATATTAATTCAAGATTATATAATGAATTCATACTGCAAATCAAGATTTTTAAAACAAGATTTAAGATTTTTAGATTAGTATTTTTTGAGCAGTTTGAATTTAATAAAAACTGCATTTTTACAAATTTCAGACACTTTAATCAATTTAAAAAGTTGAAATTTGGTATGAAGATAGGATGGACATCAGTGATCTCAAGAAAAATGTGCAATAATTTTTCTATTGCACGAATTGAAGGGACGAGACAAATTTAGGGTTTATGCTCGAGTTTTGACGTGGTCTGGAAACGAGGTGATTTCGTCACCACGGATTGATCGAGTGCTTCCGGGTTTTGGGAAATGGAAGCTTGGTCGTGGATGAAGTCAAGGCCGGAGTTTCGATTCGTTTAATGGTCGGAGCTGTGGAGATGTGGCGTTGATAGGTTGTGGGTGGAGATGGGTTGGTGGTTCCAGGTTTTAAATTCGAACTCGATTTCGAATTCGTGCTGGAAACAAAGTTCTGGGTGGTCGTAAGGCTTGAGGGGATCATCGGCGACTTGCCAAAGATCGTGGGGATGGTCGGAAGGCACTAGAACGCCGGTGCACGTGCACAACGTTGAAGTCGTGTCAGTGTTTGGGTTTAGTTCTGAGACCTGGGTGAAGCAGGGATGAACTCGCGTTGGTCTCGAAGCGTTACACGGGGGATTTGGGAAAAAACTCGAAGACGAGGCCGGGTCTTTTAAACGTTGTATCGGGTTAATTTTAATATAAACAAATTTTTTTGAAAAAATATGTCACACGGGTAGATTTTGGCTAGTACTCGAAGCAGGGAGCAATTTTGCTCAGGAATGACTCGAGACAGCCTCGGGTTGGCCAGTGGAACAGCAGTTCCAGTGTTAAAAAACTTAAAATTTTAAGTTTAAATGATTTTTAAATTTTTTCCTTTATAAGATAAGGATTGTTGTTAGTGGAATACGAAGTTAATGGAATTGGAATAATTTTGAAATTAATTAAGTTTAGAGATGTTTTAAATTCACATTTATAAATTAAGTTGTTTTAAATTTAACTTAATAAAATATTGAGAAATCGAATATTTAAATTGTTAACTTAAGAACGAACGTATTTATAATGATTAAATAAGGACTTAAACAATTTACGATTTGCAATTCATTAATTAATGAGTTCTTAACGGTTAATCAATTTATAATTGATAATGATTAATATAAGAAAATTTCTTTAAAAAGGTGATTAAAGAAATTTAATAGTTAATGAGGTCATTAACCAAGATTATTTGAATAATTAATTAATGCGATAAATTTTAACAATAAATTAGATTGATTAATTTAATAATAATCAATTGTGGAACTATTAAGTATACTTACTTAATGACAGTAATTATGAAATTAATTATTCAGTAATTAATTGAGTTAATTGAATTTGTTCAAGTTAATTTCTTAAGTAAATTCAGAATAACCAGTTGATAATTTGGAAAATAAATTACTTAGAAAAGTAATTAATAGATAATTACTGAATGTAATTAATTGAATGATGATTTGAAATTTGATAAATTATTTGTTAATAAATTAAAGGATTAATTAAAAATGGCGATTAATTAAGATTTATTTAATAATTAAAGATTAATTGATTCATTGATTTAAACTGATTAGTTAATAATTAAGGGTTAACTAATAAATTTGAAAGAAGATTTATTTCAAATAATTTGTAATTAACTTTTGATAATTAACCCGGATTAGTAATTGATACATCCGATTTAAATTAATCAGTTGATTTATAAATTCACTTGTGAATGTTTGGCTTGACTGGATGATTGAATTATTTGATATTCTGATCTGTAATGCTTTGTGATATATTCTGATTTGTGTGTGATCTGTACTGTAGTTATTTATCTGGGATGAATGTAAATTATTATCTGTGATTTATATATCTGTGATCTATGATCTGTAAATGAACGATAAGCGTTATGATATACCGCTTATCAACTATATTCTGTATTCTGATCTGTGATGATTGAATGATGTTGCATTACTGTGTGAAACCCCTGGACTACACCATACACACACAAATATGGATTTCACGTGGAAATCAATCAAGTCGCAGATTTTTGACAATTTTAAAGATTGAATTCTTGAATTCACATAGTTTTGGAAATTTGAATTGAGAGCTTTGAAAATGAGTTTCAAATGTAAAAGTTATTTTAAATAACTTAATAAAATTTGAAATTTAAATAATTTGATTTAAATTTGAATTCAATACTTGAAATTGAATTCAATGATTTGAAAATCTAATTGTTTTCAACTGATAAAAGCTCTTAAATAATAAATGGATTTCCAATTTGAATTAAAGGAATTTCAAATTTGAATTGAAGATGGTTTTCCAAATTACGAATAAATCTTTGAAAACGTGTTTTTGAAAACTATCAGTTAAATCTTTGTTTTCAAGACTTAATGATTTAATTCAATTGAAATGGAAATTAATTTGGAAAATCTGTGAATGAATCTTTTGTTTAAAAGATTAAAGTGTGGAAATTGTTTAAACCGTTGAAGGTTGTTAAAATGAATCTTTTTGTTTTAAAAGATTAAAATGGTAATGTGTTTAAACCATTTGAAAGGAAGTTTGGGTTTAAGGTGTGACTTAACTGAAATCCCATTATCCATATGTTTTTAAATATAGCGCTCATTATTCGGTTCAGCCGGGAGAGGACCTTTGTGTCACATAACCCATTCCGACTAATGATACGTCGTATATGGATGGCATTTGAAGACTGGTGGTGAAGACCGGGTATTTGCGAGAACGATAGAATGACCTATCGATTGTCTCTGCACTGAGTCGCGCCGGTATAGAGATTTCCTAAGTGATGGGAAGTCCGATCGGGATTGTGAATACCCGGATTGTAAGGGCTTCTTCGGAAGTGCCTTCGGTTCTGTTCGAACCCGGAACAGACTTGTATGGTTACATGTCTGACATTACACTTTGAGATATAAAGCTGATTTCTTTCAAATACATTTCTGTTTGGTGGCGAACGGGAGACTCTTACCCCTACATGTCCCTGAGTGGGATGGGTTGGTTGTGACAGTCGAGAGGCTGGCCGTAAAAGTAAACGCGAGGTGCCATTGTATGCCACGGTGGGTCTGGGATGGTTGCAAAGCCTACCGGTCCCCACTGTCTTCGGAACGTTACAGTTGGTATCAGAGCTAAGGTTAAACTTTAGCTCAGGAGTATAACACATTAAGTAGCTCATTAGAGATAGGGTGAAGTATACCCTAGAATGAGTATCTCTAAGATATTTGTCCGTATGCCTGAGTAAATTCTCTTACTATTCACTGATGGTAAGTATGAGTGCGAGAAGAGGATGAGATAGGGGACAGGGGAATACGACTATAAATGGTCAATACCCTGTAACAATAAGGAAATAATCTTTTCTCTATCAATCTCTTTTGTTCAACATCTTTTCTCAATTCTTCGATAATTTCTGGTAGATCCAGGAAGAGATTCGATATATTAATATGAGACATAAACTCCATATGGACCAAAATTGTTTGTTTGGATGTATTGGTTGTTTTGCTTGTTATGGTTGATAGGTATACCTTGGTTCTAAACTAAAATTTTGAAATTGTATCCATATATCTATCTATTCTTTGGGTCCCGATATGTTCTACGAATGGTTAGTTATTCCTTTGAACTAAACGATCCAGTGCATATTTCGTAGATCTGGATAACCCGAGTATAGTGTGAAAACTTAATAGATTCTTTCTTGTATCTATTGTTGATATTCTGATTTGGTAAGCCAAATGCAGAATAAATATTCAGTTTGATTTGATGAAACATTCTTCATCTATCTTTTTGTCTCCTTGGCAATTTCGAGGACGAAATTCTTTTAAGGGGGGAAGTCTGTAACGACCCCGAATTTTATATAAATTTAAATTGATATTTAAATTTATTTTGAATAAAAATTTGTGAAATAAATGGTAAATGGATGCGAGTTTCCCCGAACTCAAATAAATTTGGTATAAATCATTTAAACTTTAAATATTGTAAATATATGTATATATGTGAATGTGTATATATTTGGGTATATATGAGACAATTTGAAAGTATAAATATATATATATATATATATATATATATATATTTGGTTTGAATTTAAATCGTAAATAAATGGTTTAAAAATGAAGATATATATATGATATAAAAGTACAAAGTAATATTACAAAGCAAAGAAAGAAATATATGTACTTAAATATGAATCAAAAAATAAAATATATTCAAGTGTGAACAATAAAGAGGTAAGTATGTAAAAACAAATCAATTTGGATAAGTATAAAGATAAGTATGGAACCAAACAAACATATACATTCAAATAAGAAAAGAAAACATCTATGTACAAACAAATTTATAAATAATATGAACAAAACAAAGATATTCAATTGTACAATGTGAATTAATGAAGCCACCACTATCTTCATTTGTACAGCCGAAATAGAACAAAAGAAAAAGGAAAATAAAAATATCTATGTACTAGCAAAATTAGATAAGTGTAGATTGTACAAGGTAATTAATGCATAAAGCATTAGTACACCATACATATATCCATCAGCCACCGAAATGAAGAAAAAAATATTCATTTGTACATGGCCATTAATGAAGCCATCACAACACTTCATATCAGCTTAAATAAATATCACCACCCTATAACACATTCTTTCATATATCAGCCTTCTCATTTGCAATCCATTTTCGTTCCTTCAAAACTGAGTAATATCTGAAGCAAGCTTCAGTTTAAAGAAAATTAAAAACAACTTAAACAAATCAAAACCAGAGAATGGAGGGAGATTTCAGCTTGCAATTTTCACAATCCTGTTTCAAAATAAAGAAAACTCTGTTTCATTCTGGAAAACAAGGTGAGTAAACATAATTTTCAAAAGCTTTCAGTTTAATTAAAAACAGTTCAAGATGCTTTGATGATCTGGTTGTATATGTTTCAGTTTGAATATGATTTTGTGATGCTCTGTGTTTCTTTGTAATTGATGCAGGGTGTATATTTGTTTTTTAAAACTTAAATCTATCTGCTGCTAATCATTGTTAAGTTTAATTTTTTAAATCAAAAAAGAAATTTAACTTTAAATTTAGATTTGAAAAGTTGTTTTAAATCATGTTGGTAAAGTATACACTGTAACTTTGTTTTACAGGTAAGTAAGTAGAGATTTGATGAAATCGATTGTTGTAAAATATTAATTCAAGATTATATAATGAATTCATATTGCAAATCAAGATTTTTAAAACAAGATTTAAGATTTTTAGATTAGTATTTTTTGAGCAGTTTGAATTTAATAAAAACTGCATTTTTACAAATTTCAGACACTTTAATCAATTTAAAAAGTTGAAATTTGGTATGAAGATAGGATGGACATCAGTGATCTCAAGAAAAATGTGCAATAATTTTTCTATTGCACGAATTGAAGGGACGAGACAAATTTAGGGTTTATGCTCGAGTTTTGACGTGGTCTGGAAACGAGGTGATTTCGTCACCACGGATTGATCGAGTGCTTCCGGGTTTTGGGAAATGGAAGCTTGGTCGTGGATGAAGTCAAGGCCGGAGTTTCGATTCGTTTAATGGTCGGAGCTGTGGAGATGTGGCGTTGATAGGTTGTGGGTGGAGATGGGTTGGTGGTTCCAGGTTTTAAATTCGAACTCGATTTCGAATTCGTGCTGGAAACAAAGTTCTGGGTGGTCGTAAGGCTTGAGGGGATCATCGGCGACTTGCCAAAGATCGTGGGGATGGTCGGAAGGCACTAGAACGCCGGTGCATGTGCACAACGTTGAAGTCGTGTCAGTGTTTGGGTTTAGTTCTGAGACCTGGGTGAAGCAGGGATGAACTCGCGTTGGTCTCGAAGCGTTACACGGGGGATTTGGGAAAAAACTCGAAGACGAGGCAGGGTCTTTTAAACGTTGTATCGGGTTAATTTTAATACAAACAAATTTTTTTGAAAAAATATGTCACACGGGTAGATTTTGGCTAGTACTCGAAGCAGGGAGCAATTTTGCTCAGGAATGACTCGAGACAGCCTCGGGTTGGCCAGTGGAACAGCAGTTCCAATGTTAAAAAACTTAAAATTTTAAGTTTAAATGATTTTTAAATTTTTTCCTTTATAAGATAAGGATTGTTGTTAGTGGAATACGAAGTTAATGGAATTGGAATAATTTTGAAATTAATTAAGTTTAGAGATGTTTTAAATTCACATTTATAAATTAAGTTGTTTTAAATTTAACTTAATAAAATATTGAGAAATCGAATATTTAAATTGTTAACTTAAGAACGAACGTATTTATAATGATTAAATAAGGACTTAAACAATTTACGATTTGCAATTCATTAATTAATGAGTTCTTAACGGTTAATCAATTTATAATTGATAATGATTAATATAAGAAAATTTCTTTAAAAAGGTGATTAAAGAAATTTAATAGTTAATGAGGTCATTAACCAAGATTATTTGAATAATTAATTAATGCGATAAATTTTAACAATAAATTAGATTGATTAATTTAATAATAATCAATTGTGGAACTATTAAGTATACTTACTTAATGACAGTAATTATGAAATTAATTATTCAGTAATTAATTGAGTTAATTGAATTTGTTCAAGTTAATTTCTTAAGTAAATTCAGAATAACCAGTTGATAATTTGGAAAATAAATTACTTAGAAAAGTAATTAATAGATAATTACTGAATGTAATTAATTGAATGATGATTTGAAATTTGATAAATTATTTGTTAATAAATTAAAGGATTAATTAAAAATGGCGATTAATTAAGATTTATTTAATAATTAAAGATTAATTGATTCATTGATTTAAACTGATTAGTTAATAATTAAGGGTTAACTAATAAATTTGAAAAAAGATTTATTTCAAATAATTTGTAATTAACTTTTGATAATTAACCCGGATTAGTAATTGATACATCCGATTTAAATTAATCAGTTGATTTATAAATTCACTTGTGAATGTTTGGCTTGACTGGATGATTGAATTATTTGATATTCTGATCTGTAATGCTTTGTGATATATTCTAATTTGTGTGTGATCTGTACTGTAGTTATTTATCTGGGATGAATGTAAATTATTATCTGTGATTTATATATCTGTGATCTATGATCTGTAAATGAACGATAAGCGTTATGATATACCGCTTATCAACTATATTCTGTATTCTGATCTGTGATGATTGAATGATGTTGCATTACTGTGTGAAACCCCTGGACTACACCATACACACACAAATATGGATTTCACGTGGAAATCAATCAAGTCGCAGATTTTTGACAATTTTAAAGATTGAATTCTTGAATTCACATAGTTTTGGAAATTTGAATTGAGAGCTTTGAAAATGAGTTTCAAATGTAAAAGTTATTTTAAATAACTTAATAAAATTTGAAATTTAAATAATTTGATTTAAATTTGAATTCAATACTTGAAATTGAATTCAATGATTTGAAAATCTAATTGTTTTCAACTGATAAAAGCTCTTAAATAATAAATGGATTTCCAATTTGAATTAAAGGAATTTCAAATTTGAATTGAAGATGGTTTTCCAAATTACGAATAAATCTTTGAAAACGTGTTTTTGAAAACTATCAGTTAAATCTTTGTTTTCAAGACTTAATGATTTAATTCAATTGAAATGGAAATTAATTTGGAAAATCTGTGAATGAATCTTTTGTTTAAAAGATTAAAGTGTGGAAATTGTTTAAACCGTTGAAGGTTGTTAAAATGAATCTTTTTGTTTTAAAAGATTAAAATGGTAATGTGTTTAAACCATTTGAAAGGAAGTTTGGGTTTAAGGTGTGACTTAACTGAAATCCCATTATCCATATGTTTTTAAATATAGCGCTCATTATTCGGTTCAGCCGGGAGAGGACCTTTGTGTCACATAACCCATTCCGACTAATGATACGTCGTATATGGATGGCATTTGAAGACTGGTGGTGAAGACCGGGTATTTGCGAGAACGATAGAATGACCTATCGATTGTCTCTGCATTGAGTCGCGCCGGTATAGAGATTTCCTAAGTGATGGGAAGTCCGATCGGGATTGTGAATACCCGGATTGTAAGGGCTTCTTCGGAAGTGCCTTCGGTTCTGTTCGAACCCGGAACAGACTTGTATGGTTACATGTCTGACATTACACTTTGAGATATAAAGCTGATTTCTTTCAAATACATTTCTGTTTGGTGGCGGAGAATTTATTCTCTTAGCTTAACACCCTTCTCTGAGATGTACGAGCTCAGAGGTTATGTAGTTGAAGGTTATCAGCGATATACTCCCAATTTGGTAATGTGGCATGCTGAGTGTTGTTGTGTGTTAATCATTTATTGATCATTTGTGATCAAAGCTTGGCTTTGTGATAAAGCGTAGCTTTGTGGACGATACCTCATCGAACCTCATAGACCGGAAATGGTCGAAACAGGAATGATGCGGCAAAGTTATGAGGGTCGCCCCCTTTAGGGTATGTCATTTCCTTCTGGAAAAGGGTGGTATCAGATATGGAGCTCTGATATTTAACCTATGTGGTTGCTCCTATGTGGTACAATGGCACCTCGCATTTACTTTAGGGTTGCTCCTATGTGGTACAATAGGCCGGGTTACCTCTGTAACTAGGTAATCTCATTTCTTTATGGTTGTTGCTTTATGATTGAGGGTCCTCGGATAAAGGTCCCAAAGGACCGGGAGGTGGCATATTCGTGTAGTAGTTACCTAGTTACAGAGGTAACCCGGCCTTGTGTTGGCAGAGAGCAGTTGTCTCTCGGGACGTCCCGCCAAAGGCGATTCCATGTGGCATATGAAGTTCCTTAGCCTGACCATTTCTTGGAAAACCATCTTCCAATACGAACCTTATACGGTATTGATTGTAGAACCTGCTATTTAACATAGCAGCTATAGTAGGCATAATATAATGGTACCTATGCTGGCTAAGATTAATATTGTATTTTCGAAATGATTTGGTACACTATGCACTAGTAATAATATTAAAAGAGTTTGTTTGCGTAGTAAGCATGTTTGACTACCATAAGAAGAAATCTCCTCCAATTCTGCGTTTGCATTGTGTGTGTGGCGGGAGGTCTTATGGTAGTTTCATTTTCCAAAAGCATTGCGGGTTTCAATGTTAAAATCCTTTTGTGTTGTTTTAAAGATAAACTGTTTTTGTTACTCACACCAGTCCCACGACTGACTCGGAGTTTATTGTTCCTTTCCTAAACTCTGGGTGCTCACAATTTTCCACACGAGCAGTCTAGAGTTGGGGTTTTCTAGATATTCAGGTTTAGTAGACTAGTTGGAGCTAGTTCAGTTCTTGGAGTTCATGGACTGATGTTGCTTATCTTGGTGGTTCGAGCTGATGTTGGAGTGGTTGGACTCAGCCTCTCTGACTGATCATTGGAGTTATCACTTCTGTTATTTCCGCTGTATCATTATTTATCTCTGATATTGTTGTATCATATTGATATCATTGTTGTATATCATACTGGATATTGTATTCATTGGAGTTGTATATGATATCATCTATTTCTTTAATTTCGTTGTGTTGTTATACTTAATGGTGTTATAAGCTCCGGTGAACCAGATTCGGCGTTTGAATCTGCGGCATTTTGAGTACAAGTGAAGTACGGGTGCCGATTTTCGAAGGTCGATTTCAAGGTCATTACAGATACATACAACAACGTGGAATACAATGAACATAAATGCGCTAAAAAATTAAAAAGGGAAGCCGGCGAAACATTTGAATTTATTAAAAGTTGGTCAAATGATAAATTTTAAAGCAAAAAACAACTTAACTACCAAAATTTTAAGTTGATTTATTTTAACTTCATTTAATATCTAAAGGTAATTTAGACACTATTAGTGGTATTTCAAAAGGTTCAACATAACGAATTTAATTTTCAACCTTTTTCATTTTCATTTTCTAATTCCCAACAAATTGATTAGATGTATATAGACGGATTCACGAATAAGCTACAAATTAAATAATTAATTTAATATACTTGACATTAATCTTTGATAAGTAGCTGATAAACTATTGAGTTCACTTTCTTTATTTTGAATACACATCTAAAATCATGATCGAAACCTAATTTATAAATACAACAAATAAAAATAGGTTGTACAAAATAATTTTTTACTTATTAGAAAAAAATAAAGAAGAAGATAATTATCGATATGTTGTACTTTTGGTTCTAAAATATTGCAAAGACTTTTTTTATGATAATAAAAAGTGGATGCATCAAATAATTCAAAGAAAATTATTTATAAAGATGAAATAAAAAGACTGAATAATATATATAGTGGTAAAAGATTTACTGAATGAAATGGGAAAGAAAGTGACCAGAAGATCTTTTAGATGAGAAAAAATAATTTGTTTAAGGATTGAACTGCACAGGTATGTATGATAGAATGGATAGAATGAATATAAATTGGACAAACTAACAAAGAAAAATGTTTCACTTATATTTATTAAAATTAGTTAAATGAGAAATTTTAGAGCTGAAAATTACCGAACTATCAAAATTTCAATTTAATTTCTTTAATTCTTTTAATATCCAAAATGACATAGGCACCATACATAGTTCTTCAAGAGGTTCAATAAAAAGGATTTAACCTTTCAACTATTTTATCATACATATCTATGTAGCTCAATCACATTTTAATTATTATTTTTTTGTTTTCTCCCGTTTTTGTATAGATAAGTAAGAATTAGTTTGTACTGTGTATTTTAATATATTTTTAGTAAATTATGTTTAGATTGTGATTTTAGATTAGTAATTAAAATATTGAATAGAATAGAATGAAGATAAAATGCACAAAGCAGATGTAATTTGGATTTATTAAAATTAATTAAATGAGAAATTTTAGAGTATAAAACTACTGAACTGCCAAAATTTCAATTTTATTTCATTTAACTTCTTTTAATATACAAACACAACTTAGACATTATCCATTGCTTTTCAAGAGGTTTAATATAAAGAATTTAAAAAAAAATTGTTGTCATTGCAAATTATCAACAATAATTAGATTAAACAAAAAAAATCCAAAAATTAATCTATAAATTGCACAAAAAAGGAAACCGATTTAATAGAGTTGATGTTATTATTTGAAAAATAACAAATAAATAACTGAAATTACTTTCAATATGTTAATTGTGCATCTAAAATCACAGCTTAAGCTTACTTTATAAAGTCAATAAATGGAAATATATTATACAAATTAATTATTGCTTATGTATATGGAAAAGAGAGAAGTAAATAAATTCTAAGTATGTTGTACCTTTCGGTTCTAGAATATTATATAGATTTACATACCGAGATAATAAACGCAATTTCAATGAAAAGTGAAAACCTATGACGATTCAAAGAAAGTTATTTATAGACATGAAATGTCAAAAAATGAATTATACATAGAGAAAGAAAGGAATCAACTTAATTCAACAGGAAAGATAGTTGAATATCATTAGTGTTTAAACCTCACCATCATGATTGGATTGTACAATTGAAATTTCCATATCATTTTGAGCTCTTATGTAGCTCGAAATCAAAGAGAAATGATAATAATGAAACAAGAAACAAAGAGAATAACATTTTATTTTTTATGAGAAAAAAGAAATTTATGCTTAGGGTATGAATTTCGTGGAGAAATAAAATAGGATTGAACTTAATGAGTAAAACTAATAAGGTTGAAAGTCAGAGACATATCGTTATAGCTGAATATATTAAAGTCTGTTAAACAAGAAATTTTAAAGGGGTAAATGTGAAAATATACACATAAATCATGGAGAAATAAAGAATTTAATTCTAAATTTATGATAAAAAGGGATTGGGAGAGATCCTAACACATGCACAAACACATATACATGTATATGTGTGTGCCTGTGTGCATGCATGTGTGTGTTGTATATATATATACATATACATACACACACAATACAAACACATATATATATATGTATAACTAGAAGAAAGCAATTAGAGAATTTTTTTTGAAGGGAAAAAGTAATATTTTTGCTCGGTGATTGAACGACGTAGATATGTCAAATAGAATGGAATGGGATGAATATAAAATGCGAAAAACTAATTAAAGAGGGAAGACAAAGAAACAAACACTTGGATTTATTAACATTAATCGCATAAGAAATTTTAAAGCCGAAAATTACTAAATTACCAAAACTAGTACGAGCCCGTGCTATGCACACTAGGTTTTGAAAAAATGATATAAAACATTGCATACTCAAACATATGTTTAAGCGATTATGAACCGGAAAACTATATCTGAATCTTTAGGGCACAATATATTTATACAATAAATACTAACATCAACTATCGGTATTCCTAACTTGATAAAAATTATATACTAAGCATGCTTATTAACTTTTGAATGTAAGAGACATTGGTTCAAAAAGGTTTATGATATGTTTAACATATAAAATTTAATATGTACATAGTTTTGTATGAAGTATTATGAATCTTGCACAAATAAATATTCAAAAAGTGAAATAGTCAAAGTGTACTTAAAATGACTAATAGTCCAAGAGTTACATCACTGCATTTTTTAACGTTACCCATTATAATTGGCTTGGAAAAAATCATAGTACTTTAGAAACATCATTTTTTTTTCAATACATGTAAGATAAAATGACATGAGAAACATATGAACATTATGTATTTTTATTTTATGAACAATTAAACTATTTTTCCATTTACATCAAGTATTCATGCAGATATAATAATTTAAACTATAAATCAATTAGAATAATTCAAAGTGATATGTATATTACTTTAATAAAAAGAGATTCAAGTAAAAATACCTTGGATGATATTTCATTGAAGATGACAACAAAACTAGTGCAACCAATAAATTAAACCATTAAAAATTGATTATTATTATTGGAATAAATTTTCTATAGTATGCTATATTTTAAATATAACAAAGTAGTTTATAAAATATGTACCTACGCATGGAAAGAAAGAAATATTTAATAGAATATTAATTTCGAATCCCTATTTCCTAATTGAATTGTAAAGCAGGCCCCCTACTCACTAATTATATAAATCAGGTCCCTACTTCTCTAACATCACACCCGACAACTACTAACATTCGCCAACTCAATTATTTTCAATCTTAAAATGTGTTTACTTTTTGTATATTAATCGGATTTAAGAATCGTTTTCACCATTAAATCGCAAATTTAATAAATTTTCCAACGATATCCATTGTTGATATCTAAAAATAAAATTTTAAAAAACATAATTTTATACAGCAGTTTTAACTGCACTTTAGTAATGTAGTTAAAAACTACATTTAAATTGTGCGGTTTTTAACTGCATGTTAGAAATGCAGTTAAAAACTACACCACTAAAATACAGTTTTTAACTGCATTTTAGTAATGTAGCAAAAAAACTGCATTATAATAATGCAGTTTTAACTGCGTTTCTTAAATGCAGTTAAAACTGCAACACTATGTTGTAGTTTTTAACTTCATTTAAAAAACGCAGTTAAAAACTATATATTATTATAATGAAGTTTTTAAAGGTGCAGTTTTTTCAAAATATTTCAGAAATTAAATTTTCCAAAACTACTGCATTAATTTTCAAAACTTACTGCATTAAATTTTCAAATTTTGATCTTTACATATTCATATTATCTATCATTGGAAAGATAATAAAATTGGTGATTTAACAGTGAAAACGATTTGTTAATCCGATGTTTCTAGAAAAAGTTATTGCAGTTTAAAGATTGATAATTAATGGGGTGCGTATTTTAAGTAAGAGTGTGAGAATAACAAACACATATGAAATAAATACATGCGCAGGGACCTAATTTACATAAACTATTACGTAGTGGTGTTTTGTTCATTTTAATTAAAAATGGAGACTTGTCGTGCAAAACTCCTTTAATTAAATGAAATTACAAGTGATATTTAGTAAAATAATAGTTTTGGAGAATGCAAAAAGTTGTCAATGTTAATTTGCTTTATTATGAACTAAATTTGGGAGGAACCATGGTTTACTCAAAAATAAATTATGTCATTTTTCAACAAATAGCAAAGACAGAACTTGCATATCAACTATATCCATAAAAGATTGTATTAATTTTTTTTCAAATATTTTCTAAAGTGAGCTATATAAAAACATATGTCAAACCACTCCTTCAACAAATAAACTTTACCGCACACCTAACTCTGCATTCAAACATAGTCCTATTTAAATTAGATCCCTTGTTCGATAAATTGCCTCTTTTACATTCTTTTATTCATGTAAGCAACACTTATTCTTTTTTTTTTCTTTTTTTTATAATATCATGACTTCTAACATTGACCTTGATTTTTCTTTATTGTTCCAGTCAGAGGTCAACCATAAATTTTGTTTGATGCATTAATCCAACTTTAATAAAATGCTTGTCATTTTTTTATACGTACATCCAATATGAAAGAATATAATATTCATAACTCAATACGGTTGTTATACATCTAAGATTTCTCTGCATCTAAGATGAAAATGATAATCATGTTTTATACTACATAGAGTAAATGATATTACCTTTCAAGCATAAGGAAATGTGTAAAATAAATGTTGCATCAAAACACAATTGCTTATTATCCTAACAATCTTTTAGTGATTTTTGTACATAAAGTTATTTACAAACACATCATTTGCTCATTTATTTTTTCCTCATGCTAAGTTTGTTAAAGAAAATAAAAAATTCTTGTAATAATAGGTAGTTAGTTCCTAACTTACAACCTCTTAGACTATGCAATGACTTGTTGATGGTAATATAACAAGCGACTTTATATAATCCCTCATATATTTGGAACTTACAATGCATTTGAATTTTTGCCGATGATATATGAAATAATAGATTAAAATTAATCCTTCGACTGATTAGATAGATTCTCTTTCTAAACTGAATTTAAATTTTACATAATTTATTGTAGTTAATACTCCAATAAAAGTCAATTCAAACTAAACTAATTGATAATAACTAATTCCTTTTGATTAATTCCTTTTATCAATTTTATTAAATATGATTGTAACAACCCGCATATTTTACGATTATATATTTAAATGTTGTATTTAAATATAGCATCGTTAGTTGAATTAAAGTATGAAATGTGACTTTTTGTAAACAGTCGAATTCAGACTCGATACCACTTTCATTGAGTTTAAAACGACGTTTATAACTTGTTTAAGTATAAACATCGATATGTTTGGAGTTGATTAGGATTTTGGTATTTTCAATTGGGCTTTGGGTTGTGTTCTAGCCCACCAACCCAACAAGATAACCCTAACTCTTCTACAAATACCCTAACTCCTCTCCACCTTCATTCATTCTACTTATAATTTCCTAACACTCGAAAAAAAGGAAAAATGGGGAAAAGAGGGAAAATCAATATTCCTAAGCCCTAGATTCTTAGGAAATTCAAATTCAAGTTCTAAAATCAAAGAGAAGCTTATGTAAGCATCATCTTCATCTTCTCCATCTCAATTCCTCTTCAATTCTTGATTTTTCCTATAACCTAACTTAGGAAAATCTTTGCATGTAGTAATAGGTTGAAGATCTTTGAGGTGTAGTTGAAGAGAAATCAATCTTAGCTTGTTTTAGAGCTTGTCTTTTCTATTTTGGGTTTAAAGGTGAGTTCTTGAACTCACATCTATGTCTATAGCTTTCATTGTTGTTAGGTATGAATTCCTAACATCTATTTCATGTTCAATTGCTTTTGAATTGAATCGGTTTAGTGAATTTTCCAATTTTGGTATTTTGAAGTCAAAATCTATGAAAATCCTATTATGGATGTTTGGACATGTTGTTTGGAGTGTATTGAAGAGACTATAGGGCTGGGTTGTTACTTGGCATAAATCCCTAGCCACCATCGCTCATTCGATCGCTTTCGAGTTGATTTAGCCGTCAATAGCCTAGGAAAATTTTGCCCTGAGCTTCAGCTCAGACGTTTGGGAAAATACTCAAATGTCTGAGGCAAAGGAATAAAAATTCCAGACCTACACCTCAGACATCTGAGGTTATTCCCAGACATCTGAGTGATTTGGAAGAAATTTCCATACCTTCAGCTCAGATGTCTGGGAAAACCACCAAACATCTGGCGTTGTTAAATTCAGCCAATTTGCCTATTTTTATGTGGGTTTTCGTTTTATCGGCTTTTTTGATCTGGTTAGTTCTTGTCATTTATTATCGATTTTGATGACTTCTTTTATGGATTTTTGGGAATATCTATTTGATGGATTTGATATCGATTTTCATGGTTTTAATTCACGTCGTCGAATGTGAATTTTTAGTGATAGATTGTTTTTACAATCGTTTCTATAATTTGTCACTTTAAAATACAAAGGTTTCTATACTAGTAGTAAATACTCAAACTCTTTCACAAAAATAATTTCAACTTTACTTTTAATACAAAGCTCGTTTTTAAAACAGTTTTCCAATCTATTAGTATATACAAACCTTTACCCCATTCGTATGAGAAATCCAATTAAACGACTTAGCAAAATAAGTGGTATGAAACACTTGCGTTTACTTCGTCGGTTAATTCTTGGACTTGTTCGATTGAACTCTCGTGACAATTTTCGAGTGGAAATCTACAATTTGTTCGTAAATATTTAAGTTAAGCTACTGGTTATGGGACATGAAGCTAAACTCATTTATTTACTAACTTAGTGTAATTCACACTTATTTTCAAGTGCAAGTCTCCAATTTGTTCGTAAATATTTAAGTTAAGCCAGTGGTTATGGGACATGAAGCCTAACTCATTTATTTACTAGCTTAGTGTAATTTACACTTTTTTTTTATCAATGATGATCATTTTGTGTAGAGCTTCGTCTCATTTTTATGGGCTAGCGATGCATGGTCTTTAAATCGTTTTGTGGAGTTCGGTTCATCGGGCGTACCTTTGAACTACGTCGCTGTTCTGGCTTATTTGAGTTTTAGGTTCCTCGGGTGTACCGTTGAACTACGTTGTTGCACCAGCTCTATGGGTTAGCGACCCATGGGATAGCATCTCGTTTGTGATACACGTGTTGGTGAGTTTTAATGCTCCGGTTTGTGATAGGCCTCCCCCTTTTTGTGGTTTCTGGATTTCTAATTATCGATTTCAAGAATTTGTGTTTCACCAATTTTTGTGATTTGCATTGATATGTTTTGTCAATATTTGAGGTATGGTGTATAAGCTAAAGAATATGATATTCTTTTTTGGTGTTTGAGAAAATTTGAGATATTGTATGATTTTCATTGTTATCAAGTATATACTTGTCACAACATGGTATTATTGTTATCATATGTTTTTGTCATATCTCTTATCCTATCTCATCTTACATGATAATTATAGCTAGACTGATCCATTTATTATTTTTCTTCTTGAATAATACTCGAGTCATACCGAGGTGTTTCAGGTGCTTCCACTTGACTTCTTAGCAGAGACTAGCTTCTGACTTTCGGCTAACTACTTTAGCTTAGTAGTTTATTGTCTTTCATGTATACGAGATAGAGACTCTTTGATGTATACTTATTGTAACGACTTGGAAATTTTAACGTTTTTTATAACGTAATTAACTGAAATTTTGCTTGAAATTAAATAATTAAATTTAGCAATGAAAACTTGATATTTGGTATGCATCTATTTAGACATAGCAAATGGAAAATTTTCATTGAATAATATGAAAGTTAGTTTTATTGTGTAATTTTCAATTTCAATTTAAATCAGTTAATTTGATAAAAGTAAAATATTTTCGAAATCTGAATATTTTTATACAATAAATTTGTAAATCATTTTATGAGAGAGTGTCATATTTCGTTTTGCCAAATTTGGACTGCTCTAGCTTCGTTTATCTTATTTTCAGCGAATTAGCAGCAGTTTGGCAACGAAATATCGACTTTTGTTAGGATGATCGTATCATTGATATTTGTGTACCATTCTGTTCTTCTCGTCATGCTGATCTCTGCAGTATATTCAATTTGTATTTGAGATTCTTTGTATTTTGTTTCAGACTCTGTGTTTTACAGTAGCTTCATGAACTACTATTTATCTATTCCATTGCTTATTGTTGTATACTATGTGTCTGTGATTCTATGACTGATTTATTTACTGTATATGCTAAGTTTTGCCAAATATAAATTAACAATTTATTGTTTTGAGCAATTAAAGTCTGACATGTGTGGATGCGAACGGTTCAAAATACCAGGTCGTTACACTTATTCTTTTGTGTAGTACATGTACCTATTCTTTTGGCTTGTAGTGGATCTTGTATGACCACTACTATGATGTTCATTTCTATGTGTTATATTCATATCTATTTCGCCTTAGTGATATGAATATCTATGATTAATTTTGTGTTGTGCTTATTTTATATTTTTTTCGAAGGCCACATAGCCACTATGTAGTAGCTTTGAGTTTGTATTTGATATGTCAGATTTCCTCTTGAAATGAAATGCATGACATACTATCTGACATATCGGTACTCGCACAAAGCAATTACATAGATGGTTGCTCCTCAATAGCCTTATTCTTCGTGCTAGTCGACGGCATTACCCCGTAGTGTCTTTGGCTAGTATGAGTATAGAGTATTATGACAAGAATCATTGTCCTAAGTCTCTCTTAGGAATCGTGCCTTAGGATTTAATCCAAGTCTTAGGACCCGTTCTATCCTATTTTCTTTTATGATGCTTTGTTTTACCAATCAAGCTTATTTGAATACATTCTGAGAATAACCTTTTTCCTCTTCGTACTTTCTTTCTTTCTTAAAGAAGAAGAGATGGTTAGACCTGCGTCCTAGCGCTGGTCAATCCAGTGGTCCTCCTCTGGATGGCGTATTCATGTCTGCCCAACAACTTTTGGATCTTGTAAAGAATCAAAGGTTTATCTGTGCTTTGAATAAGAACGCCAAAAAGGTTTTACCTCTAAAATTAGAAGTGCCTTTTGACCAGCTTGTAGATATCACTCTTCGACTTGAAGAGGCCGATAAAGGAACTGATAGTGACGTTGGAGGTGCCAAGAAGAGCCTCAATAACAACAAGAAGAGGCATATTAAGTTCAAAAGCCATAATCCCTACAAGAAAGGGAAGCAGGCAACTTTGGTAGCAAAGACTCCTACCCCTAGTCATGGAGAATGCTACAATTGTGGTACTAAGGACCATTATGCAAATAAGTATTCGAAGTCCCTTACTTGTCGCTATTGCAAAAGTTCGGGTCATCTTATATCTTCATGTCCCAGACTTCAAAACAAGAAAGAGGGAAAGATGAATGTTGCGCAAGCTTCTAGTAACCCTTTTCTTGGTCAAGGTATTTCTCATTCTGTCCTTGATGGCATTATTTTGTTTCGTGATTATCCTATTCGAATTCTTTTTGATACGGGTGCATCTCACTCTTTTATATTAAAAGAACTTGTTGATAATTTTTTTAAAATATTATGGGCTCGATGACTTCACTGAGAATTGCGAATCCGGTTGGTGGATCTGCAACACTCAGTTTACTTTGTAAAAATGTCGAGATTATTTTATGTGATTATGCTTTTCGATCTGATTTGCATGTTATGCGCTACTTAGGTTTCAGAATTGATTTTGGGAAAGGATTGTCTTAATCGTTATGAAGCCCATATCCTATATCCTGAGAGGACTATCCATCTTCGACATCCTCAATCTGTTAAGCAGATTTCTATTGTTCTTAATGATTTCGATTCCAATTCGGTGGCATCATTTTATTCTTTAAACCCACATGATGAGGAAGATGTTATTTCCCTCATTCAAGTAGTTCATGAATTTCCTGATATCTTTGAGCCTGTCTTAGGATTACCACCTAAGCGATCAATTGAGTGATGCTAAGGTCTTTTCAACTCGACCTTGCCATCGGTTTTCATCAACTACGAGTTGCGGAGGATAGCGTTCCACTTACCACATTCCGCACTCATTATGATTCTTATGAGTGGCTCGTTATGTCATTCGATTTGATGAACCCTCCAGCTTATTTCATCCATCTTATGAATCGAGTATTCTGCGAATATCTCGATGAGACCGTCCTTGTATTCATTGATTATGGGTGAAAACAGCAATTTAAAATTGCAAATCTTTCTAATAAGATATATTTATAAGTATAATTGGATTTTTTCTTGAAACAAGCAAAGAATATTCGTAAAATTTTTAAGAGACATGTTTATCATATAGAAATGATTTTGTGTTGTATTGCCCATTGAGTGCTTTAAGAATTCTGGTCGATGCGCCTGATCAACGTTATCAATAGGAGTCTCCTAAACGCTATGATGAGACAGTCAGACATAGTAAATTGACTTGTAATTAGTAAATTTTTCTAAAAAGATGATTACATAAAGTTAATTATATTTTTGAATGTCTTAGCTTTTTGGGAAAGAGGATCATGAAATAAAAGATTTAGCATAGAGGCTGCTTTTCAAAAATTAAAAGAACTCCTTTTGGATGCTCCTATTCTTGTGATTCCCGAAGGGAACCAAGACTTCACTGTTTGTACTGATGCTAGTCGTATTGGTTTGGGTGCCGTTCTCATGCAAAAGGAACGTGTTATCGCTTATGCTTCTAGACAATTAAAGCCTGCTGAGACTAGATATGCCACTCATGATCTAGAGCTCGCGGCCATTGTTTTCACTCTTAGAATTTGGCGTCATTATCTTTTGGAAGAGAAATTTGTTTTCTACACCGATCATAAATCTTTGAAGTATTTATTTTCTCAAAAGGAACATAATTTGCATCAACAACATTGGCTCGAATTCCTTGCAGCTTATGATCTTGATATTCTCTTTTCTCCCGAAAAGGGAAATCGTGTTGTCGATGCCCTTAGTCGTAAGCAACAAGCGGTTGTTTCCATGATGATATCTGAATGGAATGATCTCGAGACTTTGTCCACTTGTGAGATTCGAGATCGTGAATCCAATTCGTGCTAATCTCTTGTTTTATGTAGCCTTGAGGCTCATCCTTCTCTTTTAGACCGCATCCTTGAAGCTCAAAAGCACAATCCCGAATTGGCTCATCTTAGCCAAAGTTGTAGGGATAAAAATAATATTGATGGTTTGAAAGACTTTGATATCGATGCTCGTGGAGGCATTCGAAAATTTGGTAGACTTATTGTGCCAAATATTAGTGATCTTCGTAAAGACATTTTAGAAGATTCTCATCGTTCTAAATTTACCATTCATTCTGGAAGTAGTAAAATGTATGCGGACATGAAACGACTTTATTATTGGGATGGAATGAAATCTGATAATGCTAACTTCATTAAGTGTTGCATGACTTACCAACTCGTAAAGGCCGAGCATCAAAGGCCTGGTGGGTTATTGCAACCTTTGGACATTCCAGTTTGGAAGTGGGATCAAGTCTCCATGGACTTTATTGACGGTCTTCCCCGTTCTCGTTCGGGTGATGACAATTTATGGGTGATTGTAGATAGACTTACAAAATCCACCCATTTATTCCTGTTTAGTCCAATCGGACCGTATCTCTTTTGGCCAAACTTTATGTCAAAGAAATTGTTAAATTGCATGGAGTTCCTACTTTTATTGTTAGCGATCATGATCCGTTGTTTACTAGTGGTTTCTGGAAAGGTTTTCAAAAAGCTTTGGGAATGAAGCTTAATTTTAGCACCGCTTATCATACTCAATCCGATGGACAAACAAAGCGTGTGAATCAAACTCTTGAAGATCTTCTTCGTGCTGCTATTCTTGATTTTGGTGGAAGTTGGGAAGATCATATTTCTCTTGTTGAGTTTTCTTATAATAATAGCTTTCAATCTAGTATTGGTATGTCACCTTTCGAGGCACTCTATGGAAGGCCATGCCGATCTCCTTCATGTTGGCTTGGAACCAGCGAGAAGTAGGTTTTAGGTCCAGATTTCATTCGTGATGCCACAGAAAAGATTGATCTTATTCGCCATAGGATGAAAGAAGCTCAAAGTAGACAAAAATCCTATGCCGATAACCGAAGAAAGAATTTAGAATTTTCTGTGGGAGATTTGGTGTTTATTCGTGTTTCACCTATGAATGGTGTTGTGCGTTTCAGTCGATTGGACAAATTAGCACCTCGGTATATTGGCCCATTTCCCATCACCAAACGCATTGGTTCCATGGCTTATCACCTTTTATTACCGGCTCAATTTTCTGCTATTCATGACGTATTCCATGTTTCTCAACTTCGGAAATGCCTTAGAGATTCTGATTCTATTCTTGAGCCTGGTGTTATTGAAGAAATTGAGGTTTCACCTAATTTGACCTATAAGCAACATCCTATTTGTATCTTTTGCTACGGAGGTTAAACGCCTTCGAAATAAAGATGTTCCGCTGGTGAAAGTTCAATGGTCCTCAAATCCTAAGGATTTTTCTTGTACTCCTTAAGGTGAACTTCTCACTTTAAAATTTTATTTTGTGTTGTTATGCCTTAGAGTGGTTGTTACTCTTTATTTTCTTCTTAAGTATTGTAAGGACGCAATTTCTTTAAGGATGGGAGTCTGTAACAACCCTCATATTTTATGATTATATATTTAAATTTTTTATTTAAATATAGAATCGTTAGTTGAATTAAAGTCTGAAATGTGACTTTTTGTAAACAGTCGAATTCGGACTCGAGACCACTTTCATTGAGTTTAAAACGACGTTTACAACTTGTTGAAGTATAAACATCGATATGTTTGGAGTTGATTAGGATTTTGGTATTTTCAATTGGGCTTTGGGTTGTGTTCTAGCCCACCAGCCCAACAAGATAACCCAAACTCTTCTACCAAATACCCTAACTCCTCTCCCCTTCATTCATTCTACTAAAAATTCCTTGACACTCAAACAAAAGGAAAAACAGTGGAAAAGGAGGGAAATCAAAATTCCTAAGCCCTAGATTCTTAGGAAATTCAAATTCAAGTTCGAAAATCAAAGAGAAACTTAGGTAAGCATTCTCTCCATCTTCTCCATCTCAATTCCTCTTCAATTCCTGATTTTTCCTATAACCTAAGTTAGGAAAATCTTTGCATGTAGTAATAGGTTGAAGATCTTTGAGGTGTAGTTGAAGAGAAATCAATCTTAGCTTGTTTTAGAGCTTGTCTTTTCTATTTTTGGTTTAAAGGTGAGTTCTTGAACTCACATCTAAGTCTATAGCTTTCATTGTTGTTAGGTATGAATTCCTAACATCTATTTCATGTTCAATTGCTTTTGAATTGAATTGGTTTGGTGAATTTTCCAATTTTGGTATTTTGAAGTCAAAATCTATGAATTCCTACTATGGATGTTTGGACATGTTGTTTGAAGTGTATTGAAGAGCCTATAGGGCTGGGTTGTCGCTTGGCATAAATCCCTAGCCACCATCACTCATTCGATCGCTTTCGAGTTGATTTGGCCGTCAATGGTCTAGGCAAATTTTGCACTAAGCTTCAGCTCAGACGTCTGGGAAAATACTCAGACGTCTGAGGCAAAGGAATAAAAATTCCTGACCTACAGCCCAGACATCTGAGCGATCTGGAAGAAATTTCCAAACTTTCAGCTCAGACGTCTGGAAAAACCACCAGACGTCTGGCGCTGTTAAATTTAGCCAATTTGCCTATTTTTATGTGGGTTTCCGTTTTATCGGTTTTTGTTGATCCGGTTAGTTCTTGTCATTTATTATCGACTTTGATGACTTTTTTTCTAAATTTTTGGGAATATCCATTTAATGGATTTGATGTCGATTTTCATGGTTTTAACTCACATCGTCGAATGTGAATTTTTGGTGATAGATTGTTTTTACAATCGTTTCTATGATTTGTCACTTTAAAATACAAAGGTTTCTATACTAGTAGTAAATACTCAAACTCTTTCACAAAAATGATTTCAACATTACTTTTAATACAAAGCTCGTTTTTAAAACCGTTTTCCAATCTAATAGTATATACAAACCTTTACCTCATTCGTATGAGAAATCCAATTAAACGGCTTAGCAAAACAAGTGGTATGAAACGCTTGCGTTTACTTTGTCGGTTAATTCTTGGACTTGTTCGATTGAACTCTCGTGACAATTTTCGAGTGGAAATCTACAATCTGTTCGTAAATATTTAAGTTAAGCTAGTGGTTATGAGACATGAAGCTAAACTCATTTATTTACTAACTTAGTGTAATTTACACTTATTTTCGAGTGGAAGTCTACAATTTGTTCGTAAATATTTAAGTTAAGCCAGTGGTAATGGAACATGAAGCCTAACTCATTTATTTACTAGCTTAGTGTAATTTACACTTCTTTTTGATCAATGATGATCATTTTGTGTAGAACTTCATCTCATTTTTATGGGCTAGCGACCCATGGTCTTTGAACCGTTTTGTAGAGTTCGGTTCATCGGGCGTACCTTTGAACTACGTTGTTGTTCCGGCTTATTTGAGTTTCAGGTTCCTCGGGCGTACCGTTGAACTACGTCGTTGCACTGGCTCTATGGGTTAGCGACCCATGGGATAGCATCTCGTTTGTGATACACGTGTTGGTGAGTTTTTATGCTCCCGTTTGTGATAGACCTCCCCCTTTTTGTGATTTCTGGATTTCTAATTACTGATTTATAGAATTTGTGTTTCACCAATTTTTGTGATTTGCATTGATATGTTTTGTCAATATTTGAGGTCTGGTGAATGAGCTAAAGAATATGATTTTTTTTGTGTTTGAGAAAATTTGAGATATTGTATGATTTTCATTGTTATAAAATATATACTTGTCACAACATGGTATTATTGTTATCATATGTTTTTGTCATATCTCTTATCCTATCTCATCTTACATGATAATTATAGCTAGACTGATCCGTTTATTATTTTTCTTCTTAAATAATACTCGGGTCAGACCGAGGTGTTTCAGGTGCTTCCACTTGACTTCTTAGCAGGGACTAGCTTTTGACTTTTGGTTAACTACTTTAGCTTAGTAGTTTTTTTGTCTTTCATGTATACGAGGTAGAGACTCTTTGATGTATACTTATTCTTTTGTGTAGTACATGTACCTATTCTTTTGGCTTGTAGTGGATCTTGTATAACCACTAATATGATATTCATTTCTATGTGTTATATTCATATCTATTTCCGCCTTAGTGATATGAATATCTGTGATTGATTTTGTGTTGTGCTTATTTTATATTTGTTTTCGAAGGCCATATAACCACTGTGTAGTAGCTTTGAGTTTGTATTTGATATGTCAGATTTCCTCTTAAAATGAAATTCATGACATATTATCTGACATATCGGTACTCACACAAAGCAATTACATAGATGGTCGTTCCCCAATAGCCTTATTCTTCGTGCTAGTCGACGGCATTACCCTGTAGTGTCCTTGGCTAGTGTGAGTATAGAGGTGGGGCATCACAATGATCCTTCATATCAAAAGTCAGTTTACTTGTAAACATTAAAAAAAACATATTTTCCATCTATTATTATCTCTTAACATCTCCAAACTGAAAACTTAAAAATAGTAAATAGCAATTGTTGAAATCGCATATAATCACCAAATTCTCTATAAGATATCTGAGAATTTAATGGTAGTATAGAAAGATATTATAAACTAAATGTTGATTAATATGGATAACATCATATTTTGTAAATATAAGTTTAGGTTGACTAAGATTATATAAAACATTAAAGGAGAAATACATTTAAAAAATACACATTTAAAACTAAACTTTTAGCAAAAATTTATACTTGATTACTTTAGGTAGTACAAAACCGATAAATATAAATTATACTTTTCCTAAAATATGCTATGAAAATTTATGGTTTAAATATTATTTTATTTCTGATATATTCTTTCTTAACCAACTTGATTTTTTGTATAGCTATGTTTTGAGAATGGAAAAATGGATCAACTTTTCCTCTAATGGATTATTCAGAGCAATTTTGGTTCTTTGGTACCTAAATATTGATAAACAAAAATGTCCTAAAAAATAATGAAGGAAACTTAATTCATAATCAAACTAATCGAATAAATATAAGATGAAATTCAAACTTGACATAAAGTTTGAGAAATAAAAATTATAGTCCAACTTTACTTGTAACAAATTTTGCAAAACAACTAAAGGTTCTTTGTGTCTATATATTTATAATCTAATAACCTTATACAAAATAAATGAAGAAAACTAAATTCATAGTCATATTAACTGAAACAAATATAAAACACGAAGAAATGATTTGAATTCAAAAATCTAGAAGAAAAATAACAAATTCAACCTTAAATTAAATAAATGGATAGATAATAAAACGAAGATCAAACCTCTAAATTATGTTAAATCAATCTGATAAACCATGTTTTTTTAATCTTAAATATTATTTCCATAAACAGTCAAATCTTAAATCAACAGGTGGAAACATAGCTACTGGAAAACGATGAAATCTTAAAAAATTAAGGAGTGTACAGAAGTGAAGGACAAGTAAATAATTTATTTAAATTCTGATAAGGTTAGAAAACCTATAAGATGAATTAAAAAATTTATTTGGAATGCATCCTTAATTAGATTCAGATGAAGAATACAACTTTTTTTGAACTGTATTATATAAATATGAAAATGGAAATGGGAAAGAAAGAAAATTGTGAAAGAAACATGATGGAGAAAAAGTTAATATTAATAATAAACTAAGGAGTTTCAAAAAATATTGTGTTGAAAGTGTGAATAAGAGGAAGAAATCCACTATTATTATATTATAAAGGTATAGTTAAGGTAAAGAGTATGGTGAATGAAATAACAATGTTACAATGGGATATGTGAAATAAAGAGTTGAAATGATCGAAATTATGATTTGTTCTTAAAATTATGAGAGAGAGAGAGGGAATACATATGGTCAACGATCGAAATTGTATCTGTATATAGAACAAATTCTTTTATAAAATAGTACCAAACACATCAATAAAAAAACTAATAGACTTAAGCATAAGTTAGTTACGAGTAGAACACATTCTTATAGAAACCAAATCATACCTACCACACTTCAAGGTAGACATATCATCTAATAGATTATCATTCACATGATATAATAGAGGTCATCAATATAAAATATTATCCAAAGCAATCAAAATATTGAACAAAAATTTCAAACCATTTTATTCTAAACCATGAAAAATATTGTATGTACTTGAGAATTGAAAAAAAAAGTGAAGTGAGACACAAATGAATAGCGTACATACTACTAAAACAAATGAATGGATACAAAATGTAACAAATAAGAATTGGAGAAGAATTGATATAACAATGTAATAAATTCTAAAATAAATTGAAAACATGTATATTGAAGTTACTATGAAAGTTGAATCAAAATCTCTTCCAATTTATTTATTTTGATATTTCAACAAACAAATTAGTTGCAATTAAAGAAAAACAACCACATTAACTTTTTGGAAGAATGTACCTTTCAACTTGATTTTTCTAATCATGATTCTATGAAAATGATCATTTATTAAAAACTAAGCAATATTTTATTTGTGTAGTAATATTCTTAAGAAGTCAACATTAATCCCCATAAGCCAAACTAATATAGAGAAAAATGGAATATTACATACCCAACACCATGACACGTTCCTTGAAAGATGGAAGAGAGGATTCTATGACAATAACCAAAGCTAGAAGAAAACACAAATGGACCTCTTATAGAGGTCGCCTTGGCGTACCCGGTTGGGATTTCATTTTCTAAACACTTCATGATCCACAACGGGAAAATATATAGTAATGGACAACAAAAGGAGTCAACTTTCCACTTGCATTTAAATGTAAAAAAAAGATTGAAGATGACATTATTTAAAAATTAAAGATTTTATTTTAAATATAGAAGATGAGGAAATGAAAGTAAAAGAGAGAAATGAATTGAGGTAAAAAATAATAATATAGATACAACAACACTAAATAAAAATATAATGAATTTTAATATAAATTAAAAGTATATGTACTGAAATTATCATGGATGTTGAATCAAAATTCCTTTCAATTTTTTTTACTTTAACATTTCAGCGAATACATTAAAGAAAGACGGTTACAATAACTTTTTTGGAAGAATGATTTCTTTTAGCTTGACCACTAAAGGTAAAATAAGATAGGAGATGATATTATTTAAGGATTAAAGATTTTATTATAGATATAGAAGATGAGGAAATAAAAGTAAAAGAGGGAAATGATGAGATAAAATTAATAATATAGATACAATAACAGAGTTGAATAGATACAAAAAAATGTAAAAACTCTAATAAAAATCAAAAGTACGTGTACTGAAATTACCGTGGATGTTGAATCAAAATTCTTACCAATTTCTTTACTTTAACATTTTAGTGAACATGTTACCTACAACTAAAGGAAGACGGTTACAATAACTTTTTTGGAAGAATGATATCTTTTAACTTGATCACTGGTTGAAAACTAAGCAATATTTTAATTTACATATTAATTTTCAATTTTTAAAGAAGCCAACCCTAATTCCTATAAAAAATATTGAAAAAATATATTAAATACCCAATACCATCGCACATGCTACGAATGATGGATGAGGTAATTCTACGGCTACAAATAAAGCTAGAAGAAAACTAAAACAACAAAAGAAGCAAATTTCCACTTGGATTTACATTAAAAAAACATAAGAGATTAGAGTATTAAGGATTTAAGATTTTATTTTAGATAAAGAAGAGGAGAAAATGAAAGTATGAAAATGGAATATATATATATATATATATATATATATGAGTAGATGAAATTAGATAAAGACGACAAGGAAATGAAAGTAAAATTGAAAAAAAAGTTGGAAGATATTTCTAAATGGATGAAATAGAAAACAAAAGGACATTATATTATGGTCATATTACCATATAATAGAAATTCAATTGGAAGTTGTAATGGTAAAAAATTATCCTAGGGGTATGTGAAAATTTTACCTCAAATTAAGAAGAGAAGAGGATTCTGTATGAGAGTGAATGAAAAGCAAGAATTTATATAGCCACATATTCTTTTTTATATATAATAGAATAGATTTGATTTTGATTTTGATTTCTCTTAATTCTTTTAATATCAAAACACTACTTGGACACTATCTATAGTTTTTCAAGAGGTTCATTAGTAAGAATGTAACTTTCAGCCTTCTTTATTTTCATTTGTACTTACCAGCAATTAGATGTGCATAATTGGAGACAAAAAATCCAATAATAAGCCTGTGGGTTACACAAAGAAAGTAATTTCATTTAACAGTAGTGTTCTGCTATTGGCACCCAATTTTTTCTTCTGACCACCATAACTAAATGTCACATCATTAATTTATGTTTCATGCTTCTTAACACCAAGCATTATTTTTTTCATCAACCAAACATCCAAGCATTTCAAAGTCTCCCTCCTAAACCCGAAATCAAACTAAAATGCACCTCTTTCTCTAACGATCGTCAAGATGAAGTTTGGTCGTTCATCTCAACCAAATCTCGGTCATGCATGAAAAGTAATCTAACATCTTTGTGATCACCATAATTAAGATTATCCACTAAATCTTTGTGATCGTCACAATTAGAATTATCCACTAAATTTTCACATTCCATCATCCATTAGGCAAAAAGCGAGGTTTGTTCAAAATTCTAGGGTTTGAATTTTTGAGACAAAGTACTTGATACATTCCTGAAAGAGATAGTTGAGTACTAAGTGAAATAATAGAATATGGTGGCCGGAAGGAAAAAGCTGGATACCAATAGCTGCATACTAATAGTATTGAGGATTTTCTTTGGAAAATAACTAATAAATAATTGGAATCACATTCAACATTTTGATTGCATGTATAAGATATTGAACTAAACTTAATTAATATAAAAAATATATTAAAATACATTATACAAATTTATTCTTAATTATTTATAGGATAAAAGGAGAAAAAAAATTCTATGTATGTTGTACCATTTAGTTCTAAAATATTTTACAAACCTATCTTCTGGCATGATAATGAAATTTCAATGAAAAGTGAAAAACTACGATGATTCAAAGAAAATTGTTTATAGATATAGAATATAAAAAAATTATATATTGATTAAGAAAATATCAAGTGAACTGCGTGGGAAATTGAATTGAACATCATCAATGTTTAAAGGTTACTATCACATTATGTGACCTCTTCTAATGATTGAATTGTGCGATCGGAATTTGAATATCGTTTTGAGCACTTGTGGAGCTTGAAATTAAAGAGAAACTACAACAAAAGGAGGAAGTAAAGAGAAAGAATATTTTAATTTTGATGAGTAAAAAGAAACTTATGTTTAGCGTTTGAACTTCATAGTGAAATAAAATAGAACCAAATGACGTAAACTAATGAAAGTGGAAGTCAAAAAGACATGTTATTATAGCTGAATGTATCGAAGCTTGTTAAATGAGAGAGGTAAATATGAAAATATATACATAAATCATTGTAAAATAAGGATTTTGATTCTAAAATTATGAAGGAAAAAAAAGCAAAAGGATTGGAGCGTATAACTTTAACTATATATATATATATATATATATATATATGATATATGATGTGGGCTTTATATATTTTATGTAGAAAAAAACATCAATAGCTAAATTTATATATTGACTTAGAGTGAATCAAAGAAATAACTTAAATTGAAAAGTATTGCTCTAGGCCTAACAGATATGCGGACTTCTTGATCATTATGTTTTGGTGTGAAAACCTGCAATATTTTTTGTATAATTTACTTAGAATCGATGAAATTCAAAACAGATCATTTTTAATTATGTAGACTAACTGCAAATAATATATAAGTCATATCAATGGTTGAATTTAGATAAACGAATTCATTTTATATCTTGTAAGTTATAGGATATCAATGATTGAAATTGAAAATAAATGCTTATGATTGAACTATAGCTTTGAATATACACACAAACATATATATGTATGTATGTATCATGTATGTGAATATGTAGATTTCTTAATTATTATACTTTTTATTTAATTTATTGTTCTTCATTTTATAATTTATTTATTAGTTTTGCGTTCTTTCATTTTAGTAATGTTATCATAAATGTCTACAAATATGTTATTTTCAACAAGGTATACGTTTCAAAAAATATAAACAATGAAATTTGAACAAAAACAATACTTACTTATTTAATATAGATACAGAATATAAGATTGTATGTGTTGAGCTTGGATATTGATAGAATTTTAAAATTAGAAAGAAACTTCATATGAAAAAAAAAAAAATTAAATAAACTAGGCAATTCTAATGTATATTAGACAAAATAAGGTTAAGTGGATTCAAACCTGGCGCTTGAGATAGAAGGGAATAAAGATGAGATAGAAGGGAATAAAGATGAGTTTGACTTTTATACAATATACTAGATATAAGCGTGAAGTGTGGTTTACGGGACTTGAACTTGTGAACTTCTTAATAGTGAGTACGATATAGATAAGATAAGAATAGCTTGTTGCGTTGAAAAATAAAAATTACCATTGCACACTTGAATGCTTGTTTAATGCGATTGGAGTAAACAAAATCTTCATAAAACTGGACAAACACTGAAAATAATTAATGTTACTCTGTTAAACAAATACCATTAAGCTATGCACAAAAACAGTCACTACTCTAAATTTATTCACATATTGATGCCCTTAAATACAATAAAATTATACAAAACAACAAATCAAATGCATACTGGCGTGCAACAAACATTAACAGAAGCAAAACATAGACTCTCTGTGTATTCCGTTCCTAACATTTTCAACAAGTCCTCCAACACGTTCATCCGAACCCATAGTTTATGTTCAGACCACTCACATTGGCATCAAAGGGCACCTCGATCCTCTCCTTAACAACACATCTCTGCTTTCCATCTTCAATCACCATAATTTTACCTGGTGGACAATCAAACCGTGCATTTCTTTGAAATATGTCCTGAATCTTCAACCCCATGCAACATTTTTTGTTAACAGTTGGCTTGAAACCAACAGCCCTTAAAACTGATACAATGCCAATGATTGTGAGTGCTGATTTCGCAAGAAAGCCAACTACATGTCGTATGCGTCTAGGTTCATGTCTTTCAAGGGTCTTATGGTTTGATTTCTCTTCAGGGTCATTAATTTTGCTGCCATTGTAGTTGGAGTGTTTTGAAGGTGGGCTGAGTTGATTGAGGGTGATGAATAAGTTGGGAAGTTGGTTTGGGTATGGAGGGAGGAAGAGGCTGGTATCGTCGTAGTCACGATTGAGGGTGCCACCAGCAAAAGACAAAGCCTCTTGAACAACATCGCTGTTACCTGTGCCTGTGTACTCTGTGAGTTCATTTAGCAAAATCTTGCGGCTGCGGTTGATTTGGGATAGGGATGATTCTCTCTCGTATCTTTGTTGTTGTTGCAAAACCTACCGAGTATTTTAGAGATGTTGACGACAGATTTTGAAAATGAACGATCCAAAGAATAACCCTAAGTAACATATGCCTACCCTTGACATATATTCAGATATTTCAAGATGTGTGTTTTGTAGTCGTCATTAGGATGCAAGCTCTACAAGTCTACATCATTCTCACTTCAATTTTGAAAACCTTGCTCTATATCATTCTCATACAGAAAAGGATGTTTGGAAAAGTGCATGATATGACCTAGTACAATGTTAATAAAGACTATTGCAATACACCTGGGAAACCATGACCAATATACATCTCGTGTGAAATCAATAGAACCGGGTCTCTTTTGTTTTCAACATACACTGTATGCTTCTATATGTGGATTGATAGGTTTATAACATGATGAACAAAAGGTTAGAAAGAAATTAGCCATAATATAATGTTTTAAGGTCTTTCTTTTTGTTCAGATTAATGGAAGACATCTCAGCCCCCTCATTTTTGATTAACTAAACAGAATGAGCACACAAAAATGAGACATATAGGCAAAAACTGGAAGGCGACAGGTGAACAAACTGCATCCAAAGCAGGGATGACATGATAACTAGAGGCACTTAGAGAATGGAACTTGAGCGAGGTAAGATTATCTTGAGTTTGACTCGTATATTTTGCCTTGGGTCAAGTTCATTTAAAAGCTGAATACACACAAGTTTCAAGTTTGTCTGCTTCAGCCACTGTGATCAGCTAGTTAACGGGAAGTTTACAAAATTAGGTAAGGTATAATATAATAAAGTATTTTTTCAGCTTCAGCCCATTTTAATCTTAGTTGATAAAACTAAAGCATTTAATATATGTTTTGTGTCAGGCCTTGTCACAGCTAGGATCTATGTTCTGTTGAAAATTCATTTCAAACTGGGTTAAGCAAAGTCATTGTTTATCATTAAAGAATACCCTGAAAAGATGCAAAAGGTCATATGCTCAGACATAAGACAGACCGCTCAAGAACATTTCTTAACAATACTATAGTAGTTGCATAATATAAATTTAAATAGGCAGTGCTCCATGTTAATTTTGCATATGATCTAGTGATACATGATATCCAACACCACCAATTTTCGAGAATTTAAGAGAAAATCGTGTTAGAGTATGAGTTTAAGAAAGCAATTTATGTGTTTAATCACTCGCTGCGTCGATGATCCGTCGAGTGTAGGAATGTCCAAGTCCAGTAGAGTTCTGTTACCTTGAGACAATATTGCTCCCTCTACGGCAATGAAGATTCCGAGCAATTTGCTTTCTTAAATAAAACGGACCAACTCTGCAGAGCAATGCGACAACGAACGTAAGAGAAATGGAATTAAAAATAGCATAGAGGGGGAAGGGGATGGA
Organism: Allium fistulosum; assembly: GCA_030737815.1. Taxonomy (NCBI): domain Eukaryota; kingdom Viridiplantae; phylum Streptophyta; class Magnoliopsida; order Asparagales; family Amaryllidaceae; genus Allium; species Allium fistulosum. The sequence goes on from CM060902.1 coordinate 460,202,871, forward strand.
GTGTATCTTATTTTTCTGTATATTGTTCAGTGAATTCTGAGGCTTATGTAGCATCTGATGATCATGTTATTATGAAAAGGTCACGACCCTTTAACTGTTTTCAGACCGTTGAGATGCTGCTTTTGGCTTAGAGAGGTGCGATAGTTTTGACCGTTTTCTGATTGGCGCAAAAAATTAAAAATCATGTTTTGATTTATACTGAACTGCAAAGTACTAAGTGTCACAATACGTCACAGAAGCCCATTCGTCCACGAACACGAACACGGGAATGAGTTCGGACGCGGGCGCGGGGTGATGCATTGCACCATCTGTCAAGTTGGTCCCTCTTGGTTCAAGCCTTTAATAACCATATAATTATTATGGTCCTCGCATCTTGATATATATATATATATATATATATATATGCATATTTTTTAATATTTATGACAAGATGTAGGACTATTCATATTCCTTAGGCAATTAATGCCTCATTCACTCCATTTTTCAACAATTCCACACATGAATGAGCATTTGCTCGATGTTCTTAATTCAATGAAGCATTATTGCATCGGTTAAAGTAGCACGAGGCCTTGAACTTTTCTAGTGAATGTCTTTTGACTTACTGGCAAATCAGTAGACTTTATGGTCTTCGAACTGTAAGCTTTCTGGTGTAAGTCCGATTTACAGACAACACCCAATAATGTTTTCTTATTTTCCTTGGTTGTCTGTTTATGTTCGTTTTTGCCATGACACATGTTTGGCCTCATGGATGCTTAGAGAGCCTCGATTCTCTTTAAAACGGCACATTCGCACTCACGTAGATGATTCTAAAAGGAGTCCCGTTATACCCTACTCGATTCTTTTAAATACCAAGTATAGACATCATTAAAATTTAACCTTAACCTGTTCTCCGGCGAGTTGTGCATTGACTTATCATAGGAATGGTTTGGATATTTACCAGTGCTGCCAAGTTTATCCTGAACTTAGTTGTTCCTTTGAATCTAGACCTTGGGATTTTCAGTCTGCTAGGTTGGGTTTTCATTGAGGAAAACTTTTGATTATTCTATAAGCCTTAAACCAATTCTCATCTATAAGGTTTGAACTTTCTTTCTAGGCAAGCCTTTGGTTAGTGGATCCGCAATGTTATTTTTTGATTTTACATTGTCTATAGTGATAACTCCACTAGAGTGAAGTTGTTTCACGGTTTAATGTCTACAACGAATATGTCTAGATTTACCGTTGTATAGTCTATTATTAGCTATACCAATAGCAGCCTGACAATCATAATGTATACATATTGGAGGCACGGGATTGTCCCAATTCCTAATGTCCTCTAAAAAACTTTGAAGTCGGTCTGCTTCTCCTGCGGCTTTATCTAAAGCAATAAATTCTGATTTCATTGTTGATCTTGCTATACAAGCCTGTTTGGACGATTTCCTTGAAATTGCTCCATTTCCTATTGTAAACACGTCCAATTCTAGATTTTGTGTCATTTGGACCTGTTATCCAATTTGCATCAATGTATCCTTCTATTACAGAAGGATATTTTGTGCAATATAATCCATAGTTCTCTATGTACTTTAGGTACCCTAGAATTCTGATTGTCGCTTTCCAATGATTTTTACCAAGGTTGCTGGTATATCCACTAAGATTGCTTATTGCGTATGCAATATCCGGTCTTCTGCCATTCATGACGTACATGATGCTTCCTAGTATATGAGAGTATCCAAGTTGGTAGATATCATCACCGGTGTTTTTAATCCAATTTTGGTTCAAATCTACCGATTATTTTGCGGAAGTTATATTATATTGTTTGAACTTTTCAAGTATTTTGGCAATATGATGTGATTGAGATAATGTATATCCTTGTGATGTTCTTAGGATTTTAATACATAAAATCACATCAGCAACTCCTAGGTCTTTCGTGTCGAATCTAGAGGATAACATATCCTTTGTAGATTTTATTATGACCTTATTTTTACCTAATATCAATAAATCATCAACGTAAAGACAAATAATAACATATCCAATATATATGCTTTACATAGACAAATTTATTTGATTCGTTTATTTTGAATTCATCTGATAACACAGTCTCATCAAAAATTGTGTCACTGTTTCGGTGCTTGTTTGAGGCCATAAAGCGATTTTACTAACTTGCACACCTTATTCACATTTTCTGGGCTTAAAAAACCTTCGGGTTGCAATGCAGTTTTTACATACATTTGATGTATTTCCAAATTTAGTATGGATGCAACTGCACTAAGCATCTTAATTGATGTTATTCTAGTCACTGGTGAGTACGTGTCGAAGTAATCTAGATCTTCCTTCTATCTAAATCCTTTAACTACAAATCATGTTTTATATTTGTCTATTGAGCCGTCAGCTTTTAGTTTTTTCTTAAAAATTCATTTGTACCATAATGTTTTAGACCCTTTAGGTACATCTACTAGTTCCATGTATGGTTTTGCAGAATGGATCCGATTTCAATTTTGAAGGCTTCCTTTCAGTAAGGAGCATCGGGAGATGACATTGCTTGTTTGTATGTTAAAAGTTCATTTTCTACCATATATGGGTAGAATTGCGGTCCAAAGGTTTTAACTATCGTTTATCGTTTGCTCCTTCTCGATTCCTCTAAATCTGGTTCAACATCTTTTTCTTGTGTTGAGGTAATTCCATTGATGTTTTGATTAACACTATCCTCAAGAGTTTCTATTCTTTCCACATCTCTCGGTCTCTTTTGATTAGTAGTTTCAATAGAGGTTTTCGATGGGTAGATGTGTTCAAAAAATCTTGCATTTCGAGATTTGATTATGCTGTTTTTATGAATGTCATCAATTTCAGATTTATACACCAAAAATCAATATGCATTGCTATTATGAGCATACCTAATGAATACGCAATTCATTGTCTTAGGTCCAATTTTGACCTTTTTGCGTTTAGGTATTTCTACTTTTGCAAGACACCCCGCTACTTTTAAGTATTTGTAAGATGATGCCTGTTTTTCCACAGTTCATGTTGAGACTTGGTTGTTTTCTTGCGAAGCACTTCATTCCGAATGTAATTATCAGAAAGTATAGCTTCGCCCCAGAAGTTATCCGGTAGACCAGAACTAATAAGCAAAACATTCAGCATTTCTTTAAGGGTGCGGTTTTTACGTTCTGCTGCTCTATTTGATTGAGGAGAATATGGTGCAGTTGTTTGATGGATTATATCATTTTGTGCACAAAATTCCTCAAAGAGGAATTCATGTTCACCTCATCTATCACTTCTTAAGGCTTTTATTTTCTTGTTTAGTTGATTTTTACTTCTGCCTTGTACTATTTGAACATTCCAAATGCCTCGTCTTTACTTCTTAGTAGGTACATGTAACAGTACCTTGTATAATCATCAATAAAGGTAATCAAATACCTTTTTCCTCCTCGAGTTTGACACATCTTTAGATCACATACATATGTATGTATTAAATCTAAAGGTTATATACTCCTTGCAATATGATGAAAAGAAGTCCTGGTCATTTTTGCTTCAACACGTATCTCACATTTATAACTTGAATTTATTGCAAACTTAGGTATAAAATCTAAGTTGATCAATTTACATAATGTATCAAAGTTAACATGGTCTAATCTAGTATGTCATATATTAGAAGATTCGGCGATATAAACAGAAGTTTCAGTTTTATTATCATTATCTTTTAGTACGATGGTCATTACATTCATTTGAACAGACCATCACTCACATAACCTTTACCAACATACACTTCATTCTTTGACAAGACAATTATCTGAAACAAACACCAATTTGTAGTCGTTCCTGCTTAGCAACAATCCTGAAACCAAGCTTTTCCGAATATCTAGAACGTGCAGAACATCATTCGGTGTAAGTTCTTCTCCAGAGGTCATTTTCAGAATGATCTTTCCTTTTCCTTCAACCTTCGATGTGGAGGAGTTTCCCATGAATAGTTGCTCTTCTTGAGTTAACAGGATTATAATTGGGAAACATCTATTTGTTAGCATAGACGCGTCTTGTGGCACCAGTGCCCACAAACCATAATTTTGAATTGTCAATCAAGTTACATTCTAAAATTACTTGTAATAACCCAGTTCTTTTTAGGGGTGATTAATAATAAAGATTTATTTTATTAAAATTAGATTTTTGAAATTGAAATTAAATAATTTGAATTTATTTGAGAATATCATAACTTTATTAGTAATGATTTAAAGAATGATGAGGAATATTTTAAATCACTAGTGGTTTAATAATTTATTTAATTAATTATTTTGGAATTTGAAAATACGAATGAATTATTTTGGAAATAATGATAAATTAGAAATTTGTAAATATCAAGTTTATTTTGATGAGTGAATAAATTTATTAATATAGTTTGGACAATTAATTAGTGAATAATTCAAATAAAATGATTAGTTAAATAAATAAAGATTATAGAAAATGATTTTATAAAATAAATAATGAAATGAATTAGAAAGTAATTTAATGATAGAATTGATTTGTATTTGGACCTGAATTTGTCTTAATTTCTTGAAGCAAAAGAAAGGAAAGAAGGAAAAGAAAAGAAAATGAATGCACTAAGGCCCAACACCTCAAGCCCATTAACCTAAACCCTAAAAAACTGAAGTATCCTGGTATCTCCATTTCTAGAAATTTCAATTTCGAGACTTCTCTTCTCTCTTTGTAAACATAACATCAACGTTAATGCTTTAGGAAAAAAAACTTTAGAAAAGGAATCTCATTCCTAAACTCTGCACTAACAAATCAAAATTAAATTCCAATATGAATTTATAAATTCTCAAATCCAAACGTGTGGTTCACGATACCGTTATATGCTCACGCTAAGAAGCCATCGGTAGTTCACTAAGGTGTTGATTTTTAGTGAGTGCGATTATGGGGAGGAGGAGGAAGCTGGAGACACGAACCTTCAGGTGAGTGTATTCTTGTGTGTGTGTGTGAACTGGTATCTGTGTGCTACGTTTTCATGTATGTGTGGCTTTGTTCCGGGTTTGTAAGTTTTGTGTGTGTGATTATTTTTGGGTATATCTGTTGTCTCCTATTTTTGCGTGCGTGAGTTAGGTTGTTGTGTGAGAATGTATATACCAAGGTATTAGATTTCGGTCGGAATGACGAGATTCCGGCCATTCCGTCTCGGTACCGACCAAAGCCGAGACAAAATCTGACCAGAAACCCGTTCCGGTCGTTACCCAATAATTATTTTTTAATAATTGAAGCAAAAAAGAAAAAAACAAGGAAAAGACTAAAAGAAATAGAAACAAAATCGAATGCTAAATCAAGCAAATACTTATCTGGACATCATTGCATACAAATCGAATTGAAATTCAAACCATAAATTTGCGGCAGCATAATCTTTCTTCGCTTTATTTTGTTTTTAAGGGTTGCATGCCCTAATTTCTTTTTCCCTCTGCGGTAAAAAATGAGAACGATGGCTATGGTTCTAGGTCTTGTGATATAAAATTGGTTGGGTTGCATTTATTATATTGGTGGGTGGGTTTTAAGTGCAATAATTTTAGAATGGGGTTTTGACCTAGTATTTTGGGCTCAATTTATTTGGGCTTTACTAAAGTTTTATGTTATTTCAGTTGATTTGTTTAACTAAATAAATAGGTTGCAGTTAATTTTTAAGGTGGTTCGATTGTGTTATGTAATTTATGCAGATTCATTATAAAAAAAATATCCAAATTGAAATCAAAACCGAAACCGAAACAAAAACCGGAACTTTCAAATTTTCCGAAATTGATCGAAACTACACAAATTTGAAATGGACGAAACCGAGACCGAAACCGAAATCTCAAACCTTGGTATATACATGCGTGGGTTTATGAGTTTGTTCACCTGCTGCCTTCTATATTGTACGTGCTTTAGTCAGTGTGTGTAATGTGCAAGTGCATACACACACACACATATACATACATACACATATACATATATACATACACACACACCTTGCCGTTTCATTTTCCCCCGGTATATTCTCTTTGCTAAACGGATTGCCTGTATCTAAGACTGTTCACTCCTATAACCATATATATATATGTGACAACGGGAGTTTTGCATTAGACAAACATAAGATCGAAACAGATGGATCTTATTAAATGTCAACGGGAGTTTTGCATTCAATAAAGATTATATACAAATTTCAAAAAAGACTACACTAACCCCAATACTATCAGAGTATGCACTTGAGAAGCGTGGGGGGATTACAGGAGAACAAAAGGATAAATGTGAACAAAAAGATAAATGTGATTGCCCTATACCAGGACAATGCAAAATGAAAAACAACGAACATATACTGACATTTACAGAACTCATACAAGAAATTCCAAAGAATTATAAATATAAAAGAAAAGGATTTATTAAAGATATCAACTTATAAATCCAAGAGATATAAGTAGATTATTACTAACAACATATGACATAGATCAAATAATTTCGAAATTAGAAAAAATAGAAATTATAGGGGGAAAACCATTAAAATATTGGAATAAAGATCCCATACAATGCAAATTAGATATAATCAATCCAAACTTAACCATAAAAACAGGATCTCCAAAATATGACACTTGGATTATGGAAGAATTCAAGATGCATATAAAAATCCTGACAAACCTAAATATTATTAGAAAAACAGATTCTAGACATAGGACAGCAGCTTTTATTGTTCAAAAAGAATCTGAAAGGAAACGTGGCCAATCGAGAATGTTAATGAACTATACAAGATTGAACGACAATACCCATGAAGATGGATATTGTATACCAAATAAAGACATTTTAATAAACAAAATACAAGGATCAAACTGGTTTTCAAAGTCTGACTTAAAATCAGGATTCTGGCAAGTTAAAATGCACCCTGAATCTATACCTTGGACTGCATTTACATGTAGTGAAGGCCACTATGAATGGTTAGTAATGCCATTTGGCTTAAAAAATGCTCCACAAATATTCCCAAAAAATGGATAATATTTTTCAAAACTGTAATAAATATACCTGTGTATACATAGATGACATTCTTGTTTTTTCCAAAATTAGACAAGAACATATATCACATTTATATACTGTATTAAAACTTATAAAAGCACACGGATTAATTATATTCAAGAAAAAGATAGAGTTATTAAAAAATAATATAGAATTTTTGGGAGCCAAAATCGGTAAAGAAATCATAGAATTACAACCACATATCTAGAAAGATTCTAGAATTCCCAAACAAATTAGAAAGTTTAAAACAATTACAAGTCTTTTTAGGACTTGTAAATTATGCAAGACCTTGTATTAAAAACCTTTCAAAATATACTGGGCCTCTTTACAACAAGGCAATCCCAAATGGTAACAGAGAATTTAACATAGAAGATATAAAACAAATCCAAGAAATAAATAAATGAGCCCAGAACTTAAAACCTTTGAGTTTACATTTACAGACATAATATTTAATAATCGAAACAGATGGATCTTCCTTAGGATGGAGAGGAATATTATTAAGTAAAGATAACAAATACGGAAGTAAATCTACAGAAAAAATATGTAGATATACCTCAGGAACATACAAAAAAAAGATACATGACATCTTTAGACAATAAAATACTAGCCATAATATACGTTTTAGAACCCTTTAAATTATTTATAATTTCTTAAAAGGAAATAACAATTAGAACAGATTGTGAACCAATTGTAAAATATACAGACAATAAAAAAGAAAAAGAAACCATAAGTAACATATGGTTAAAATTTAAACATGTCATATCAAATTGTGGGACTAACATTAGTTGAAAACACATAAAAGGAAAAAATAATTTCTTACCAGACCAGTTATCAAGATTACTAAAATAAAATCATATATGCCAATTACTAACATTTATTTTGCAGAAATGGAAGAATTAAATCCATCCAAACATTTGAAGGCATATACTACAAACAAATTTCAGACAAAGACGAAAGTCACTGAAGATCAACAAATGATTCTTGACAATATCTGGAACATGAAGACTCCTCATGAGTCTAATTAACAAAAATTGAGTGTTTTATACACTCTAGTACAAATGTTCACAAATGAGAAAAAAAACAAAATATCTCTATTATGGCATGTTTACAAGTCCCGATGCTGGTGTTTATACCACATGGAAACAAATGATCGTTAAGATCAAATATCTTGAACAAAATCCCAGATATGAAAAACCATTATACAAAGGCTTTAATACCTTTGAAGCTGCTACAAATGAGTTACAAAAAGTGTAACGACCCCGAATTTTATGAATATTTAAATTGATAATTTATTCAGTTTTTGAATTAAAATTGTTAAATTTATCGATAAATAGATGCGAGTTTCCCCGGTATCCAAGTATATCTGAATAAATCATTTAAAAATTTAAATTCTTGTATATATGAGAATATATATATGTATTCGAACATATCTGAGTAAATTTGAAATAATATAATATGTATTTGATTTGAATTTAAAATGTAAGTAAATGGTTTAAGAAATGAAAATATATAAGATGTTAGAATATAAAGTTAAGATATATATCTTAATCTCGTGTTAATAAACTATGTAATGATATTAAATAACACATTAGTTAAATTAAAACAACATATAAAAAATAGAATCTCACTAATATTACAAAGCTATAAGACAAGCAAATGTACAAACTAAAGTGGATCAGTAAAACAAAATGCAAAGAAGAGATAACAAATAAATAAGATACAAAGTAATAAAACAAATAAACATATCTTTAGCCTCCACAACAAATCTCTCAGCCGAAATGCAAAGCTTGTCAACGAAGCCAAGCAAGTATATAAAAGAAAATATAAGATATGTACAAAATGAAGACATAAAGTACACAACATTAAATGCCTTCAATCCTTGCAGCCAACAAATCTGTTCGAATTGGCATAAAAACTTCTTTCAGCCACCAAGCAATGGAAAATCTCTGACTTAGAAGAAAAATAAAAATATATATGTACTTGTATTGTACAAACTAGAAAAAAGAAAATATCAGCATGTAATCTTCATTTCTTTTTATATCTATCAACATCTTCATTTCAGTTTTTATCATTCGAAACTGAGTAACCTCTAAAGTAAACTTCATCTTAAAACTTAAACAAAAGTTCAATCTAAACAACAATATTACTCAACTCAACCAAGAGGATTTAAGAAGAAGAGGTTTTCAACAGCAAATGCAAAGCCTGAGTCTCCTCTGTTTCAAAACTTTTGCCAAGTGAGTAACATTATTTTAAAAAAAAAATTAAGTATATAGTTGTGTTGCCTGATCATCCCTGAAAACAAGTATGTTGTGAATATATTTTAACCTCTGTATATATTTGTGTGAATATATTGTTGTGTGTATGTTTTATGTCTTGATGTTGTCACTGGTTTTAGTTCCAGGTTCTTAAATCAATTCATAAAACAAATTCTCATGATCCAATCTTTATTTACACTTAAGTCTTGGACAAGTTATGTTTATTGTACCATAGATTTTAGATTAAAACCTGTTTAAGATTTAAATAATTTGTATGGCCTCTGGAAATAAGAAAACAACTGTGCAAGTTGAAATAAGTAAAAATGCAACTATCATGATACAGGAATTCAGGAACCTAATCTAAATTCTTAAACCAAAATATGATTTTTAAGAATGAAATCACTATTTTTAGTTTGGGCATGGGAGTGCAGTTCTAGGTTGAACATAATATGGGAATGTGATGATTTCTCGCGATCTACTTGATGATGGGGGTCGGGACTCTTCCTGGAGGTGGAGGAGTGATCGGAGAGTAGTGGAGAAATGGCCGGAGGTGGTGTAGTCGACCATGGCGATGGTGGTTGTTTGGGAAAGTCTGGAACCCTAGTTTTTACTGTGAATAATGCATCGATCACCACATCTCCTATAGAAGATCGAGTGCTACCGGTTTTTGTGGAAGGGTAGTTGGGTAGTAGACGAGGTCGAGGCCGAAATTTCAGAGGCGCCAGTGGTCGGAGTTTCGTGAACGAGGCGATTTTGGTGAGCTTGAATGTTCCAGTTTTCGACTGGAAGTGTTAATTTTGATTCGAGCATTGATTTGTTGGTCTGGGTGGTCGATCGCGTAGAGATGATCGATTTGGATTAGCCAGTGATTGAGGGGATGTCCAGCGATGATCGGAGAGTGGTGCACTGAGCACACGTGCACAGTCGAGTCTGTGGAAAATGACATTCGAAGAACCGGGTTCTGTCTCGAGTCGTTCTCGTGTAGGCCTCGAAACTGCTTTGTTGGGTGACGTGCACATACCAGTGAGGCCATGGCGATTTGTATCGAGTGAAACTCGAGGGAGACGGGAAGGTGACTCGAGAAAACTGGGCGCGTGAGTTTTCTCAGCAGGTTGTTTAACTTAAAATTTAAACTGAGAAAAAAAATAATATAAGAAGAAAGGAACAAGGAGTAAGGAAGAAAGGGTATTGCGTGAAATCAGGAAAGTGTCTCGGGTAATACGTGAAAAGTACTCGAGCAACACTCGAGTTATATGGGGAAGGCACGAGTTCTCAGCTGCAATTATTTTTATCAAAAATTAAGTTAAGATAACCATCCTTCTTAAGTCTTTGAGCACTGTAAACTTTATAATGTTTGACAGTTAAGTTAACTTAAATACGAGTTAATTATTAGTTAATATTTTAAATGTTTAACTCGCAGTTATTACTCTAATTAAGAGATTAATTTTAAGATAAATATAAAATTTATAATGATTTCAAACATATTGTGGATAATAATTAAATCATGAGTATGAATGAATTATATTTTAAGTAATGAAAATATAATGATGATCTATAGTTCATTAATTATTAAATGAATAAATAAAAGGGTAATTACTAAATGAATTAATTAAGAATAGTTAATTAATTTAATTAACTAATGATTATGATTGATTAATTGCTGATTTGAGATTTATGAATATTAATTAAAAGTAATTAATGTTGAATTACTGTGAATGGTTAAGGAAAATTAATTAAAGATAATTACTTAATTGAAGGCAATTAAATAAATGATTAAATTGATCAAGTAAGTTGATAAATTAAATAATTAAAGAGTAATTATTTAATAATTAAAGGTTGATGAATTATAAGTAGAAGACTAACTAATAAAATTTGAAAAGATGATTTATTTCAAATAATCTGTAATTGACTTATAATAATTAACCTGGATTAATAATACATCTGATTTAAATTAATTAATTGATTAATAAATTCACTTATGAACGTTTGGACTTGACCGAAAAATTGAATTGTTTGATATTTCCTGATATATGATGCTTTGTGATATACCCTGATTTATGTGGTGATCTGTAATTTACTTATCTATGATATATATCTGTGATCTGTGAATGAAGATGAGCGTTATAGTTATATCGCTTATCAACTATATCCTGTATTTTGATCTGTGATGATTCATCGTGTTGCACTATTGTGTGAAACCCCCGGACCACACTTTTACACACACAAATATGGATTTCACGTGGAGATCGGTTAAGTCACAGATAATTCAAATCAATGTTTTTTTGAAATTGAAATTTTTAATTTCAATTGATTTTGAAATTGGAAATTTGGGTTTAAAGTGAAAAGATTTTGAAATGGAATTTCAAAGATAAAAGTTATTTTGAATAACTTAATCGAGTTTTGAAATTTAAATAATTTGATTTAAATTTGAATTCAAGTTTAAAGTTGAATCCTATGATTTGAAACTAGAGATTGAAAATGTTATAAATGTGTTTATCTGAATCTAAACCATTTAAAAGGTAATTTTGAGAATTTAGATTTAACCCAAAGATTTCAACTTGTATGAATGAATCAGATTTTCCGAAATAAAAACTGTTGTTTTAAAAGAATAAAAGCTTTCAGATAAGCAATGAAATTCCAGTTTAATTAAAGGAATTTCAATATTGAATTGAAAAATGGTTTTCCAAGTTATGAATAAATTGTTTTGAAAAGCTATGAATTGAATCTGTTTATTTTTAACAGATTTAGAATAATGATTGGTTTAAATCATTTGAAATGGAATTGTTTTGAAAACTGTAAGTTAAATCTTTGATTTGAAGATTTAACGAGTTAATCAAATTGAAATGGAAATTAATTTGGAAAATCTGTTAATGAATCTTTTGTTTAAAAGATTAAAGTGTGGAAACTGTTTAAACCGTAAAGGTTGAATCTTTTTGTTTAAGGATTTAAAATGGTAATTTGTTAAACCATTTGAAAAGAAAGTTTTGGGTAATAAGTTGTGACTTAATTGAAATCCCATATCCATATGTTTTTAAATATTTCGCTCACTATTCGGTTTAGCCGGGAGAGGACCTTTGGGTCGTATAACCCATTCCGAATATGTGATACGTCGATATGGATAGCATTTGAAGACCGGTGTTGAAGACCGGATATTTTTGAAAACGGAAGGATTACCGTCGAGTTACTCTGCATCGGCTGATCCCCGATATAGAGGTTTTATCATCCTTAGTGACGGGAAGTCCGAACGTGATTGGAAATTATCCGGATTTGCAAGGGCTTCGTGAGAAGTGCCTTCGGTTCTGTTCGATCCCGGAACAGACTTGTATGGATTGTATGTCTGACATTACACTTTGAGATATAAAGCCGATTTCTTTCAAATACATTTCTGTTGGTGGCGGAGAATTTATTCTCTTAGCTTAACACCCTTCTCTGAGACGTACGAGCTCAGAGGTTATGTAGTTGAAGGTTATCAGCGATATATCCCAATTTGGTAATGTGACATGCTGAGTGTTGCTGTGTGATGATCAGTGTTTGATCATTTGTGATATGATCATTTGTTTGATCATTTATCTTTGTGATCATAGGTTGATCATCTGTTGACCCAAAGCGTGGCTTTTTGAAAAAGCGTAGCTTTGTGGACGAGACTTCGTCAGGGCCTCACAACCCGGAAATGGTCGAAACAGGAATGTTGCGGCAAGGTTATGAGGGTCGCGCCCTTTAGGGTATGTCATTTCCTTCTGGAAAGGGGTGGTATTATGGTATGGAGCCCTGATACTTACTCATGTGGATACACTTTCTTTATGATGTGTGATGTTGGATATCGAGCGCTCGGATAAAGGTCCCAAAGGACCGGGTGATGGCATATTCGTGAGTTACCTGTTACAGGGGTAACCCGGTCTTGTTTGGCAGAGAGCAGTTTGTCTCTCGGGACGTCCCGCCAGAGGCGTTCCCATGCGGCGGAAGGAAGTTCCTTAGCCTGACCATTTGTTGGAAAATCCAAAGAAACAATACGAGCCTTGTACGGTTTTAGTTGTATTACCTGCTATGGAATGTGGCGGTAACCTGCTATTGAACATAGTAGCTATAGTAGACATACGATACTGGTCGTATGTTGGCTAAGATTAATATTATACTTTCGAAATGTTTTCTTCACTATGCACTAATAATAATATCCAATGATTTGCGTAGTAAGCATGTTTGACTATCATAAGAAGAAATCTCCTTCAATTCTGCGTTTGCATTGTGTGTGTGGCGGGAGGTCTTATGGTAGTTTCATTTTTCAAAAGCATTACGGATTTCAATGTTTAAATTCTTTTGTTGATTGTTTAAAGATAAACTGTTTTTGTTGCTCACACCAGTCCCATGACTGATCCGGAGTTTATTGTTCCCTTCCTAAACTCTGGGTGCCCACCATTTTCCACACGGGCAGTCTAGAGTTGGGTTTCTTTTCAGATATTCAGGTTTAGTAGATTATCTGGAGCTAGTTCATTCATCGGAGTTGCTTATCTTGGAGTTGTGGATTCATTCTTGTCTGAAGATCATTTTGGAGTTATCACTTCTATTGATATTGTTCCGCTGCTGTTGTTATCTTTTCTTTTCCGCTGATATTTCTTGTATCATATCTCTGATGTATATTGATATCCATTGTATCACTCTGTTGTATCAGATATTATATATATCGATGTATTCTTTTCTTCCGCTGTGTTATTTACTTAATTGTGTTATAGCTCCGGCGAATCGGATTTGAACGGTCGAATCTACGGCATTCTAGTACAATGTGAAGTACGGATGTTGATTTTCGAGCGGGCAAAACCCGAGTCGTTACATGTGGTATCAGAGCTAAGGTTGTACTTTAGCTCAGGAGTATAACACGTTAAGTAGCTCATTAGAGATAGAGTGAAGTAAACTCTAGAATGAGTAATTCTCAGATATCCGTTCGTAAGCCTCAATAAATTCTCTTGCTATCCACTGATAGTGAGTATGAGTGCAAGAAGAGGATGAGATAGGGGACAGAGAAATACGATTATAAATGGTCAATACTCTGTAACAATAGTGGAAACAAATTTTCTCTATTAATCTTTTTTGTTCAAATATCTTTTCTCAATTCTTCGATAGTTTCTGGTAGATCCAGGAAGAAATTCGATATATAAAAATGGGACGTAAACTCCAGATAGGCCAGACTTGTTTGTTTGGATGGATTGTTTGCTTTGGTTGCTATTGTTGATAGGTATACTTTAGTTCTGAACTAGAAAATTTTGAAATTTTATCCATATATCTGTCTATTCTTTGGGTCCCAATATATTCTACGAATGGTTAGTTATCACTTCGAACTAACCAATGCCACTGCATGTTTCGTAGATCTGGATAACCCGAGTATCTTGTGAAGTGTTAAATAGATTCGATCTTGTATCTATTTTTGATATTCTGATTTGGTAAGCCAAATGCAGAATAGATGTTCAGTTTGATTTGATGAAACATTCTTCATCTATCTTTTTGTCTCCTTGGTAATTTCGAGGACGAAATTCTTTTAAGGGGGGAAGTCTGTAACGACCCCGAATTTTATGAATATTTAAATTGATAATTTATTCAGTTTTTGAATTAAAATTGTTAAATTTATCGATAAATAGATGCGAGTTTCCCCGGTATCCAAGTATATCTGAATAAATCATTTAAAAATTTAAATTCTTGTATATATGAGAATATATATATGTATTCGAACATATCTGAGTAAATTTGAAATAATATAATATGTATTTGATTTGAATTTAAAATGTAAGTAAATGGTTTAAGAAATGAAAATATATAAGATGTTAGAATATAAAGTTAAGATATATATCTTAATCTCGTGTTAATAAACTATGTAATGATATTAAATAACACATTAGTTAAATTAAAACAACATATAAAAAATAGAATCTCACTAATATTACAAAGCTATAAGACAAGCAAATGTACAAACTAAAGTGGATCAGTAAAACAAAATGCAAAGAAGAGATAACAAATAAATAAGATACAAAGTAATAAAACAAATAAACATATCTTTAGCCTCCACAACAAATCTCTCAGCCGAAATGCAAAGCTTGTCAACGAAGCCAAGCAAGTATATAAAAGAAAATATAAGATATGTACAAAATGAAGACATAAAGTACACAACATTAAATGCCTTCAATCCTTGCAGCCAACAAATCTGTTCGAATTGGCATAAAAACTTCTTTCAGCCACCAAGCAATGGAAAATCTCTGACTTAGAAGAAAAATAAAAATATATATGTACTTGTATTGTACAAACTAGAAAAAAGAAAATATCAGCATGTAATCTTCATTTCTTTTTATATCTATCAACATCTTCATTTCAGTTTTTATCATTCGAAACTGAGTAACCTCTAAAGTAAACTTCATCTTAAAACTTAAACAAAAGTTCAATCTAAACAACAATATTACTCAACTCAACCAAGAGGATTTAAGAAGAAGAGGTTTTCAACAGCAAATGCAAAGCCTGAGTCTCCTCTGTTTCAAAACTTTTGCCAAGTGAGTAACATTATTTTAAAAAAAAATTTAAGTATATAGTTGTGTTGCCTGATCATCCCTGAAAACAAGTATGTTGTGAATATATTTTAACCTCTGTATATATTTGTGTGAATATATTGTTGTGTGTATGTTTTATGTCTTGATGTTGTCACTGGTTTTAGTTCCAGGTTCTTAAATCAATTCATAAAACAAATTCTCGTGATCCAATCTTTATTTACACTTAAGTCTTGGACAAGTTATGTTTATTGTACCATAGATTTTAGATTAAAACCTGTTTAAGATTTAAATAATTTGTATGGCCTCTGGAAATAAGAAAACAACTGTGCAAGTTGAAATAAGTAAAAATGCAACTATCATGATACAGGAATTCAGGAACCTAATCTAAATTCTTAAACCAAAATATGATTTTTAAGAATGAAATCACTATTTTTAGTTTGGGCATGGGAGTGCAGTTCTAGGTTGAACATAATATGGGAATGTGATGATTTCTCGCGATCTACTTGATGATGGGGGTCGGGACTCTTCCTGGAGGTGGAGGAGTGATCGGAGAGTAGTGGAGAAATGGCCGGAGGTGGTGTAGTCGACCATGGCGATGGTGGTTGTTTGGGAAAGTCTGGAACCCTAGTTTTTACTGTGAATAATGCATCGATCACCACATCTCCTATAGAAGATCGAGTGCTACCGGTTTTTGTGGAAGGGTAGTTGGGTAGTAGACGAGGTCGAGGCCGAAATTTCAGAGGCGCCAGTGGTCGGAGTTTCGTGAACGAGGCGATTTTGGTGAGCTTGAATGTTCCAGTTTTCGACTGGAAGTGTTAATTTTGATTCGAGCATTGATTTGTTGGTCTGGGTGGTCGATCGCGTAGAGATGATCGATTTGGATTAGCCAGTGATTGAGGGGATGTCCAGCGATGATCGGAGAGTGGTGCACTGAGCACACGTGCACAGTCGAGTCTGTGGAAAATGACATTCGAAGAACCGGGTTCTGTCTCGAGTCGTTCTCGTGTAGGCCTCGAAACTGCTTTGTTGGGTGACGTGCACATACCAGTGAGGCCATGGCGATTTGTATCGAGTGAAACTCGAGGGAGACGGGAAGGTGACTCGAGAAAACTGGGCGCGTGAGTTTTCTCAGCAGGTTGTTTAACTTAAAATTTAAACTGAGAAAAAAAATAATATAAGAAGAAAGGAACAAGGAGTAAGGAAGAAAGGGTATTGCGTGAAATCAGGAAAGTGTCTCGGGTAATACGTGAAAAGTACTCGAGCAACACTCGAGTTATATGGGGAAGGCACGAGTTCTCAGCTGCAATTATTTTTATCAAAAATTAAGTTAAGATAACCATCCTTCTTAAGTCTTTGAGCACTGTAAACTTTATAATGTTTGACAGTTAAGTTAACTTAAATACGAGTTAATTATTAGTTAATATTTTAAATGTTTAACTCGCAGTTATTACTCTAATTAAGAGATTAATTTTAAGATAAATATAAAATTTATAATGATTTCAAACATATTGTGGATAATAATTAAATCATGAGTATGAATGAATTATATTTTAAGTAATGAAAATATAATGATGATCTATAGTTCATTAATTATTAAATGAATAAATAAAAGGGTAATTACTAAATGAATTAATTAAGAATAGTTAATTAATTTAATTAACTAATGATTATGATTGATTAATTGCTGATTTGAGATTTATGAATATTAATTAAAAGTAATTAATGTTGAATTACTGTGAATGGTTAAGGAAAATTAATTAAAGATAATTACTTAATTGAAGGCAATTAAATAAATGATTAAATTGATCAAGTAAGTTGATAAATTAAATAATTAAAGAGTAATTATTTAATAATTAAAGGTTGATGAATTATAAATAGAAGACTAACTAATAAAATTTGAAAAGATGATTTATTTCAAATAATCTGTAATTGACTTATAATAATTAACCTGGATTAATAATACATCTGATTTAAATTAATTAATTGATTAATAAATTCACTTATGAACGTTTGGACTTGACCGAAAAATTGAATTGTTTGATATTTCCTGATATATGATGCTTTGTGATATACCCTGATTTATGTGGTGATCTGTAATTTACTTATCTATGATATATATCTGTGATCTGTGAATGAAGATGAGCGTTATAGTTATATCGCTTATCAACTATATCCTGTATTTTGATCTGTGATGATTCATCGTGTTGCACTATTGTGTGAAACCCCCGGACCACACTTTTACACACACAAATATGGATTTCACGTGGAGATCGGTTAAGTCACAGATAATTCAAATCAATGTTTTTTTGAAATTGAAATTTTTAATTTCAATTGATTTTGAAATTGGAAATTTGGGTTTAAAGTGAAAAGATTTTGAAATGGAATTTCAAAGATAAAAGTTATTTTGAATAACTTAATCGAGTTTTGAAATTTAAATAATTTGATTTAAATTTGAATTCAAGTTTAAAGTTGAATCCTATGATTTGAAACTAGAGATTGAAAATGTTATAAATGTGTTTATCTGAATCTAAACCATTTAAAAGGTAATTTTGAGAATTTAGATTTAACCCAAAGATTTCAACTTGTATGAATGAATCAGATTTTCCGAAATAAAAACTGTTGTTTTAAAAGAATAAAAGCTTTCAGATAAGCAATGAAATTCCAGTTTAATTAAAGGAATTTCAATATTGAATTGAAAAATGGTTTTCCAAGTTATGAATAAATTGTTTTGAAAAGCTATGAATTGAATCTGTTTATTTTTAACAGATTTAGAATAATGATTGGTTTAAATCATTTGAAATGGAATTGTTTTGAAAACTGTAAGTTAAATCTTTGATTTGAAGATTTAACGAGTTAATCAAATTGAAATGGAAATTAATTTGGAAAATCTGTTAATGAATCTTTTGTTTAAAAGATTAAAGTGTGGAAACTGTT
Source organism: Allium fistulosum (assembly GCA_030737815.1). Classification (NCBI taxonomy): domain Eukaryota; kingdom Viridiplantae; phylum Streptophyta; class Magnoliopsida; order Asparagales; family Amaryllidaceae; genus Allium; species Allium fistulosum. The sequence continues at coordinate 460,221,571 of CM060902.1, forward strand.
TAAACCGTAAAGGTTGAATCTTTTTGTTTAAGGATTTAAAATGGTAATTTGTTAAACCATTTGAAAAGAAAGTTTTGGGTAATAAGTTGTGACTTAATTGAAATCCCATATCCATATGTTTTTAAATATTTCGCTCACTATTCGGTTTAGCCGGGAGAGGACCTTTGGGTCGTATAACCCATTCCGAATATGTGATACGTCGATATGGATAGCATTTGAAGACCGGTGTTGAAGACCGGATATTTTTGAAAACGGAAGGATTACCGTCGAGTTACTCTGCATCGGCTGATCCCCGATATAGAGGTTTTATCATCCTTAGTGACGGGAAGTCCGAACGTGATTGGAAATTATCCGGATTTGCAAGGGCTTCGTGAGAAGTGCCTTCGGTTCTGTTCGATCCCGGAACAGACTTGTATGGATTGTATGTCTGACATTACACTTTGAGATATAAAGCCGATTTCTTTCAAATACATTTCTGTTGGTGGCGGAGAATTTATTCTCTTAGCTTAACACCCTTCTCTGAGACGTACGAGCTCAGAGGTTATGTAGTTGAAGGTTATCAGCGATATATCCCAATTTGGTAATGTGACATGCTGAGTGTTGCTGTGTGATGATCAGTGTTTGATCATTTGTGATATGATCATTTGTTTGATCATTTATCTTTGTGATCATAGGTTGATCATCTGTTGACCCAAAGCGTGGCTTTTTGAAAAAGCGTAGCTTTGTGGACGAGACTTCGTCAGGGCCTCACAACCCGGAAATGGTCGAAACAGGAATGTTGCGGCAAGGTTATGAGGGTCGCGCCCTTTAGGGTATGTCATTTCCTTCTGGAAAGGGGTGGTATTATGGTATGGAGCCCTGATACTTACTCATGTGGATACACTTTCTTTATGATGTGTGATGTTGGATATCGAGCGCTCGGATAAAGGTCCCAAAGGACCGGGTGATGGCATATTCGTGAGTTACCTGTTACAGGGGTAACCCGGTCTTGTTTGGCAGAGAGCAGTTTGTCTCTCGGGACGTCCCGCCAGAGGCGTTCCCATGCGGCGGAAGGAAGTTCCTTAGCCTGACCATTTGTTGGAAAATCCAAAGAAACAATACGAGCCTTGTACGGTTTTAGTTGTATTACCTGCTATGGAATGTGGCGGTAACCTGCTATTGAACATAGTAGCTATAGTAGACATACGATACTGGTCGTATGTTGGCTAAGATTAATATTATACTTTCGAAATGTTTTCTTCACTATGCACTAATAATAATATCCAATGATTTGCGTAGTAAGCATGTTTGACTATCATAAGAAGAAATCTCCTCCAATTCTGCGTTTGCATTGTGTGTGTGGCGGGAGGTCTTATGGTAGTTTCATTTTTCAAAAGCATTACGGATTTCAATGTTTAAATTCTTTTGTTGATTGTTTAAAGATAAACTGTTTTTGTTGCTCACACCAGTCCCATGACTGATCCGGAGTTTATTGTTCCCTTCCTAAACTCTGGGTGCCCACCATTTTCCACACGGGCAGTCTAGAGTTGGGTTTCTTTTCAGATATTCAGGTTTAGTAGATTATCTGGAGCTAGTTCATTCATCGGAGTTGCTTATCTTGGAGTTGTGGATTCATTCTTGTCTGAAGATCATTTTGGAGTTATCACTTCTATTGATATTGTTCCGCTGCTGTTGTTATCTTTTCTTTTCCGCTGATATTTCTTGTATCATATCTCTGATGTATATTGATATCCATTGTATCACTCTGTTGTATCAGATATTATATATATCGATGTATTCTTTTCTTCCGCTGTGTTATTTACTTAATTGTGTTATAGCTCCGGCGAATCGGATTTGAACGGTCGAATCTACGGCATTCTAGTACAATGTGAAGTACGGATGTTGATTTTCGAGCGGGCAAAACCCGAGTCGTTACATGTGGTATCAGAGCTAAGGTTGTACTTTAGCTCAGGAGTATAACACGTTAAGTAGCTCATTAGAGATAGAGTGAAGTAAACTCTAGAATGAGTAATTCTCAGATATCCGTTCGTAAGCCTCAATAAATTCTCTTGCTATCCACTGATAGTGAGTATGAGTGCAAGAAGAGGATGAGATAGGGGACAGAGAAATACGATTATAAATGGTCAATACTCTGTAACAATAGTGGAAACAAATTTTCTCTATTAATCTTTTTTGTTCAAATATCTTTTCTCAATTCTTCGATAGTTTCTGGTAGATCCAGGAAGAAATTCGATATATAAAAATGGGACGTAAACTCCAGATAGGCCAGACTTGTTTGTTTGGATGGATTGTTTGCTTTGGTTGCTATTGTTGATAGGTATACTTTAGTTCTGAACTAGAAAATTTTGAAATTTTATCCATATATCTGTCTATTCTTTGGGTCCCAATATATTCTACGAATGGTTAGTTATCACTTCGAACTAACCAATGCCACTGCATGTTTCGTAGATCTGGATAACCCGAGTATCTTGTGAAGTGTTAAATAGATTCGATCTTGTATCTATTTTTGATATTCTGATTTGGTAAGCCAAATGCAGAATAGATGTTCAGTTTGATTTGATGAAACATTCTTCATCTATCTTTTTGTCTCCTTGGTAATTTCGAGGACGAAATTCTTTTAAGGGGGGAAGTCTGTAACGACCCCGAATTTTATGAATATTTAAATTGATAATTTATTCAGTTTTTGAATTAAAATTGTTAAATTTATCGATAAATAGATGCGAGTTTCCCCGGTATCCAAGTATATCTGAATAAATCATTTAAAAATTTAAATTCTTGTATATATGAGAATATATATATGTATTCGAACATATCTGAGTAAATTTGAAATAATATAATATGTATTTGATTTGAATTTAAAATGTAAGTAAATGGTTTAAGAAATGAAAATATATAAGATGTTAGAATATAAAGTTAAGATATATATCTTAATCTCGTGTTAATAAACTATGTAATGATATTAAATAACACATTAGTTAAATTAAAACAACATATAAAAAATAGAATCTCACTAATATTACAAAGCTATAAGACAAGCAAATGTACAAACTAAAGTGGATCAGTAAAACAAAATGCAAAGAAGAGATAACAAATAAATAAGATACAAAGTAATAAAACAAATAAACATATCTTTAGCCTCCACAACAAATCTCTCAGCCGAAATGCAAAGCTTGTCAACGAAGCCAAGCAAGTATATAAAAGAAAATATAAGATATGTACAAAATGAAGACATAAAGTACACAACATTAAATGCCTTCAATCCTTGCAGCCAACAAATCTGTTCGAATTGGCATAAAAACTTCTTTCAGCCACCAAGCAATGGAAAATCTCTGACTTAGAAGAAAAATAAAAATATATATGTACTTGTATTGTACAAACTAGAAAAAAGAAAATATCAGCATGTAATCTTCATTTCTTTTTATATCTATCAACATCTTCATTTCAGTTTTTATCATTCGAAACTGAGTAACCTCTAAAGTAAACTTCATCTTAAAACTTAAACAAAAGTTCAATCTAAACAACAATATTACTCAACTCAACCAAGAGGATTTAAGAAGAAGAGGTTTTCAACAGCAAATGCAAAGCCTGAGTCTCCTCTGTTTCAAAACTTTTGCCAAGTGAGTAACATTATTTTAAAAAAAAAATTAAGTATATAGTTGTGTTGCCTGATCATCCCTGAAAACAAGTATGTTGTGAATATATTTTAACCTCTGTATATATTTGTGTGAATATATTGTTGTGTGTATGTTTTATGTCTTGATGTTGTCACTGGTTTTAGTTCCAGGTTCTTAAATCAATTCATAAAACAAATTCTCGTGATCCAATCTTTATTTACACTTAAGTCTTGGACAAGTTATGTTTATTGTACCATAGATTTTAGATTAAAACCTGTTTAAGATTTAAATAATTTGTATGGCCTCTGGAAATAAGAAAACAACTGTGCAAGTTGAAATAAGTAAAAATGCAACTATCATGATACAGGAATTCAGGAACCTAATCTAAATTCTTAAACCAAAATATGATTTTTAAGAATGAAATCACTATTTTTAGTTTGGGCATGGGAGTGCAGTTCTAGGTTGAACATAATATGGGAATGTGATGATTTCTCGCGATCTACTTGATGATGGGGGTCGGGACTCTTCCTGGAGGTGGAGGAGTGATCGGAGAGTAGTGGAAAAATGGCCGGAGGTGGTGTAGTCGACCATGGCGATGGTGGTTGTTTGGGAAAGTCTGGAACCCTAGTTTTTACTGTGAATAATGCATCGATCACCACATCTCCTATAGAAGATCGAGTGCTACCGGTTTTTGTGGAAGGGTAGTTGGGTAGTAGACGAGGTCGAGGCCGAAATTTCAGAGGCGCCAGTGGTCGGAGTTTCGTGAACGAGGCGATTTTGGTGAGCTTGAATGTTCCAGTTTTCGACTGGAAGTGTTAATTTTGATTCGAGCATTGATTTGTTGGTCTGGGTGGTCGATCGCGTAGAGATGATCGATTTGGATTAGCCAGTGATTGAGGGGATGTCCAGCGATGATCGGAGAGTGGTGCACTGAGCACACGTGCACAGTCGAGTCTGTGGAAAATGACATTCGAAGAACCGGGTTCTGTCTCGAGTCGTTCTCGTGTAGGCCTCGAAACTGCTTTGTTGGGTGACGTGCACATACCAGTGAGGCCATGGCGATTTGTATCGAGTGAAACTCGAGGGAGACGGGAAGGTGACTCGAGAAAACTGGGCGCGTGAGTTTTCTCAGCAGGTTGTTTAACTTAAAATTTAAACTGAGAAAAAAAAAATATAAGAAGAAAGGAACAAGGAGTAAGGAAGAAAGGGTATTGCGTGAAATCAGGAAAGTGTCTCGGGTAATACGTGAAATGTACTCGAGCAACACTCGAGTTATATGGGGAAGGCACGAGTTCTCAGCTGCAATTATTTTTATCAAAAATTAAGTTAAGATAACCATCCTTCTTAAGTCTTTGAGCACTGTAAACTTTATAATGTTTGATAGTTAAGTTAACTTAAATACGAGTTAATTATTAGTTAATATTTTAAATGTTTAACTCGCAGTTATTACTCTAATTAAGAGATTAATTTTAAGATAAATATAAAATTTATAATGATTTCAAACATATTGTGGATAATAATTAAATCATGAGTATGAATGAATTATATTTTAAGTAATGAAAATATAATGATGATCTATAGTTCATTAATTATTAAATGAATAAATAAAAGGGTAATTACTAAATGAATTAATTAAGAATAGTTAATTAATTTAATTAACTAATGATTATGATTGATTAATTGCTGATTTGAGATTTATGAATATTAATTAAAAGTAATTAATGTTGAATTACTGTGAATGGTTAAGGAAAATTAATTAAAGATAATTACTTAATTGAAGGCAATTAAATAAATGATTAAATTGATCAAGTAAGTTGATAAATTAAATAATTAAAGAGTAATTATTTAATAATTAAAGGTTGATGAATTATAAGTAGAAGACTAACTAATAAAATTTGAAAAGAGGATTTATTTCAAATAATCTGTAATTGACTTATAATAATTAACCTGGATTAATAATACATCTGATTTAAATTAATTAGTTGATTAATAAATTCACTTATGAACGTTTGGACTTGACCGAAAAATTGAATTGTTTGATATTTCCTGATATATGATGCTTTGTGATATACCCTGATTTATGTGGTGATCTGTAATTTACTTATCTATGATATATATCTGTGATCTGTGAATGAAGATGAGCGTTATAGTTATATCGCTTATCAACTATATCCTGTATTTTGATCTGTGATGATTCATCGTGTTGCACTATTGTGTGAAACCCCCGGACCACACTTTTACACACACAAATATGGATTTCACGTGGAGATCGGTTAAGTCACAGATAATTCAAATCAATGTTTTTTTGAAATTGAAATTTTTAATTTCAATTGATTTTGAAATTGGAAATTTGGGTTTAAAGTGAAAAGATTTTGAAATGGAATTTCAAAGATAAAAGTTATTTTGAATAACTTAATCGAGTTTTGAAATTTAAATAATTTGATTTAAATTTGAATTCAAGTTTAAAGTTGAATCCTATGATTTGAAACTAGAGATTGAAAATGTTATAAATGTGTTTATCTGAATCTAAACCATTTAAAAGGTAATTTTGAGAATTTAGATTTAACCCAAAGATTTCAACTTGTATGAATGAATCAGATTTTCCGAAATAAAAACTGTTGTTTTAAAAGAATAAAAGCTTTCAGATAAGCAATGAAATTCCAGTTTAATTAAAGGAATTTCAATATTGAATTGAAAAATGGTTTTCCAAGTTATGAATAAATTGTTTTGAAAAGCTATGAATTGAATCTGTTTATTTTTAACAGATTTAGAATAATGATTGGTTTAAATCATTTGAAATGGAATTGTTTTGAAAACTGTAAGTTAAATCTTTGATTTGAAGATTTAACGAGTTAATCAAATTGAAATGGAAATTAATTTGGAAAATCTGTTAATGAATCTTTTGTTTAAAAGATTAAAGTGTGGAAACTGTTTAAACCGTAAAGGTTGAATCTTTTTGTTTAAGGATTTAAAATGGTAATTTGTTAAACCATTTGAAAAGAAAGTTTTGGGTAATAAGTTGTGACTTAATTGAAATCCCATATCCATATGTTTTTAAATATTTCGCTCACTATTCGGTTTAGCCGGGAGAGGACCTTTGGGTCGTATAACCCATTCCGAATATGTGATACGTCGATATGGATAGCATTTGAAGACCGGTGTTGAAGACCGGATATTTTTGAAAACGGAAGGATTACCGTCGAGTTACTCTGCATCGGCTGATCCCCGATATAGAGGTTTTATCATCCTTAGTGACGGGAAGTCCGAACGTGATTGGAAATTATCCGGATTTGCAAGGGCTTCGTGAGAAGTGCCTTCGGTTCTGTTCGATCCCGGAACAGACTTGTATGGATTGTATGTCTGACATTACACTTTGAGATATAAAGCCGATTTCTTTCAAATACATTTCTGTTGGTGGCGGAGAATTTATTCTCTTAGCTTAACACCCTTCTCTGAGACGTACGAGCTCAGAGGTTATGTAGTTGAAGGTTATCAGCGATATATCCCAATTTGGTAATGTGACATGCTGAGTGTTGCTGTGTGATGATCAGTGTTTGATCATTTGTGATATGATCATTTGTTTGATCATTTATCTTTGTGATCATAGGTTGATCATCTGTTGACCCAAAGCGTGGCTTTTTGAAAAAGCGTAGCTTTGTGGACGAGACTTCGTCAGGGCCTCACAACCCGGAAATGGTCGAAACAGGAATGTTGCGGCAAGGTTATGAGGGTCGCGCCCTTTAGGGTATGTCATTTCCTTCTGGAAAGGGGTGGTATTATGGTATGGAGCCCTGATACTTACTCATGTGGATACACTTTCTTTATGATGTGTGATGTTGGATATCGAGCGCTCGGATAAAGGTCCCAAAGGACCGGGTGATGGCATATTCGTGAGTTACCTGTTACAGGGGTAACCCGGCCTTGTTTGGCAGAGAGCAGTTTGTCTCTCGGGACGTCCCGCCAGAGGCGTTCTCATGCGGCGGAAGGAAGTTCCTTAGCCTGACCATTTGTTGGAAAATCCAAAGAAACAATACGAGCCTTGTACGGTTTTAGTTGTATTACCTGCTATGGAATGTGGCGGTAACCTGCTATTGAACATAGTAGCTATAGTAGACATACGATACTGGTCGTATGTTGGCTAAGATTAATATTATACTTTCGAAATGTTTTCTTCACTATGCACTAATAATAATATCCAATGATTTGCGTAGTAAGCATGTTTGACTATCATAAGAAGAAATCTCCTCCAATTCTGCGTTTGCATTGTGTGTGTGGCGGGAGGTCTTATGGTAGTTTCATTTTTCAAAAGCATTACGGATTTCAATGTTTAAATTCTTTTGTTGATTGTTTAAAGATAAACTGTTTTTGTTGCTCACACCAGTCCCATGACTGATCCGGAGTTTATTGTTCCCTTCCTAAACTCTGGGTGCCCACCATTTTCCACACGGGCAGTCTAGAGTTGGGTTTCTTTTCAGATATTCAGGTTTAGTAGATTATCTGGAGCTAGTTCATTCATCGGAGTTGCTTATCTTGGAGTTGTGGATTCATTCTTGTCTGAAGATCATTTTGGAGTTATCACTTCTATTGATATTGTTCCGCTGCTGTTGTTATCTTTTCTTTTCCGCTGATATTTCTTGTATCATATCTCTGATGTATATTGATATCCATTGTATCACTCTGTTGTATCAGATATTATATATATCGATGTATTCTTTTCTTCCGCTGTGTTATTTACTTAATTGTGTTATAGCTCCGGCGAATCGGATTTGAACGGTCGAATCTACGGCATTCTAGTACAATGTGAAGTACGGATGTTGATTTTCGAGCGGGCAAAACCCGAGTCGTTACAAAAAGTCTTTGTAAAAAATTATATAATTTATGAAGACATACAAAGTTTACAACAAATTTCCTTGGGAAAACATATCAAAGAAGAAATTACTGAAACTTCTTCTTCTACAAATCTCAGACCACAAACTTCTTTTGCAACTACAACCAAATCCAGTCCCACAAAAATGACATCTGGGTAATCCTAAAAATATTTATCAAAATACACCCATGCCAACTACAATCCAAAAATCTGTAATTCTGCCCAACTTTCCAGAACAAATGACAAGAGAATTGCATTTTATACAACACCCTGTTGAGCTTTCTTCACAAACTTTAAATAAACTCTGCAAATTCTTCTCACACATCTCCAAAACAAAAAATGGAGGGTTACAAATAAATTGGGATATCATGAGAAATACAAATATCCCTTGTACAAAAAGATTTGCTTCTTGTGCACAAACAACCCATGACTGCTCATGCACAATATCCTGTGCAGTTCCACAAATTACTCTCAATCTCACAAAATACAAATACTTGACCCATGAAAATATCATATTTAATCCAAATATGTTAATAAACTATGGACTTGTCAGAAGAATCTATTTTGATGAATGGATTCAAAATGATCTTCCAGAGCCTTTTGGAAGCATAATAGATCAATTAACTAACATGTTAGCAACTGACATATATATGGACTTCATGTCCATTCCACCGCATTTTGGAAAAAATGTTTTTGAACCCACAAAACACACTGTACACATCAAAACAAAATTCCTGGATACAGATTATGAAGAATAAAGGGAAAATAACAATCTAGAAAAAATGAAATATATAAAAATCAAAGAATAAATGTATGAAAGATACAGGACCCTTAAAATTGTGAAAGAAGATGAATGGGACAACAAAGGTTCTTATCTATATGCTAAGACCCCCACAACAAAAATATTTGTCACAAAAACCTTAAAAGACCAGGGAATAAATTACAGAAACTTTGATATATTTCATCCAAAGCCTTCCTTGATAAAAAACTACAAAAGGAAAAAACAAAGGAAGAAAAATAATGAAGATAAAAAAGATGTCGAATCAACCACTATGTCCACTGATGAAAATTGATTTGACAAAAGAATTGCAAGGTGTCCTACTTTTCTCCATTGGAATCTCCTTTTGAAGACAAGATGTGACACTAGTGCTTACTTTTCCAAATAAATAAATGTAAAGATATGTGTAATGCTTTTTTAATTTTAGTGGAAGTTATCTTTTACCTTCATTTCCAAACAGCTGTCTGTCTCTTTTCTCTTTTTGCTCCATCTATATAAGGAGCCTACCTTGTTTGTAATATGTATCAAAAATTAAGTATTATATCTTCATTGTAAAAACAACGAAAATATAAGTTCAAGCTTTTCTTTAATGGCGTCTTCCACTTTTCTTTTCTTCAACAAACTGATGAGCTAAAAACCTATTCTGGTTAGAGTAAGGAAGAAGAACAAAGCTTATAGGATGTAAGTCTTTTTATCTCATCTTAAGCCTACTGATTATAAATATCATATCAGGATGTCTTAACATATTATTTTATTTTTTACTTGAAAAATTTACTTAGGGTTTATGTGATTATCTTAAGATATTATTAGTATCACTCTAAGTTCCAACAGACGTAAGCTCATTTATGACTGGAAAAAGTACTGCTGAGGCAGAAGCCGTTTAGAGAAAAATGTAAGTCTAGAGTAACAAGGTGAGGAAAAGAGAGTGAAAATAATTTTATCTTAATTTGAGTTACCCAACAGTAATAATTTCTAAAATAAAAGATAAAATAATAAAGTAAGATTGAAATAATATTTTATTTAGATATTGGTAACTTTATCAAATAAAAAGATTAATCCAACCTAAGCAATGTTTTATCCAAATCTTCCAAAACTCTAACCAGATTTTTTCTCATCAAGAAAGAAGAATTTACAAAGTTTAATCCATAAAAAAAAGATTAAGATATGAAAAAATTACAAAAATATCTTGAAGATAAATTTATGACAAACATAATAAATATTATGAAAAACAATACTGAAATTATAGAAAACCAAAAACATGAAATCATAAATATTTTCAAACAAAAATATACTGCAGACTTAATAAATGTATTTGGCTTTAAAACAAACTTTATACAAATTTTTAACAACTTTAGCATATTTACAGAACCCGAAAATACTATCATAACACAGAGGTTTGCCAAAGAATTCCATAAAGAATGGAATAATTATCTAAACACAAAAAACAAATCAAATTATAAGATAATGGTAGAAAATGATTGAGAAAGGCAGAATGAATAGATTTCTTAAGATAGAAAATATAGAATCTTTACAAAGATATTTAGAATAAAAATTTATGGTCAAAAACTTAATTATTCTAAAACAGACAGAATTAAATAAGAATCAACAATATAACATAGCAAAAAAAATTAAAATGAATTATGCGAAAAAATTCATAGAATTAGCAGATGACCCAAAACTAGATAAAAAATTAGTAATAGAAAATTCAAAAAATACATTTTATATGGTAAAAAGCAAAACAGAAACTCAACTCACATATAGGATGATAAACTTAGTATGTGATGAGTAACACAAAATACTGAGAAACGAAATACAAGAAGAAAATAATAATTACTTACTAAACAGATTTGAAACATATGATGAAATAAATTTACATAATGAATATTATTAAAAGGGGAAACTACAAGAATTTGAATAAAAAATTAGAAGACTCTGAACAAAAAAGAACAAGGTTCCTAATTCCTAGTTCAACATTCTACTTATTGCACCCTTGGGCAATATGCTTACATAAATTTCTTATAGTGGAAATTAGCCACAAGGGCCTCTTTAGTAAGTGGAATTAGTTTCTAGGACACACAACTGAAATAATTTTTTTCAAGGACAAAACGTAAAATAATTAGTTTCTAGAGCCTAAAAACCTATGAAATTATGTCCTTGAAAGTAATTGGACTGCTGACTTTGTCCTTGAAAGTAATTATTCTGCTGACTTTGACCTTGAAAGTAATTTCTTTGAATGTGTGTCCTAGAAACTAATTGGACTGCAAAGTTTGTCCTTCTGGTGAAATGTTCCTTTCTTATACTTTATCCAAATTACATGATTCTTTTTCTGTTTGAAAAATAAAGTTTTCTACTATGTACAAACCAAATTTCAACTGAATATGAGGTCATTTGTCCCTCTGTTTCATGCCTGGAAGTTGAACTCAAGATAGTTTTCAGGCCTGTGCATTTTTGGTTTTTGAACTGTTGCAAACATGGCTTGAGTCCATGTTTGAGACAATATAACTTTTTCATTTCTGGTCGGAATTCGTTGATTCTTTTTTGTTTGAAAGATAAAGTTTTCTACTATGCACATACATAATTTCAACTGAATATGAGGTCATTCGATCCTCTGTTTCATGCCTGGAAGTTGAACTCAAGATGGTTTTCAGGTCTGGGCATATTTTGTTTTTGACCACAAATTTTTGTTCTAGATATCTTTGTAAAGATTCAATATTTTCTATTTTAGGAAATCTATTCATTCTGCCTTTCCCAATCATTTTCTACCATTATCTTATAATTTGGTTTGTTTTTTGTGTTTAGATAATTATTTCATTCTTTATGGAATTCTTTGGCAAACCTATGTGTTATGATAGTATTTCCGGGTTCTGTAAATATGCTAAAGTTGTTAAAAATTTATATAAAGTTTGTTTCAAAGTCAAATACATTTATTAAATCTGTAGTATATTTTTGTATAAAAATATTTATGATTTCATGTTTTTGGTTTTCTGTAATTTCAGTATTGTTTTTCATAATATTTATTATGTTTGTCATAAATTTATCTTGAAGATATTTTTGTAATTTTGCCATATCTTAATCTTTTTTTATAGATAAAACTTTGTAAATTCTTCTCTTGGTGAAAAAAAACCTGGTTAAAATTTTGAAAGATTTGGATAAAACATTTCTTAGGTTGGATTAATCTTTTTATTTGATAAAGTTACTGATATCGAAATAAAATATTATTTCAATCTTACTTTATTATTTTATCTTTTATCCTAGAAATTATTACTGTTGGAGTAACTCAAACTAAGATAAAATTATTTTCACTCTTTTTTCCTCACCTTAGTACTCTAGACTTACTTTTTTCTCTAAACGACTTCTGCCTCAACGGTACTTTTTTCAGTCATAAATGAGCTTACGTCTGTTGGAACTTAGAGTGATGCTAATAATATCTTAAGGTAATCACATAAACCCTAAGTAATTTTTTTAAGTAAAAAATTAAATAATACGTTTAGACATCCTGATATGATATTTATAATCAGCGGGCTTAAGGTGAGATAAAAAGACTTACATCCTATAAGCTTTGTTCTTCTTCCTTGCTTTAACCAGAATAGGTTTTTAGCTCATCAGTTTGTTGAAGAAAAGAAAAGTGGAAGACGTCAGAAAAGAAAAGATTAAACTTATATTTCCGTTGGTTTTTTACAATGAGGATACAATATTTAATTTCTGATACATATTACAAACAATGTAGGCTTCTTATATAGATGGAGTAAAAAGAGAGAAGAGACAGACAGCTGTCTGGAAATGAAGGTAAAAGATACCTTCCACTAAAATTAAAAAAGCATTACATATATCTTTACATTTATTTATTTGGAAAAGTAAGCACTAGTGTCACATCTTGTCTTCAAAAGGAGATTCCAACGGAGAAAAGTAGGACCTTGCAATTCTTTTGTCAAATCAATTTTCATCAGTGGACATAGTAGTTGATTCGACATCTTCTTTATCTTCATTGTTTTTCTTCCTTTGTTTTTCCCTTTTGTAGTTTTTTATCAGGGAAGGCTTTGGATGGAATATATCAAAGTTTCTGTAATTTATTCCCTGGTCTCTCAAGGTTTTTGTGACAAATATTTTTGTTGTGGGGGTCTCAGCATATAGATAAGAACCTTTGTTGTCACTTTCATCTTCTTTCACAATTTTAAAGGTCCTGTATCTTTCATACATTTGTTCTTTAATTTTTATATATTCCATTTTTTCTAGATTGTTATTTTCCCTTCATTCTTCATAGTCTGTATCCAGAAATTTTGTTTTGATGTGTACAGTGTGTTTTGTGGGTTCAAAAACATTTTTTCCAAAATGCGGTGGAGTGGACATGAAGTCCATATATATGTCAGTTGCTAACATGTTTTTTAATTGTTCTATTATGCTTCTAAAAGGCTCTGGAAGATCATCTTGAATCCATTCATCAAAATAGATTTTTCTGACAAGTCCACAGTTTATTAACATATTTGGATCAAATATGATATTTTCATGGGTCAAGTATTTGTATTTTGTGAGATTGAGAGTAATTTGTGGAACTGCACAGGATATTGTGCATGAGCAGTCATGGGTTGTTTGTGGACAAGAAACAAATCTTTTTGTACATGGGATATTTGTATTTCTCATGATATACCAATTTATTTGTAACCCTTCATTTTTTGTTTTGGAGATCTGTGAGAAGAATTTGCAGAGTTTATTGAAAGTTTGTGGAGAAAGCTCAACAAGGTGTTGTATACAATGCAATTCTCTTGTCATTTGTTCTGGAAAGTTGGACAGAATTACAGATTTTTGAATTGTAGTTGGCAGGGGTGTATTTTGATAAATATTTTTAGGATTACCCAGATTTGTCATTTTTGTGGGACTGGATTTGGTTATAATGGCAAAAGAAGTTTGTGGTCTGAGATTTGTAGAAGAAGAAGTTTCAGTGATTTCTTCTTTGATATGTTTTCCCAAGAAAATTTGTTGTAAACTTTGTATATCTTCATAAATTATATAGTCTTTTCCAAAGACCTTTTGTAACTCATTTGTAGCAGCTTCAAAGGTATTGAAGCCTTTGTATAATGGTTTTTCATATCTGGGATTTTGTTCAAGATATTTAATCTTAACGATCATTTGTTTCCATGTGGTATAAAACCAGCATCGGGACCTATAAACATGCCATAATAGAGATATTTTGTTTTTTTCTCATTTGTGAACATTTGTACTAGAGTGTATAAAACACTCAATTTTTGTTTATTAAACTCATGAGGAGTCTTCATGTTCCAGATTTTGTCAAGAATTATTTGTTGATCTTCAGTGACTTTCGTCTTTGTCTGAAATTTGTTTGTAGTATATGCCTTCAAATGTTTGGATGGATTTAATTCTTCCATTTCTGCAAAATAAATGTTAGTAATTGGCATATATGATTTTATTTTAGTAATCTTGATAACTGGTTTGGTAAGAAATTATTTTTTCCTTTTATGTGTTTTCAACTAATGTTAGTCCCACAATTTGATATGACATGTTTAAATTTTAACCATCTGTTAATTATGGTTCTTTTTTCTTTTTTATTGTCTGTATATTTTACAATTGATTCACAACATGTTCTAATTGTTATTTCCTTTTGAGAAATTATAAATAATTTAAAGGCTTCTAAAACGTATATTATGGCTAGTATCTCATAGTTTAAAGATGTCATGTATCCTTTTTCTTTGTATGTCCCTGAGGTATATTTACATATTTTTTCTGTAGATTTACTTCCGTATTTGTTATCTTTACTTAATAATATTCCTCCCCATCCTAAGGAAGATCTATCTGTTTCGATTATTAAATATTCTGTCTGTAAAAGTAAACTTAAAGATTTTAAGTTCTGGGCTCATTTCTTTATTTCTTGGATTTGTTTTATATCTTCTATGTTAAATTCCATGTTACCCTTTGGGCTTGCCTTGTTGTAAAGAGGCCCAGTATATTTTGAAAGATTTTTTATATAAGGTCTTGCATAATTTACAAGTCCTAAAAAGGCTTGTAATTGTTTCAAACTTTCTAATTTGTCTGAGAATTTTAGAATCTTTCTAGCTATATGTGGTTGTATTCTATGATTTCTTTACCGATTTTGGCTCCCAAAAATTCTATATTATTTTTTAATAACTCTATCTTTTTCTTGAATATAATTAATCCGTGTGCTTTTATAAGTTTTAATACAGTATATAAATGTGATATATGTTCTTGTCTAATTTTGGAAAAAACAAGAATGTCATCTATGTATACACAGGTATATTTATTACAGTTTTGAAAAATATTATCCATTTTTTTTGGAATATTTGTGGAGCATTTTTTAAGCCAAATGACATTACTAACCATTTATAGTGGCCTTCACTACATGTAAATGCAGTCCAAGGTATAGATTCATGGTGCATTTTAACTTGCCAGAATCCTGATTTTAAGTCAAACTTTGAAAACCAGTTTGATCCTTGTATTTTGTTTATTAAAACGCCTTTATTTGGTATACAATATCCATCTTCATGGGTATTGTCGTTCAATCTTGTATAGTTCATTACCATTCTCGATTGGCCACGTTTCCTTTCAGATTCTTTTTGAACAATAAAAGCTGCTGTCCTATGTCTAGAATCTGTTTTTCTAATAATATTTAGGTTTGTCAGGATTTTTTTATGCATTTTGAATTCTTCCATAATCCAAGTGTTATATTTTAGAGATCTTGTTTTTATGGTTAAGTCTGGATTGATTATATCTAATTTACATTGTATGGGATCTTTATTCCAATATTTAATGGTTTTTCCCCTATAATTTCTATTTTTTCTAATTTCGAAATTATTTGATCTATGTCCCGTTGTTAGTAATAATCTACTTATATCTCTTGGATTTATAAGTTGGATATCTTTAATAAATCCTTTTCTTTTATATTCATAATTCTTTGGAATTTCTTATATGAGTTATGTAAATGTCAATATATGTTCGTTGTTTTTCATTTTGCATTGTCCTGGTATAGGGCAATCACATTTATCTTTTTGTTCACGTTTATCTTTTTGTTCTCCTGTAATCCCACCACGCTTCTCAAGTGCATACTCTGATAGTATTGGGGTTAGTGTAGTCTTTTTTGAAATTTGTATATAATCTTTATTGAATGCAAAACTCCCGTTGTCATTTAATAAGAAATCTAATCCTAGGATTAGTTTTATTTCTTCAAGGTTCAATTCTAAAACTCATAATTGTTTTATGTTGTAATAAGGAGACCATTCTTCACATATATTGGTAAAACTTATGTTTATATTTTTTACAGTATTTGTAATATTAGTAGTTCCATCAAATTGGATACTTTGTTTTGGTTTATCTGCTTTTGTTACATATTTGTAAGGTATGAGACTAGAACAAATAGTTGAACTAGTGGCTCCAGTGTCTATAAAGGCTAACATCTATATTTCTAATCCTTTTATTTTCAGCTTTGTTGGGATGCGTACTTCTTTTAGGTTTCCTGAATTACATATTAGTGGAATTTGTATTGGTTTGTCAATGTTATTTAAATTGTTATTATTTTCATATGATGTTGATTCATCATAAATAGCATTTTTCTTTTTATCTAAAGTTATAATTTTTTCTTTTATTTCTTTTATTTCTATTTCAATATTATTTGTCCTTTCTTCAAGTATTTTAATTCTATCTTCATTTATCTTATTTTTATCTGTGTAAACAGGTTTATTTTCTCTGGGTAAATTTATATTGAATTTGTTTTTTGCACATATATGACATATTTCCATTATGCATTCTATACATTTAAATCTTTTATCAAAGGCAGGGTACCAATGACAAAATTCACATTTCGTGGTATCTGTTTTCATTTTATGTTTGAAATTATGTTCACATAAATCTTTGTTTACAATATTTAATAAGTATTCATGTGGTATGTTTTCTTGGAAATCTGTTAATTCATCAATTAAGGTATAGTTTGATGTTTGTATTTGTTCTTGTAATCCTTTTAAGGATATTATAGAATATATTGTAGAAGTTTCTGAAACATCAGAAGCAATTTTTATTAAATCTTCTTTAACTGAATCTATAAGGTTAGATTCTCTAGTAAATAAGTTATGTCTTTTTGGACATGAGGAAGATAAATGTCATTTTTCATTACAAGCAAAACATGTAATTGTATTTGTGTATGTTTTTCTTAGATTATATTTTCTAACATGTTTCTCTTTGTTAAGATATGGTTTTTTTGCATTTGATTTTCTTAAATAATATTTTTTAGTATACCTCTTTTTAGATTTAGATTTTCTATCTATGTTGTAATTTCTTGATCCATATTGTTGTGGAGTATATATTTGTCCACAGAATCCATAATTTTTCTGTTTTAATTTCCTTTGGATTTGTATATAGGTACATTTCTTTTTTAATTCAGAAATAATATGTGTTATTTTTATTCCAATGTTATCATATATCCTTTAGGGATATTTGCAGTATTATTTTGATAATGTTCTATCCAAGATTTATGTATTTCTTTTCCTAAATCACCTGGTAGTTTGGAAAAGAGTCTATTTCATATTTCAACGCTGTAATAATTTTTTGAAATAGTTGCGTGATGTAAAAATTCTTTTAAGAATTTTATTATGTATTTCCAATCTATCAATTGGATTTGTTCTAAATCTCTCATGACCACTTGTTGCCTTATGGTTACTCCTGTATTTACATCTCTTCCTGTTATTATTCTGTGCATTGTATAAGCAAAGTTATAAATATTACTTCCTTGTATTATTAAGTTATTTATTTCTTCAGAAAAGCTTTGTTTATACGCTTCCCATATGGCTTTAGCTATATCTCCTAAATAGTTTTCGGCAATTCTGATCATTTGTTCACCAGAATTTATGTTTGCATGTCTTGCTGCATAATCTCTTGCTATAGCAACAGTCCATATGTATCTAGCAATTGTAGATGGCATTCTGTAACATTTAGTATTACTGAATTGTTTTTAAAGAAAGTTGTTTCATTAGGTAATCTTTTACCTATTGTCCTTAAGTTTTTATTTTCATTTGTATATGGTTCAACTAGTTGTCTGGGTGGTTGTCCTAATGTATATGGCATTGTTTCTTGGTTTCTATTTGAATATGAAATTCCTGAACTCCCAGTTGTTTCATCTTGATCAGCTAGATCTATATGTTCTGTGAATTCTGATATTATATCATTTAATATACTTTGTTGTATTACATTGCTTGTTTCTTGGGAATCTTCTAGGAACTCACCTAAGTTATATATTTCCCTTGTTCTTATATTGTTGTCATCATCAGTGTAGACAAATGTATTTTCATTTATTTGGTTTGTTGATCTTAGAGTTTGTTCTAATTCGTATATTTTAGATGGTTCAAGGACCATCCTAAGTTCTTTTGGATATATTATTTTATCTATTGATTCTTCTGTTTAGTTCTTCAGTTTCATCATCAGTTTCTATTTCTTGTTGGTTTGAGGGTCCATAATCTCTAAATCTTATGGACATGGATTTGTTTAAGTTATTATATGTTACAACATTGTTTGGTTTTAATGTTGATGTTGTGTTGTTAAGATTTGTTGTATTCCATTCATGTCCAGCAAGAACAGAAGAATCTATTTTCATAGGTTTTATAAAGTTTATTCCTGTGGAATTTAATGTTTCTATGACTTTGTCAAGCTTAATTTTTATTTTTAGAGTATATTTAAACATGCATTTTCCCAAAAATGTAATATCTAATAGTATATTTTTTCCCGTAAAATTCTCAAAACCTTTAGTTTGTATGATAAGTTTTATATGTTTGTAAAAATCATTTAGGGTCATGGTGAAATTAGGAGCTATATAAACAATTCCTATGTTATTGTTCATATCAACTTCCATAGTTCCAAATATGGCTTTGTCCATATCTTGGTGTCTATCATCTATTAATATCAATAGTAATTTTGTTCCAATTTTTTGTTTTGTTAATCCTCTTATACCTATGACTATCAATCCGAGGTGGATTAATTTGTATTTTTATATTTTTAATTGGTTAATAACTTCTTGTGACATTAGATTTAGTGTATGTTGACTTCCATCTGGGATAAAAATAATTTCTTCCCTATGATGTCTGTATAGTCCTGTTGTCATTGTAAATATTCCTGTTCTATATAGTTCTCTATGGTTTAATGTATTTAGTTAGCTGTTAGAAAATACTTCAAGATTTTCTTCTAGATTTATTATCTCATCTAGTTGAGCTTGTGTATTATTAGTTCTTTTCGTTATATTGTCTAGCCATCCCATAGAGGATAAAGTGTTTGTTTCTGTAGGTCTATCTGTTAAAGTTCTGGATGGACCTGTAAAAGACAATCTTCTATTATTCATATTTGATCAAGTTTATTATACATTAGAAAATTGATTTTAGTCTTTTTACTTGTTATATGTGTAAGATCATTCGGTCCTACATTCATTTTTTGTAGGCTTTCTGTGAGTTTGTTTATTTCAAATTCATGTTCTTTACCATTTTTGTCTATATCGAACATTTGTTTCTGGATATTATCTATCTTATTTTGTATTTGGATTAACATAGCTATTATCATATTATTCTGTAATATTTGTATTCTATCACTTTTTCCTGGAAATTCGTCTTTGTTATATCCAACATTTATGTTAGAATCACTGAATCTGTAGTTGGATTCTACATATTTAGTTGCTTCCTGGTAGTATTTGTTTTCAAAACTCATTAGCTTAGTATTAAATGTTTAATTTCATCTAACATTTTCTCAATTTGTCATATTTGTTTTTCAAATTGGCTTTTATCTTTTTCTATTTGTTCTTTTAATTTCATTATTAATTCTCTAGATTGTATTTCTGTATCTTTGGGTTTATTTTCTTCTATTAAATTTTTTAAGTTTATTATATCATTCTTATTTGGAAATTCTTTTAATTTTATAACTTTGAACTTATCAGTTAGTTTTTTCAAAGTTATTTCCATGTTATCTATTTTGTGTAAATTTAATTTCAAATAATCTTAGTTGTTTGAAATTTGTTTTAGTAACTTATTTTTCTCAATTATGCCTTCTAGTACTAGTTGCATCAGGTTATAGTGCTTTTCATTATAGGGATTTAAGTTTTCACTTAATTATATAACTAAGCCTGTGAGCGAATTCATATGTTCTATTTCTGAATGTAATTTATGTTTGTAATCAGTTTCTCTGTATAACATATGTGTTTTTGTTTGTCTAAAGTAATAATTCTTTTTATTGGATTATTAATTTCTAGATTTAAGTAATTGAATTTTTTGTAATTCATGTTCATTGGGCCTAGAAATCTTTTAGGAATACTGTAAAAAATTATGAACCTGTTGTGTTTTCCTTTGGGTGAATTAAAATAATTATACCTATTCATTTTTATATACACTTGTTGTCCCTATTTTACTTTGAGCATTTTCTATGTCTGAACTAATTTTAGGTTACATTCCATTGTGTTTTCCTTTAGTGGCTATAGTTTTAATGTAGGTGTGCATGTGTCTTGTGGGTAAATCAGTATATCCTGAAGGGTGCGTGACTCTACATATTTTTATAGGTGTTTTACAACTGTTAAGTTATTTATAGGTGAGTGCAATCTTTATTTGTGTACATGCATTAGTGTATGTTGGTATGCGTGTGTCTGCATCTATGTGTGTACACACATACATACATACATATATACATATGAGCTGCTATTCTTTCCAATCGCGTGTGTCTGGGTTGTTGTAGTGTCTGGAGTACCTGTTCTTGCTTTCCTTTGGCTCTTCCCTGTGTTTGCGGGTGTTTAAGTAATTTTCTGTGCTGGTGCTCAATTTTGTGTGGGTGTGTAAGATTGTTGAGTGTAAGTGCATCTTGCATGAGTAAATTTATGTGTACAGTCATGTGTGCGCGCGCGCGTTGTGTGTGTGGGGGTGATATAGAGCATGTATGCATAGAGTGCATGTGTTATATATATAATTAAATGTGCAATTGTATTTCAATTCATCAGCAACCCATATGTACAGGTCAACACCCTCGTATTGTTTTTTAATGTTCTATATTGGAATGTGTGTCCATATATTTATATATTTAGGCTATCATATATTTGTATGCTTGTAAGCTGTAAACTATTTCATATCCCATGCTTTGAATTCATGAGCCAACCAATCGCCTTTGCTAACAATACCTAGTTGTTGCCAATTATTTCATGTCTAATATTCTGAAGTGTCCCTTATGTGTGTGTGTGTTTGTTGGGGGGGGTTTCACATTTAAGATGTTGCTGTTAAATTCATCAATAAGCCATCATATATATATATATATATATATATATATAAGTTAGACGTTTAAAGTTATTTTAAAATAGTAATCAGTTATATATAAAGTTATAGAAAAACTCTTTTCGCATAATCTTAGATTATAAATTATT
This sequence comes from Allium fistulosum, assembly GCA_030737815.1. Lineage (NCBI taxonomy): Eukaryota > Viridiplantae > Streptophyta > Magnoliopsida > Asparagales > Amaryllidaceae > Allium > Allium fistulosum. The sequence continues at coordinate 460,243,224 of CM060902.1, forward strand.
ATTAACTTATCAAAAGATAAGAATAGTTTTCTAATACAATTAGTGCATATTAAATTATAATTTAATTCTATAAAGATTAAGAAACTTGTTGCTTATCATATAGAGTATATTATATTTGACTTTGGTTATTTATCTATTAAATTCCAGAGTATATAATCATTAACCATTTCCAAATACTTAATAGTTTACATTAAGATTATAAATTGTGAAGGATTCATTAATACATACATACATATATATTGTTATATACACATATTAATTAGAATCATCTATTTTTATGTTATTATCTAGATAACTCTATTTGGTCTATTGAATCTTGAAATGTGTATTTATTGTTCATTTCTAAATATTTATTTTGTTACATAAAATTATAAGTTATGAATGATTTATTATTAAGTTTTGTTCCGTTATTTTATATTTAATTATATATCGATTTTTATATTACTATTTTGATATTTCTTTCCTGTTGAATAATGATTATATGAGTGATGCACTGTTGATATAGATTTGATTAATGATTTGAGATGATACAATGATGACACCCTTTTATATGTGTTGTGACATTTTATATTGGATTTATTTGATTTTATTTCTGTGTGACGAGAAATTTGAATAAACGGATTAATGATACCGTCTGGTATAAGACGTTTGGTAACACCTTTTCAATTATTCATCGAACTTGTCATATAGAGATATCTAGTGTGGATTAAATGTAGTTTATGAGCATTGAATAATTATCCGAGTAACCTGCGGTGGTATGAGACGCAGTTATGTTATTCGTTTGATTATTATTTATAAATAAATGTCACTCAAACGGACATATGCTCATATGTATGTGGCGATACTCACTGTGGTGAGTATATGATAGACATGTATGACTTATGCGAGCCGTGAGACGGCATACGGTTGAAGATGTATACAGCTATAGGTCGAGTATTGTACAACCATTCACATTGTGTCCGACTCCCTTTATGGTTCGAGAGTGAACCAGATTGGCCAGTATCCACCATGAGGGCATGATCATGGAATCACACCCCAGCCAGATCCACAACACCGTTGATGGTTATTATATTTGATGCGCATCGTAATAAGAGTAGATGGGTAGTTGCCCATAGCCCCTTTGTGTCGCATAGGCTGGCAGTCTGTTACTTATATAGGCAAAGCTGGGTCGTGATCGAGATTACCCGTAGACGAGCCATTGGTGAATGAGGTCATGATGTTCGTCGAGGTAACTGAAGCATGTAGGAACAAACGGTACTCTGCTGTTGACGAGTAGTCCTAGGTTCCTAGAGCATGTTGTGTGCTATTAGTCTCCCTTTCTGGTTCAGGGTTGTGAGTGTATGGTGGATTCGCATACCTGTCTCTTTCCTATAATGAGTTGACTAGACTAGAGACTGGTTAAGTCTAAAGTGTAGTCAGTTCCGTATATCCATATTCTTCTGGTTTGATATTTTAGAGATAGCCTTTGTTTATTGATTATGATAGATCATCTTTGTGGGTTGTGTAGTATTGAATAGCATTTGGATGATTTATTAGGCTATCATACATTTTCTATTAATTATATATTTTATGATATTAGAGCTTTGTTGTGCGCTAGCCGATTCACTTGATGATTTCATTTTCTATGATGATGATTTATTGCATGGATGATTCACCTATTGAATATGGTATTCTTAATTTCTTTTGATACGTTTTATACGAGTGATGACATCTTTATACATGGTTTTGATGAAACCGACTTGTGTTTACTGGGTTTAATGGAGACAAGTTATACGGTTTAGTTATATGTTATTATATATGATATACTTCATGGATGTATATTCTTAAGATTGTATTTTTAACCGACGTAGTATATTACATATTATATATTATATACTATCGCTATGATTCTGACTCTGGGTTCTTTGTTATTTACTATATATTGTGTATTGTTTTATTCTGAAGGTACACGTGTTGATTGTCTTGTATTGACATTGTGTACATATAGATATGTTATTTATTTGATGTTTTAATACGCACCGGTGCTAGTTCAAGGGAATATTCATATGTGTACCCCTTGCAGCCTCATTCTTCGTATCATCTGACAGTATTACTATGTAATACTCTTGGATAGTATGGATATAGAGATGGGGTGTCACATTAATGTAGACAATTTCATTTTTGAAACATCATCTGATAGTTTGTCAAACTCGGTGACATTTGTCTACTCTTTCTTCTTCTTGAATTTCTTCGGACCTCGACATTCGCTTGCTTTGTGTCCTTTCTTCCAGCGGTTGTGACAAGTTCCTTTAAATTTCTTTGGCTTCTTGGTATTAGGATTATAATCGTGTTTCCTTTTATTTGTCTTTTCTTCCTCAACTACGTTAGCCTTTGCCAGCTTTGTATAAGTCGCCTTTTTCTCCGATTTTATGTTGTCTTCCTCGATTCTTTGATGAACAACCAGATATTCCATTGTCATTTCATTGCGCTTATGCTGTAGATAGTTGAAATCTTTCCACGAGTAAATTTTCAATAGCAGCAGCCACTTGAAATGACTCGCTGAAGGACATCCCTTCGTCGTGTATTTCATGAATAATTACTTGCAATTCTTGGATCTGACTAATCACGGTTTTCGCATCAATCATTTTGAAATTCAAGAACTTTCTAACAATGAATTTCTTCATTCCAACGTCCTCGGTTTTGTACTTTTTATCCAGAGATCCAAAGATCCTTCGGAGTTTTCATAGTGCAATAGACATTGTATAAACTATTATCCAGTTCATTTAGGATGTAGTTTTTACATATGAAGTCGAAATTCTTCCAAACATTTAAGGCTTCTACTTTGGTCGCATTAGGCTATAGTTCTTCCACTTTAGGAGCATCTTTAGTAAGAAACTTTGCGAGCCCTAGTGCGGTTAGGTAGAACATCTTTTGTTGCTAACGTTTGAAATCTGCTCCATTGAATTTCTCTGGTCTTTCACCATGCGTTAGAGCAACAGCTGTAGGGACCGTTGTACCATTTTGATTGCTGGAGATGGCTGTTTTGTTTGCTGACTGAGTACTTTCTTCAGCCATTGTCTAAGAAGAAGACGATGGTAATCAGCAACAAGAAATAACAATATTGTTTCAAGATTGTTAGAGTATGAGTTTAAGAAAGCGGTTTATTTGTTTAATCACTCACTATGTCGATGATCCGTCAAGAGTGTATGAATGTCCAAATCTAGTAGAGTACTATTTCTTTGAAACAATATTGCTCCCTCTACGGTATTAAAGGTTCCAATCAATTTGCTTCCAAGATAAAACGGACAAACTCTGCAGAGCATTGCTTGCAAGTGCAGAGCGACGACGAACGCAAGAGAAATAGTATCAAGAACGGTATAGAGGAGGAAGGAGTGTAACTTATTTTTCTATATATTGTTCAGAGAATTCTGAGGCCTATATATAGCGTCTAATGGTCATGTTCTTTCGGAAAGGTTGCGATCCTTTAACTGTTTTCTAACTGTTGAAACGCTTCTTTTGACTTAAAGAGGCGCAATGGTTTTGACCATTTTTTGATTGGCGCAAAAATTTAAAAAACATGTTTTGATTTATACTGAACTGTCAACTGCAAAGTGCTAAGTGTCACCATACGCCTTAAATGCACATTCATCCACGAACTAGGACACTGGTACGGGTGCGGGCGTAGGTGTGGGTGGTGCATAGCATCACCTACCAAGTTGATCCCTCTTGGTTCAAGCCTTTAATAACCATATAATTATTATGGTCCTCGCATTTTAATATATACACATTTTTCAATATATGTGACAAGATGTGAGACTATTCATATTCCATAGGCTATTAATGCCTCATTCGCTCCGTTTTCCAACAAACTGAACATGTTACCATTAATGCAAGCAACCAAAATATTAGCTTAACAAATAAATATAATCGAAGCAAATATAAATGAGGAGCCATAAATCATGCATCTCAGAACTAAGAGCTGTCTATTATCTATATAAATCTACAAAGTAGCCAAATTTGACCCACCAATGGCATGCTAAATAACTAAATAACCCTAAGACAACTACACACTTTACCTTGGTTGGCAATAAACTTGGCATTTTAACTATTTGAAAATCCCAGTCAAAAATTATCTTCAAAATTTTCATAGTACATTACTTCATTCTGATGTTGTGCGAAAGCTGCTAATATCTTGAGGAGGAAACATCATTAGTAACACTTGTCCTTATCTTTAATATTCATTGCACCTCAAGTGATAAGTCAATCAAAAAACTTCTTACATGGTTTTAGAATTGAAGGGGCCACTTGGAATCCCTTATGAGGGATTAAAATTTAGTAAGAATTGCTTACATAAAAAATAGTGTACGTCTAATCACACACATTGTAATCATATTGGTTTCAATTACGCATTGACCGCTCGAAGATGATGACATTCATATTGTAATCATATTGAGAAACATATGGTGACAAACTTAGAACATGAGGCTAAAAGCTGTTTGATTTCTATATTATTTTTTATTTTTGTTTTATTTTTTGCATGAATTAAAGATTTGAAGCTTGGTTCGAATATGAACATGAGTTGGCAACTTGTATCCAGCAGGAAGCGTGGAAACTGGATTCATAGTTAATGGTCAAAGATGCTATGCTATGTCAACTCTTGATGTGGTAAGCTTTGAGAGCATTCCAAAAGGGTGCACCCTTATTTATTTAATCAGTTTTGAATATAACTAAGGGGTAAGGGGTGTAACCCTTAAATACTTCAATGTTGGGGTTATGTAGTCAAATTTCCGCTACCGCGCTAAAGCGATGCTAGCAAGCTTAACATTCTTCGAACACTACGTTTTACAACAATGCTTTTAAATAGCCGACCTGCTTAAATTTCTGCTATTTAACGCTAAGTCTACCAAAACCGAAAATATCTAACACTCGCTTTAGCAATTTTAATATAATTTTTAAGTTGACAACTTTTCTTTTAATTAGAATTAACAAAGTTAGAGTATAAAACCAAGTTCAAGACACAAGGGCTTAATATAAATTAGAGCTCAATATAAATTAGAGCACTGCTTCTGATCCAAAATTCTATATTGTTTAGATCAAGGTATTCATTCTATTTTGTTATATATAATTAGTATAGTAGCACGCACAACACATGCGTTAATTACATAATTCTACAACAACAACTAAGTCATTATTCCTAAACAAGTTGGGGTCGGCTAGAGATGGAACCCAAAAGTAAATGATAAAGTCAATTTAAAAGTAATAATGATAATAATAATAATAAGCCATGATAATAATGATAAAATAAAGTAAAATAATTAAACAGTTAATAATAATAATAAAATAAGTGAGATAAAAATAAAGATAAAAATAAAAAATAAAAATATATAAAGATTTAAAAAAAACCATGATGATGAAGATAATAATAATAATACTAGTAATAACGATAACAATAGTAATAGAGACCGAAGATCAAAAACTACGTCTTAGACTTCTATTCACTAGTCATATAATCTAAAACTTATAACACTACCCCTAAACCAACCCTAAGCGCAAAAAAAAAGCTCATGGTTCTGGTGCGTGGATCGCTAACTTTCACGCGCTTCTGTCAGACACCGGCTCTTCGGATATATTCCAATCCTTCAATATTAACTACAACGCATATATTCCAATCCTTCAATATTAACTACAACGCACATTCAAAATAAAAAATATCTATGTTCTGTATAGTCTGTGATGTAGATGTAAGTTAATTATTCAATGTTTCGCCTTGAGTTAGTGTGAAGAAGTTATTACAGCTTGAATGAAAAAATAACGACTTCTGTCCAGTTAGAGTTTAGATATGAGAATGTGGTCTATCATTTGCTAAGCACAACTATTAATCACTATGAAAAACTATCGCGTACGTGCAGAATAGAAGTATCCAAGTGTATCGTATTGTTAAATGTGAGTCCATTGATCAAAGTTTCGCCTGTCTGAGTTGGTTTAAACAAAAAAAACAACTTTCACCTAGTTGGAGTTTAGATATGAGGACGTAACTTGTTATTTGTTAAGTACAACTGTTAGTCGCCACGAAGAACTAAAACATACGTCCAGAATACGAAGTATTTGAGTATTTTGTATTGTTTGTAATGTAGATGTGAACTCATTGATCAAAATTTCGTCTGATTCCGAACAAGTATAAAGGAGTTACTGCAGTTTGAACACAAAAAATAGTGACTTCTGCCTAATCGGAGTTTAGACATGTGTAGCATGTATCTTTTTAGTATGACTGTTAGTCATAATGGAGAAACATAGTGTGCGTTCAGAATACAATGTATTTGAGTTTTCTGTATTGTCTGTAACGAAAGTGCAAGTTCATTAGTCACAATTTCATCAAGTATCAAGGCGGTAGGAATAATTTGCTGCAATTTGAACAAAAAATAGCGATTTGCTTGGTCGGAGTTTACATATGGGGATATTGTCTGTTATATGTTAAATACAACTGTTAATTATCATGAAGAACTACATCATACGTTTATAATATAAAGTATCTGAATGTTCCTTGCCTTTCCTAACGTAGATGCGAGTTCATTAATCAAATTTTTATTTGATTCCAAATCAATATAAAGAAGTTACCGCATTTCAAACGAAAAAAAGCAATTTCTGCCTAATCGGGATTGGAGATGGGATGTAGTCCATTATTTGTTATGTACAATTGTTAGTCACCATGGAGAACTACAACGTACGTTCAAAATATATAATGTTTGAGTGTTTAGCATCGTCCATAGCGTAGATGCAAATTCACATCTGATTCCAAGTCAGCATGAAGAAGTTACTGTGGTTTGAATAAAAAAATTACACTTCTGCCATGTCGGAGTTTAGATATGGGATGTTGTATGTTATTTGCTAAGTACAATTATTAGCCACCATGAAGAACAACAACGTGCATTCAGAATATAAAGTATTTGAGTGTTCTCTATCGTCCATAATGTAGATGTGAGTTCATTGATCAAAATTTCGTTTGATTCCGAGTTAGTATAAAGAAGTTACTACATTTTTAGTGAAAAAATAACAATTTATGCCTAGTGAGATGGCAATGTAGCATATTATTTGCTATGTATAATTGTTAATTACCATGACGAAATACAATGTATGTTCAAAATATAAAATATCTGAGTATTCTGCATCGTCCTTAATGTAAATGCGAGTTCATTAGTCAAAGCCTCATCTAATTCAGATTCAATATGAAAAGTTAATGGAGTTTAAACCCAAAAAAATAGCGACTTCTGCCTAGTCGGAGTTTGAATATAAGGATGTAATATGTTATTTGCTAAGTATAACTATTACTAACCGTGGAGAACTATAACGTTTGTTCAAAATATAATGTATCAGAGTGTTTTGTATCATTTGTAAGATGCAAATTCAATGGTCAAAGTTTCACCTGATTTTGAGTCAGTATGAAAAAGTTACTGCAGTTTAATCGAAAAAATAGCAACTTCTGCCTAGTGATATGGGGATGTAGCATGTTATTAAGTATAACGGTTGTTAGCCACCAAAGAGAACCACAATGTATGTTCAAAATATAAAGTATTTGAATACTTTGCATCGCCCTTAATGTAGATGTGAGTTCATTACTCAAAGATCCATCTGATTCCGAGTAAGCATGAAGAACATAATGGAGTTTGGAAGAAAAAATAGCGACTTCTACCTAATTGAAGTTTGGATATGGGTAGCATGTTTTTGCTAAGTATAACCGTTAGTCGCTATGGAGAACAACATTGTACGCTCAGAATATAAAGAATCTGATTCCTCTGTATCGTTCATAATGTAGATACAAGTTCATTTGTTAAAGTTTCGTTTGATTCCGAGTAAGTATAAAGAAGTTGCTACATTTTAAGTAGAAAAAATAGCAATGTTTGCCCAGTGATATGGGGACGTAGTCTATAATATGCTATGTATAAATGTTAATCACCATGCGAAATGCAGCACATGCATTCAAAATACAAAGCATTCGAGTATTTCGCATCGTTTGTAATGTATATGCAAATTCATCAGTCAAAGTTTCATCTGATGTTGAGTCAATATGAAGAAGTTACTGCAATTTAAACGAAAAAGTAACGACTTCTACCTAGTTGAAGTTTATATATGGAAAGTACACATGCACGCGTAATGAAAAATTATAAAAGGTATTTAGGGAATTTCAAAAGGACAGGATGAAAACTAATTGATTGAATTTTCGTTATTAACAATAGGGAGGAGTAAACAACGTTTCTTTTACCTACACCAAGGGTGTCTAATTAATAATAAATCCATCTTAGCAATTGATTTTTATCATCAAAATAGTTTTTGGCCAATCTACTATTTATATCCCAGGATATCTTTTGCCGTTGTGAAACCACGGCAATCAGGCAATCACTGAGCACTTTAATTACATGGTACTAGAGTCATGGAAAATAATTAATTACCTAACTTTTATAAAGTAGGGTAATTTACCTTTTCTACTTGTTACCAGATTGCTATCCAAGTGATAACAATCTAACGACTGAGATAGACTAGTACAGATACCTTTTTCACCCTCATCAATAAGTTCTTCTTTCCTTCCCTCTCTTTCATTTGCCTTTTCTTTTTTGCAGGTGTGTAGATTGATTTCATGGTGTTTCGGTCTTCAAACCATATAACAATTATGGTAAGCTAATTAATGATTTGGGGCAATTATTCAGGAACAGATGATAAATATCTTTTTCAGTAGTTGAGGTTCTAATCTTGATCACTTGATTCATTTCATAAGCGCACACAATAAGCATAAATTTTTGACCGCAAGCGAAGTGATGAACAATCAAAAAATTTAGTGTAAACAAACACCCAATTCTAAATAAATACAATTTTATCATGTAACCCAAGGGTTAAAAATATGTTTACATTGTAACAATTAAAAACGAAAAGAGATTAGAAATTTCAGTTCATTATCTATTAAAAGATGTAAATAAACGTGATGTTCCTAAATTCCCTTATCATCACGAATAATGCACATATGAAGAATAAAAATATTTGTCAAGTATTCGCCTAAATTTTCAAAACGTCTATTTCTCAAAACATCATTTTACATAAATTTACAGAACAATTTGCATATTTAAAGTTTTAAACCTTTAAAAGAACCATTTATTCATCGTGGACTAAACATGATGTGATCATGGGCACTTATGCAATGTGCGTACTTCTACTTCTGTACTGCTATCTTTATGTGATAAAGGGGAAAAGATACGGAAGAAATCCGCAAACTATCTTTCCATATATAAACAGTGTCCAATCTAGTAAAAAGAGGAAGAAAATACCTGTAAACTAGAGAGCTGCTGCTCAAGGGATTCAAACGCATCTCTTATCTTCAATATAGTACTCTCTTCATCATTTTCTTTGTCTTCACCCTGATCATTTTCTTCGTTATTTTCCAGATTGATGATGCATTCGTTTAGTTTCAGCTTTAGCTCGGACGCGCGCGCCAATACAAACCCTATTTTTTCTTCTTCCTCCTCCATTCTTGCGCTCTTTTGTTAATATTATTACTTGAAAAAAATGAAAATCTCGCAGGAAGGGGAAAGCAATCAAGTAGTGAGTGACTGGTGATTCTGGGTTTCTATGATCCCGACCCCGTACCAAATCACAATCGAACGGTTCCTATTTATTCTCGTGTTCCCCTATGGGTCCGGGTTGATCTGATCCGATCTCATGTATATTTGATGTATGATACTTGAGTCTTGACCGACTTCATCACCAAATTCAAATCCTAATCCCAAATTTGAAAGGGTTTTTCTGTATCAACCGGGCTCTAATTACCTTATTTTAATCAGTTAAGAGATAAGAGAGTGGAGCCCATGTTGAAATCGTCCATATTTCGCCTTTAAATTTGTTTCTTTCCTCGTGAAGTTTAGGATAAGTAGTCTGTCATTGTAGCAAAACCCAAATTTAAAAGATTTAACTGTTAATTTTTCAAGGTGTTTTTCATATATTTATGTTTATTCTGACCTTATCCATGTATGTATTTTTTGAAAATTTTCTAATAAATTTTAGCAATTTTAATATTTTTTTCTTTAAATTGTCATCTTTTCATTATGCACAGAAGATGTTGATATTTTCTCACATCTTTGCATATTTTCTTGCAACTCTTGATAAATGAATTGACTTATGATATGTGGAAGTGACGATTATTTCCAATGAGCGTCTTCGGCTCAACTTCAGTGGAATACGGTTGAAGAACAAGTGGGACAATTTAAAGTGCCATTGGATACCACGAGACCTTCTATAGCAAATTGAGGGAAGGTTATGGAATATACATAGAATGATCGTGTTGATGGAGATGATAATTGGTGGAAGACGATTGCCTACTCATTTAAGAAACTCAGACCTCGTTCTTTCATGAAGTCTATGCAGCAGAATGAAAATGTATTGTTACTGACACTCCACTTTTGGATATGAGAAGGTCATCTTTTATTTTCACTTCACTAAAAATAAAACTACTATGAGGGGTATACATAGTGTATAAAATATATTTACTATTTCCTATTATGCCCATGGTTTTTTACACCCAATTTACCATTTTATCGTTCATCTTCCTCTTTCATCCATTCATGTAACTTCAAATTCAAACAATGGTACAAACGAAAAACTGTGCACGCTCAAATCGTCCAGACCCGAAGTTGATCGAGAAAGCGACGACAAGGTACGTTCTCGTACTTTATACTAATTTAGGGTTTACTCACTAAAGATCGCACGATCAAAGATTTTGCCGAAGTCGACGCAGTTGATCGAATTGAAGAACTAGGGTTTTGTCATGTCGTGAAACCTATTGAAGTCGAAGCAGATGATCGATTAAAGATAGCCGAGTTATTTACTTTAGTTCGATGATCCCATTTTGTGAAACCTATTTTTGTTCGGCCATTACATGTCGAAGAATTAAATTTATTTTTTTAATATTATTTTCGGCAATCCCATGTCATTTTTTTATTTTTTTGGGCAGTTTCCTTTTGTTTTTCGGTATAATACGTCCACCTATTGCCGAATTGATTTAGCATGATTAATACCATCTTTATTGGTTCATTTTGTATTCTTATGGGTACATAAATGAATCCATTTTCTTGTTGTAGTAAAAAAAACTTCAGGTACCTTCAACTACTCGTATCCCTCAAACTGCTTCAGTTCGCAAGAGATTAGAGTTGGAATGAATGAAATAACATATTGAGGAGTATGTTGTACACGACGAAAACAATAATAGTGAAAATAGTAATGGTGCAAGTAAGGAGGAAGGTAGTCGACAGGAGGACGTTGCTGAAGGAACATAGAGGGGCTGGATCAAGAGGAAGAGATTGCAAATGAGGATGAACCATCCTAAGAAATTGAAGAGGAGACTGATACAGAGATAGAACTGCTGAAAAGAAAAAAAGGCAAAAAGTTGATGGCACAACCATCAAGTCAATCTACCGAAAGTGAAGTTCAACCATCCTTACTGTTTGCTTATAAAGATCATATTGTTTCTAGCATATGGAACTCTTTGGTAAATTTATCGTATTGCTATATCATGTAGAATATTAAGCAATATAACTATATGCGTTGACCATTTTTCGAGTCGTGAAGTACGATGCGTAGACCTGTTAAACAGTGAACTGTCAAATAAAATTAAAAGGGGCTAAACCAAAAGCACAGTGGCCCATTTAAACAAGACGGGCCAGCTGAGCCACGAAGTAAGCTGCGTAGGATCAAAACACACACTACAACTCTAAAACAAAGAGCAGCTTGCATATCCTTAAGATACAACTACACCAAAAAACTACAATAAAGCGCAAAGATAATAAGGCCAATAAAACTAGCATGTCCCATTAAAAGATCTACTCAATTAAACAAAACTCAAGCTGCAGCCCAATAATGAAAACTCCACACCAATCACAAGTCTGAATGTGCCGCAAGCCGAAAACACACTTTATCTTACAAACAGAATGCATTATATGTTTGAACAAACTTTGCAACTCCCAAAAATATAAGGTGTCATAGTACGACACACTAAGAACTGTGCGTTATGCGAAGAACTAAATAATAAAACCAAGTTGCGCCGTATTATCATACTCTTATTTCATGACCCACTTGATTACAAGATCCTTGATGCAGAAGCAAGCAATGTTGGTACAACGGCCCGTGCAGCACCAATGCTAGCCAGGGTGGACCAAGGCAAGCCAAAGAAGAAGAATTGTACCGCACATGTAAACTGCTCCAATTTCGATAGGGAAAGCCACTTCAACATGCGAAGCTGGCTAAATTACATCACAGTAACTGAACTGCGCCGACACACTTTGGAAGCATAAACCTCATACTGCACCAATGGGAAGTAAGGTCGCAATTTCCAAACCCATCCTAAACCACATTACATAGCCACTTCGAACTGCGCTACCTTTACAACCTTGGATTGAGTCACAATTTCACATTGGAACAAAATCCAGATGATAGGAACCGACCTATGGCTTTAATATTCATCCCAAATTGGAACTGCGACACATCTACTCAAACGACTATACCCAAGCAAAGATGCGGCACAAACTGAAACTAACATCTAAATTGGCAGGTCTGAACCATAACCTTATATCACATAACAAAGCTATAAAGATGCCCCACCATCCTGATGTGACATTGAAGAGACAAGACTGCACCGCAATCTAAAGTCAATGCTAAAGTGATAAAGATGCACCATAATCTTGACATAATAAAGCTGCGCCATAATCCCAAAAGATACTTACCACACATAAAGGTCTAAGGTATGGAGCAGTGGACTGAAACTACTCCACAACCAAAAACCAAGCCTCATTCCTCAAAGACAAGGGAAGCAACACAGACCTCTGTATATGAGAACGACTTGGATATATATTCACATAGGGAGACTACCCTTCAAAATAGAGACACGGTATCCCTAACCAAGCTACGCAACCCTCCAACTATGCATTATATAGACAAAGGGCAGTCGATAAAATCCCTTTTCGAATAAAGCGCAATTCACTGGTGTAGTATTATTGACACATCTATGCAGTCCACAAATCCGCTACTTGCAGGATCAGAGAAGGCATGATCCATTCCAATTTAGGTGTTTCCCGCCTCAATTTTATGCATTCCTGCTTCAAAATCAAATCTTCCCGCCAATAGCAAACTTCTCACCCAAAGCTACGTCGCCAATCCATACATGCTTAACGCAAGCAGCAGATGGATGACATGTGTAAAGATCTAACCGAGGAAGGGAAGCACGAAAGGATAACTCCATCAATTCACCAGAAACTCAATGATAAATTGAAGGACACAGTAGCAAGGCTGGGGATCTTTTTTTGGATTCCTGAAGCTAGATCTTTTTTCCTTTTCGTTTTGCACAAAGTTTTATGCCGAAAGATGTGTACTCTCTTCCATTAAATTGTACCAAAAAGAAATATATAAACAAAGATTTAACCCATGGACGTAGGATTTGAAGAAATTTAAACCACGTAAATTTCTATGTCTTTTACTTTCCCTACACTTTACCTACTTTTTAGCATCAAATTCTTCTCTATTTTATTCCTTAATCGAACATAAATTAGGTTTGACATTTTAACAAACAATTGGAATGCAACTTCCTAATTATGTAAGCACACAGCGACGTAATTACTACTTTAAGGCAAATTTGATATTACTATGAATTTGCTAATCCATAAACGTAGAAGTAATTGGCGCTATAATTATTTTGGGTGTTGTGGGATGAAAAATATCACCAATGGTATGTTTTGAACATCACATTGTTAATGTAGGTACCAAGGGATGAAGCAAGAATCGTTATGCTTCACATCCATGTTGGGACTCATAAACAGTAGGATTTAGTAAGGAATGCGATTTTGTTAAGGATGCGATAGCCGAATCGGAGTTCAAGAATATAATAAAGCATGCACATGACAAAGTTGATAAGGCACCGGTCAATGCATTTATTGATAGATCCTATAACACTTTTCGTCTTTTGTTTGGTGAGACGACAATTACTATCGATGAAGCGTTTCACATCACAGATCTTCCCATTGATGAAAAATCGATTACGGGGGTACACGGAGGGTCTAGAGGAATAAGTGATCATGATGTCATGATGTGTACGAGTTGATGGATAAGTTCCTTAGCATCAAAGAAGAAGCGACTGACGTGCTGTTGGGGGTGAGAAAAAGTCCGTTTGGACTGGTTAAGAACTACATTTTCTAGTTCTCAAGATTATGATACTATAGACAGAAAAAGGCAATGCGTAATTGCATATTTACTATATACTATTTGTGTGTTAATTTGTGGCGTTAAATCTAGGAACAAAGTCTCGATACATTTTTTGCAATGCCTACGTGTGTTAAGGAAAGCGTACACTTACTCTTGGGGCACTGCATGCTCGATATGGTTGTTCTATATCTTGGCTCAAGGTACAAAAAAAGGTGTACATCAAATTGCTGGTTACATGACTTTGCTTCAGGTATGAGTGAAATGAAAAAATAAAATTCATTATTATATCTTGTATTTATATTTGATGTTTCATCTATAGGTTTGGATATATGAACACTTCCTGATTTGGAGATGACATAATCGTAGTGTGTGTGCAGTGCTTGGTGAACCAAGGTCATATTTTTACTTTGCGATGGAACCAAGTACCAACCTGGCATATGATTTGGTCATTCTTAAGGAGAAAATTGACGACCTTCAAGTTAATTATGTTGTTTGGGAGTGTTTGAAGGATATGCGAGATCATTATCCGTTTCAACGATGTGCGTTATATAATGGTCCCATTGTGTGTTTTGAAATAGTAAAGTTGTATCTTCCATAAAGAATTCTTTATTAATTTGGATATGTTCAACCAATACCCGCAACTACGTTTGCATTAGAGACAAAAAATGAAGTCTTGGTAAAATCATACAAGATGGCGTATTCTACTTTAGGAGATTTCAATCGGAGTGAGTGGAGAAACCATCTTCTTAATGAGAGTTTAACATCAAACCATGTCAAATATCCTTGGGATTGCAATGCAATGTATATGCAGTAGTATAAATCTATCTCACATCCAATTGTTGCCAATCCACAAACACGATTTACAGAGCCCATGCATGTTAGCGAAAACAATTCGTTTGTTGTCCACATTGTAAGTCCATACTTTCGAACAACTTATTGTTTTTAAAGGTTTGTTAGTTCGTATTTTTAATTCAATAAATATTACTTATAGAAATGGAGACTTCGACATATTCGGACTTCATTAGATCATGTACTCCTAGCACCTTAATGTCCTAATTACTCGAAAGGGTTGAACGAATAGATGACAATGAACCACTTGATATTTTTGGAAAACAAGTGCATGTGGAAGAACAAGAACAAGTGGAAGGATCTAAGGAAATAAGAGCAAGAACAAAGATAGTGAAGGAGCGAGAAAACATGTAAAGAAACCTTTGAGCAAGAAAATGTCTCGATGTAAAAGTTGCTTGTATTTGAATTATTTTGGCACGTGATGTTTTGGTATGAAGAAATCTTGATGTTTATGGGATAGGTGTCTGTAGTGATGTATGTGAGGTTTATGGGGGCATATTTATATGTTTTTTTTATGTACGGTGCTGATGCTGATGTATGGTAGTGATGTTTATGGGACAAGTGCATGTTGACTTATTTTGGTATGTGATGTTTTGTGTATGTTACTTTTGGTTTCTATGTGTTTTGTGTATGTATGGTAGTGATGTTTACAGGACAAGTGTATGTTGGCTTATTTTGGTATGTGATGTTTTGTGTATGTTACTTTTGGTTTCTTTGTGTTTTTTTTATGTATGGTAGTGATGCATATGTTGTTTTGTATGTGTATGGTTGTGTTGAAATTTAAATATAAGCACATCAAACAGTAGTTCGACAAGGAATTGCCGAGTTATATACAAAAAAGGTGAGATGTCGTTGAATACAAGCCAAAGTTTCGGGAACGACATGGGACTATCAAAAAAAATTTAAATAGTCGAATGGGATAGTTGCTATTCTATTTTTCGATAGACAAGTGCCAAATTATTTGTATATGTACGGAAAGGATATGCCAAAACTACTTGGAAATAGTGCTTTCCTACCTCCGAACATTAACCCCATCAAACTACACCAATACAAGGAAAAAATTACACGGTAGTTTGGTAGGGAACTATCGAGTTCTATACAAAAAAGGGCAAGATATCATCGAGTGTAAGGCAAAGTTTTAGGAACGGCAAGAGCTGGTTAGGGAAATCATGTACAGATGACGCTAGCCCACCGAATATAAGCAAAGTTCCGGAACGACATGGGACTGTCGAAGAAATTTTAAACAGTCAACTTGGAATTGTTGATATTCACTTTTTCGATAGCTAAGCACCGAATTATTTGTATATGTATGAAAACCATATACCGAAACTACTTGGCTTTAGTGTTGTCGTACCTCTGAACATCAGCTCCATCAAACAACACCAAAAAAAGGCAAAAATTATATAGTAGTTTGGTTGGGAATTGCCAAGTTTTATACCAAATAACGGCCCGATATCGTCGAATTTAATGCAAAATTTCGGGAATAACATGAGTTAGTCGGGGAAATCATGTGCAGACGAAGCTAACCCATCGAACTACACCAGCATAACTTCTGCATTTTCAAACAACACCAATATAACTCAATTCAATCTACACCAATATAACTCAATTCAATCTAAACCAATATAACTCGATTCAATCATTCCAAAGTACACCAATAACTTACTTAAATCAATAATCAATTACATTTGCTTAAATCATTCAATTCAAAATTTACAATAATAATCACAACAATACAAATTCCAAAATTGCTTCAAGCATTCAATTCAAAATTGATTCAAGTTTCAACCTCCTCTAATTTAATTACATTTTTTTTCAACTTCATGGTCCTCCATAAAAGATAATACTTATTCATTCTATCCACATACTGTTTGACACATTGCTCTGCATTAATGTTGTAAAATTGTTGAAAGTTGTGAATTGACGTGTAGGAGGCAAACGAGATTCCGGATGGAGTTTAATACTAACAAAATGTGAGTTGTCTATGTGCCCATAACTACCATCCTATTTTGGTTTAACAAGCTCGCACGAACTGTAGTGGGGACAAATATACAACGCATATGTTGCTTAATAATACCACAATAGTATCGAACGCTTCGGATATAACAAATCTCGATTCTGGCATCTGCATCCACTCACTAAACCCAATAGTATTCGTACATTATATCATATTCTTTGTTTCTTCATAACCATATTCATCCCACATTCTTTTGTATATCTCATAATTTAGTAGTAAATTGTCGACACAGACTCGCGTACAAACTTGCAAGGATTTTCAGTTCTTCGATTATGAAGATTTAATTGATTAACCATAACCCAATAACCACAATTACCATCACTAGGCATGTAACAACCCAAAATTTAGGCTATAATAATTAATTAACGAATTAATTAAATAATAAAATAACTTTGTGAAATTATCAAAATTGAGCCACGGAAAATGCACCATTGTGTCTGTAGTAATTTTCTAGTCAATTTCCATATATAGATTGTCAAAATCGGAGCTAAAACGAAGAAGTTACGGAAGAAAGAAGAATTCAGAAAATAAGAGAAAACAAAAAGGAAAATAATAATAATAAAGGGGCTAGGTCGACCCTCCCATCAGCTAGGTCAACCTGTAGGTCGACCTAACTCAAATGGGGTCGATACCCAGGTCGACCAGCATGCATTCTTGGACGAAGTTTCGTCCAGGTGAACGAATAACGTGTTTTCGATTTTTACTCCATCTTGTGCGTCCGTACTTCCATCCGATGGTTTCCATCGAGCCTATGATGTGGTTGCACTAGATTTAATCTTCAAATCCAACGGTCTGAGATCCAAAAGTGACACTATAAATAAGATCCTAGGCCTGGCTATTTTTCTCATTCAGATTTTCTCTATCTGGGTTCATTGCCCGAGGCTGGACCCTAAAAGGAATATTTTTCCAAGGAGAAGATCTTTTTAATTAAAATATTTATACCCCTCAAGTGGATCCGGGAAGGCCAAGGAAAAGAGCTAAGGACCACATGTGATTGTTTAAGTAATTATTTTAGATTTTGAAGTAATTTAGAATAATAAGGTTCCAATAGTTGTAGTTTTTCTACAATTTTGGGACAACCTTTATGCAAGTTTATTTACAGTTTTTAAGTAAATTTTAGACTTATTTTTCAGTCTATTTTCATTTAGCTATTCTATTTCAGTTATTTGAAATTATTTACTATTAATTATAGCTTTCTCAATTATTTACAGTTATTTACGGTATTTACAGTTATTTGCTGTTATTTACGTTTTATTAACACCTATTCTATGTTGGGATTTATTCTGTAAATGTCAGTTTCTTTTTAATTCCCTTTTTACACGAATGGAATAAATAGAAGAAAATGATTCGTTAATATGGACTAAAATATAAGAACACTGAATTTACAGAAAATGGGATGTAAAATAAGAATAACTGTAATAAATTGGACTTAGACTGAAATAGGCAAATTTAAGACATTTGCAAGCATAGTTATAACATGTAATTATAACTAAAAAGAGAAAATAAAAGAAATGGCAGAAGTAGCTTATTTGTAAACTTAGGCCTTGGGTTAAGTAAATAAGAAAAGTTATAAAACACAAGTTATAATTAGAGACAAAACAGAAGAGGCTTATTTTAAAGACTTGCACTAAATTAATAAGCAAATATAGCAGAGATAATAGAAGAGACTTATTTTAAAGACTTAGAATAATAAGAAAATAGAGCAGAATTAACAGAAGAGGCTTATTTAAAGGACTTATACTAAGTTAATAAGCAAAGATGGAAGTAGGGACCATAACCAGTAGCATTCCCTTTCAGTCAGGAACTGATGGTCTCACAACAGATTAGGTGAGGCTGGGACACGTTTATGCTAACTAGGGTAACTAAGGGGCCAATAGATAGAAGCTCAAATAAGGAGATTTGGGCAAGAGGCGCAACTAGATTTTGTTTGTTAGGACCCGTATCGGCAGCATTCCCCTTTCAGACTAGGACTGATGGTCTTACAATAGATCAGGTGAGCTGGGCACGCTTATGCTATTTAGGATAGGTAGGAGGTCAAAAGAGGGAGCAACGGATAGTGCGAGCCTAACGGTGGCCGAGCGTGCGGCCTCGGTGCAGGGAGATAAGTCACTATTGAGTTCCAAAGTGCTAAACATGTGTCTTTTGTTGTGGGAACCACAGGATGGGACTAGCTCACACTACACCATACAACTCAATTAGCCACACCCAAATGCGAAAAAATTGCCACGGTCTAGAGCCATGGCAATTTTACCATGGTCCATAGCCGTGGTAAAATAAATTACCATGGTTATTGGCCGTGGCAATTTTGGAATGGCCTTAGACCGTGCCAAAGCTATCAAAAAAATCCACCCTCCACTTCCCAGTACAGATTTCAACGTATACCCATCTTCAAAAAATAGAACGCTCCTCTTTCACAAATAAAAAAAAGAATGCCATTCTTTCCCTAAATCTAAATCGATCACCGTCCCAGATCTCATCCATTTTCACTCCCCCCGTGTTCAGATCTCATCCATTTTCACCCAAATCGATCACTGCTAGCCTGTTTTCATGGTATAAGGCAACTAGTTGAAGGCGACTACTAGTGAAGGAGCTTCTTGACATAGAAGTAAGTGAATTTTTTTTAATTGATGCTGTCGTTTGAAAGCAAATCTATTGATTTGTGATTATTTCGGAAGTAATTAAATATTATGGGATGATTGTTGGTAAAGTTGGGTTACCCAAATCGAAGTGATTTTGTTTTTTTCATGAAATATAAGCATTCGGTTTTTTAAATTAGGTTAGTTTGAATTTATTACGGTTTTCCATTACCAATTGAAGTGGGAAAAGTTAATTTTCAGTTGGTTTTTGCTTTGCTGTAGAATTTGAGAATACTCGATTTTGATTAACCAAATAATACGAAAATTTTGAGAATTTAGAAGTGTAGATGATTGTATCTAAAAGTATCAGATCCATGCCTATTTAAAGGTATCGTTGTTTTAGTAGTGGTCATCTACTGAACTGATAATACAGTTCAATGTGTTTATCTTTATTACCAATTGATCTACCGCTGAACCAATTATAGAGTTGTATTGGTGAATGAAAAATCCAAAGGAGATGGACTTGTCAGTTTTGAGTAGTCATTTACGTAAAAGTGCTACGTTTAGGTTTTTGAGATTGATGATGGCCAATCACCTTGATCTTTAGATACTTGGTCCGAGCTAATTAAATGACTTCAACTATAGTTTATGGTATCAATTTTGTCTAAGAACCCAATTTGGAAAATAACTAGTAAGTTGAGATGGACGATAAAACCGAATTGATTAATACAACTCTTTCGCTGAACTTTCCCATTGCTCTCAAAGCCCACATTTCCTATGCTTCTTTTTGGCTTCCTCGAGAACCGCGTATATCTTAAATTCAACAACTGAAAAACTGCGAAGGAATCAGAACGACTGTTCCCAGTTTGTTTTCTTAACATATGTTAAGATCACTCTTAATTATAAATAGAGTTAAGCATCTTAAATATTAAGAGGTTAGGAAATAAAAATAGTACTTTAATGACAATCCCACTTGGGATTGAAAATACATAAGGTCAAAAACCTAATACTGCTATACAAGAATCATAAACCGGAGATAGCAACATGGGTGGAGGTTGATTTGCAAATTACTAGCACTAAAAACAAAACCTGCATAAATTCAGTATGTAAGCATAACATGGTAGAAAAAAATATTACAATTCCAACAATTTATATAAAACAATAGCATTTAGGTATAAAGTAATACCCTGCCCATCCTTTGCCCATTCACCTTCAAGACAAACCTTAGTAAGATTTTATATAACAATTTGCATCTCTGCCAAATTTGCATGCTTTACAAATCTAGCGATCTTTCTTGTTATATATATATACAGTTTTCTTAGATTGTACTATCTATAGGGTTCGGTAATCTATAGGCTCTATTCTTATTGCATTTTTAGCTATCAAACTGTTAATACAAATCATGAATGAATATGTATAGAATTGTTTTATAAGTCCAGTGAATCCATCTGTTTTGAGTAGTCACTTATATATGTGATAGTGCATTTTAGTTTGGTTTCAGATTTTCAAATGTAGTTCTAATATATATACATATAGTATTTGCACTAGCAACTATTAAACTGTTAAATAAGAATGGGTGAAAGAATCCAATCGAAGAACCATACGATATATAGAAGGAGTGCAGAAGTTTATTGAATTCATTGTGGAAAATGGTGGTGATAAGGAAATCTATTCTTGTCCTTGCATACGGTGCAAAAATATGAAAATGAAGATTAAATTAGATGACATTCATTATGATGTGCACGTAAATGTGCATATATATATATATACATCCATATTTTATCTCTTTTTATTTAAATAAACATCATATTTGGGCATTTTTACATGTTAAAACCAAAATTCAATTATTTTCAAACCATCATATTTTCATCTTCATTCAGGGGCAAAATGGTCGTTTTTGTGCATGTGTAAATTTGAGAATTTTTACTTGGACATTTTTGGTGATTTTTATAGGAATTTGGATGCATATGGAAGAGGCTTATATGAAGATACATGCATGCACAAATGAATACAAAGGAAAGAAGAGGGAAATAATTCAAGTTCAAGATCATGGAGGACCCCACCCACTTACCTTGATTTTCAATTAGGAGCTAAGCACATGCTAAAAGGTCATTAAAACTTCATGTACATTTAAGTGGGGGATTAGTGGATGTTAATGATTACTTGGTGGCCACACTACCTCAAGGGTATTTTAGGAAGCACCCTAAAAAGAGAACTAGAGTTTTATGCATGTATAAATAGCCCTCTTATGTACATGAACATATCTTGGATTCTCTCTTATGTTTACTTAGGAAATTAGCAAGTTGTAAACACAAATCAAAGTGAAATAAAAATGCCTTCCAAGCCTCTTTCTCTTCTCTTTTCTTCTTGCTTTTATTTACTTTTTTGTTGATGTTTTATATGCTCTTTTCTTTGCTAGTAGATTAAATTTACATTCATGCAAGTAGTGTAGATTTTCTTCTTATGCAAGTAGTTAGTAATTAATCCCTCTTTCTTCCTTTGCTTAGTTTCCATTTCCTTGCTTTTTAATGTTGAAAATTACAAGTGTTAATTTGATAACACAAATGAGTAGCTAAACCCCTCCAATTTAGGGGTAATGAAGCTCTCTAACTTTATGTAATTTCAACAATTTTATGGTTTATGATCTCTTTGGTTTATGCTTCATGAGAGTGAATTTTGATGCAAGTTTATACAAGTGGATTTGATAGCTTATGTTGCTTTAGCAAATGAGCTATTCTTATTCAACATAAACACAATTTGCATCATCATTTGCTAATCCATTTTTGATTTTGAAAAGAAAGTAAAAACAAAATTTGATGATCTATCTTGCTAATTACAATAGTAAATAGATCATACTTAAAATAGCTTTTGCTTTGGCTTCATTTTCATGAGAATTTGTAAGTGTATAATTGTTGTATTATAGTTTGATGGTTTGAGTTATGTTAATCAATAACATAAACAAACCATACTTTTGATCAATGCAACAAATATTTCACTTGATTTCATAACTAGAGATCATAAATTATTTGTTTGTTGATTTACAAAAATATGAGAGTGGATTTGCCTCTAAATTGTTCTCTAGTCCAATAGTTTTTAAATCACATTTTAATTCTAGCTTTAGTTTTTTTTTGTAGTTAACAACGTCCTCTCACTTTGGTCTAATTTGATTGAATTTGAAAATTTTAAAATCTTAAAAATTCCTTGAGGATCGACCCGTACTCGCCACGTACTTCAATAGTACGTCGTGCGCTTGCGGTTATTTTATTTTGAAATTTATTGGCATTTTTCTAATCGATATAAAATTTGCCGTTAAACAAGTTTTTGGCGCCATTGCCGGGGAATAGTTTTGATTTTAAGTTTTCTATTCTTCGAATTATTTATTGTTTGATTTGTGTTGTGTGTTTTTATTTTGTGTGTGTTTACATAAAAAAAGAAAAAAGAAAAAAAAATATATATTTTGTGTGCTTGTGTGATTTTATTTGCATTTGATTTGTTGTTGTTCTAGTTTGCATTGTATATTGCATTTCTATTTAAAAAAAAGAACATCACAATTTTAAAACACGAACAAAAATATTTTATTTCCTTTGCAATTTCCATTTCATTTTTTTACATTGTCATTCACATTTTCATTGTACATATATTTTTTATCCTCTTTTCACTGTTCTCAGTACAAAACTGCTCTCTGCATGTACACTGTTCACTGCCCATCACCTTCACAACAACCAACCATCTCCAGACCATTCCCTTCCCTCTACATCTACATTACATCAAAACTGTGCCTGAACATCTTCAAACTTCAGCAGTTCTCACACCTTCTTTCCAAACTGCCACTCCACCATTCATTTCAATTCCTACAACATCCCACTGCCTTTTCGAACAAACATCACCTACAAACTGGTCGTCACATTATAAACTTCCCACAATCTTCATTGCAGACATCGCAGCAGAAACCACCATATCCAAGCATCCCCCAACCATCTTTCCCACTGTTATTCCACTGCTTGCATTCCCATTTGTCAGACCATCAAAATTGCCTACCTCCTTAAAACCGTCATCTCTATCATACCATCAGATAATTCCCCCCATCATCAGACCAAACTACATCTGCTCACACTTCTGTCAACTTTCACTGTTCTTCAAGACATCACCATAATCACCTTTTCAATACCACTGCCAGCATTCAACAACCAGAAACAACAATCACCAGTGGCCACTACTCCACAACATCATCACTCTTCACCACAAACTTCCAGCCTACAAACTCCTCTGACAGTCGACAAGCTACCAATTTTAACAAGCTAAACTCAAACTGCTTGCTTCTCCACAACTTGTCACACAACTACTAACCAACTGCCTTCTGACTTCATCACTATCTTCAGACCCACCCTGCCTTTTCATCTACTGACAACACTACCATTTCCTTACCACCTGATCACCTCACAGCAACTTCTAACCAACCATCACCAAAGCACTACAAAAACATCACTACATAACCAATATCATCAGCCACCATTCTTCCCCTACCATTCAAACAACCAACTTGCCAGAGACAACTACAACTACATAGCTCCAACTACAACGTCAATAACCAGTACTATCAAATAACAATCACCCTGTTTCATTGCTGTGCATTTCTCGATTAACCAGCCTGCTCATTCACAAACAAACACTATCTGCTCCAACAAAGCCATCCTTCACTTCATCAACATACAAACATTCACCCATTCCCAATACAATTTTACCTTAGCCCATATCTTCACTGATACTCAACTACTACGCTGGGCAAAACAGAGCAACACCACAACAGCATCCCACTGTTACACAACCTAAGTCACATTTCCTCACAAGCCCTCCTCACGCGACCTGAAACCTTCCTCACAGGCCCTCCTCATCGCTTTCTCATACACATTTCCTCCTACCCCAGTCACGAAATCCCTTATGAACCTTCCTTCGCCACCAAAACCACTCGCAACCTCACCAGAAACCGCGACTTCGAACAACCTTAATTAGCGACCATCAGAGCATCAACCATCACAGCCTCATCCACCTTCCTATTCAAACCACTACTTCGTCAAATTGTTCAATCTCGAACAATAATACTCACTGCTTCTCAACATTGCCTCAAACCCAAATCGCCAGCGCTCGATCACCTGAGACTACTCACAAAAATCTTCATCCTCGAACAACAGAATCGAACGAATTTTATCGAGTAACCTAAACTCGATTCAAGTGGAACCAAATTCAAATTTTGAGAGAATGAGATCATGACCTTTTGTGTAGCTGAATTCGATTTTTTTTAAGTGGAACTGAATTCAACTTTAAGTGGGATTGAATTGTGACATTTTATTTCATTTTATTTGTATTTAGAGAGACCGGGAGGACTTTGATTATCTTTGAGTTTGTGGGTTATCTCATCTCTTATTGGGCCGGGTAAATTTAGTTTTAACTTTTAAGTTTTCTTCCCTTTTTTTTTTGCTTTTGTTTCTTTAGTTTTTATTTGTCCTTCTTATAAAAAAACAATAAACAAGTGTAATTTTTTTTTGTTTTCCATTTGTTTTAGTTAAAAAAACAAGTTTCACTTTATTTAAATTTTCATTCTACATTTGTTTTCACTTGTTTTAGTTTTTCTTGTTTTAGTTTTCATTTATTTTATTTTCATTTCATTAGTTTTTCACTTGTTTTATTTTCTTCTTTGATAGATATATATAAGAAAACAAAAGGTTGTATATATATTGATTCATTCCTTTTCACGTGGCCAAAGCAGATTAAAAGGAAGAAGTGCTTGCTAAAATAAACCGCTTTGCTTGCTTTGCTAATAAAAAAATCGCTGCTAAAAAAAATTCTGCTAAATAATCTGCACGCTCTGGTATCGTGCTTTCATCCTTTGTTTTTGGTTTGAATTGCATTGTTGTTTGCTTGCATTTGCATTTATATATAAAAAAAATTCAAAATCCAAAAACAAAAACAAATATCATTTTAGTTGCATTGTAAATTCACGTTTAATTTTTGTTTTGCATTCATCTCATCTTGTTTTTCTTTTCTAAGGGAAATACCCCCAATTCACATAAGGTGAGGGATTTCATCACCCTTTCCTTAGCCCACCAACGCATTTCATCATAGAATTTGACTAATAATAAAGGTTAGACATTCGACTTAAGGGTGTCGCGAGCTCATCTAGGGCTTAATTGTATATTCACAATTGTTTTTTTGAACAATTTTATTTCTTGGTGTCTATGTTACGACAGAGTAATAACCAGTTATAAAATTTACGGTGATACGTAAATATTATTCTGGTTGTACCTCTGAAGGTACGTAAACCTTCGATTGCATTGCTACGGTGATTCGTGGTGCACCGATAACCCTTGGCCGTTACTTGGCTGAGAAATATTTTTGTTGATTTAAGACAGTGTGATTATACAATTTTGGGTTAGGAGCTACTAAGGATAGAAAAGTTGTAATTAAGTCCTTTGCATTCATTTAGTTACATTAGTTCATGCATATTTAAAAAAAAATCAAAAATCCAAAATCCAAAAAAAATTGTAAACTTTACTTAACTTAGTTTTTAATCAAAAAAAACCCTTTTTTTCCTTTCCTTTGAATTTTTTCAATCAAAAACAAACATCCAAAAAAAATATAAAATCTTTTCAAAAAGAAAAAATTTTAAAAATTCAAAAACAAAAAAAAAATCAAATTTCCATTTTCTAAAAACCAAAAAAAAATTCCTTTTGGTAAATATTTGAAATTCAAAAAAAAAATATAAAAATTTGAAAAACCAAAAACAAAACAAGAAAATCAAACTTCTCTTTTGAAAATAAATTTCACTTGGTAAATATTTTTCTTCCTCTAAAAAAACAAAAACAATTTTTCACTTCGTTTTTTCAAATCTTCTTTCATTCATTAAACTCGATTCTAATTTCTTTCTCTTCTCGACTTTCACTTGTGCATGAGTACTTGGAATCGTGACACAACAACAAATCGTTGGACTCGCGACTCAACCACTAATCGTTTAACTCGAACAGACGATCCTCCTGAAATGGCGAACGAGAACGCCCCTCGAACTCTTATGGATAGAATCTTTCCCGATAGAATTTCTATTCCATCTTGCATCAGGTTACCCGCCCCTACGGGTAACCATCTCGAAATTCACTCGAACCATATTGCCACGCTTTCGAAATTTGGCAATTTCGAACACGATCACCCATACATTTTCTTGACTAAATTCGAACAAGTTTGTGCAACCATTAAACTCCAACAACTTTCTGACGATGGAATCAAACTTCGACTAATCTCATTCGCTCTTACGGATTACGCTGAAAAATGGTTGTACAGCATACCATCGAACTCGATTAAAACATGGGAAGAATTCGTAAAAGCTTTCTTAAAAAAGTTCTACCCTTTGGAAAAAATGAGTAGAATCCGAAACGAAATTGTAAATTTTCATCAATTCAAGGGAGAACCATTTGGAAAATATTTTGAAAGATTCAAAGAGCTTTTGATAAAATGTCCACACCATAACTTCGAAAAATGGACGATTTGCCAAATTTTATACGATGGACTCGAAAACAGCTCACGAACCATGCTCGAATCAATGTGCCGGGGCAACTTTCTTACCCAACATCACGACGATGCTTGGCAATTTTTGAAAACCTCGCTGAAAAATCATCCCAATGGGAATGGTCGAACGAAAAATCAATTTACTCACGATCGAGTGTAAACTCGATAGGATCTTCTTTTGCTTTGGAAGCTAAGATCGACGCAATGATTAAAAAATTCGATAACGTTTTCTCATCGAATCAAATGAATCAAGCTTCCCAACCGATGTGTTATAAATGCAACGATCCTAATCATATAGCCGATCAGTGTCCCAATTCTGTCGAACAAATCAATGCTTTCAATAAAGCCAAAAACGACCTGTTTTCTCCAACGTACAACCCTGGTTGGAGAAATCATCCGAATTTTGCGTGGAACCAAAACAATCCCAACACGAATCCGATTCGTCCCAACTTTCAAGCATTTCCGAATAATGGTTCGAATCCTTCATTTCAACCCAATAATTTTCAACCAAACTTTGTGGGCCCGTCCCATAATCAACCGCAACAATCAAATTTTCAACCAAATTCTGTTCATCCTCCCCAAGACGATAAACGTTTAACTTCGCTTGAGAAAACTCTTGACACGTTGGCTAAAGCAACTACTCAAAGCTTCAATCAACCATCAATTTGCAAAATTTATTGACTTCATATATGCAAAACACGAACCAATAAATTGCAAAACTCGAAATGCAAATGAGTCAATTAGCCATGTCTGTAAGTGAACGCGAACGAGGAACATTCCCAAGCCAGCCCCTTCCAAATCCCAGAAATCAAAACACAAATTCAAATCAAGCCCATGTTGTTCAAGATAGCAATGTCACCCAATTGAATGCTATCACAACTCTTCGTTCTGGTAAACAAATCGATAATCAAGTCGTTAATCCAAACGATTTACCGGAAACCTCTCTCGATACTTCTAAAACAACGAACGAATCCGAACAGAACGTGGAGCCAAATATTGAATCGAATGCCAATCAAAACTCTTCTTTTTCTACTCGAGTAAACCCGCCTACCGAGTATCGTGTCCCATTTCCACATCGTCTTCGACCAAAGAAACACTCGGACCAAATGGAAAAGATGTTGGAAATTTTTAAACAAGTCAAAGTTAACATTCCTCTTCTTGACATTGTTCAACAAGTCCCCACTACGCAAAATTTCTTAAGGACTTGTGCACCCAAAAGTGACACACTCAAGTGCCCAAAAAAGTCTTCCTAGCCGCCAGTTTGAGCGAAGTCTTGTCCCAATCCATGCCCGTCAAATTCAAAGATCCTGGCTGCCCTATGATTTTGTGTATAATTGGTGACAAGACGATTAATAAATGCTTGATAGACTTAGGTGCGAGTGTCAACTTGATTCCATATTCCATGTACGAACAATTAGGCTTAGGTGAGCTCAAACCCACAAAAGTTACGCTTCAATTCGCCGATCGTTCCATTAAGAAGCCCATGGGAGAAATCGAGGACGTGCTCATTCGAGTAGGGCAATTCATATTCCCCGTTGATTTTATCATTCTCGAAACACAACCCGTGTCAAATCCCGCGAGTCAAATTCCACTAATTTTAGGTCGACCATTCTTAGCTACCTCAAATGCCTTAATCAATTGTCGTAATGGTTCAATGAAAATTTCTTTTGGAAACATGACTTTGGATCTCAACATCTTCAATCTTGAAAGCCAATCGAACGAACCTCATGACCAAATGTTGGAAGTTAGTGCCATTCACGAAAACTTTGAAAATGAGACACTTGATCTTAACGATGAACGCGACGCCGAGTACGAAAAATTGTTTCATGAAATTCCCAACGAGATTGAATACACTCTTCCATTTGAATCGCTTCCAGTTGAGTCCGAATTTCAACCCAACTCTTTGATCGAAAAACTCCCAAAGTTGGACCTCAAACCACTTCCCGATCACCTTAAGTATGCATACTTAGGTGAAGACGAAACGTTGCCCGTCATAATTTCTGCAACTCTCTCTCTTGATCAAGAAGCTTCTCTTCTCTCTATTCTTTCGAAAAATAAGGAAGCGATTGGATGGTCGATCTCCGATATTAAGGCAATTAGCCCTACTATTGTCCAACATCGCATCCATTTAATCGACGGTGCCAAGCCTATTCGTGACGCGCAACGAAGGCTTAATCCAAAAATGAAAGATGCGGTGCGTGATGAAATTCTTAAACTTCTTGACAACGGAATCATTTACTCAATCTCTGATAGTTCATGGGTTAGCCCAATTCACGTTGTACCGAAAAAGTCTGGGCTAACCGTTGTCAAGAATGATTCAAACGAACTTATTCCAACTCGTACTCAAACGGGTTGGCGTGTTTGCATTGACTATCGAAAACTAAATGCCGCAACATGAAAAGATCACTTCACACTTCCTTTTATTGACTAAATGCTCAAACGTTTAGCCGACCACGAATTTTACTGCTTCCTTGATGGTTATTCCAGCTATAACCAAATTCCTATCGCTCCCGAAGGTCAAGAGAAAATGACTTTCACATATCCATTCGGTACCTTTGCTTATCGACGTATGCCATTCGGACTTTGTAACGCTCCTGCGACTTTCCAAAGATGCATGGTTGGAATCTTTTCCAACATGATTGAACGCTTTTTAGAAGTTTTTATGGACGATTTCTCAATCTTTGGCGATTCTTTTTCCCAATGTTTACATCATCTCGAATTGGTTCTAAATCGATGTAAAGAAAAACATTTGACTTTGAATTGGGAAAAATGCCACTTTATGGTCAAACAAGGCATAGTCCTTGGACATATCATCTCAAATAAAGGCATTGAGGTAGACAAAACGAAAATCGATGTCATTGCAAATCTACCCATTCCCAAAACTGTTAAGGACATTCGATCATTTCTTGGACACGCTGGCTTTTACCGATGCTTTGTGAAAGACTTTTGCAAAATTGCTCGTCCTTTGACGAATCTTCTTGGAAAAGACGTTTCTTTGGATTTTAACTCTGATTGTATCTCTTCTTTTGAACATCTTAAGAATGAACTCATTTCTGCTCCAATCATTTGTGCGCCCAATTGGGATCTTCCTTTTAAAATAATGTGTGATGCTTCGAACTTTGCCGTTGGTGCTGTCTTAGGACAACGCATCAACAAGACCCTTCACGTGATTTACTACGCAGTATGACTTTGAACGACGCTCAACTCAACTACACAACAATCGAAAAAGAGCTTCTAGCTGTCGTTTTTGCTCTCGAAAAATTCCGACAATACTTGATAGGGTCACACATTACTGTGTACACGGACCACTCTGCGCTTCGATATCTCTTCGCTAAAAAGGATGCCAAATCCCGCTTGATTCATTGGATCCTTTTACTTCAAGAATTTGACCTTACAATTAAAGACAAAAAAGGATCCGATAACGTCATAGCCGATCACTTGTCTCGTCTTCCGAACGCACCATCTTCTTTGCCAATTAATGAAAACTTCCCCGATGAACAACTCCTTTCAATTTCTATGGACCCATGGTACGCTGATGTAGTGAACTACTTAGTCACTAAAGAAACTCCCTCATCGTGGTCCAAACAGGACAAATGCAAATTCATGTCCCAAGTGAAGTATTTCTATTGGGACGATCCATACTTGTTCAAATATTGTCCCGACCAAATCATCCGACATTGCACTACAACAAAAACACCCTTTAATAGCGTTTAAAAAACGCTATTAGGAGCTATTATAGCGTTTTTTCTTACGCTGTATATTAACATGTTGTAATAGGTTAGTGACCTATAACAGCAACATACAAAACGCTATAAGAGACGCTATGGACAAGGACATTTCATAGCGTTTTACGAGTGCTGTAAACATGACTTTTAATAGCCTTGGAAAGTCGCTATGAAGTGAAACTATAGCGTTTTAATGTCTGCTATGTAAAAACAGGCTGGTACACATATGAAATATACAACAGCGTCTATAGACGCTATAGAACACAATATTTTACAGCAATATCTGCTGCAATAGCACATTGTATGTATAAGTACAGCTACTTTCTATAGCGGTTTGCTGTCTTTTATTGCGTTGTTTTTTTGTTATGAAAATTGTTTATAGCACTATCATAATGCTGTAGTATATAAAACTGGAAAAAACAACCTTTCCATAGCACAGTTAAAACGTTATAAATTTTTATCCCTGCGGTTTTTTTACTAGGTACATCCAAGCTTACAATTCTACTAATATATTATAAAATTTCAAAAAACACAATTATCACATAATGATGTACGTAATCAAATGAAGACATAAGCCAAACCTCAATATATATTTAAATATATATCCATAATATTTCGTACACGAAGTTTCAAATATTTGTGATCTTAAAAAAAACAATACATACAACCATAGCTGACCAAAACGATACATACTAAAAGCAAAGATATATGAACGTCAATACAAAATACGTTAACCCAAGCATGACCGATTTGAAAGAGAATGAATGCAGCAAAATAATTTTTCCTTCCTTCTAGCTTGTAGTAACCCCGGTATCATCATACAGCACCTGTCAAAACGAAGCACATAAGTTATTTTTCAAATCCAAACATCATCCGCAAGTTATATAATTTTTCATAATAAAAAAGATAAAGACTGTTAGTACATCATTTTAACTAAATAGACTGCCAGTACATCAGTTCCCCCCTCTGTAACAACTCACCAAGCCTACATATCACATTCTACAGCCATCATCCAAACAGACTGCTCATATCGCTACAGCCACCATTCAAACGGCCCTGCACAACCATCAAACTGCTCCCTATTGCAAACATCTGATTCTACTACAAACTCTCCACTACATATCCTCCTCGGCCATTCAAACCCCCACTCCCTCTTAACCAACATCATCAAGAAATACATACTCAGTTGCATCTATACCATTCAACCCGGCAACTTACCACTGCTCTGATATCACTGCCCCTTTCCTCCACTGTACCCACACACCCACATTAACCAACATCATTCAAAAATTGGCTGCTATTACAACATCGACCTTGCATACAACTGAACTACCAATACATTCATCAACTCCTACAACACACTGCTGCATCCTACAACAAGTATTTCACCGAGCCTGCCTCTTTCCAAAACCCAGACATCCCATATACTTCATCAACCTACATAGTGCAACAATCCATCTGCCTCACAACAACATCTTCCACCACCCTCTGACTAACATCCCATATTACAACTACATAAACAAACAAACTATCCCAAATATCCCCTGCATCATCCTGCCAGCACTGCCCCTTTCATCTTCATTCACTACAAACTGCTGCCATAACTTCCCCGCTGCAGTGCACACGCCAAACTACTCCCGTCTACACACTACTGGCCACACAACATCAAAAAACACTTCAATCACAACACAGCAAATACCCTCCGCCACGACTTCCTCAATCTTTCACCGCCTTCACCAAAACAGAAAAAATATACTACAAAGAAACTCACAACTGCATCGCCAATCGACTGCGCCCTATATCCACTTAACCAACTCCGCAACCACCTCCTTGCAAACAACCGCCCTTTCAATCTCGCACTCGAACATCACCACTCCAATTCGCATATACCGCCAGAGAAATTACCGCACTTAACCAACATCTTCACCACTCTCTGCTGCTGCTTACACCCTTCTCTGTCCACATTTCAATTTGCATAACACAGTCAACCCTTTCTTCTGCCTTGCCATCACTGGCCATACTCAACCATTATACCATCACCTGAGAACTGTCAACTGCATTTCTCCAGTTTCACCGTTCACTCCATCCATTGCTATCAAAATCACCGTTATCGGACCAACAACAACCACCCTGTCACCAAAACTGCTCGCTCTCCTGTCTTTGATCACCCACCAAACCAAACTAACATACTTCCTTCTGTATTAAAAACTCCCCTCAACATCATCACATATATACCAGCACTTAGATCGACATCGAACATTGCAACTGCACCTCCCCTTCCTTCAGCAGTACAACCAGCCTTCATATACTCCATCAACCTCACCTCTCCGACCACTTCACTTCTCATTCACTTCACCAACCTTCCACTTTTGCTTCAGCCACCTCTGTCATTATCAACTCCTAGCATAAATCTACACCACAACTTCACTGACGACAGTCTCAGCTGATAAAGTTCCACTGTGCAACTGCACATCACCACATAAAAATCACCTACACCAAACACTTCATCACGTAAGTGAACAAACACCACAATCAGGCCTGAACCTTTTCTTGCAACTTAATACACTCCATCATCCATATATCACTTCATACAAACTGCCATAGTAACCTCCACTTACCACTGCAGCACTCTCCCATCATAGCAAAACCACCAATCAATTGCCTACAAATACTACATCACATCACCTCCTTTCAACCCACATCAACAACCACCAGAATGCTATAAAACTGTTGCTGCCCTGTACACAACAACCATCCCCTATATACAACCACCACAATGCAAACCATTGTCACGCCACTACAATACCAGGCATTATACAATGCAGAAGAACAAAAACTGCATTTTCAGTTATAAATATGATTTAAACAGCAAAACCCAATCACCCACTTTCTCTCACTGTCGCAAATGCCATATGCCAAACTCGAACTTAACCCTCTTAAGGTATCATTAAACTAACATTGATGCCTTTTATGTTTCAAATTTTGACACATGAACTGAAAAATAAAATAAAAATAAATGAAAGAAGTTATACTTACTAGAATTTGATTCCATTATAACGTTCGCAATAGGCCAAGCTATCATAGTGCCAAGAGCATCTTCAATGACTTCTAATTCGGATGTTGTTCTCCATAGACGTGCTTTTGGAATTTTTACAATTTCTACCCAAACTTTAATTGCATTTTCCCCTAAAGGAACACAATGAACCGTTGAAGTTGGATCGGTTGAAGACACGCGTCCTAATGCAACTATTTCTCTCTTTCCCGACCAATCGATCAGCTTGCATTTACCATTTACCATAAAATTTGTACTCTATCAATAAATAAAAAGGCTATTTTATTATGTGCTTCAACAATTCGTAAGATGAAAAAAAAGTGAATCAGTTATAAATAAGTTTACCTTCTCGACAACTCCGGCATTACTCCTATGATCATTCGATGATGCACCGTTAACGGTCTCGATAACTACTTTTGACTCAGGCCATGCGACTTTGATACCGGCTTCCCCAACTCGTGTCAAACCTTTAGTGGGCCTCCATAGAAAAGCATCTTCCACTTTTGCATAATCTATCCAAACTGCAACGGCATCCGGTCCAAGAGGAAGATCATTCACAAATCTTGGAATAATTGGAAAATATCTCAACACTTTGACTGGAATACCTTTCATTACCTCTTTCGTCCGCTCATTTATCTTCCATCTCGAAGAACCGCATTTGGGACAACTAGTCAAATCTTTGTATTCTTTTCTGAAAAGACAACAATCATTTTTGCAAGCATGAATCTTCTCAAATCCCATATCGAATACTTTGAGGAACTTCTTTAGTTCATATAAAGTCTTCGGAAGGACATTATTTTTGGGTAATGACAATTGCTGCACGCTTAGAAGCTTATCAAAACCAGTATCAGATAATCTGGTTTCACATTTCAAATTATACAACGCAGTGATAGTAGATAATTTTGTTTGATCTACGCAATCAGGATACAGTGGAGTTTCTACATCTTCCAAATTTTTAAGGAAATCATCTGTTCGCTTTTGTGCATCATCATCGTTTTTATTCTCGGAGAAAAAAGTATGGTTGACAAACTCTTCATCTTCAAAGTGAATGGCTTGAAGTAACTCATATGTGTCATCCAATTTCACTTTTTTAGCTACATTTACTTGCTCGTCGTGACTATACCACTTACTGCACTTGTATAAAGGATCCATTCCTCTAATAATCAAATGCTCAACAACAATGTTATCATATTGATGAGTAAGATTTCGACAATCTAAGAAAGGACACAATTTTTTTTTCATATTTCCTAAAGTTCTCTTAGCGGCATGCACAAAATTCCATGCTCCTTGCTCGTACTTCCTACTAGTTCTAAATTAAAATTAAAATTAAAAAACAAAGTTATTGACATAAAAAATCAAATTTTAATATTAATTTCCAAGTTAAATATTAATCCAAATATTGTATTCTTACCTATGCAAATGCACCCAATCTTTTTCCATCGCCATATATAATATTGCAACAAGCAAATTTCTAAAAAAACAGAAGCACAATATGTGGGGAAGACTTTATTACCGATGCACAATCTGTCAAATTAGAGGGAAAATTTTCTAAAAAACAAAAGTTAAATATTATTTCTTATGTCAACTGAGTTTAGCATACTATGTCAACTGAGTTTACTTCAAATTCATAATAAAATAGCATTCTGCAGCAGGGTTTAGTTGTCAACTAAGTTGCTATTTTGGCAATGATTCGACTGAATTGTAAACTGAGTTGTTTTCATGTTAAATAAATTGCATATTCATGCTTTTTGACGCCTGAGGCTTTTTTGGAATATTGAGAATAAATTAACATACGATCATCATAAACTCAATTAAGAAGGCAACAAGGCGTTCAATTCACGTCTACAAACAAAAAAAACATACTTAAAATAAAGAAACTGCAACATCAGTACTTAGTCTTAAATAAATTTTCGAAATTCCATAAACTTTTGATCACTTTAAAAAACTGCATTTAAAAAAAAACAGAAACTGCACTAAAAACTGCATTTAAAAAAAACAGAAACTGTATTTAAAAGAAAAACTGCATTTTAATTTTGTTTTAAATTACATTTAAAAAAACAAAAACTGCATTTTTAAATTTTATTTGATCAGAAGTTCAACAAAACAGTACTTGCTTACAGGCCCGGCCCTGACCCAAGGCCACCAAGGCGGTGGCCTAGGGCCTCCGATATTTGGGGGCCTCAGTCTTTGATTTATATATGATATTTGATAAAATGTTTGTAGTCTTCATATAAAGTAATATAGCTCAGTGGTAAAGACATTCTACTTCCACCTTGAGCGCTTTGGTTCAATCCCTGCATTTAGTATTTTCAGGGTCTTTCATTTTTTCCTCACCTTCTTCCTTTCTTCTCCGCCTTGGGCCTCCAAGTTGTCAGGGTCGGCCTTGCTTGCTTAATCTTTCATTCGCAGCTAGCATCTATGATGGAAACACCGATACATAATACGTAGTTAATTAATCATTCAAGACAAAAATTACATTCCGTAGTTTGACATTCAGAAATTTGACAACCATTCTTCGTATAGTCTGAAATCAAAGGGTTACTAGGCTGTAAGATCAAACTGCAAAATACATTGATTTCCCACTCAATATATTAATAATGCATATTTCTCTAGCAATACTCGATATATTAATAATGCATATATACAATATATCATTTTAACTACCTTTTTTATACATAATGAGAGCAAACTAAACAGCGAATAGAACAGACTGCGTAGCTATTTTTCTAAACAAAAGGACGGGCTATTAATATGTATATTTAAACACAGATAGTATTAAATAGTTAAGACATATAACCTATACCATAAAACATGAACAGTCATATGTCTTTTTTTTGCGTCTATCGTCAATAGCATTGCAGACACGATTTCAGTTTCAGTTTAATTTAATATTCAGTAGTTTACTATTCTGTAAATGGTAGAACTGATCAGGTATATTCTACTTACTAAATCCAACCAAATTAAAACATAAAATAGTCTTTTACAGAATTCATGAAATTTGATTTCTTTGGGACCCTTTTTTTAGCAGATAAGTTTATGGTCGGGCCTTAGGGATATTACACATCTCAAACGAAATGAACAAAAGAGCATTGATTACTGTTGTTGTTGTTGTTGAAGTATTCAATAAATATACTTCTTATTATGGTGATTAATTATTGTTGTTGTTGTAGTATTCAATAAATAAAGTGATTTATTCAAGTTTAGGCTTTGATATATGATAGGTATATTCTATCCAAATTTTCAATGACACAATTTCTGATATAAATAATTTTCCTTATATGACCATCCAGAATATGCATTTGTTCTTAAATATTGAGGTTTGATAAAGTAAATGATAATAAAATGTACAAAAACTAAGAGGATTTTTAATTGACTGTTCAAAATAGAGATTCAGGTAATAACCTGAAAGTCTTCCAAGTGCACTTTGCCCATCTTTGAAATCCACCGCTGAATTTTCTTGTGGTGCCTGCTATAATAGAAAACAAGCTGAAGCAAATTTACAGAGGGACAGCAATTAAAACAATACCAATGACTCTGAACTCATGCAGCGAAATAATGCAAATATATAAAATTGGCATCAAAACAATTGTGATAGTAATAAGCTTTTTTCTTAGGCCTATACATAAAATTTGTTATTTAATTTATAGTGGATATTCAACTCGCTTATAATTCAACAAGATAGTTATTTTGACTCGGGTTAGTGACCATACACCCAAATTGTTAAGGATTCTATTACAAATAATGCTGGTTTACTTTTGGTTTTACTATAATTGCACACAGCCCCATCATTCAAAATAGCAAAACGATGAAAGCTTTAGAATGCAAGCATGTGAAAACATAATCATCGTTATATAACAAAAAGCATAGCACTATACATTAATAATCTCTATCAATAATACATGTGTATATGCTATACATATACCAAAAAATACATATATATGAATGGATGGTTTCAACAACATAGTCACTATACAAAAAGAATCGTACATGAAGAAAACACAACCTTTATGCTTACAATGGTTTCAAGGCTCAACTAAATAGTGCGTAGAAAAATACTCAGTTAAAAAGTGTTTTTGCTTGATGAACTTGCATAACTAAGAAGATTTTTGATACTGAGAGGACACAATCTTAACTTCTGTTTACATGAATTTATCTTATAACTATACACAATATGAGATTATACTCTACCCTCTCTTTTTCTCCAATACAAATCCTCTCTTCATTCGATCAAAATAAAATCCAAAATACAATATAAAATCAATATAAATCCCCTCTAACAGTAAATCGATCATTATATTTACATATTTACATCTAACTAAAGAAAGTTATTGATCTACACTACTACAAAGTTGAAACATTGCATTGCTCTTACGGGATAAGTACCTAATTTATTAACTTAACATACTATTGCCTTAGGAATTAGGATGAGAAGAGATAAGTACCTAAATAATTATGAGTAATCTCCCACCGAACTGGAGCAGTTAATCGCATGTCAAATCGCAGCCAAACTAACCCATTCACCAAATTCAACGATTGCATTTTTGGAGAAATTTCGGTGTGCAAATAGATAATGAAGCTCGTGTAGATCGGACTAAGAGGAGTGTGGAGGAAAATTTAGGGTTTTATTTGGAGATTACAGGATTTGAGGAAGAAGAAACAGATTTTAAGAAAGAAAATGGCTGTCGTGTTATGGGATAGAGTAAAGGGGGAAGAAAATGAAATTAAGAAACGAAGAAAGCGGGAGCATGAAAATTAAGACCGCCAATTATTTGACTATAGTACGCTATAGCAATGCACGGCTTAATAAAATGACAGCAACTACCGTCACGCGGCTGTCTTTTGCTGCAATTAATAATAAATTTTGTTGTAGTGTTGCATTCCGGATAAAGAGATTAGGAGTGTTCTTTCATTTTGCCACAATCAAGTGTGTGGTGGACATTTCGGTCCTCGAAAAACTGCGGAAAAAGTGCTTCAGTGTGGTTTCTATTGGCCTTCTCTTTTCAAAGACTCGTTTGAATTTTGTAAAACTTGCGATCGATGTCAAATGCTTGGACGAATTTCTCGACGAGATATGATGCCTCTAAACCCCATTCATACGATCGAAATCTTTGATGTTTGGGGTATCGACTTTATGGGACTTTTTTCCAATTCTTCTGGAAACTTGTATATCCTCCTCGCTGTCGATTATGTTTCAAAATGGGTTGAAGCCGTTCCTTGCAAAACCAACGACCATAAAATTATTGTGAAATTTCTCAAAGAAAACATCTTTTCGAGGTTCGACACACCTCGCACAATAATCAGTGATAACGGAACCCATTTTTGTAACCGTTCTTTTGAAACTTTAATGAAAAAATACTCGATAACCCACAAGTTATCCACTCCGTATCATCCTCAGACTTGTGGCCAAGTTGAAGTTTCAAATCGACAAATAAAACAAATCTTGGAAAAAACTGTTAACAAAAATCGAAATGATTGGTCTCAGAAATTGACCGACGCGCTTTGGGCTTACCGTACTGCTTTTAAAACTAACCTTGGGATGTCGCCATTTCGTTTAGTTTACGGTAAAGCTTTCCATTTACCCGTTGAAATCGAACACAAAGCGTTGTGGGCAATTAAGAACTTAAACTTTGATCTTGAGAAAGCTAGCGAAAACCGAAAACTACAACTCAACGAACTAGAAGAACTTAGGAACGACGCATATGAAAATGAGAAAATTTACAAAGAAAGAACCAAAAATTTTCATGACAAGTCAATCCTAAGGAAAACATTTTCGCCTAACCAAAAAGTTCTTTTATATGACTCAAGACTTCATTTATTCATTGGGAAACTTAAATCGAGATGGACCGGACAATTTGTGGTACGAACTATTTTTCCACATGCTGCCGTAGAAATAGAAAACCCCAAGGATGGATCGGTTTTCAAAGTCAACGGTCATCGTCTGAAACCTTTCTTGGAATTGCCAAATAACCAAGAGGAGGAGCTCATGATCCTTCATGAGCCAAGCTACGTCTAGTAAGAATGTTAACCCTCTTTTGTAAATATGTACATAGTTTTCCCCGTTACACTCATTATATCATGCATTGACTGTGGGGACACAGTCAAAATTAAGTGTGGAGGGGAGTCTCATTTTCATTTTTTTAGTTTCATGGCATTTTTGAATTTTCATTTTTCTTTTAACTTAAAAAAAATCTCAAAATTTCAAAATCTCAAAAACATTTTCTTTTTAGCATTTTGATTTATTTTTGAGGAAACACTATGGGATAAGTATAAGTTTTGGTTAATAAATTGAAATTTTTGAATATTTATTTGTCTTAACAAAAATAAAAATAAAGCTTGATTACAAATAACAATGGTTTAACTAGTATATAGGAAGGTTCATATGTGTTAATTATAAAGTATGTTCTAATTGAAAATCTTTGTTTAAAAAAAATGGTAAATTTAAAGTAAAGGATATAACATTTTTATCTTCTAAGTTAAATGGTGCTAAGATGATTTTTCAAAACTCTCTCTTTCTAAAAAAAGAAAAAAAAACATTTGTATATATGTATATATATATATTTTTAACACCTAGAGTCATGTGTTCACATTCGTGTGTTCACTCGCCATGCTCTGTACCCTTCTCACGTAAGCCCGAAAGGTAGTGCATGATCGGTATATCTGGCCTCAGTTTATATGAGTTAGATGTATGTATATAAAAATTCTTTTTAATAACGCCTACAATCGATAAGTGTTCACACTTGTGTGTTCACTCGCCACGCTCTATATTCCCCTCACACCAGTCCGCAAGGCAGTGCACAGGTAATATATCTGGCCTCAGTTTACCTGAGTTTGGCATATGTAAATATTGTTAATATCAATGAAATTTTCAAGTAAGAGAGAGTAAGCAATTGAAATCCAAGCACCATTTTAACTTGTTTGATTTAACTTGTTATTGAAAAGAAATGAGAATACCACTTTGACAAACTTTGATAATCAACTAAGGATTTATTTCATAGTTACACTTTGTTATCAACCGAAATAACGAGTTAAACTATTGTCTATTTGTTATGATAACTTGATTTTTGTTGGAAATTTTGAAGAGTAAATGACTTAAATTTTCAAGATAATGACCAAGACTTATATTTAACTTCTTTGTGTCGATTTAAGAGTAAATCCGTCATTTGTAAATATTTTCAAGAACTTGCATTCATCCCATTATAAATAAATCTTGCATTTTGTAAATATTTTCACTTTGCATCTGGATTTTGTGGGTAGTATCCACTGAAAACCCTCATGAGACAACACTCGTCCTACTGGGGACACCCAGAGGTTTAACGGCTTGTTGCATACGCTCAATGCAATCGTGCTCCCTACGAAAACGGAGTTATCTTAGTTTTCCTTTATTCGAGGACGAATAAAAAGATAAGTGTGGGGGTATTTGATGTGCACGTAAATGTGCATATATATAAATACATCCATATTTTATCTCTTTTTATTTAAATAAACATCATATTTGGGCATTTTTACATGTTAAAACCAAAATTCAATTATTTTCAAACCATCATATTTTCATCTTTATTCAGGGGCAAAATGGTCATTTTTGTGCATGTGTAAATTTGAGAATTTTTACTTGGACATTTTTGATGATTTTTATAGGAATTTGGATGCATATGGAAGAGGCTTATATGAAGATACATGTATGCACAAATGAATACAAAGGAAAGAAGAGGGAAATAATTCAAGTTCAAGATCATGGAGGACCCCACCCACTTATCTTGATTTTCAATTAGGAGCTAAGCACATGCTAAAAGGTCATTAAAGCTTCATGTACATTTAAGTGGGGGATTAGTGGATGTTAATGATTACTTGGTGGCCACACTACCTCAAGGGTATTTTGGGAAGCACCCTAAAAAGAGAATTAGGGTTTTATGCATGTATAAATAGCCCTTTTATGTACATGAACATATCTTGGATTCTCTCTTATGTTTACTTAGGAAATTAGCAAGTTGTAAACACAAAGCAAAGTGAAATAAAAATGCCTTCCAAGCCTCTTTCTCTTTTATTTTCTTCTTGCTTTTATTTACTTTTTTTTGATGTTTTATATGCTCTTTTCTTTGCTAGTAGATTAAATTTACATTCATGTAAGTAGTGTAGCTTTTCTTCTTATGCAAGTAGTTAGTAATTAATCTCCCTTTCTTCCTTTGCTTAGTTTCCATTTCCTTGCTTTTTAATGTTGAAAATTACAAGTTTTGATTTGATAACACAAATGAGTAGCTAAATCCCTCCAATTTCGGGGTAATGAAGCTCTCTAACTTTATGTAATTTCAACAATTTTATGGTTTATGATCTCTTTGGTTTATGCTTCATGAGAGTGAATTTTGATGCAAGTTTATACAAGTGGATTTGATATCTTATGTTGCTTTAGCAAATGAGCTATTCTTATTCAACATAAACACAATTTGCATCATCATTTGCTAATCCATTTTTGATTTTGAAAAGAAAGTAAAAACAAAATTTGATGATCTATCTTGCTAATTACAATAGTAAATAGATTATACTTAAAATAGCTTTTGCTTTGACTTCATTTTCATGAGAATTTGTAAGTGTATAATTGTTGTATTATAGTTTGATGGTTTGAGTTATGTTAATCAATAACATAAACAAACCATACTTATGATCAATGCAACAAATATTTCACTTGACTTCATAACTAATGGTCATAAATTATTTGTTTGTTGATTTACAAAAATATGAGAGTGGATTTGCCTTTAAATTGTTCTCTAGTCCAATAGTTTTTAAATCACATTTTAATTCTAGCTTTAGTTTTTTTTTTGTAGTTAACAGCTTCCTCTCACTTTGGTCTAATTTGATTGAATTTGAAAATTTGAAAATCTTAAAAATTCCATGAGGATCGATCCGTACTCGCCACGTACTTTAATAGTACGCCGTGCGCTTGCGGTTATTTTATTTTGAAATTTATCGGCATTTTTCTAATCGATAGAAAATTTTCCGTTAAACACATTATCATCTACTCAGATGGGGAATTGTCCAGTCATATACCATTTGGCATTTTCATAGAGATGAATCGACAGAGAAGCAAAAACAATCTATTAGTCAAGCCATAAGTATTGATGAGGCTGAACATCCTAGGATGGAAGACTTGGTCAATGATGCTGATAGATTTCATCATTTTCAACCTACCAGTCCATTGCTCGATAACATCGGGGAACCGTCTACGGTTGATGTTGATCAGTTGACCAATCAAAGGAAGAAGTGCAAATCACTTTTTGATAGTGCAAAAGAGCTATTGTATCCTTCATGTTCTAAAGGTATAACAACATTGTATGCCATTGTGAAACTGAATAGCTTGAAAACTCAATACGGCTTTTCCGACAATGGTGTGACTGCACTCCTCGAATTTATAAAGGAGTTACTCCCTGAAGGTAACACACTACCGACAAAGTACCCCGACATGAAGAAGATGATTAAACAAGTTGGGATGGATTATAAGACTTTTGATGCATGCATTAATGACTGCATGTTATACTGGAAAGATGACGCAAACAGAGTTTCTTATACAATTTGTAACGAACCCAGATATAAGACAACATTCAACGAAGAGAAAAGAGCTACCAAAGTACCTCAAAAGACGTTGAGACATTTCCCTTTAATTTCTAGATTGAGGAGACTGTATACCATACCATGGATAGCAAATGCTATGACTTGGCATGCTCCTGCCAAGTCCGATTCAAATGTAATGCATCATCCACGTGACACTTCTCAATGGCGAGCTGCAGATTCTTTTGATCAAACATTTGCTACTGAACCACGAAATATCACACTTGGAATAGCAACTGATGGTTTCAATCCACATGTGTCTCTAGCCAGTGGTTATAGTTGTTGGCCAGTAATTATAGTACCATATAATCTTCCTCCATTAACGTGTATGAAAAGAGAGTTCTCAATGTTGACACTATTGATTTCCGAGCCAAAACAACCAGAGAAGGATATCGATGTTTATTTACAACCGTTGATAGACGAGTTAAAGCAGTTATGGGAAGGAGTCAATGCATTTGAATCATTTAATAATTCCAAGATCACAATGAGAGCTAGGATGTTGTGGGCAATTCATGATCATCCTGCGCTCGGTACTTTATCGGGGTGCACAACTCACGGCTATTTTGCGTGTCCTATTAGTGGGGAAGATACTTGTTCTTATTATCTTCCTGAAAGTAAGAAGATATGTTACATGGGACATCGAAGATTTCTTCCTTCCCAACACAAGTTGCGAGACGATAAGGCAAACTTCAATAATGAACAAGAATATCATCGTCCTCCATGGCCATTGAATGGTTATCAAGTTGAAGAAAAGGTAGCTAATATCAAGATGAAAGTTGGTAAAAGCAAACAAGAAATCGGTCGAAAACGAAAAAAGAAAACCGATTATGAAGACCTTATCAATGTTCCTGCATGGTATAGGAGGTCTATCCTCTTTGATTTACCATATTGGAAGCAAATTTGGTCCGACATAATGTTGATGTTATGCATACAGAGAAGAATGTCACTGAGCATCTCATCAGTACAATTATGGGTCATAAGGACAAGTCAAAAGACGGCATCAATGCACGCAAGGATTTGAAAACTATGGGTATAAAACAAAAATTGTGGGTGAGGAAAGATCGTGAAACAAATAAAATAACTATACCAGAAGCAACTTTCACTTTGAGCAAAGAAGAAAAGGTACGGTTTTGCACCATTTTGAAAAACCTTAAAGTACCTAGCAAATTCTCTTCTAACTTCCACAACAATGTGAGCATCTCCTCATGAGCTAACAAATATGAAGTCACATGCTTATCATGTCA
Source organism: Allium fistulosum (assembly GCA_030737815.1). NCBI lineage: Eukaryota > Viridiplantae > Streptophyta > Magnoliopsida > Asparagales > Amaryllidaceae > Allium > Allium fistulosum. The sequence goes on from CM060902.1 coordinate 460,288,043, forward strand.
TAATGCAACAATTAATTTCGGTATTGCTTCAACATTCTTATCCACAACATAAGAATCTACGTAATGCTATACACCGTATAAGTCTATTCTTTAACATTTTGTGCTCAAAGGTAATCAATAGGGAACATCTTTTAAAAGCAAAGGCTAGTTTGGTAGAAGCAATGTGTGTGTTTGAAAAACATTTTTCACCCGCATTTTTTGATATCAGTATCCACCTTATGGTTCATCTAGCCGATAAAGCATTAATTTGCGGCCCTGTTAGATATAGATGGATGTATCCTTTTGAATGGTAAATTACTAATTTTTGTTTTATTCTTCATCATTCGATTTAAATAGCTACCAGTTATTACAATTAATTACCTACATAGGTTAATGAAAATATATAAAGGATATGTGCGCAATAAAAAATATATTGAAGGGTGTATTGCAGAAGGATATATTGTACAAGAAGCTAGTTATTTCTGCATGGAGTATATGCCAAAAGGAGGTGATGGCACTCATAAACATACCCGCGAAGCGTTTTTAGACGAGGATGATGAGTTTGCTGGTGAGATGCCTCTAGATAGTGGTAAAGATATAACTTTGACCCAAGTGCATTTTGAACAAGTTCGTAGATGAGTCCTTAATAAGTACGATGGATTGGATGAATGGGAGAAGTAAGTTCACTAATTTATCCTGAATTTCCATTATTGTAAAATAAATTAACTCATATATACATATTGAAATGTCTATCGCAGGAGGTATAACATCTATGTGAAAAGTACTAAATCTAAATCTTGAAGTAGGGTTGCATCCGTGGAAACTTGTCAAAGTTTCACTCTATGGTTACATGATGAGGTATTACATCTTCTTAGGTATTCATGTGTATTTAAGTGGATCATACACCATCACGATCGTGTTTTTTTAGTTGGTCAAGACAAATAAAGTTGATTCAACTCTTTGACGGTTGGTGAACGGACCGAAGTTCAAGGCGCGTGGTTATACGAAGTACCTATTGAATGGATTCATATTTTCACCAAAAAGTTACGAAGAACGGATGGTAACATAAGATAGTGGTGTTTGTATGAGAGCAATTACAAAATTTAGAGCGAGCGGGAAGGATAAAAATTACAAGAAAGCGAAAGCAATGTATTATGGAGTTATTTAGCAGATAATTGAGTTGGATTACATCGACTTCAAATAAATGGTTTTTTATTGTGATTGGGTAAAGATCGAAGATAAGGTCAATGGTTGTAAGATAGATCCCGTTTCAAACTTGATTACTATTAACTTAGAGAAATTAAAGACCAAAGATAGAGTGAATGAAGAGCCATTTATTCTTGCATCAGAAGCGAGTCAAGTGTTCTACTCAAAAGATTTAAAAAGTAACGGATGGTTTGTGGTTTTGCATACACTAAAATGGTTGACTACAACTGTGGATGACACTGAGTTTCCTATTGTCTATCAATCAGCTTTCGAAGACAATAAAAAATTAGAAGACCTTACCAAATGCATATGTTAATATAAGATGTATTTCTTACTTGAAATGAGTTTAATTTCAAGTGTGATTGAATTTAGAATTTCTTCACTATTTATGTTTGCTTGTGCTTCATTTTCGTTTTATGCACCTACTCTGATATTTATGCTGCATCCTCTGCGACATATATGTTTCATCCTCTAATATATATTTACGTTGAACATGACTTCACCATCGGTATATGCCTAAAGACAAAGTAGAATGCATGATATCGAGTTTAAATAATACAATTATTTAAATAAATAAATGGAAAATTTGCAGATAAGCATGATAGAAAATTTATGCGACCTTTGAATGATTATTTAATTTGTTTATCATAGGAAAGATCATGTTTGCTTACCTTGGATTTGGACTGTTTTTAATGGATACTGCTCATATTTTCTCCACCTATATCGCCCTTTTTCCAATACTGGTTCTCTGCAATCAAGAAGATGATGATAATTCTAAAATTAAGCAGAACAAGAAAATCATGGTTATTTTTTTATTCCAATTTGCTTTTATAAATGAAAATCATGGTTCTCTAACACCAAAACTAACCCAAGCAAGCTATGATTTATTAATATTAAGGCCATTATTTAGTAACATTTACAAAACATTAATCTAGTTAGAAAACTTGTCTCTTTCGAATAAAAGAATTCTCTAATGGAGTGCATGACAAAATAATACTATGTACAACGACATTAATAATTATTATAAAGAGAACTGCCAATGCACATTGTAGTTTTGGCTTTGTGAGAAATTAATTAATATCTAAACTTTTGCAAATTGAGCTAAAATACTTCAAAATACGGGTAACTGACAACCACAAGCTGAAATTGATGCTACATTCACTAAATAATGTATTCAGGATATTCAAAAGAGAATACCAAGATATCTTTCTTTCTAGAAATGAATACTTAGTTTATCTGAAAATAAATAAGCTGAATATTAAGTTATGTTCTACTTTAATTTTCTTAAAATGTAGCAACTCATCCATTTCCTCCTTACTTGAATGCAGAACAAATTTGGATTATGTGATCAACTTCATGTTACATGTTAATTAACTGCATGAACTTTTGGAAATTATAGTAAAGTTTTCATTTGGAAATTATAGTAAACTTTTGGACATTGACGACTGATTTACAATCAAAAAACATAAATCAAATAGTCATGTGATTTACTGATATTTATAGTCTGATGACTGATTCATTGATTTGTTTAAAATAATATATGTCAGTTAGATATATAATGCCTCTAGTACATATAAATCCCCTTACAATGTAGCAGTTGTCATAAATCAGTACTGTAGAATTAGGTCCTTCAAAATAATAGAAAATGGCAGACGATGATCCTACCAGCATGCAATTGTACCTTGTTTTCATAATAGAAAATTTAAAGTCTGGTATGAAATATCTCAAGTTAAGCTTTTCTAGTTCATCTCATTAGAGATCTTAAAATACAAACTTATAGTTGTTGCTCATATCCAATTATTCTATTTTGTAAGCATTTCTGGAGCTGATACAATCAAGAATTGTTTGTTGCAGGTGGTCTTGGTCGTTTGGATTGCAACTAAGAAGATAGTAGCAATGTCAGAAGCTGTAGAAGCGTCAACCCATTCAATTACACATTCATCCTCTACACAACCCGAAAAAGTTGAGATAAATGCATTAGGTGCTCCTATTTCAAAAAATGCTGGAAAAGTAAGCAGTCGAGTTGGTAAATTGGTACGAATTCATATGCCGATCTCATATGAAAGTTGGGATAAAGTACTTGAAAAATACGAGATTGGCGTTTGGAATGAATTGCTGGTAAGCTAAAACTGATTTGTACCACTTTCAGTTTTCTTTATATATATATATATATATATATATATATATATATATATATAAAATTCTTTTCTTACGTAAACAACTCTTAATTTTATAGAAATTTTATGATATAGAGTCAGATTCAAAAGACTTGTTTTTTTTTAAAAATGACCGAGTTATTTAGGAAACACAAGAGCGAATTGAGGATAAACTATTATGACAAACACGATAATGACAAAGATAGGCTGAAAAATTATCCACTAACAATCGCCCAAGAAGATTGGAATGAGTTTGTGAAAAATGAAGCAAAACCCGATGCAAGGGAAAGAAGAGAGATATGCAAAAATACAGATCGCTGTACAGCTACGGTCATCATACTGGACGTACAAGTCACGCTGTAGTAGAACATGAAATGGTATGTTTGTTTCATTTTTTTATTAAACATAAGTAAAATATCACGAATTGACCTCCTCTTGTTACTATAGGCTTACTTCCTAGCATCTAAATTTCATTTGGTACTTCATAGCAATGCACCCAACAAAACTGCATATGTCTAGTTAAAAGGACTACCATTTGTGACAGTGTCATCAAACTTAATAACATAACCTTGCAGTTAAACTTGCATATGTTTAGCTATAATTTTCCATGAACCAATACTTGCATAGGATACAGACTGAGAAAAGGAAACCAAAATTATTTTTTACATTGAGCAGTAACATTTAGAATATCATTTGAAATTTTGTTGTGAATATATCACACTAGCTTAACAACTTCTGATTTGTTCAAAATTTATGGTGAGTTATAGAGAAATGAACGTTTACGATTTGACGAAAGATTTTGGTTCTGATATTGCTATTAGTTATTTATAATCACTTGTTATCACAAGCCCAATTAATGATGTAAAACCAATCCCTTTTTCCATTTATTTGTTCTCTTCTTAAAAAACAAAACTAAATAAATAAATAAATAAAAATAAAAAACAAACAAACTGCACATTTATGTAATATTATTTCATCTCACATTTACGTAATATTATTTCAATAAGATTGGCCTATTATGGTCAAAATTTTCATATGAAATTTCCATATGCATGTTCTACTCTATTTTAATGCTTATTTTCGTTCTTACATCAGGTATACATAAAAGATCAAAATGATTCATTATAATCCCGATCACTTGTACCTTACCTTTTTTTTCATCATGTATACTACTATACTAGTTGGTATAATGACATATAAGTGATGTTAGCATGAGATAATGAAGTAAGTTGGTCCCAATTTCAAAGAGATGGATAATTTTTGGATGATAGGCATTATGTTTTGTACTGACCCAAGCAGTCAAGAAATACGATTGAACCATCTTAGTATTACACTTGACATTATAACAAAACCGCTTCAGTGACATTATAATCACAATATGATTTTTGAAATTTGAAATTTAATAATAGATGTTAGCAATAAAACTGTCACTTGAAATTTGTTTACACCTTCCCCATGATTTTCGAAAGACCCAATCTCCCTTGATAGTTCAAAAATAAAGTGTTGCCTTTTTCATACAATTTGATTCAATACAATAGTTCTTTGCTTAGCTATTGCCATTCATTGTACTTTGCTTTCACACTTTTGCATAGAAAATTATATATGTAAATTAGAAGTGCCTGCACATGCTTTCTAATATAGTTTGACTTGTTTTGTACACAACCAAGTGGTTGTATTTTGCTCTGTAAATTTCAAAAATAGCATGTTGCCATTGTCATGCTATTTTTATACATTAGGATGTCCTTCTTGGAAAGCACGTAAATTTTTATACATTAGGATGTCCTTCTTATCTGTAAATTTTACTTGTCCTTTTCCTTGAAGTATATTCACACACAAGCATTTATGACCTAAAATTTTTCAAAAGAAATGGATTGCCTTTGCTTCATTATGTTGAATTTGTTTATTTAGTTTGCTACTATTATTTGTACGAAATTTACTAAGATTTTCAGCATCTAAATTCTTGTGTAGAAATAAACAGGTATTTAACTCTATATTTATGCCAACTTAAGTAATTTACGATTGAAATATAAATAACTATATTTTAAATAAATCAAAATCAAATATATTATTGATTCCTTAATTCCTAATTTTTAAATAAACAGGTATTACACTTGACATTATAATCAACTTAAGTTTATTAACTGAAAATATTACAAATTTGCAAATGTATTATCACAGTACATATATTTTATATGCCTTTCGAGCTGTGCTAAAGTCAGCACCCAAACATAGATGCTCTTTTGTGTTCTTTTCTTTCAAAATTAATGATCTCTTTCCCTTTGTGTTGTTGTAGGCCAGTGTAAATCCGACAAAAGAAATCACACGTCGTCAAGTATGGGAGAAGACTCACACCAAAAAGGACGATACGATATCAGATTCGGCTTCTACGTACTTCGTAAGTTAAACAGATAATAATTCAGCTATTCTATAAAGTCTTTGTAATAAATAACATCTCAAGTATTACCATATTTTAGGATAAAATTGCAAAAGCAAAGGAATCAATCATTGGTAGTGATGAAGAAGACTCGCCATTGGATGAATATATCCTATCACAAGTGTTTAGCAGGGATAAAAGAGGTCGGACTCAAAGTATTAGATCCAAAATATCAAGGACCCAAGTTAAGGCTTGTACTATTGTGCGTAAACAACTCAAAAATACTCAAGGAGGCACAGAAGACTTGAAAGCTGGAATGGATAATATGGAGGGTACATTGAAGTCATTGGTTGACTTGTTGAAGGGACAATATGCGGATCAAGGAAATCATTTATCAGACATTGCTTCAAATGAAGGAGAAAGTGGTACACCATGTAGAAGTGTTGGAAGAATGCTGAATAATGACTTGGCAAATTCATTGAATTCATCTGGTTTAGCCAATCAAAAATGCGAAATCATGAACATTGACCTTGATGTCATTGCAACATCCACTGTTTGCAAAGATTCGACCGCATCCATTATACACGGAAAATCTTTACTTCCAACACATGCATGAGAAGTTAGTCGTGGACAATATACTGCTACCAGAAGAGAAAACATGCAAACAAAATCATCCTCTTGCTATGACCTTTGGTGAAGTTGGAATCGGTGGTTATGTGTGCCATCCGAAGAGTAATATTCGATATCTGTAGACCCATAAGCAGGTATGTATGTATTATTATACTTTGGCAGTTTTAAAATTTCTAGTAGAAAATGAATAACCAAAGTACATACATGCGCATTTCCTAGTTTTATATAATACAACACACATTAAACATGTTTAAGCACACATTAAACATGTAATTTAAAAATAATTGATTTGGTCATCCAAAAATAATTTATTTTGTACTAGTATTTTGAAAGCATTTGCCATACCAAATTTTAAGTTAATAGCAAGTAGTTTTATTTAAGTAAATAAGAATCAATGACGTGGAACCCATAGGTCTCACGGATCATTTTATTCAAAGTATAAGTGAAAATAACGATGAATATATATGCATTACCACGCTTATTTCTTTAAATCCATAAAAATTATTAATCATTGTCCATGGAAAGGTCATACGATCAGTTTCGTATTGCACAAAAAGTAATAATAATGCGTAGTAGCTAATTTTCTGTTTAGGAAGCAGTGTATGAAAACATATACCATATAGGTGTTACATAATATCACTTTCACTAAACCAATAGGTACAGCTAACAGCATGCATTAAGAATATTTAGTTTATCAATTAATTTTGGTGTTGATGGATTTAAACAAATCAAGGTTGCTGGTAGATTGCAGTCCTTTGTTCCAAAACCTGTCATAGTATTCTTGGTAGGTAAAACCAATATACAGCGTTTGATGATCTTCATCAACCAACTCTTTAAATGGCTTGATCAAAGCTTCTGGTGATGGACAATAAAATGTAGGGATCGAGATTCTCTCTCTTTCCCTGTTGACAACTGCTCTGTGAAGCACACTTTTTTATCTATCGTTGCTAAGTACCTACACAAAAATATCGTCTTCAGCAACATAATACTTATGCATAATACATTCATTTGCACCCACACTATTGATACACATAATATTTATATACACGCATGCAGTAGCATCATACCTGTATAACGTCGCCAATATTGATAACAAAAGTGTTGGGAATAGGATTGACTGGAACCCATTTGCCATTTCTGAGAACCTGTAAACCAGACTGCACACCATCTTGAAGAAGCATAGTAATTGCATTTGGATCTTTGTGTGCAGGCAATCCATACGTCAGTTCAGGCTGTGGGCATGGTGGGTAGTAGTTTATTGCCATATGCTGAGCCTGTTATCCAAGTGATTTTATTATGCTGTCTTTTTCAAGGCCCAGGCTTTCTGATATCGCCTCCATTATTATCAATGCTAGTTCCCTCCCGTTCTTTGAGTATTCAGCCACCACTTCTCTATTGTTAATTGATCATTTCAGATGATATTTTCAATATTGGATGAACAAAAGTATTTCTAAATGTGCCAGCAATGAATAAAACCTGAAGCAAGTAGTTGATTGAGATGCTTTAAATTCAATTGAAGATTCATCCACTGTTGACTTTTTGCATATTTTCTGTTTATTTTGCAGCTAGGGATTTTGCTTAGGGAGAGAATCTTCTAAAATATCTTTAATTTGCGTCTGCACGTGGGCTACTGAGTTCAATTTGTTGTCTTCACTTATGTATTAGATTCTACAGTTAGCTTGGAGTTGTCATTGCTTCACTAAGAACTGCAGTCATTATACTATGATGAAGTATATGCTTGGCGAATTCAGGAATCATTTATTTCTTATTATTTAGTGTTTACATGTACAATAGATGTTGTTTACTTGTTTTACTATGAACTAACGGTTTCACTATGAAATGAAGTTGTATTATGAACTAAAAGTTGTAAGTTTGTAATCAAGCACTTGTAGTAGTTGTATTATATATTGGGTTTGTCATCTATTACTTATTTTCTATTCACGTTATTTATTCCATGTACTATATATATTTCGAAACTGCATGTAGAATGTCTGTGTATCATAAAACTGCATTAAGAAATGGATTTGAGCTGTGGTAAAAATGGTTATAAGCTATGGTTGTTTTTCATTTCTCCACCGCTCAGGGCCGTGGCTAATTTATATTTAGCCACGGCTCTGAGCCGTGGCAAAAGTTTTTCTGGTGTAGTGTCCCAGTGGCTCAGAACCGTGACAAAATCGCTTTTCTGGTGTAGTGTCACAGTGGCACAACAGAGATAGAAGGCCGATCTAAGGGTAGAATTAGGATTTCAACCTAATTAAAGTAGGATTAAGAATTCAGCCTAATCAAAACAGTTATCTATGACAAGTGCAAACAATCTAATCGAACTATCTAAGCAAAGCAAATAGTTAAATCGTATTTTGTTCCAGCTTTATCTTTTCCTTTATTTCCTTTTATACTAGAACTGTTGCAAAGTCTATTATCTTTACCTTGCTTAAGAATACTAGTAATTACTTTCATTCACCAGACTTTTAGTCTGACTCACTCATCTATTTTCCCCTTTTCCCCCATAGGCCAGCAGAGACAAGGTAGTAGACTTCCAGCTTTCCAGGAGTGACATTCTTGGAGATTCTTTATGTATTCTTCTTCTTCTGTTCCAGTTTTCTTTTTATTTTAGTTTGGATGTACTGGTACTATTGAGAGGGATGGTTTTATTTATGTACTCTGATATTGTAACTGAGATGGTGTTTTTCATAAGACATATGTATTTGGTATTTTGAGACTTATTTTGGTTATGACTTATTTTATGAAGTTTGATTTATAGATAAGTTATTGTTTTAAATGTTTCCGCTGTTTTATTTATTTTGTCTTGTACATCTTAGTCTCTGTAAAGTTTTAGTTATACCTACAACGCACCACATCTTTTAGTGTGCCCTTTTTGGGTATACTAAGGGTTGTAGGGTGTTTCACTTGGTATCAGAGCCTAAGGTTACAAGATTCCTAAAGATTTGTTTTAAAAGTAAAATATTTTTCAAAATAACTTGTTTTAAAAGCATTTTTCAGAAAGAAACTCTTAGAAAAAAAATTCAAGTATAAAAGAGTTTTTATAAAAATCCCCTCAAAGTCCAGTTCAATCTTCTTTCGATTCTTTCGAGCCTAAATTCCCTTTTCTTTGCATAGTATGGCTGACTGGTTCCATAGAGCTACGGTACCAGAGGTGCAAGGATAAGTGCCCAATACAGCACCGGTAGGTGGAGATCCCTTTAATCCACCTACAACAACCAATTTTTCTAAGCTATGCAAGGACTTCGCTAGTCTAGGAGGCATAACGTTTTCTGGCATAGAGGATTTCATGGAGACACAAGCTAGGTTGAAGGATACGAAGCAAATGTGTAGGTTGTTAGGATTGGAGGACCAACAGAGAGTTCAGCCTACATCTTGGCAGCTGAAGAGAGAGCTTAATGAGGTTCTTAGGTTAGAAAGCTCTAAGAAGCCATGGTGGAAGAACAAGAAGGATAAGAACAAGAGGAAAGAAGGAGGACCTCAGAAGCGGATCAAGAAAAGTGGGAAATACAATAGCTGTGGACAGGTTGGTCATTACGTAAGGGACTGTAAGAATTATATGATGAAGGGAATGTGTTATAGTTGTGCACAGCTAGGTCACCTTAGTTGAGCTTGTCCGCACAGGACGGGGCAGAGAGCAGGCGCACCTACAATGCAAGTACAGGCTTTGGATACAGCACCTTCAAGTAGTGGACCGAATCGAGGTAGGAAAGTCTCTGTAAAAGATTTGATCTCTATTTCAGGTTTTTCTTATTCATACTCTTTCATTTCTAGTTCTTTGGTAGATTATTTGCACTTAGACATCTCTTTAGTAGTAGACCCCATTGTTGTTTCAAACCCCATAGAAGGATCGACACACTTGTCTATGATTTGTAGGGGTTTGAAAATTTTTATCCTAGGTGTAGAGTTTGATTGCGATGCCTATGTATTGGGATTCTCGGGGTATGGGATAATTTTGGGGATGGATTGACTATCCATATATGGAGCTATATTAGACTGCGAGAGGAGAGTCGTTAGACTAGAGGCATGCAACGGTAGGACTCTCGAGGTTTCTTGCGACCCACAGTGGTCAGTCATGTTGAGCTTCCTTTATTCCCTTGATTCATCATCAGGAGAGTTAGATTCAGTTCCAGTCGTCAGAGATTTTCCAGACGTCTTTGAAGAGGTTAGAGGACTACCCCCTAAGAGAGAGATCGACTTCAGGATCTATTTGAATGACAATGCTAAGCCAGTGTCATGCCCGTGAGACATATGGCACATAGGGAGAGGAAGGAGTTAAGTAAGCAAATTCATGAGCTATTGGAGAAAGGATTCATCAGAAAGAGCATATTTTAGTGGGGAGCACGAGTCGTCTTCGCTACAAAGGCGGATGGTTCCCTTCGACTTTGCGTAGACTATAGAGAGTTGAATAAGCTCACTAAGAAGAACCGTTATCCACTTCCTAGGATAGATGATCTTTTCGATCAGTTGGTTGGATCTTCGGTATTTTCTCAGCTTGATTTAGCCACTGGATTTCATCAGCTTAGCGTCGCTGACGATAGCATCGATAAGATGACATTTAGGACACCCGATGGATTCTTTAAATGGTTGGTTATGCCTTTTGGGCTAACTAATGCCCTAGCTTATTTTGTGGTTTTGATGAGCCGTGTTTTTAGAGATGTCCTAAATAAGTTCGTAGTGGTATTTGTGGACGCCATTTTGATGTTTTCCAAGAGTATGGAGGAGCATGCTATTCATTTAAAGGAGGTTCTTCATACACTTCGTGTTCATCAGTTGAGGGAAAAGTTCTCGAAGTGTCACTTTTGGCTTAAGGAAGTGTGTTTCTTGGGGTATAGAGAATGTCAACACATGGAAAGAGTTTAAGAAACAATTTTGTACTTTTAGGTTCGGATTGTAGAAATCCAAAAGGTTGTAGGCAAAGATTGGAGATGTACAATAGATTCTGTTGAAAGCCCATGTGTAGGTAATTGAAAAAAATTAGTTGTTTCAGATAAGCGGATTTAACGGCAGTGCCTTGAAATAAATATAAGTATAAGAGAGGAATAGGAATAAAACACTTTAGTAATGAGATTACCAAATTTTAGAAAGGGTACTCCTACGGTAGTAAGAAGAAAATCCACCTTATGTTTAGCCCAATAAAATGAAATTGTTAGAATTGAAAATTTGAAAATTTTCATTGTTAACATTTTAGATGTAAATTGTTTTCTTTATATGATGTAAATTTTGTTAAAAGTGAAATTCTTTTTGTAGAATTATAGAGCATATATAGCTCGCTAGTTTCTTTGTAGGTAAACGAAGATTTTAAATATAAAAACCTAGAGTGTATTAAGTATCGAAAGCATAGGTTACAACATTTATTGTTGTAATAGATGTTTTCGTGAAACATAAATGGGGCATAGACTATAACACTATTGTTATAGTAGGTGACTCCCAAAGGAAATGTTTTTACATAGTATGTGAGATTTATTAGTATTAAATCCATACACTAGTATTTTTGGGTTGTAGTAATAGTGTTTACGCAACATCTGTTTTGATCCAAATAAAAGTGTATTTTAAAGATAATTTCTAAGTATAGAAACAAAATGGTTTGTGAGTACACTTATTATTTAAATAAGTATGAGGAAATGTTTTCTAGTTATGGATATATTAAAACAATTTTGAAAGTGAGTTTTTCTGAAAAGAAAAGTGTAAGTTAAATATTAGGAAATTAATAAATTTCATAGAAATTGTCTATTGAGAATGTAGATTAAAAATACTTTAATCTATTGGAACAAAATGAATAATGATAAAATTTTCTATGAAACCAAATTATAAATAAAGATGTTGTGTGCAAGTTATAAGGAATACGTGAAAGAGATATACAAGGTATGGGAAGCACCATATTTTGTATAGCCTATTTCAAAAAGAAAAAAAAACATAAAATAAGTTCCTTGTAATTTCACATAAACATGAAGTCCTCTTTTAAAGGATTCTTAGAAGGTTTTAGCATTGATAATTTCTCATAAGAGAAAGTAGTTCCAATACGTTAAGGTATAAAACCATTAGGTGTAATAAGAAGATGTTTTGAAAACACGTAAGGACATTTTAAAGATATTTTGAAAGAAAAATGGTTTGGTGAAAAAGTAAATAAGTTTTGGAAGCGAAAAGCTTAGTAACAGTTAAATTTAAAATCCCAATTTTTATAGAAAGCTGTAAGAATGCAAGTCTAGAAAGATAAAATGTTAGGTAACTACGCACCTTTGAATTTAATAGAAATTTGAAAATAACACTTTTAAAAGCAAATTTTTTTGGGATTTGATGTTTTAAAAATTTAGAAGCTTTAGTTTTTGAAATAATAAATACCAAACCAAACTTTTAAATATGGAGTAGATAGGAATCATTTCCTAGGTGTGACAGAAAAAGTGTAAAGCTATATAGGAGATAGCAGTGATTACTTTTAGAAGTAATAATAGAAGTTTCCGTAAAGTGTATAAGACACTAGTGAGAACCTAAGATTGTTGCTTCATGTGTGAAGACTATAGGAAAATAGTATGGTGATATTAGTAAGATGGTAAGACACACATGGTTGAGGGTGTGTATTCTTGATTTTGGAGGAACTTGGAAGGAGCATATTCCTTTAGTAGAATTCTTATATAATAACATTTTTCAAGCTAGCATTAGGATGACACCTTTCGAAGCTCTTTATGGGAGACCTTGCAAGTCACCTTCATGTTGGGTGGAGTCTACGGAGAGATTGCTACTTGGTCTTGACATGGTTAAGGGGACTTCAGATAAGGTTGATTTGATTAGAAGGAGGATGAAAACAGCCTAAGATAGATAGAAATCTTATGCAGACAAGCGGAGAAGGGACATTGAGTTTGAGGTAGAAGACTTAGTTTCATTAAAGTGTCCCCGCTAAGGAAGGTGGTGAGGTTTGGATCGAGTGGGAAACTAGCTCCCAGATTCGTAGGACCATTCCCCTTTGTAGAGAGAGTAGGGAAGATGGCGTATCGAGTAAAGCTACCAGAGAGGCTCGTGGGAGTACACGATGTTTTTCATGTTTCGCACTTGAGAAAGTGCTTACATGACTCAGTGGAGATTGTGGAGCCTAGTCAACTGGAGGAGGTTGAAGTGGAGAGAGAAGCATCGGTTCGTCGTATTCCTACCAAGATCATTAGACGTGACATCAAGAAGCTTAGGAAAAAAGAAGTCCCGTTAGTGAAGGCGCAGTGAGGAGATGGTGTTGAAGACACTACGTGGGAAGCTGAAGAGAAGATTCATACCTCTTATCTGCATCTCTTTGATAGTAAGTTTTAGAATTTCCTATTTCCATCTTTAGTTTTGAATAGGTTCTTTCCTTTACCCTTTGGGAGGGTAGAACTTAGGATTTAACCTATGGATGGTAGGGTTTGATGTAAACATGTTATGTATGATGGATACAAGTGGTTGCAAGTGGTTGCTAGTGGATGCTAATGGACGCATATACTTACACTAGGCACTATTATTTCTTCGGGATCGGCCTAACTAGGACACTAGGGCATATGCATATGGATGTGTGCGCATTTTCATTTTTATTTTTATTTTATTCCATGGTTGTTATAAATGGATGATTATCACATGATTGTTACATTTGGATGTTGACTGTAGCATGCATATAGAACTAGCATTTATCATTAGGGAATTTGCATTCATTTGGATACATGACACGGACACGATTGCATAAAAGGAGGTCAACTGAATCAGTAGACCGCCTAATCTTTTGCATTAGTTAGGGACATTGTCACTACACTAATTGCATACGTATCATAAATCGCATTAGAAAAAAATAAGGACAATGGATGTAATGGATGATGGTTGAGTAGTTGGTTGTAGAATTTGGATGAAAACATTTATTTCATTCTTCTATCCTTAGAGATTTCGAGGATGAAATCCCCTAAGGAGGGGAGAATGTAACAACTCAAAATTTAAGCTATAGTAATTAATTAATGAATTAATTAAATAATAAAATAAATTTGTGAAATTATCAGAATTGAGCCACGGGAGTTGCACCATTGTGTTTGTGGTAATTTTCTGGTCAATTTCCATACATAGATTGTCAAAATCGGAGCTAAAACGAAGAAGTTACAGAAGAAAGAAGAATTCAGAAAATAAGAGAAAACAAAACGAAAAGAAAAAATAATAATAAAGGGGCTAGGTCGATCCTCCCATCAGCTAGGTCGACCTATAGGTCGACCTAACTCAAATGGGGGTCGACACCCAGGTCGACCCGCATGCATTCTCGGATGAAGTTTCGTCCAGGTGAACGAATGACGTGTTTTTCGATTTTTACTCCATCTCGTGCGTCTGTACTTCCATCCGACGGTTTACATCGAGCCTATGACGTGGTTGCACTAGATTTAATCTTCAAATCCAACGGTCTGAGATCCACAAGTGACACTATAAATAAGACCCTAGGCCTAGCTATTTTTCTCGTTCAGATTTTCTCCATCTGGGTTCATTGCCTAAGGCTGGACCCTAAAAGGAATATTTTTCCGAGGAGAAAATCTTTTTAATTAAAATATTTTATACCCCTCAAGTGGATCCGAAAGGCCAAGGAAAAGAGCTAAGGACCACAGGTGAGTGTTTAAGTAATTATTTTAGATTTTTAAGTAATTTAAAACAATAGGGTTTCCAATAGTTGTAGTTTTTCTATAATTTTGGGAAAACCTTTATGCAAGTTTATTTACAGTTTTTAAGTAAATTTTAGACTTGTTTTCCAGTCTATTTTCATTTAGCTATTCTAGTTCAGTTATTTGCAATTATTTACTGTTAATTATAGCTTTCCCAATTATTTACAGTTATTTACGGTATTTACAGTTATTTACTGTTATTTACGTTTTATTAACACCTATTCTACGTTGGGATTTATTCTGTAAATGTTAGTTTCTTTTTAATTCCCTTTTTACGCGAATGGAATAAATAGAAGAAAATGATTCGTTAATATGGACTAAAATATAAGAACACTGAATTTACAGAAAATGAGATGTAAAATAAGAAGAATTATAATAAATTGGACTTAGACTGAAATAGGCAAATTTAAGACATTTGCAAGCATAGTTATAACATGTAATTATAACTAAAAAGAGAAAATAGAAGAAATAGCAGAAGTAGCTTATTTTTAAACTTAGACCTTGGATTAAGTAAATAAGTAATAACACACAGATTATAATTAGAGGCAAAACAGAAGAGGCTTATTTTAAAGACTTCCACTAAGTTAATAAGAAAATATAGCAGAGATAATAGAAGAGGCTTATTTTAAAGACTTAGAATAAGTTAATAAGAAAATAGAGCAGAATTAACAGAAGAGGCTTATTTAAAAGACTTATACTAAGTTAATAAGCAAAGATAAAAGTAGGGCCTATAACCAATAGCATTCCCTTTCAGTCAGGAACTGATGGTCTCATAACAGATTAGGTGAGGCTGGGACACGTTTATGCTAACTAGGGTAACTATGGAGCCAATAGATAGAGCTCAAATCAGGGGATTTGGGCATGGGGCGCAACTAGATTTTGTTTGTTAGGACTCGTATCGGCAGCATTCCCCTTTCAGACTACGACTGATGGTCTCACGACACACTTAGGTAAGGTTGGGCAGGACCCTTCAGACTAGGACTGATGGTCTCACAGCAGATCAGGTGAGGCTGGGCACGCTTATGCTGTTTAGGATAGGTAAGAGGTCAAAAGAGGAAGCAACAGATAGTGCGAGCCTAACGGTGGCTGAGCGTGCGGCCTCGGTGCAGGGAGATAAGTCGCTATTGAGTTCCAAAGCGCTAAACAAGTGTCTTTTGCTGTGGGACCCACGGGATGGGACTAGCTCATAGTGGCACAACAGAGATAGAAGGCCGATCAAAGGGTAGAATTAGGATTTCAACCTAATAAAAGTAGGATTAGGAATTCAGCCTAATCAAAGCAATTATCTAAGACAAGTGCAAACAATCTAATAGAACTATCTAAGTAAAGCAAATAGTTAAACCATATTTTATTCCAGCTTTATCTTTTCCTTTATTTCCTTTTATACTAGAACTGTTGCAAAGTCTATTATCTTTACCTTGCTTAAGAATACTAGTAATTACTTTCATTCACCAGGCTTTTAGTCTGACCCACTCCTCTATTTTCCCCTTTTCCCCCATAGGCCAGCAGAGACAAGGGCAATAGACTTCCAGCTTTCCAGGAGTGACATTCTTGGAGATTCTTCATGTATTCTTCTTCTTCTGTTCCAGTTTTCTTTTTATTTTAGTTTGGATGTACCGGTACTATTGAGAGGGATGGTTTTATGTATGTACTCCGATATTGTGACTGAGATGGTGTTTTTCATAAGACATATGTATTTGGTATTTTGAGACTTATTTCGGTTATGACTTATTTTATGAAGTTTGATTTATAAATAAGTTATTGTTTTAAATGTTTCCGTTGTTTTATTTATTTGTCCTGTGAATATTAGTCTCTATAAGTTTTAGCTATACCTACAACGCACCACATCTTTTAGTGTGCCCTTTTTGGGAAAACTAAGGGTTAAGGGTGTTTCAAGGCTTGTCTTCTAAACCAATTATATAGGGCCTCATAAATTTAGGCATCTACCACAAATAATACTCATCAACTTCATTGTTCTCACATACTCTATTCTTCACACTTCTCGTTTTATATGAATGAACTGGAGTTAGATTTGAGTCATAAATCAATGACGCTCCAACATTCTCAAAGTAAGAAGGCTCTGTTTAGTCGACTTATCTTTTTTTGAAGGTCTACTTTCTTAATAGTTGTCACGGGGGGTTCTAAAATATTGGTTGTCTAAGGAAGGCTATTCTTTTCAGATCACTTTGTATTACAACTCTCACCTTATTGAGAGCTTTATCATTCCTACTTTTCAAAGCTTAGATTTTAGGAAAGTCAAAGAAATCAAGAATTGAACAGTGCGATGTAGGAGGAGTACAAGATAATTGCTTCCAAAAAAGTTTATGGCACTGAGAGGTGTGAAACAATGTGAATGTCTAAGTCTACGTGCATATGTGCACATGGTTGTCCATTTACTTGCCATAAAACACAACCATAAGTCGTGATACTCAATCCGACATTTGAAATGTATCCAACTCATTTAATAGTAAATCTTAAGCTTTATGAGATAAAAATCCCGATATTTCTTATAACACCTAGATTTTTGATAACATTATTTAGGAAATTTAGTTAGATAAACTGAATATAATAATGTGTTGATAAGAGGATTGAGATTTGATTTAATTAAGGTAGCCGTGCCTTTTAACTAATAAATTAAAAGAAAGGTTTAAAATGAATTAAAGGAGGGGTATTATGTAATGACCCGTAATTTTCGATAATTAAAAATAATAATTTAAATAAGATGTTGGTGTTAATACTGGAAGAAATAAGAATTTATGATTTATTAATAAGAAAAATAACTAGAATGAAATGTAATAATGTTAATGTAAGGTAATGGATGACTATTTTAATGTAATTTCAATTAATTGAAATGATTGTAAATATAAAATTTAGTTATAAATTGTAAATTAGTAAATAAACCAAATTTGCATTCAACGGTGAAATTATATGTAATTAATTGAAATGGGTTAATATAGAATAATTAATCAGTATGTGGATTTATTAGTTTTGTTTGTTAACAATAAACCTAGAAATGTGTTCGAAATTGTAAGTTGTAACAATATTTAATTATCAATTCACTATTTAATCCATTGAAATTAAATTTGAAATCAATTGCAATTAATCTACTTAAATATTGCAGTTAATGTGAATTAAAATGATAACTGTAGAATATTGATGTAATAAATGGTAAATCAATGTTAATTATGTCCATAAAGTAAAGATTGATTAAATAAAAAGATTGAAATCAAATTATATCGATTTATTTGGGTTTTAAATTATAATTAATGAATTTATTGCAATTAAAATTGAACACTATAATTAGTACAATAGTTAACATTGGATTTGACAAGGAGGATTTGTTTTAAAAGATTATAAGTTTATAGGTAATCAAAACTGATGAAATTTGTTAATTATAAAATTTGAATTGAAAAATTGATTTAATTAATTTAATAATCATTTATTTAATTAATGTGAAAATAGCCATTTTGGGCCACTGTCTTGGATTTCGACGAAATCAGTTTCATCGGATCCGTAACAGTGAATTGTTGTAGGATTTCAAGTTTGGAGCGATCAGACTTGTCGTCTGATCGTGCGGACTCGAAACGCGTAGAAATCAATTTAATTGAATTCAATTTAAAATAAGCTGATTTTAAAAGCTAACTTCTTCATACAATGGAATTAGGACTTGAAAACTGTTCCATTGGATTTAAAAATATCGAAAACATCTATTTTTATATATTGGATGACCTACTTTCGTTGTGGAGACGGAACGGGCTTTTCGGGTCATTTTTGTCGTTCGAACCAATTTGATACATGTTCATTTTCTTATCGGGCTTTCTTCATATAAATAGATTCTTCTAAACCCTAGCAGCCTTTTTATTTCTCGTCTCTGTACGTATCTGTCTATTCCATCTGCCTGCTGCTTGTTCCTTCTTATGGCTGCAGATCCAAACCCTAAACTCAATTTCCAAATCAATTTCAAACTCAAACTCCTCAAAACCCTAACATATTATATATCATTGGAAAGCCCTCGACGAGCGTAATCTACTGCAGTGATTGGTTTTTCAATTCGAATCACCATTTGGCCATTTATTCCTGGCCGTTCATATGTGGGTTTGTGATTTGACGGTGGATTTGCGACGAGAGTTCGATCGGGTTATGTGGGAGTGTAGAGGAGGTCGAGGCAAGGCGATATAGTGGTTTACTTCGTGTCGAAGTGCCTCGAATCACCAGATTTGGGCATTGAAGTGTAGCGGCGGCGGTTGCCAGGGGAGGAGTCGCAACTGGTCGTGAAGCTGGAGCGTGGTCGGCCAGAGTTGCTCTGGGCTGTGGCATACGTGGATTTGGTCGTAAATCATCTGAGGAGCGGCGAAAATTGCTTGTATAGTGGCGGTCGTAGTTGTGGTTCGAACGCGTGATGCTGGGTTCGTTAGGGTTTTGATCGAGCGCGTGAAAGGGAAGTGACGTGGTAGTATTGATTGAGGGTAATCCTTTTTTTTATTTTATTTAAATTTCAATTTCAAATCGTTCTAATCGACGTATCTTCTACATACGAAGTCGGATTTACACGCGGTTTTCTCCGCTGGGATCATATCGAAATTTCGGACATTTGGGAACTGATTTGGACGAATTCTAAGACTGTTGAATTTTGGGCCTTTATTTGGATTTCAAATCAATTTGAAATCAAAGGTGGGTGTCTTAACCTACTCACAACTACTAAATTGTCTTATGTCGGTTAAATTAAATTTATGATGTGATTAGAAATTGATTGGTTGATGTTTGGTATATTTAAATTTTCATTCCAGTTAAATATGACTTTTGTTGCATTTAATCGTCATTTAATTTAATATTTAAATTTTATTGTCAATTTAATACGACAATCAGTTAATTGATGTATTTATTGGTTGATCATATGGTGATTGGGATGGATGTTTGATTTTTGACATTGGATGGTTGGATGTTATATTTATATTGTTATAACACTGCAAGTTCCCTTAGTGTATTGTTAGAAAATCCCTATAGGTTGAAATGATACATACCCGAACGATCTATAGATTAGGGAAAAATCGTTATGGGTTGAAATGATAAACCTGAGCGATTTTATGGATTTTGAATTTTATTTGGGATTGCGGGTTGAAATGATATATATCCGTAAATATAAAATATTTGCGGATTGAAATGATAAATATCTGTATCACTTAACCATAGGATAGAAAATTATATACGGACACCGGATTGGTTAAATTAAATGACTTTTAATACCTTAAATTTTTGAATCCAGTTAAATGCTATTTTGAAATAAATTTTGATTTATATAAACTGAATTATTTTCGAAAATCCAAGCTTTAAAATGTTGAAATGGAAATTGTTTAAATGAATCGTTTAAAGAATTTAAATTGAAATTTTAAAGTTGAGATTTGAATTCTAAATGAAATTTACCGAAATTGAGTTATTGTAAAAGTTGAATATTTAAAATTTGAAATCTATTGAATTTGGTGTGGTTTAAATTTATAGTTCAAACATGGATTTGAAATCGATATAGATTTAATGGTTTTATTTAGAAGATTTATTGAGTATCTGCATTGAAAAGTAAGAATTGAGTTTTGTTGATTTGGAAGCTGGATATGGTTCAGATTTGTTGAAATGAAAGAAATAATTTAATTTGATATTACTTTCAAATTAATTATTTTAATAAAAACTGTTTAAAAGTATATTATTTTAAAAATTCAGTTTTTTTAAACCATTTTATATTAAACTATATTAAACCTATTTTTACTAATTTATACCATTTAAACTATTTTAATCTATTTAAACTATTTTAATCCATTTTAAACTATTTTAATCTATTTAAACTATTTTAATCTATTTTAAACTATTTTTATCTATTTTAAACTATTTTTATCTATTTTAAACTATTTTAAACAATTCAAACCATTTAAAACTATTTTAAAGTATTTTATTCTATTTTAATCTATTTCAAAACTATTCAAACCATTTAAAACTATTTTTAAAGTATTTTAAACTATTTTAAAACTATATAAAACTATTTATGACTATCTAAACTATTTTCTAAATCTTAGACTGTGCAAGGCTGAATTGTTTATATTTAAATCCTTGATTTAAAAGCGAATATGGTTAAATGATGTATAACTTAAGTTGGAATTTGAAATGATATTTTAACGACCTGCCTTTCTGGACGTTTTAAGCAGACACACACGTCAAACTTAAACCATTCAAACAGGCAGATTGTTATGGGGTAAATAAGAAAAGTAGAGAAAGAAAGAAAACAAATACAAAATCTCGCAACGAAATGACAAAATATAATAATCAAATAATAGTTCATGAAGCTGTTTTATAAATACATTTGATTTTTCTTTTACAACACAAAATCAGAGTTACAGAAAACAAGAATATATAAATAAATGCAGCGGAACAACATGATGTAGTAGAATGAATATAATAATAAATAATAGTACAAATCTTCGTCTTCTTCCTCCAGAAACAAGGTCTTCAACCCTGAAATGCTCAGGCTGACCCGAGCGAATTGAGAAGACAAAACACTCGAGTCAGAACTAAAAGATCTTACGTAAGTTAAATCAACAGTAAATAAATATGAGTGTAACGGCATCGGAGATGTTTACGGGGTTTGACATCTCTTATACAGTGTCTAACGTGGGTGCAGTAACTTAAGAGATGTTCGGGATTTCCATCTCCTAAGGATCCGTTAAACTATTCACTATGTAGTACAATACGCTATTATAATAGTGTCTACAGTAAAGTAAAGTATTAAAATAGCGTTAAGGCGTTACCCATATCCCCCTTAACACATTTTTATATATTCCCATAGTCTATACAGTACCGTAATTCCTATGTAAACTGGAGGGCTATCAGAGGGCACTCCATAGGTATGGTACAAACCAAACTCGAAGAAGGCACTCTAAGGCATGTGAACACGGCACTCGAGGCAATGCCAGGGTAGATTTACCAATTGTAGAACCGGGCTGGTGGTAACGCATAGCAGCTACTACCGCCCACCTCGGAACACACTCCCAAATCAAAAAAATCAAGGGGTGGCCACCAAATCATCACAAAGTCATAATATGGCACCGAAGAAGCATGTCCGATCGGAGGAATGACCTCACTTGGCCCAGGTATAGCTCCTGTTTTAGTCACATCTAAGCTGACTCATGGGAGTCTGGGTCGTGTCAATACCTCATATAGAAATTGTTCGCCAAACCATCCTACTTCATTTCTGGAATATCCACCACGTACATAGTTGTTAAAGTGGTTTTCGGTATTGGCAGAGAGTATGACAATATCCAATCCTGGTCTCTTTAACAACCAAACTCTTATTTCACACCGGATGGTTCTTTTACATTTCAAAAAGTAAATTCACAATTTATATCAAAATATCATATTCGATTTCAAAGCATATCTTTCGAAACCATATTCACTTTCAAACTATATTCACTTTCAAAACCATATTCACTTCCAAACTATATTCATTTTCAAAATCATATTCACTTCCAAATCATATTCACTTTCAAATCATATACACTTTCAAATATTCGATAAGTTATGTTAATTAATTCTTCATTTCAAAATCATCTTATTCACTCAAATACGTCATTTCACAAAAAGTATCAATTCCAAATTCCAACTTAGGTTGTATCATCATTAAGGATTTAAATATAAATACTTCAACTTTACGCAGTCTGAAATTTTAGAAAATAATTTAGGTGATTATAAATAGTTTTTATAGTTTTTAAAATAGTTTAAATAGATTTAAAATAGTTTAAATAGATTTAAATTTGATTTAATTAGTTTAAAAATGATTTAAATAGATTAAATATAGATTAATTAGATTTAGACTATATTAAGTAGATTTTAAATAGATTAAATAAATTTAAAATAGATTAAATAGATTTAAATTATATTAAATGGGTTTAAAATAGATTAAATAAATTTGGTTAGTTTAAAATAGGTAAAATAGGTTAACTTGGGTTAAATAGGTTGTAATAGATTAATATAAATTAAAATAGTTTAAATTAGTTTAGTTAGATTTCAAAGTTATATCCAAACATTTTCAGTAACTCAATTCCAATAAATTCATTTATATTTGACACTTCAACTTTGAAATTTTCAATTTAAATCCTTTGAACAATTCATTAAATCAATTCCCATTTCAGCATTTACACTTGGATTAACGAAAATAATTCAGTTTATATAGATCAATTTCTTTTTCAAAATACTAGTTAACTGAATTCAAAATTTCAAAGGTTCAAATATCATTTAATCTAGAGTGTACCATCGAAAGGTAGTTCCTTACCTTGTCATAGTATGGAATCCAATCTCCAATACATGCCTTTACGGTTTTGATTGTAGAGCCTAGTATGTTGGAATTTAATAATGTAACAATTTTGGCTAAGATTAATAAGTATTGTACTCTAGACACTATTATAATATCACTGGATTTTCTATAGAAAATGTTTTGGTTATCGTAAGGTAAAAACCCGTCCGTGTTTATGTGCGGCGTGGTCTTACAAGATACCTTTGATTTTGAAGGAGTTTTTTTAAACATAATAATACAGTTGTTTGAGTTTACTAACACCAAACCCATGTCTGACCCAGAGTTTTATTTTCTTTCCCTAAAAACTCTTGGGTGCTCACATTTTTATGGGAAGCCAAGTAATTCAGGTTTTCCTATAGATGCATTTTGGAGGAGCTTGGAGCAGGAGGCTTCATCGATCGCTAGTTATTTTCTTATTTCTGCTGAATTATATGTATCTTGTATCGGATAGGTAGGAACAAGCTGTTATAACTATCCAAGGGTAGAATTGTATTAGTATAACTTTGATGTATCATTTTGGAAATGACTTTGTAAAGTATTATGTTGATTAATATATGTTATTCAGTTGCGTTGTGAGATTTTGTGATTGTTTAGTTTCTTCTTATCTTTTGTCTCCTTTCTTTCCCCTAACAATCTGTCTTTCTAGCACTTAGTTGTTCGGCACGTGAATACCGTGATGTATTAGTGTTGACTTTTGGGGTTTGGAAAGATGGGTCGTTACAATAAGTCCAAAACATAAGTTCAATAATAATAACCGACCAACCAATATAATCATGCACAATCATAATGATAAGAGATGCACAAAGAATAAGAATACTCATCGTTGCCGATGGGTGGAGTCCACTATGAACACTAATCGATTCGATAATCCTCATTGAAGCATCTGAAAATCAAAAAAAATATGGTTATAACAATGCTACTAACATAGCATCTTCATACCCAAAACCGAAATATGGATATCTATAACTGATACCCATCTTGAATTGCCATTAGCTACCAAAGAGTCCTGTTGAGAACAAGAACTATATTGTTCCTATGAAAACCAACACCTCAAAAAAGTTAACATGTAGGTCCTGTTTCAATACCCATCCATACAAATCAACAGTAGGCGACCTACTCTAGACTGGTCTCCCAGTCTCTCTCCGCCCCTACTCTGGAACCATGTCTGCACGTCATGCGACTCACTGGTACAATGGATTTTTTTTTCAAAGCCGATATCATCTGATTGTCTATGGATAGACCATCTGGATTCAAGCTACCCCACATACACCCTTCCCACATGTATACACAATACTGAAGTATTGTCGTCCCCGTGTGGATCGTGATTCGTTCTTGTAATGCCTTCCACTACCCGGATGCCCCATTTTAGGCATACCTAACCAATATATATAAATTGCCCAAACCGTGCATCTATAATTATATATATATATATCACTTGAACCACACACACACATAGATATATATATATATGCATAATATATTTTGTCTACTACTCGGACACTATTTGGTAGCCCTAAGTCGGGCTTACCAAACTGTACATACGCCTAAATTCTATATCGATAAATCATTCTGAATTGCCATTAGCTACCAAAGAGACTTATCAAGAGCAACAACTATGTTAAGGACTCTCCTGAAAACCAACATCTTAGAAGAAGTTGGCCTATAGGTCCTGACGCAGTACCCATCCATACAATGCAATAGTAGTGACCTACTCTAGAATGTTATCCCAGTCTCTCTTCGCCCTTGCTCTGGAACCGCGTCTGTAGATCGTGTCCCTCAATGGTACAATGGATTACTTCCACCAATCGGTAGCCCCAAGTCAGACATACCGAAACCATATATATATAAATTCTTTAAACCGCATATCAATGAATATATATAAAATATCCCGTGCATCTCCCAATAGCCACAAGTCGGACATACCAGAACTATATATACACATAGACATATATAACTCACATAAAATGTATGAGGGTATGTATATATACAACAAGTCCAACTATATGAAACTAATAAACACATATCATGCACATTTACATACACGAAGGAAATACATAGCCAGAGTAACATATCTATCATCTTAATATCAATAAAAATTAACACATACAATCATATACAAAATTCAAAAAAAATGCAAACTTAAGTAACTAATATAACAGTTATATCTTTTTTGTATTATTTTATAGAAGTCTCACACTTATTTTATAAAATAATACACTTTCCTATTAATTAAACTATAGCTTATTTCACTTAATTCTTCTATTTAGATTAAGTTTAAATATCAATATATAAGGCCTCAAAATATTATATAGCTCATGTATATAATTTCTATATATATGTATACACATATATCTCAAACCATTTATTAGAGTCCAAAGATAATAAATCACGTTATTACAATATTCAGAATTTTTTAACCTTAATCAAACCCTATTAAATAATACAACACTTCTTTCATAAGGTCTAACTTTTCAAATCACCTTTATAAAATCCACTAGTTAGTGAATTATTGATTTACCTCACAATAAACCAATATCAAGGCTAAATAAACTTCAAAGCCATTTTTCATATAAGTTTAACCTACCTAAATCATTTTATTAGCCTTACGGCTTATTTTAAAGGTCATACTTCTACTTTCCGATTAGTAATAAAATATACAATAATATTTCTACCGCTTATATAACTACAAATTAGAGTTCTAGTTAATTTATAACCATGTTATAAATTAATATAAAATACATCTAATTATATTCAATACGAGTAGAATACAATATTTATTTATGGGATCTTAATCAATTATCTTATATATTAGGAATAAAATATATAATAATATTTCTTTCAATGATCTTACTAAAATTAGAGTTTAATTAATTTATAACCATGTTATAAATAAATAAATAAACTCTATCCAACTCTAGTCAAAATGAATAGAACACACTATGTGTGTGTGTGTGTAAACCACGAGCGCAACGGCAAAGACCGTGTCTCGATTGGACCTCGTATGCAAGGGAAATGAATTTTATAAGGATACAGATGATAAATGTTAATTAATTAACTTAATTTATCAATAATTACCAAATCACCCCTAAATCCTTCCTCCCCAAAAATGCACATTCCTGTACATGCGCGCAACCCGTCAACATACACACAATCCCATCGATTTATACCTCTTTTCTCAACGAAACACCGCACTGGCAATTGCAATGTGCTACCTTTCAAGAGCTCTCTACAATGCACCCCCACCACTTCATGCATAGCCCCTCCCTCAAAAATGCGACACAGCAACAACCCCTACCACTTTGAAATGTCGCGATTTAGCATCTCCAACTAGAGCTTCAGCGGGTAGCGCAGAAAGGCCTATGTCGCCTAGAGAAAAACAACTATACACTCCTTTTCGTTCAACTCCTGTAACGACCCGATATTTTCAACCATTCGCATTCACATATGTCGGACTTGAATTGCTCAAAATATCGCGTTGTAAATAAAAATTTGGCAAACTCATCATATACAGTAAATAAATAATCACAGATCACTGACACAGAGTAATATAATGCAGCGGAAACAAAGAAATAGTAGTTCATGAAGCTACTATATAAATACATCAGAGTTAAGTAAGATACAATAGGAATACCAAGATACAACAGGAGTGACAGTATGATAATCAGGTACAGCTCAGAATACAACTGGAATCAACTGGATAACAAAATGAATAGATATCTGGTTCTTCAAAGCAAAACTCCAGCTCCAAAGGTGAGTCTCTAATGCTGTATCACTCAGTCTGACCCGAGCGTAAAGCAAAACACAAAACACTTGAGTCGGACTGAGTGATACAACATTAGAGACTCACCTTTGGAGCTGGAGTTTTGCTTTGAAGAACCAGATATCTATTCATTTTGTTATCTAGTTGATTCCAGTTGTATTCTGAGCTGTACCTGATTATCATACTGTCACTCCTGTTGTATCTTGGTATTCCTATTGTATCTTACTTAACTCTGATGTATTTATATAGTAGCTTCATGAACTACTATTTCTTTGTTTCCGCTGCATTATATTACTCTGTGTCAGTGATCTGTGATTGTTTATTTACTGTATATGATGAGTTTGCCAAATTTTTATTTACAACGCGATATTTTGAGCAATTCAAGTCCGACATGTGCGGATGCGAATGGTTGAAAATATCGGGTCGTTATATGTGGTATCAGAGCTCTGGTTTTGGAGCATTTCAATTCAAGTCTTCTTGATTTTGGAGTATCCCATAACTCCACTTCGGATAATCTTTATAATGAATTGGCGGTCCCGCCAATATTCTAATGATTTGTAAAGGGGTGAAACTCCTTTACAATGGCATTTATTCACCGGAGATTTTATATATCCTCGGTTTAGATGCTAGTATCTCTTACTATTCTGAATTCTATCTCTTGAGATCGAATGTAGATTTACCCTAGAAAATACACATCAATCTTATTCTTTCAGTCACGGTTGACCCGGTTAAGGTTTCCCGCGATTTATATAGGCTTATCCATACTCTTTATTCTGTTGGTTAATCATCTTATCTTTTGTCTCCAACTTATATTCAAATCAGAGTTCTCTTTGATTTGAGTCCATCAAATCTGAATCCCTATCCTTATTTTGGAAATTAATCTTATATTTGAAAATTTTATATTTTAGAGATGTTTTATATATTGTGTTGTTTGAGTTGTTGAAGTTGATTTGGGTTTCCGATCGATTCGTCTGATCAACGTTATCGATAGGATCTCCAAAATTCTTGAACAGAACAAACTGACACAATATGGTTTTTAAATTTAGTAGATGGATAAATTTTGTATAATTATAATATATATAAGGTTAATTTTATGAATTTTTGAAAATTAATGGAATTGGGTGTTAAGAAATAATATTTAACTTTGCATGTATTTTTTAATCATTAGCTTTAGTTTCATATCTAAATAATTAAACATGGTTATAAATTAATTTGGAAATTTAAATGGATTTAAATCAAGAATTGAGAATTTAACTTCCGAAGATTTCAAACTTTGGGTTTTAAAGTTTTAAAAGGATATAATATTTAAAGTATTTTCGAGTAGATATTGTTTCCAAAGAATTTTAAATGTTTAAATCAGTGTTCTTTTCTTTGTCGCTGGAAAATAATTTCGGTGATGACTACAGCATCATCGACATTCATTTTCGAGTTTCGAAGTGAAGAGACCATTATGTAGTTTTGCTACAGGGAATTAAATTGATTTGCATTTAAAAAAAATTGCTTGATTTATAATATATATATTGATATATGATTTAAAGTTGATTTGATATATATTATGTATATATATATATATATATTTATCCAGAATAGTTTGAAGTTAACCGGAAATTTAATTCTTGAATTTTATCTTAAAAGATGATTTCAATTAAAAAATGAAGCCAAATTTTGAATAAATATTTAAGCTTGAAATAATTGAACTAGAAATTTTATTTGTATAATATTCTATTGCATTCCAATATAACTTACCTTAATTATTTAGAAGTTAACAATGTAATTGGATAATGTACAATATAAAAGGATTTTATAAATTTATAATAAATGTTATACACTTAAATTTTAGTAATAAAAGATTAAATAGAGGTGAATAGAATAAAAGGTCAATTGAATAACTTACAATTTAAAATAGTATTAAAGGAATTATAAATAAATTGAAATAGTTATAATAAGTGAAATAAACTTAATATATATAGGATTTGATATATTAAGTGGATTAAATTTAAGAATAAATTGGAATAAAGAAGAATGAAATTTAATGAATAAAGATGAATATAATAAATGATTGTTCAAATTCATGACTTTATAAATTGTTGATTTGATGATGAGATAATGAGATTTATAAAGTGGAAATTAGCCACAAGGGCCTCTTTAGCAAGTGGAATTAGTTTCTAGGACACACAACTGAAATAATTACTTTCAAGGAAAAAACGTAAAATAATTAGTTTCTAGGGCCTAAAAACCTATGAAATTATGTCCTTGAAAGTAATTGGACTGCTGACTTTGTCCTTGAAAGTAATTATTCTACTAACTTTGGCCTTGAAAGTAATTTCTTTGAATGTGTGTCCTAGAAACTAATTGGACTGCAAAGTTTGTCCTTTTGGTAAAATGCCCCATTTATAAATAATTAAGTTTTATTTAACTTAAGAAAGAAAATCAAATGGATGACATTAATTATTAATGTAAGTTGAAATTTCCATGTTTTTAGATTTATTATCTTCTTTGCTTTCCAATCTCTTTTCTTTCAGGTTGTTTCTTTTCTCCTACCTTCTTCCTTTTCGGGGACGAAAAGTTTTGAGTGGGGGAGAGTGTAACGACCCGTAAATTTTCAATAATTAAAGTTGTCAATTTAATAAGATTTTGGTAAATAAATTTGGAAGAAATAAAAACTTTGTAATTTAATAATGAAATGAATGCCAAAATGAAATGTAACAATGTATTTAAAAACTAATTATTAACAATTGAAATGAAATTACAATTTATTGAAGTAATGTAAATTGTTATACTTCGCTATAAATTTATGTAAGAAAACAAATGCAAACATTAAAATTTATAAATGATTTAGTATGAAATAAATGACCACTGGATAAAGATTAGATATATAAGAATGGTAACATATGTTTGTGAACAATGAATTCAAAAAGGGCGATTAAAAGTTATAGTAACGGTTGTAAGTTACTATTTAATCGGTCTATTAATTAAATTGTAAATGTTAGATTTGGGGTATAAAACTGAATATAAGTGAATAAATGTAAGTGTGGTATGAATAAATGAATTTGTATATAGTTTATGGTAATTGGATGAATTAAACAATTTGTAAGCAATTATGATAATTAGTGGACATAATAAACTTGAATGTAATATAAAGATAATGATAACATTTATTGCAAGTTACATTCTATTTAGGCTATAAAATGAATTGGAAATTTATTACATTTAAATGTAAGTAAATGTTCATTAACTTGGGATAGGACTGTAAATTGTAAAATATGAATGTAATGAAATAAATGGAAATGTATATTTTATTCATAAGATAATATAAAAGAATGAAACCTATCTGAATGAATTAATGGAGTATTCAATCATAATAAATGTATACATTTAACAAATTCAATATAATTGAGAACAACTGTTAATACAAAGGAAAGATGGATATTTGTATATATATTAATGTAATGAAATTTGTATAGTGGTATAGACTTAATAAATGGATTAGAATTGAATCAAATCATTTTATTTGAAATTAATTATAACTTATGGGAATTTAATTCATAACAAATAGATTTATGGTAAGAGAATGAAATTAATTACTTTGCTAATTGAAATTTGGATGAATTGGGAAGTTATTAATGTATTAGTATCTAAACCAATGTTAATATGGATTTATTGGGAATTTAAACTTATACTTTTAAATTAGATAAAAATACAGTGTTTACACGCAATGACTTTCTATATTTTATTTTCTATTTCCCTATGGTTGTTTCTCTAATTTTATTTTCTATTTTATGTGTATAAACTTTGAATATATTCATTTGATTTTTGATTGATTTTACTTTGAATAATAGCTTAGGAATTTCAAAAGATATAGGTTACCTGTTTTGTATATTTGTTGCCTTTTCATTTTATGCAAACAAAGAAAAAATATACAAGATTCTTCCTCCTTAAATTGTGCCTTTTAATTTCTTGCCTTTTATTTACCTACCCTCTTTATTTCAAACCTTAGCCATTCACTCTCTTCTTAGCCGTGTATTCATTCACAAATCACGTACAAGAAAATTTATTTCCCATCTCTCATTTTTTTTGCATTTAAGAAAAAAAATTATATGCAAGATTCTTTTCCTTTTCTTACCATTCAAACTCTTGCCTTTTTGCGTAGCCTCTTTATTTCTTACCCTAACCATTCTCCACTAATTTAGCCGTGAGTTCTCTTACCAATTCACGTACAAAACTTCCCAAAACATCTCATTTCTCATTTGCATGAAGAAAAAAATGCTAGATCTAAATCCATGGCCTCCTTCTCTTCCTCTTTCTTTTTCATTTTTCTTTTATTTTTCCTTTGTTTTTCTTCATCATATGCTTGGCCTCCACCATAATTCTGACCTCATCCCATCATCCCTCCTCCTCACTACCATCCAAGGTCGTGACCACCGTGAAGATAACATCACCAAAACTTTGACCAAACCAAGCCATGTATTGATCACCTTGCTTTGAGTTATCAAGGTTATGTCATTTTTATTTCCTATCTTTTCATTATTGTAATCTCTATTCTTTGTATTGAATCATGTTCTTATGTTTGGGATATTTGTTTGCTTTATTTTGTTATGGACAAGATGAGGATTTTGGGCTCTCTTTTCACTCAAGTTTGCATCTTGCTTTGTTTTATCAAAAGGTTATGTCCCTTTGATCCATATTGTTCATTGTTTGATTCATAATCTTGTATGTTGAATTATACACTTATGTTTGTGTAATTGTTTGTATACAAGATTTGGATCCGACTCTTCATCCACTCAAAAGAATATTGTCGTGCCTTTTCGTGCTTTGCGGAGTTTAGATTTGGGTTTGAATTTCAATTCTAGCTTTTAAAAGGTGAGTTATTCACTCTAGACATACGTACTTTTATAATTGTGAATTGATGACAAGTTAATTGTATAAAATAATGTGTTATGTTCATACATGCCTATGATATATTTATATGATGTTAAATACTATTTATATGCCTGTTATATCATCTGTTATAATATTATTTGTGTACTGTTATTTATTTCCTGCTTATCATCACTGCAAGTTCCCTATCACTATGGGTTGAAATGATACATACCCGAACGGAATTTAGAATAGGAAAAATCGTTATGGGCTGAAATGATAGGCCTGAGCGATTTTTATTTATTTTATTTAACTTGGGATTGCGGGTTTGAAATGATAGAACCCGGATTCTTCTTTGTAAATTACGGATTGAAATGATATATTATCCATATCACTTGACCTAGGTTAGAAAATATTATACAAACCCGTGGTTATCTTATATATTTTTCTAGAAGTTTTAAGTATTTTGAAAATGTAAATTTTGATATTTTAATTTAAATTTGGTTTTTAAAATGATTTAATAAAGTGAAAAATGATTTTCTATGTATTAAAAATGTTAAATAAATGAATGGAAATTTGTGATTGGAAATATAATCTAATTTTGAAATATGTGATATTGACTAAGACAATAAATGCTCTTTATTATGAAAATAAAATGTAAGTTAAAAATATACATTTGACATGTAATTTTAATTAATGGGAGATTGAATAAGACAATAAATGCTCTTTATTGTGAAAATAAAATGTAAGTTAAAAATATACATTTGACATGTAATTTTAATTAATGGGAGATTGAATAAGACAATAAATGCTCTTTATTGTGAAAATAAAATGTAAGTTAAAAATATACATTTGACATGTAATTTTAATTAATGGAAGATTGAATAAGACAATAAATGCTCTTTATTGTGAAAATAAAATGTAAGTTAAAAATATACATTTGACATGTAATTTTAATTAATGGGAGATTGAATAAGATAATAAATGCTCTTTATTATAAAAATAAAATGTATGTTAAAAATGAACATTTGACATGTAATTTTAATTAATGTGATATTGATTAAGACAATAAATGCTCTTTATTGTGAAAAATAAAATGTAAGTTAAAAATGTCCATTTGATATGTAATTTTTATTAATGGGAGATTGAATAAGACAATAAATGCTCTTTATTGTGAAAAAAAATGTAAGTTAAAAATGAAGATTTGACATGTAATTTTATTTAATGTAATATTGATTAAAACAATGAATGTTCCTTACTATAATAATGAAATGCAAGTTAATAATATACTTTAACTTAACATAAGGAATTTTAACTTTAAATGGGAAATTACAGTAATTAAGTTTTCGTTTATTTAATATCCAAATGAATTAATTTGTGTAATAAAATAGAAGTGATATAACAACTATGGTAAAAATTGTAAGTATATAAACATTTGGATTATATAAAATGGTAAAGTGGAAAGTATTACATTCCAGAATGTTATGATTTCTTAAATATTACATTTCAATAATGCTATGATCCCTTAAAGTTACATTTCCAACTTGCTATGATTTCTTAAGTATCGCTTTTCCAAAATGCTATGATGACCTACGGTTATGTTTTCAAAATGTCATTATTTCTAAAATGTAATGTTTCAAATTGCTATGGTTATAAAAGTTACATTTTAGAGTGCTATGGGTTTTAAATTATTATGGTTTCACAGTGTTATAACTAAATGTTTAATTTTGGAAGTGGATATGATAATTTGGTTTTGAAAGTATATACTATTTTAAATTAAATGATATGGTTTGAAATAGATATGATATTTTGGTTTTGAAAGTATATACTGTTTTGAAAATAAATATCCATGGGTTATAATAACGATTGGTTGTTAAAGAGACCAGGATCGGATATGGACATACTCTTTGTCGATACCAAAAACCACTTTGACAACTGTGTACGCGGTGGAGTTTCCAGAATGAAGTAGGATGGTGGCGACAATCCTAAGGTATATACGTGGACCCAACTCCCATGAGTTGGCATAAGGTGGCTAAAACAGGAGCGATCGATGGGCCAAGGAGGTAGCACCTCTGATCGGACACACTTCTTCGATACCATTCTATTACTTGTGATTGATTTGGTGCGCACCCTTGATTTGGGAGTGTTGTTCGAGGTGGGCGGTAGTGGCTACTATGCATCACCACCAGTCCGGATGCGTAATTGGTATATCTACCCTGGCATTGCCTTGTGTACCGTGTCATCTACCATATCGAGCTTTACTACGAGTTGTGATTTTCTCGTAGCCTGTGGAGTATCGAGGGTAGCCCCCATTTTGGGAGTACGCTAATACTGGATAGACTACTGGGACTATTACGTGTTAAGGTGGAAAATGTAAAGCCTTAATGCTATTTAAAAGTATGTTTATTTTATATTAGACATTATTATAATAGCGAATATTACTACATAGTAGATAGTTTAACGGATCCTTAAAGAATGGGCGATCCCAAGCATTCTTTAAGTTACTTGTATCCTTATTACAGTTCACTTGAGTTGGTTTACATTGTATAAGTATGTATGTCCTAACTCGAGTGTTTTGTGTTTTGCTTTACGCTCGGGTCAGACTGAGTGATACAGCATTAGAGACTCACCTTTGGAGCTGGAGTTTTGCTTTGAAGAACCAGATATCTATTCATTTTGTTATCCAGTTGATTCCAGTTGTATTCTGAGCTGTACCTGATTATCACACTGTCACTCCTATTGTATCTTGGTATTCCTATTATATCTTACTTAACTCTGATGTATTTATATAGTAGCTTCATGAACTACTATTTCTTTGTTTCCGCTGCATTATATTACTTTGTGTCAGTGATCTGTGATTATTTATTTACTGTATATGATGAGTTTGCCAAATTTTTATTTACAACGCGATATTTTGAGCAATTCAAGTCCAACATGTGCGGATGTGAATGGTTGAAAATATCGGGTCGTTACAACTCCCCTCTAGCTCCATCAATCGCTAACCTTAGCCGGCACTTGAAAATCTCGAGCATGCCCAAGTCTCATCGCACGCCTAAATAATGCTATTGATTTGAAGCCCTACCCTCCCCGAGTTCAATGGATCCAACCTTATCGATTTTTGTTGGCTGAAGTGCTCGATTTAATCTTTTGAAGGTGGCAGCTCAAAGAAGCAACGAGCGGGCAAAATAAATAATAGTGGAAAAATAAACGAAGAGAGAATAGATATTATCAAAGGAATAATATATATATTACAATATATATATATATATTATTTGATTTCTTAAATAAACCACTTCTCCTTTTGAGCTCATATGATCACACAACATATCAGATCATCACGAAACTCACTGATGCACATCACCTCATTTTCCCTATCCTGATCAAGTCCTATAATACATCTCGGGAATATCTCAGATGTACTTATGTGTCTAAAATTGATGTGTCAAAAATTTATTTAACGGTTATAACTTTCTTGGTAAAAATAAAAATGATAACATACTTGATTTACATAGAAAAAGGAATATTTTTAGAAGAGTAGTAGCTTGATTAGCTATATTGATTTGGTAATGATTGAATAATATCATTTTATTTGAACATAACAAAGAAGTGAAACCTTTCGCTATGACTCATTAAGATAAAAGGTAAAGAATATGTTCAAGAAGTTGGTACATTATAATTGGATTGAGTAGTTTCTTTTGAATCAATATGAAAATAAAATATATTATGCAAAATAAGAAAAATGTATAATTTTGAGTGAGATCTCGGATTGAGATTTTGATCCATATTTCGGGTGAGATTTGAATATCTCGAATGAGATGAGTCTCGAGGGAGATATGGAGGAGATTTGATGTCCCATCTCGTTTAAGTGTGAAAAGGAGATCTCGGAGAAGATCTTGGGCGATATATAGAAGATTTAAAACCATGGTCCTGATAGTATAAATTTCATCGCTATCCAAGACAGCACTCTAGAATGATAATTTCACGCATTCCAAGGTAAATTTGGCTAACGAGATCGCCCGATCCTAGAAATCCCTCAACCGTACATCTTATATTGAAGTCCTCATCTCTTAAGCACAAGCCATCAGTCGGGATACCGCCGGTCTCGTTTGCGCACATATTTTTATAAAATAGGTATAACAATACGTAAATCATAAAAATGTCATCTCCAAATATAGTGATATTTATACTATTTTAATTCGCAATGTCGATCCTGACTCAATGGAAGCGGTCTCGAGTCCTAGTTCGACTGTATACAAAAATTAAATTTGGACCTTTAAGTAATTAACGATTCAATATTTAAATTAATTATTTAAATATATAATCTTAAAAAATGCGGGTTGTTGCATGGACATATTCCCTTCTCTTTAATTTACAATTATGAAACCATGCTTCTAGTAGATCCCTCACCTCCCATCAAAGGATATACAACGATACTCATCAAAATACAAAACTTCAAAATGATTCGTTTGACTTCTTACTTGAACTTTGGGGCCAAGCAGCATTAAGAATGTTAATGTATATTCACCGAATGACCGTATATTATAATTAATTGGTTCGAACCCAAAAAATTGAAATAGATCTAGCCCTATGAAAGATCATGCCAAATACTAAGGATCTAATAGATGGATCCCTTGGTTCAAATAGTGAAGTGTTGAATATGCGACTATAAGATTTTTGTTTGATGATAATAAACATATATATATTCATTTAAATGTATTTGTTAATGTACTATTTTATTTTCACAGATTAAATAAATATTTGCTGAATAAAATAAATAACACAGAATTTAAAGTCAAACTGATATTTTATTTAAACAAATATTTATTACAATTTTAAATAGTACAAATTCAAGCTCTCACTATATATATATATATACAATTTTCAATACAAATTTGCCTACATCACAATTCTCATCTACAAATGCACCTCACTACATTTCACTCACACTCGTATTTATCTTCAACTCTATTCCAAATTGAATCCAGCATCTGAGCAATCTGCAAAAATACACACTGCCGTAGTAAAATTGAAAATGAAATATTTTTGCAGTGTAAAATAAAATGAGATTTTGAAAATATTATTTGCCTCCGTTATTTGGGCTGTTCGTCATCATTTAATTCTGAATTCAACATACACGAACAGCTTGTGACATACACAGTGTATCACTGTATATGCCACAAGGCCGTGCACACCGATATACACTTGATAAAGTTACAGGGACAGGTGAGCACAAGGTCAAACCCAAATCAAAAGCCGGGTTCAACTCAAGTGAAATCACAATACGAGCACAAGGTCAAACCCGAGCTATAGGCTGGATTCAACACAGGTGCAAGTTCAATACAATGACCATGTTCAAAACAACTTCAACAAGAATTGACTACATACAAGTCAAAGAAACAAATACCAGAGCTAGCTCGATGAATCAATGTGGATTACAAAAATTCTGACCAAATAACAAGTGAAATACTAGAGCCAGCTCGAAGAACCATATGTGCACAAGCAAGGCTACATGGTGCAGCAAATACTACATAAAACAAGACTGCATCAAGAAGCCAAGACCAGACTTCGAGTCAAAGACAAATACAAATATACAAAGTCTCCAAGCCTTCAAGCATTTCAGACTTGAAGAAAAGGATTTCAAGATGAATGCATATACATCAATGGTGAATTCAATTTAACAAGACTTGTATGCCACATATGAACAAACAACTGCAAAATGCTCCACATAAAACCAGAATGACTCATGGCACAAGTACATAGTCTCGACCAAAACAGCTGCAGACTCGACCAAGACTACATGAACCAGACAAATACACAAATACACACATAATAGATGAATGCAAACTGCCTCTAATAAAATGACAACAACAAAGGCAGTTCACAAGTCAAAGACCATAGCACAGGCAAAGTGGAAACAAGACCAGAACCAAATCACACATCAATATATATGATGACCACAAACCTGACTATACGAATGCAAACAGTTTTCATAGGCTAACAGGATCAGGTAGACCAGAGAACAACTGTGAAGCCAACAACAAGCATGCATCAGTTCAATAGGATATAAGCATCAGGTCGAAAAACGCCATCAGGAATTTCAAATTGAACAAGTATAACAATGTCAAGTTCGAATGTCAGAAACCCAAACCATGATATTTAGAAAATCAAAGAATTCACAAAGTCAATTGTAGTTCAAATCGAAGTGGCCGAAGTTTATTTACAGCATCAAGTCAGAGCCGAGGTGGTCAAGGCTAAACTCGAACAAAGACAGAGGTAGCAGTTTCAAAAGCCAACAGAGAATTCAAAGCAACAGTTAAATGCCGAAGTCAACATAATGTCAAATGTCGAAAGCAAATATTCTCACAAAATCGACTACGAACAAATACCGAAGTCAGGTGACAATGAACAAGTCAGAGTCAAGCCAGAAATTACGAAGTTAAATTAACAGTTCAAAATTGAAGCCGTGAGAATCAAGGCAACATAATTATACGAATTTGAACAAGTCATAAATCATCATCAACGTCCAAGCAAAATCGTACAGCCGAGAAAAAATCAATTGATGAATTCGTATAAAATATACAAACGAAAATCAAGGGGTTCGAACCATATTTAAACCCAATCATCATCGGCTTTTAGATCTATTCGAGTTCAAGCAACAGAGAATAATCATTCAACTCGAATCATCGATCAAGTTCAAGCATACAACCAGAAAAGCAAAAGAGGAAAATAACATACTAATTTTTAATTCGAACTCGATCGAATTGAAGTAGCCGCAAGAAATCATTGATAGAAGAAAGAATTCAAAGCATCATCAGTTAAATCGACATAGCGGCGACTTCATCCAGAATCCCTAATTTCAGAACGAGGAACGAACGAAGTCAAAAAGGAAGCAGCCATAATCGCATAGACATCGGGCTGAAGAATATACAAACGAAATAAGCAAAAAGAGGAACGAACCATTTATCTTAAGCCTGAATTTTTTTTGGGCCGGCTTCTTACAATATTGGGCTAAATATTTTATAATTAGGGTTTTTATTTTTAAACTGTTTTTATTTTGTATTTTAAACTTGTGTATTGTCTAGTCGTGTGACTAGGGGACAAACTACGTGGCGTAGTTTGAGAATTCGCAACTCAGTGGCTGAGTTGTGGCAGGGTTTTGAGCGTAGAGTTAGGATTAGTCGATAGCGGGTGTCGCGAGTTTACGTGTGTAACCGTCTGACTATCTAATTTCTAGTAGAAACCTTGGGGGCAGCATGTAGGCAGAGTTTTGCCAAAGCTGGGTAAATCTGTGTGTTCTATTTCTCTGTTTTTATTCTGCTATATCTGTGCTGCTATTATTCTGCTGTGATCTGTGTTGAAATTATTTTATATACTTCTGCAATAAATTTTGATAATTGATACTATCACTCTATTCACCCCCCTCTAGGGTGAAATCGATCCTACAAGTGGTATCGGAGCTAGGAATAGAAGTCAAATTTTTTGATTTAAAAATTCAATTTTTCAAAAATCAATTTTTGTTTTAAAAATTTTAATTTTTAAAATGGCTTCTTTTAATAATGCTTTTGCTGAGGGTCAGTCCATAGTTAGACCACCAATGTTCAATGGTGAATACTCTTACTGGAAAAATAGAATGAAATTTTTTCTAAAAACCATTGACGCTTGGAATATTGTTGAGACAGGTTATAGAACTCCAACTATAACTGTAGATAATCAAGAAATAAATAAACCGATAGATCAATGGACAGAGCTAGAAAATAAATTACAGAATGCTAATGCTAGAGTTATGAATTCTTTTATCTGTTCATTAGATCAATTTGAATTTAATCCTGTCTCACATTGTCTAACTTTGCAGGAAATATGGCACACACTCGAAGTGACTCACGAAGGAACATCTCAAGTCAAAGAATCACGCCTTGCCATGCTAAGTAGCGAATATGAGAATTTCACAATGGCCAAGGAAGAAAATGTCAAAGAGATGTACGGACGACTTTCCAATATCGTATACAAATCAAAAGCTCTTGGAAAATCATACACCGAATTGGAAATAGTCCGAAAAATCCTCAGAGTCCTTCCACGGAGTTTTGAAGCAAAAGTCACAGCTATTCAAGAGTCAAAAGATTTGAAACAACTCAAAGTTGAGGAACTCATCGGAAATCTCACCACTTATGAGCTAGAAATGAAATTCAAAGAAGAGTGTGAAGGAGGTGATACTCGAAAGAAATCGATAGCTCTCAAAGGAACAACAGAAAGTGATGACGACGACGACGATGATGGAGCAGCTGAGCTGGCACTACTAATGAAGAGATTTAAAAAGTGGAACCGCAAATATAGAAATCTAGCTCTAAATCAAAAATTAAAAAGCAGAATAGTCAAAGCACTAGACAACCCATAAGAATGGGAGATCATCTGCCACAAGTGCAATAAACATGGCCACATCAAGCCCAATTGTCCTCAGAATCAACACGGCCAAGAAAAGAAATCAAATAGAAAAAGTTTTGTAGCCACGTGGAATACAAGCGATGATAATAAAAGTACTAGTAGTGAGAGTGAAAAAGCAGATCTGTGCTTTAGAGGTGATATAACTGATAGTGATGATGATGAGCCAAGCGAAGTATCAAAACCCACTCACTCAGAATTACTTATATATTTCCATGAAGTAAATGGCTGTTTCGAAAGACTTAGGGAGAAATACGCTAAAATTGAATCACAAAGAGATACTTTGATAGATTTAAATAAATAGCTTGATCAATTGGTTAAAAATTATCAAAGAAAAACCCCTAAGTGTGATAAGTGTCCAACATTCGAAGAAGAAATTAAAAAATCAGAAATTAAAATCAAATCGCTTGAAAATGAAATTCTGATTTTGAAAGAAAGTGAAAATACGAGGAGAGAGAATTCTAT
This sequence comes from Allium fistulosum, assembly GCA_030737815.1. NCBI lineage: Eukaryota > Viridiplantae > Streptophyta > Magnoliopsida > Asparagales > Amaryllidaceae > Allium > Allium fistulosum. The sequence continues at coordinate 460,328,886 of CM060902.1, forward strand.
TAAAAAGTGCACACAATTATTGAATGAAAATGAATCTCTCAAAACACAAATCCAACAACTGTCAACGACTTTAGGAAAATTTTCCAAAAGTGAAAGATCGTTGAATATGCTAATAGGAAAACAAACTGTTAATACTGATAGACAAGGACTTGGGTATACTCACTCTGATTATGTTAGAAGCAAAATTAATCAAGTCAAATCCGAGTGCACTATTTGTAGAAAAATTGGACACAATCAAAATAATTGTTGGTATAGACCCAAACACATGAAAACAATTCCAATTTGGGTTCCAGAAGGCACGAATATAAAATCCCTCAAAGTTAAACAAATCTGGGTGCTGAAAGGAACATATATAAATAGTTTTGGGTCTCCACAAAATTATTTTTCAAAATCATTTGCCACCAACAATCATGGACCTATAAAAACAAATAGGTCACAAGAATCTTTTATCGTGTAGGTATGGTGGCAGGCTAAGGAACAACATCAGTGTTATCTGGATTCTAGCTGTTCTAGAAACACAACGGGCGACAAATCAAAGTTTCTTAGCCTAGTATAAAGGTGGCAGAATCACAATGGGCAACAACGAAAAATTATCGTAAAGGTAAAACAGGTAATGGTATATTTATTTTGAACGATACATTAAATGTGATAATCTGCACCGTAATCTGAATTAAATCAGCCAGTTATGTGATAATGAAATAAATGTCGATGATGATATTGATTCTGACTTTTTCAAAATTGTTGGCCAATTATATTTTTATGCCGAAAATACAATAAGTATTTCTAGAAACTTTGAATTGGCTCATAAAGATTTGTTTGGATTAATGATGATGTTTTGATGATTACTCTTGATACACGTGGATATATTCACTGGATCTAACATTATATTTTCTGTTTTTTTATTTCTACGGTTTCAATTCAAGTTCAAAAGAAATTCTTTTAAAAGCTATTAAAATTGATTTCATGAAATTGTTGCAACTTCACGGTCTGGTCTATGATACCCAACTAATGATAATCTTGAGTGAAAGAAAAATTCAGATGCAGATTATACTGGTAATCTAGTTGATAGAAAAATTACTAGTGGAACGTGATTTATGTTGAGACATTCAGTAGCTGCATCGAATTTCAAAGAAAATATCTGCATATTTTTCATTTCAAATATTTTTCAAATAGTAGACAATTTTCTTATAAACCCCTTCTAGAAAATCATTTTTTGTTGACCTTGTTTCAGATTAGTCATTTTGAAAATTTTGATAATTATCTTTGAATTAGATTTTAAATCACTACATTAACTAATTTGACCCCCTACTAATTATCGAAAAGGTAAATAGTGAGTGAAAAAGTGATGAGTGTTGATATTAATCATATATTATAACTTGAGACGGTATAATTAGTAAATTTCTTTAGAAATTTAAACAAGAGTTATGAAAACTTTTGTTTGGTAAAAATTCCATGACCATTTCTATTTCTATCATATTTCTATCAACCATCACTTATCAAAATCCAATATAGAATGTCAATATATGGTATTTTAAACAGGAATCATTTGTTTTTAATTTTATTATTTTTTTAAAAAAAACATCCAAAGTATTCACTTTCATTTAAAAGTCCTCACAGTTATTTATGGGTGAATTACTTGGATTTTTGATTATGTGCTTCCATGCCCATTTAAAAGTCCTCACGGTTATGCATGTATGGAACGCATATCAAAATTGATTAATTAAATAGACAAGTTGATTCTAATCCCATTTAAAAGTCCTCACGGTTATGCATGGTTAGAAGATACTTGAATTCATTTATTTTTTAAAATTTGGAATACTACAAATCTCATTTAAAAGTCCTAACGGTTATGCATGGTTAGTAGATATTCAAATTCCTGATATAAATATACCACAAATAGACACAACTATATGGTTTTATATGATGACATCATCCCTATCATTCTAAAGTGGAATATGCGTCAAACAGAGTATTTATGATTTTTGTTTGATTTTTTATTGAAATTTAATATTTATACTCAATTGGGAATTAATATTATATTAATGTCTATCACTTTATCTCTATTTTCTAACACTATTACTCTTTTGCTGATAACAAAAGGGGGAGAGAACGGTTAAGATTTTGGCAAATAAAGGTCAAATATTTTATTTTGTATTTTCTATATGCATCTAGGTTCATTTATTTAGTTTTACATGCATATATGAAGGGGAGCTTTGTGCAGAGAGAGAGCATTCAAATAGGGGGAGAAAATTGAATGATCAAATATATTTAACAAATTCAAAATCTTAAATATATGTTTGTTATCATCAAAAGGGGGAGATTTTTGGATATGCGACTATATGATTTTTGTTTGATGATAATAAACATATATATTCATTTAAATGTATTTTTTAATGTACTATTTTATTTTCACAGATTAAATAAATATTTGCTGAATAAAATAAATAACATAGAATTTAAAGTCAAACAGATATTTTATTTAAACAAATATTTATTACAATTTTGAATAGTACAAATTCAAGCTCGCACTATATATATACAATTTTCAATACAAATTTGTCTACATTACAATTCTCATCTACAAATGCACCTCACTACATTTCACTCACACTCGTATTTATCTTTAACTCTATTCCAGATTGAATCCAGCATTTGAGCAATCTGCAAAAATACACACTGCCGTAGTAAAATTGAAAATGAAATATTTTTGCAGTGTAAAATAAAATGAGATTTTGAAAATATTATTTGCCTCCGTTATTTGGGCTGTTCATCATCATTTAATTTGAATTCAACATACACGAACAGCTTGTGACATACACAGTGTATCACTGTATATGCCACAAGGCCGTGCACACCGATATACACTTGATAAAGTTACAGGGACAGGTGAGCACAAGGTCAAACCCAAATCAAAAGCCGGGTTCAACTCAAGTGAAATCACAATACGAGCACAAGGTCAAACCCGAGCTATAGGCTGGATTCAACATAGGTGCAAGTTCAATACAATGACCATGTTCAAAACAACTTCAACAAGAATTGACTACATACAAGTCAAAGAAACAAATACCAGAGCTAGGTCGATGAATCAATGTGGATTACAAAAATTCTGACCAAATAACAAGTGAAATACTAGAGCCAGCTCGAAGAACCATATGTGCACAAGCAAGGCTACATGGTGCAGCAAATACTACATAAAACAAGACGGCATCAAGAAGCCAAGACCAGACTTCGAGTCAAAGACAAATACAAATATACAAAGTCTCCAAGCCTTCAAGCATTTCAGACTCGAAGAAAAGGATTTCAAGATGAATGCATATACATCAATGGTGAATTCAGTTTAACAAGACTTGTATGCCACATATGAACAAACAACTGCAAAATGCTCCATATAAAACCAGAACGACTCATGGCACAAGAACATAGTCTCGACCAAAACAGCTACAGACTCGACCAAGACTACATGAACCAGACAAATACACAAATACACACATAATAGATGAATGCAAACTGCCTCTAAGCAAATGACAACAACAAAGGCAGTTCACAAGTCAAAGACCAGAGCACAGGCAAAGTGGAAACAAGACCAGAACCAAATCACACATCAATATATATGATGACCACAAACCTGACTATACGAATGCAAACAGTTTTCATAGGCTAGCAGGATCAGGTAGACCAGAGAACAACTGTGAAGCTAACAACAAGCATGCATCAGTTCAATAGGCTATAAGCATCAGGTCGAAAAACGCCATCATGAATTTCAAATTGAACAAGTATAACAATTTCAAGTTCGAATGTCAGAAACCCAAACCATGATATTCAAAAAATCAAAGAATTCACAAAGTCAACTGTAGTTCAAATCGAAGTGGCCGAAGTTTATTTACAGCATCAAGTCAGAGCCGAGGTGGTCAGAGCTAAAATCGAACAAAGACAGAGGTAGCAGTTTCAAAAGCCAACAGAGAATTCAAAGCAACAGTTAAATGCCAAAGTCAACATAATGTCAAATGTCGAAAGCAAATATTCTCACAAAATCAACTACGAACAAATACCGAAGTCAGGTGACAATGAACAAGTCAGAGTCAAGCCAGAAATCACGAAGTTAAATTAACAGTTCAAAATCGAAGCCGTGAGAATCAAGGCAACAGAATTATACGAATTTGAACAAGTCAGAAATCATCATCAACGTCCAAGAAAAATCATACAGCTGAGAAAAAATCAATTGACGAATTCGTATAAAATATACGAACGAAAATCAAGGGGTTCAAACCATATTTAAACCCAATCATCATCGGATTTCAGATCTATTCGAGTTCAAGCAACAGAGAATAATCATTCAACTCGAATCATCGATCAAGTTCAAGCATACAACCAGAAAAGCAAAAGAGGAAAATAACATACCAATTTTTAATTCGAACTCGATCGAATTGATGTAGCCCCAAGCAATCATTGATAGAAGAAAGAATTCAAAGCATCATCAGCTAAATCGACATAGCGGCGACTTCATCCAGAAGCCCTAATTTCAGAACGAGGAACGAACGAAGTCAAAAAGGAAGCAGCCATAATCGCATAGACATCGGGCTGAAGAATATACAAACGAAATAAGCAAAAAGGGGAACGAACCATTTATCTTAAGCCTGAATTTTTTTTGGGCCGGCTTCTTACAATATTGGGCTAAATATTTTCTAATTAGGGTTTTTATTTTTAAACTGTTTTTATTTTGTATTTTAAACTTATGTATTGTCTAGTCGTGTGACTAGAGGACAAACTACGTTGCGTAGTTTGAGAATTCGCAACTCAGTGGCTGAGTTGTGGCAGGGTTTTGAGCGTAGAGTTAGGATTAGTCGATAGCGGGTGTCGCGAGTTTACGTGTGTAACCGTCTGACTATCTAATTTCTAGTAGAAACCTTGGGGGCAGCACGTAGGCAGGGTTTTGCCGAATCTGGGTAAATCTGTGTGTTTTATTTCTCTGTTTTTATTCTGCTATATCTGTGCTGCTATTATTCTGCTGTGATCTGTGTTGAAATTATTTTATATACTTCCGCAATAAATTTTGATAATTGATAGTATCACCCTATTCACCCCCCCTCTAGGGTGAAATCGATCCTACAGGAAGGACCCATAATCATTCACGGCATAATTCCTTAAGGAGCTTATCGGTTAAAGAGGCCAGATGGTAATATCATCCTCAAACACGGAATTTTGAGCATCTGAGGCATTACCAAATTGCAAGGCTGTCACTGGAATAAAATTTTCATACCTTTCATAGATTCCAAGTGATTTCAGGATTATATCAAGAATTTTAGCCATAATCAAGTAATATCATTTCTAATTTCAAGATTATATTAAGTACTCTAGCCATGATCAAGTAGCATCATGCAATTGTTTATCAAAGTTACAGGTACTTTCAAATATATCGAGTATTTCTTCCATGACCAAAGTAGTGTCATGCAAAGAGAAAGACATTGCCAAAGTAGTGTCATGCAGAGAGAAAGTTGTGGCCAAAGCAGTGCCATACAAGAGAAAGTCGTGGCTAATGCAATGTCGTGCAAAGAGAAATCCATGACCAAAGCAGTGTCATGCAAAGAGAAAGTTGTGTCCAAAGTGTCATGAAATATTGGCACAAAAGCTGCCACTATTAGTTTTATAGATCACACACATGTAAGTCTTGGTTTTGTGAACCAAAGCTGGTTATTAAAAAATTTCAACACAAAAATTTTCGCTACTGGGCTGGCTATTCTCCATATAAGTTTCATTCTATTTTATGATTCCAAGAACCAAGAACCGAAACCCAAAACGATGTTGCTTTTGATCATTACAACCTTAGTCAAGTTGCGGTCTCTTTAAATAAGGGCTTTGAGCCCTCCAGCACCAACGATTTCCCTAAGACTCTAATCATAAAATCATTTTGGCTCTGGCTACAAATAGAACTTCCAAAAGGTTGCATTTTGACTTTACTCTTCCTGTAGTAAACCTATGAGATCCACGAAGATGGATCATCGTAGTAAATTTAGAGGACTAGTCTATACATATTAAATAAAACTATATTCAACGTTAATTCTATACCACAAGTAGAAGTTTAATCATAATATTTCAAAACCAAAATAAGTACTTACAACAACCGGAATGATTAACCGATCAAAAGGGCTGGGACTGCTATTCCTTGCAAGAATTCACACTTGCCTAGAATATCCGCTAAAACACAAGAGGCCGTCCATATAAAAACCTCACGGATTCTAGCAAGCACTTCCAGAAGTAACTCTTTAGAGTGGCTGGGATTGGTCCCTTCTAATTCTAGTTTAGCTAGCGTGGACCGCACTACTACATGCCACTGGTATCCTTCCTATTATTGTAATTAATATCACCCATATGCTTTCAAACCCTCAAGAATGAGGTAAATACCCTCATAACGAGGTACAAAACCTCGTAGTGAGGTAAAAAGGGGTTTTAAATCTATTTTTAGCAAAACCTCATGATGAGGTGAACATTCCAAAAGTCATTTTTCAAGACCTCATAATGAGGATAAAACACTCACTGTGAGATAAGATTTCCAAAATCTATTTTCACAAACCCTCTACGTGAGGTTATACTTTTCAATTCTTTTTCAAACCTACATTACTACCCGAGGGTAAAATAACTTACACCTTTACGACACTATATTAGACACAGCCTTAACTTATAATTACTCGCATTTTCAACACTCTACCATACATAGCCTTCGGCGTACAATTACTTACGCTTTTACAGAACTTTACTATACATAGCCTTCAGCTTACAATTATTTCCACCTTCATGGCACTGTACCATACATGGCCTACGGCTTACAATTACTTATACCTTTACAACACTCTACTATACATAGCCTTCGGTTTGCAATTACTTTTATTTGTATAGCACTATACCATACATAGCCTTCGGCTTACACTTACTTTTGCTTTTACATCACTACACTATATGTAGCCTTTGGCTTAAAATTACTTTCTTATTTATGTCACTATGTTATTCATAGCCTTCGGCTTTCAATTACTTTTGCCTTTACGGCACTCTACTGTACATAGCCTTTGGCTTACAATTGCTTCAGCTTTTACAACTATACATAGCCTTCGGTTTACAATTACTTTCGTCTTTACACCTCTATACTATACATAATATTCGGCTTAAAATTACTCTTGTATCTATGACACTCTACTATACATAGACTTCAGCTTACGATTACTTATGCCTTTATAGCACTCTACTATACATAGCATTCGATATACGATTACTTTCGCCCTTACGGCACTATACTATACATAGCCTTCGAATTACAATTACTTATGTCTTTACGACACTGTACTATACATAGCCCTCAACTAACAATTACTTACCCCTTTATGGTACTTTACTATACATAGCCTTTGGCACCCAAATTATGAGGTTTATACCATCAAATTCTCACTATACGAGGAGGTTAGATTTTCAAAACCCTCATAACGAGGTAAGACTTTCGAATCCTCACTATATGATGAGGTTAGGTTTTGAAAACCCTTATAATGAGGTAAGACTTTCTAATCCTCACTATAAGGTGAGGTCAGATTTTCAAAACCCCCTTAATGAGGTAAGACTTTAAAATCCACATTACACGATGAGATTGGATTTCTTAAACACTCATAATAAGGTAAGATTTTCAAATCCTCACTATATGATGATGTTAGATTTTCAAAACCCTCATAAAGAGGTTAGATTTTCAAAATTCTCACTACATGACGAGGTTTGGTTTTAAGATTATAATAGGCATTACTTTATTTTATAAGAAGCTATACACATTAAAGAAAGAGCAAAACAGCTAGGCATAAACTATGATCTATTCCTCCTAAGTCCAAAGTTCACTTCATACCGTATAAAGTAAACTTTGGAGGCATGTGTTATACCATAATTTTTGCTCCATTATAGTCGACTCTTAATCATTGGGAGATTGAAACTCCTCGGCTTATGTTCAAAAGCTCCATTGTGCTTATAGTTTCATATAAAAATTAAGAAGACAACGTTTGAAGATAACAACCTATAAACTGAAAGCATAGTAATGAGATTCAAACTGATGACTATCTATATCCCTTGTACCAAATCCAACAGTCATCCAGCTGACCTCAAACCAAAAGCATAGACCCCAAGCTAGGCCTTCAACTGAAAGACTAAAAATCCAAGCATGTTACAGTTCCGAGGCTACAAGTTGCCTTCAAATTATATATCGAGACTTCCTTAAGATCACTATCAAAAAAGCAGCTTCAATCAGCCGAAACTAAGTATAAAGAGCTAAAAGCACCTAACATAACAGATGGAACCGAAGCTTTCTCTATTTGAAACCTAGAATGCCTTAATATGAAACCAATGTCAACTGCTAAGATAGCCTCCTTCCATGTCAACGACTCAAACAGCCTAAAGCTTATATAAAGCATACTAGTTAAAACACCTAAAGTTACATATAGAAGTGCCACACCAGCAATCCGCATCAATCTGCAAGCAACCAGATAATGATACATATTTAGATCTTAGCCCTACAAGTAATCTAAGAGAAGAGCTCTACACCAATAACATATCTACAAATCATCTACAAATACAAAACACGTACTTACAGTAAAGGGATTCGAACTTCAAAAGCCTGACTACATGCTACTTAATTCATTTTTAATCATTATAATTTACCATAAATAAGCTTCTTTTAAGAAGTCATTAATGGAAGAAAAAGCTCATTACACCATGTATATAACAACTTGCACCTTAATGGGCTCGATTTGAATTCTTTCTAATTATTTTCGATTTGAGAACTTCCAACACTTATAACTTCTTCATTTGAGCTCCGATCGCGAAGCTTTATATATGAATGTTGATTAGAATAGTGCCACGAACGCAATAGTGCAAGTTTCATGGCGAAATTCTGACATTTGGTCAAATTCCCTTTTGAGCCTTATAATAATTTATTAATTCTTTTTTAATTAATTATCATTTATTTCACGGGATGTTACATTGCACAGCAACTTATAGCTTGTTTATTATGTAACAAAGGTTTAGCTACAGTGGATGTAGGGATCCATTCTTGAACCACTGTAAATCTCCATGTCCATTACTTTTGGCACCTTATTTTCTTGCTGCTTTCGGCTCAAGCATTCTGCATTTAGCTAAAGCTTGCTATTAAATCATTGCTTCTAGAATTCTTTTCTACAATATTAGAGTGTAGCTTGTGACGATAAACCACACTAACTCTTAGGTTACCTTGTTCCTACTTTACGGGCACACATCTCGACCCATAATTATCCAAGGATCCTTTGGCACACATACCCATAGTAGGACTCTTCGTTCATCCCACTTTACAAGTTATCACTCAGAACTCTCCTGCTCGGTCAATCACCAAGCGCCATAGCCAGTTCCCTCATGAAGAACTCGATCTACGTTACTCAAAACATCAAGTTGTTGAAGTCTTGTCGCTTCTTTGGTTTCCTTAAAACTTGTCAAAGTTAACTCATGCTAATCCAGAAGTAATCAATGCATTGACCTCGAAGTAACCTAGTGCTTGCTTTCAAGTAGCTCTCATGTTTCATTAAGTTTGCCTCACGTGTAATGCTTTATCAACATTGATCGATGGTAGCGTATAACTCAAAAACTACCAAGCCAATGGCCAATCACACATGCTCTTATGAATTTGCTGCTTCATCTAGAAAATAGTTAAATCAATCATTACCGACCCATATGGGTCGGTGCCAAACGATCAAACATGAGATCTAGCCAAATTTTTGGCAAAGTCCATTTCCTTGGGTTGGTACTGACCGATCGAACTCGAGACTTAGCCAAATTTATGGCTAAATCCAATTCCATTCCATGCACCATGCCTATCCGAAGCCAGCTCCGTGTATATTCCTTCAAACCCTGAAGTAAGCTTCGTGCAATACTTAGCCATATATTCAAAATTTGGATCAATAGGTGGTGGTGGTTTCCTCGTGCTTGCCCTAAAATAGTTGCACTAAAACCTTGAAGCAACTCACCATCCAACAGCCTTGCCTCGAAGCTTCGATCCCATTGCTCAAGAACACTACATACAAACATATAGATCGATAGGTGGCGATCCATATGGATCAATACCGATCGATTTTCTTTAACATATAGTCATTTTCTAAGCTTCTTTTTCCTTGATCCATCTTAGATTTAAATTCCGACCTTTGTGTAAACTGTATGCATCGATCCGATGCCAAACATTCTATAGCCGATCCAACAAAGTCATTCCACCATTAGTTCGCTTCGTTAAGCATTTTCAACTAATCCAAACATACAAACACATCATACCGTCAACAAAAAAGCATCATATTATAGAAAACAATCAATAAACATCCATTTCTTATCCTAGCATTCATATAATCGACTATAACATGAAAACACATGTTAAAAATCATTTAAATTCATTCATAAATCGCTTATAGAATCAAATCAGCCCAAATCATATTTTTAACTTCAAAAATGAATCAAAATCATGTTTTTAGCATATAGTAATATATATAAGGGTTGTGAGATAATATATCACTTACCTATCGATGTGAAATCAATCAAAAACACCAAAATCGATGAAGATCCAAGATGAATGATAAAAGGTATGAATCCCTATGTCCTGAAAGAGTAATTTTTTCTTCTTCCTAATCTTCACTTAATCTCTTAATTTGGCCTAATTTAGTATGGATTTGATGTTCTTCTGATAGGAGATAGATTAATGGATGTTTGGATATGTTTTTATGAAGAAGAAAATTGATTTAGGAATGTGTCCATTGCTATAATTAGGCATAATTCCCTAACAGGCCAAATATTAAGCTTAGTCTAATTACCCACTAAATCTACCTAAAAACTGCCTAACTTAAAACTGTGATATTTTCCAAATCGTAAGATCAAAAATCTATTATAACCACTCCATGGAGAAGCAAACCATCAAATTTCTTATTTAGAAGTGGTTTCAGGACACAATTCGACTTTTATCAGAAGTTATAACTCTTACAATTTTTTAGGTCTAAAATTGTCAACAATTTATGCCAAGGGCCAAAAATAACAAAACTCAACATTCTCCAAAGTTATAGCCTATTTGGCCCTCATTTGGTTGTAAAAATAATATTTTTACAACTTGTCAATACATAGAAATTTATAGAAAATGTAACGACCCGAAATTTTCAACCATTCGCATCCATACATATCGGATTTGAATATCTCAAAATATCAGATGGTTAATTTAAATTTGGTAAAAACCCAGCATATACAGTAAATAAATAATCACAGAATCACAGAATCACAGACATAGAGTAATATAAAATAATGCAGCGGAAACAAAGGAATAGTAGTTCATGAAGCTACTATATATATATAACAGAGTTAAGTAAGATACAACGGAGGTCTCGAATACAAAGATATCTCAATACAATAGTCAAATAAAAGATCTGAATACATCACTGGAATCAACTGAATAACTGATAGCAGGATCGATATAGCTGGATCTCCAAGCGAAGCTCCAACTCCAAAGGTGAGTCTCAAATGCTATATCACTCAGTCTGACCCGAGCGTAAAGCAAAACACAAAACACTCGAGTCAGGATTAACATTCTCATATCAATAAATCCAACTCAAGTGAAATATCAACTGAAATATAGTAAGTTAAAGGATGTTTGGGATAAGCATCCTCTAAGGATCCGTTAAACTATCTACTATGTAGTAATATACGCTATTATAATATGTCTAAAGTAAAGTAAACTATTAAAATAGCGTTAAGGCTTTACATTTTCCACCTTAACACATTTTATAGTGCCAATAGTCTATACAGTACCGTAATCTCCCCCGTAATGGGCGTCGTCAGAGGGCACTCCATAGGTATGGTACAAAACAAACTCGTAAAAGGCGCGCTAGGGTAGGTGACACGGCACAACTAGGCAATGCCAGGGTAGATATACCAATTACACTTCCGGGCCGGTGGTAACGCAGAGCCACAATAATCGCCCACCTCGAGCCACATTCCCGAATCAAAGGTGAGCACCAAATCAATCACAAAGTAATAGAATGGCATACGATGGAATGTGTCCGATAAGAGGAGCTACGTCATTGGCCCGTCGATTGCTCTTGTTTTAGCCACCTTATGCCAACTCACGGGAGTTGGGTCCACGTATATACCTCATATAGGATCGTCGCCACCATCCTACTTCATTCTGGAATCTCCACCATGTACATAGTTGTTAAAGTGGTTTTCGGTATTGGCAGAGAGTATGACAATCTCCGATCCCGGTCTCTTTAACAACCAAACGTTATTATAACACCGCGGTCATTTCAAAATAGTATATACTTCAAAACCAAAATATCATTTCCATTTCAAAACCATATCAAAACGATATCATTTTCACTTCAAAACCATATTAATACAATATCATTTTTCACTTCAAATATACCCATTTCCAAAATCATAATACTTCCAAAGTTATAACACTTCCTAAACCAAAACGCTTTGAAATCATAATATTTTGGAAAACCTTAACTTTGAAATCATACCTTCCACCCTAAAAAAATTTAGATATTAATAATAGTATATAATAAAATAGTTTATAAAATAAAAATAGTTTATATAAAATAGTTATAAGTTAAAATAGTTTATAATTAAATAATATATATTGAAAATGATTTATATTAAAATAGTTTATATTAAAATAATTTATAAAGTAAAATATAAATAGTTTTAGATATAGTTTAAAAATACTTTATATAAAAAAAATAGCTTCCTCAAATTTCACAAATCGATTCAAAATCAACTCGAATTCCAAAATTAAAATTTAATCAAATCCCACATCATCAATTTCAATTCAATTCAGTTTCTCAATAAACCATTTCAAATTATCGATTTCAAATGCATATTTGAATTCATATTTGAACCATAAAATAAGCCATTTCAATATATTTCAAAGCTTTAAATATTCAACATTTCAAAACTAAATTCGATAATTATATATATATATATATATATATATATCAAATCCACTTTACTATTATTTAGTTTTGAAATATTTACTTAATCATTTCAATAACATCTAAATACAACTTCAATTTACAAATTTAAATAAACAAAATATCTCATTTAAATTTATGTAAATTTGAGAATATTCATTTAAATCACTTTTAATCCAAATCAAATTATAAAATCATAGCTTTAAAATCTCAAATTTAATAATTTCAAATAAAACTTATTTAAGTAAAATTCTTAAATAAATATAATTTCAAATCAATTTCAAATTTATCTTTCCGACCTGAATCATTATAAACTCTATATTTGAAAATATATAATTTAAATAAATACATAAACATATTTTATCAACTTGATTAAATCAACTTTAATAAATCTTTAAAATTAATATTTATTAAAACCATATACTTCTTTTCAAAACCATAGAAATCATTTTAAAAATATTTATATATAGACCAACGATGTCTGTATATAATTTTCTACCCTATGGTCAAGTGATACGGATATTTATCATTTCAATCCATAATTTAAACATATACGGGTATATATCTTTTCAACCCGCAATCCCAAATTCAATTCATATGAAAATCGCTTGGGTTTATCATTTCAACCCATAACGATTTTCTCCTATTCTATAGATCGTTCGGGTATGTATCATTTCAACCCATAGGGAATTCTATAATAACAGGGAACTTGCAGAGTGATAATAGATATGATAATAATATAACAATCAGTAGCAGGCATATATCATCAATATAAATAACAGATAAGGGTGACAGATGTCACAGGTGAACAGATACAAATAACAGTATATATATAGCAAAATAAATAACTAACAGCAGCATATTTCAATTGACGTTTCAATTGAAATCAAATTTAATAAATATAAGAACGTTAATCGTGAGTGATTGCTCACCTTTCGAGGCTAGATAGACTTGACAAAGAGATGAGCTACGAATTCCAAAGCAACGCTAGATGGACACTATTCGACAAACAAAGCTGATGGATAGAAATTGACGAAATCAAATCAGAAAGGGATCGATGAGGATAAATAGTATAAGTGAACTTACATATATAACTATATACAACTATTTATATAAAATTATATTCAAAATTTCAAATACATATTAAATTAAATATATATGTATTTAAAAATTATTGTTTTAAATTAAACACAAATATTAAACTCATTATATATACATAATATATTTAAAATCAATACTTGTTATAAACCATCAACTTGCTTTATTGTAATAGCCATATAACTCAGCAGAACAAGACATATATACACACAATATTACTTTATTAAATTTTTTGAAATATACGCTATTAAAGTATACGTACAATAATATTTTACAGTAGATTATACACACATAATATATAGACTACGACCTATATGACTTAAGCATAAACAACTGTTTTATATATACCTATACAAATAACCTACTATACACATTTTATACCATACTAACAATAAATATATATACTTAAACACATATTCTTTTTTCTATAACACACATATATGTACTTATATATACTTTCAAAATCAATACATACATATGTAAATAACAGCAAATGCCACTTAAAACTAACCCATATTTATTCAAATATATATATATATACACACACGTATAGATCAGTATAAATATGTATACTGTTATATAAAACTGCTTTAAAATATGTAGAGATACTTATATACATGCTTCAACAAATCCAACTTATTATAAAAACCCAAGTAAACTTACTTTATAAAATTTTATATGCACATGACAGATCAAATTCCCATATATCACAGAAACTGTACTTGCTATATAAAACAATAAATGTATAAAACTAAGCAGTAAAAGAAAGGTTTTAAAATATACGTACAATACATTATATAACTTACTTAAACAACATATATATGTTGACATTATATACATAAAACACATATATAAATACTACATATATAAACTTTACATAAATCTATATATACATGTAAACAGAATATATAAATTGTAAGTAAAATATATAATAATGTATATAAACAGCGTATAGTAACATATATACAACTTGTACATAACCCTTATGTATATATATATATACATATTACACATACTACTTATAATCATCTGCATAACTAAAATATATAGCTAAATATATAAATTGACATGTATGCGCATGTGTACAGCTTACATATGCCTTATATTATGACTTCTCAATTCTATATAACTATCATCATATACACTATATATACAACTACTGTATAAAACTGACATATTTAAATATATACTACTAACAGATTCCAACTTATAAGCAGCTTACCAATTAATATATATGTAGACAAATGCATATGCTAACCATTATATAACACATACCATGTAACACTTTATTATTATATATAAAACTCAAAAAAAAAATTTCCTAAACAAATATACATATAACAACTTACATCCATTCGACAGAGAGGAGGATGGGGTGATCGTGGTCGGCGGGAGAGGAGGAGATGCAAAGAATGATGGTGGCCGAACTATACAAAGAAGAAAGTAGAAAATGTAAAAGGAAGAGGGAAAAATAAACTTACTGTGAAATTTTATACTTGTAGAAGAGAGAATAAGAAGAGGTGAGAACAAATGGAAAAGAAGAATGAGAAGAACAGGCAAATAGAAATGAACTTAAGAAAAAAAATAAGAAAGAAATGGGAAGTCAGGTAAAATGAATTAACTCATAAAAATGAAAGGGCATATGGCTGTTGAGTTACCTGATGGAAAGTTGAATGGACAAGGGACTCAAAAGGTCACCAGAACCAAAAGTCACAAAACCCGGTACCGATACAGGTGACCGTTTTGTGGTTTCCGCTGCGTACCAGACTTCAGAACACAGAATTGAATATACCACAGAGATCAACATGACGAGACGATCAAAACGGTATATAGATATCAGTGGCACGATCATCCTGTCAAAAGTCGATAATCGGTACAAAAAATGCAGCTAATTTGCCAGAAATAAGATAAACGGAGCAATACAGTCCAAATTTGACGAAACGAAATATGACGTCTCACTCAGAAGATGATTTACAAATTTTCTATAGAAAAATATTCAGGTCTAGAAAACATTTTATTATCATCAAATATTAACTGATTTGAATTGAAATAAAAATTACACAATAAATAACCTTCCATATTATTAATTGAAAATTTACCATTTGCTATGTTTAATTAGACGTATTCCAAATATCAAATTTTTATTCAAAATTTTATTGTTTAAAAATTTCACACAATATCAATTAATTATGTTATTAAAACAGTTAAAATTTTCGGGTCGTTACACTCTCCCCAGTCAAAAGTTTTCATCCCCGAAAAGGAAGGAAGTAGGAGAATAGAAACAACCAAAAAGAAAATAGATTGAAATACAAAATAAACAATTAATTTAAACCATATAAATTTCAATTTACATCAATTAATACTCAATATTTGCTTTTAAATTCAAAGTATTTCAATAAGTTGATTTAATTTCAATTTTATAAATTACTTCAAACCGAATTTATTTTATTTATTTCATTTATTATTTAATTAACTTATTATTTTATTTATTTCTATTAACATTTTTATAATTAAAATTTAAGTGTATAACATTTATTATAAACACTCAAATTTATTTATAGTTTCTTTTAACATCATTTATATTGTACAAATTCAATTACATAGATAACTTCTGAATAATTTAGGTAAGTTATATATGGAATGCAATTGAGTATTATACAAGTAAAAATTTCCTTATTCAATTTATTTCAAGTTTAAATATTTATTCAAAAAATTTGGCTTTATTTATAATCATCCTTTAACATAAATTTAAGAATTAAATTTCTGATCCACTTCAAACCATTTAGAGATAATTATGTATATACTATATATATCAAATCAAATTAAATTTAAAATAATATACATATATATATATAAATCAAATCATACTTAAGAAATTCAAATCAAGTTCAATTTTCAAAACAAAAGTGTAGCAAAGCTACGAATTGGTCTCTCCACTTTGAAACTCAAAAATGAATGTCGATGATGCGGCCGCCATCACCGAAATTATTTTCCAGCGACAAAAGAGAAGAGTACTGATTTAAAACTTTAAAATTCTTGGAAAACGATTTCTATTCGAAAATACTTTGAATAATATACACTTTAAAACTTTAAAACCAAAGTTGATATCACTGGAAATTAAATTCCCAAATTCCTGATTTAAATTCATTTCAATTCCAAATCAATTTATAGACCATGTTTATATTTTCATTTATTTATAATGTGGTAATAGTCAATAGTTTACAAAATAATAAATGATAATCAAATGTTACCATTTAACAACCAATTCAGTTAACTATTTGATTTCAAAAAAATTATACTTATATATAATATAATCATACAAAATTTATTTTATTTACTAAATTTTGAAAACAATATTGTGTCAGTTTGATTTGTTCAATTATTTTGGAATTTCTATCGATAGCGTTGATCAGACGAATCGATCGAAAACCCAAATCAACATCAACAACTCAAACAGCACAATATATAAAACATTTTAACATTAAATTACAAATACACTCCCTCGCTCGACGATACAAGAATGGATTCCAAAGCAAGGATAGAGATTCAAATTAGAGATACCCAAATCAAAAGAATTCAAACTAGAAGCTAGGCTCGAACGAAGATAAGATTATTAAATAGAAATAGAGAAAAGGTGGATAGACTAATACAAATCGCGGGCAACCTTAATCGGGTCAACCGTGACTTCAAGAATAAGATCGCTATAGAATTCTAAGGAAAATCGACATTCGATCGCCAGAGATAGCATTCGGGTGTAAAAAAAGATAGAAGCATCGTGAACCGAGGATATAGGAATCTCCGGTGAATCAATGCTTATTGTAAAGGAGTTTCACCCCTTTACAAATCATTCAGTGGAGCTATGGGATGCTCCGGAATCAAGAAGACACGAATAGGGAGAGACAAGGATGGATTTTGGAACCGAGGGGAACGTTCCAAAATTCAAAGGAAACCGAGTCAAAGAGGAAGAGATTCAAGCTCGAACGAAAGTGATTCTGTAATCAAATTTACTTCATATGCTAAGTTTTGCCTAAAACCAAAGCTCTGATACCACAAGTAACGACCCGAAATTTTCAACCATTCGCACCCATACATGTCGGATTTGAATAGCTCAAAATATCATATTGTTAATTGAAATTTGGCAAAAACCCAGCATATACAATAAATAAATAATAACAGAAACAGAGTAATATAAAATAATGCAGCGGAAACAAAAGAATAGTAGTTCATGAAGCTACTATATATATAACAGAGTTAAGTAAGATACAACAGAGGTCTCGAATACATAGATATCTCAATACAATAGTCAAATACAAGATCTGAATACATCACTGGAATCAACTGAATAACTGATAGCAGAATCGATATAGCTGGATCTCCAAGTGAAGCTCCAACTCCAAAGGTGAGTCTCAAATGCTATATCACTCAGTTTGACCCGAGCGTAAAGCAAAACACAAAACACTCGAGTCAGGATTAACATTCTCATATCAATAAATCCAACTCAAGTGAAATATCAACTGAAATACAGTAAGTTAAAGGATGTTTGGGATAACCATCCTTTAAGGATCCGTTAAACTATCTACTATGTAGTAATATATGCTATTATAATATGTCTAAAGTAAAGTAAACTATTAAAATAACGTTAAGGCTTTACATTTTCCACCTTAACACATTTTATAGTGCCAATAGTCTATACAGTACCATAATCTCCCCCGTAATGGGCGTCGTCAGAGGGCACTCCATAGGTATGGTACAAAACAAACTCATAAAAGGCGCGCTAGGGTAGGTGACACAGCACAACTAGGCAATGCCAGGGTAGATATATCAATTACACTTCCGGGCCGGTGGTAACGCAGAGCCGCAGCAATCGCCCACCCGAGCCACACTCCCGAATCAAAGGTGTGCACCAAATCAATCACAAAGTAATAGAATGGCATACGATGGAATGTGTCCGATAAGAGGAGCTACCTCATTGGCCCGTCGATTGCTCCTGTTTTAGCCACCTTATGCCAACTCACGGGAATTGGGTCCATGTATATACTTCATATAGGATCGTCGCCACCATCCTACTTCATTCTGGATTCTCAACCGCGTACACAGTTGTTAAAGTGGTTTTCGGTATTGGCAGAGAGTATGACAATATCTGATCCCGGTCTCTTTAACAACCAAACTTTATTATAACACCGCGGTCATTTCAAAATTGTTTATACTTCAAAACCAAAATATCATTTCCATTTCAAAACCATATCAAAATGATACCATTTTCGCTTCAAAACCATATTTATACAATATCATTTTTCACTTCAAATATATCCATTTCCAAAATCATAATACTTCCAAAGTTATAACACTTCCTAATCCAAAACGCTTTGAAATCATAATATTTTGGAAAACCTTAACTTTGAAATCATAACTTCCACCCTTAAACAGTTTAGATATTAATGATAGTATATAATAAAATAGTTTATAAAATAAAAATAGTTTATATAAAATAGTTTATAATAAAATAATTTATATTGAAAATGATTTACATTAAAATAGTTTATATTAAAATAATTTATAAATTAAAATTAAATTAGTTTTAGATATAGTTTAAAAATACTTTATATAAAAAAAATAGCTTCCTCAAATTTCACAAATCGATTCAAAATCAACTCGAATTCCAAAATTCAAATTTAATCAAATCCCACATCATCAATTTCAATTCAATTCAGTTTCTCAATAAACCATTTCAAATTATCGATTTCAAATGCATATTTGAACCATAAAATATGACATTTCAATTTCAATATATTTCAAAGCTTTAAATATTCAACATTTCAAAACTAAATTCGATAATTTTTTTATATATATATCAAATCCACTTTACTATAATTTAGTTTTGAAATATTTACTTAATCATTTCAATAACATCTAAATACAACTTCAATTTACAAATTTAAATAAACAAAATATCTCATTTAAATTTATGTAAATTTGAGACTATTTATTTAAATCACTTTTAATCCAAATCAAATTATAAAATCGTAGCTTTAAAATCTCAAATTTAATAATTTCAAATCAAACTTATTTAAGTAAAATTGTTAAATAAATATAATTTCAAATCAATTTCAAATTTATCTTTTCGACCTGAATCATTATAAACTCTATATTTGAAAATATATAATTTAAATAAATACATAAACATATTATATCAACTTGATTAAATCAACTTTAATAAATCTTTAAAATCAATATTTATTAAAACCATATACTTCTTTTCAAACCATAGAAATCATTTTAAAAATATTTATATATAGACCAACAGTGTCTGTATATAATTTTCAACCCTATGGTCAAGTGATACGGATATTTATCATTTCAATCCATAATTTAAACATATTTTTTTTTTGAGATCATGGGGAACCTTAAGATCATGGTATTCATTGATACTCACTTAAGTAAACCCCACGCCGTGTGTCTACCCCGCTTTTATTTAGTCGTCGCACACGGATGCGTAACGTTGAAACTCCCACTGATGGTTTGGCGCTGGGATTCGAACCTGCCCGGACGCAGTCCTTTGGTTCCCATCTCCCAGCTCCCAAACCAACCGAGCTACGAACGGCGGGTATAATTTAAACATATACGGGTATATATCTTTTCAACCCGCAATCCCAAATTCAATTCATATGAAAATCGCTTGGGTTTATCATTTCAACCCATAACGATTTTCTCCTATTCTATAGATCGTTCGGGTATGTATCATTTCAACCCATAGGGAATTCTATACTAACAGGGAACTTGCAGAGTGATAACAGATATGATAATAATATACCAATCAGTAACATGCATATATCTTCAATATAAATAACAGATAAGGTTGTCAGATGTCACGGGTGGACAGATACAAATAACAGTATATATGTATAGCAATGTAAATAACTAACATCAGCATATTTCAATTGACGTTTCAATTGAAATCAAATTTAATAAATATAAGAACGTTAAGCGTGAGTGATTTCTCACCTTTCGAGGCTAGATAGACTTGACAAAGAGATGAGCTACGAATTCCAAAACAACGCTAGATGGACATGATTCGACGAACAAAGATGATGGATAGAAATTGACGAAATCAAATTAGAACAGGATCGATGAGGATAAATGGTATAAGTTAACTTACATATATATAGCTATATACAACTATTTATATAAAATTATATTCAAAATTTCAAATACATATTAAATTAAATATATATGTATTTCAAAAATTATTGTTTTAAATTAAACACAAATATTAAACTCATTATATATACATAATATATTTAAAATCAATACTTGTTATAAACCATCAACTTGCTTTATTGTAATAGCCATATAACTCAGCAGAACAAGACATATATACACACAATATTACTTTATTAATTTTTTTGAAATATACACTATTAAAGTATACGTACAATAATATTTTACAGCAGATTGTACACACACAATATATAGACTACAGCCTATATGACTTAAGTATAAACAACTGTTTTATATATACCTATACAAATAACCTATTATACACATTTTATACCATACTAACAATATATATATATACTTAAACACATATTCTTTTTTTCTATAACACACATATATATGTACTTATATATACTTCCAAAATCAATACATACATATGTAAATAACAGCAAATGCCACTTAAAACTAACCCGTATTTATTCAAAGAAATATATATATATATATATACACGTATAGATCAGTATAAATATGTATGCCGTTATATAAAACTGCTTTAAAATATGTAGAGATACTTATATACATGCTTCAATAAATCCAACTTATTATAAAAACCCAAGTAAACTTACTTTATAAAATTTTATATGCACATGACAGATCAAATTCCTATATAACACAGAAACCGTACTTGCTATATAAAACAATATATGTATAAAACTAAGCAGTAAAAGAAAGGTTTTAAAATATACGTACAATACATTATATAACTTACTTAAACAACATATATAAGTTGACATTATACACATAAAACACATATATAAATACTACATATATAAACTTTACAGAAATCTATATATACATGTAAACAAAATATATAAATTGTAAGTAAAATATATAATAATATATATATAAACAGCGTATAGTAACATATATACAACTTGTACATAACCCTTATGTATATACATACATATTACACATACTACTTATAATCATCTGCATAACTAAAATATATAGCTAAATATATAAATTGACATATATGCGCATGTGTACAACTAACATATGCCTTATATTATAACTTCTCAATTCTATATAACTATCATCATATACACTATATATACAACTACTTTATAAAACTGACATATTTAAATATATACTACTAATAGATTCCAACTTATAAGCAGCTTACCAATAAATATATATGTAGACAAATGCATATGCTAACCATTATATAACACATATCCTGTAACACTTTATTATTATATATAAAACTCAAAAAAAATATAAATATTTCCTAGACAAATATACATATAACAACTTACATCCATTCGACAGAGAGGAGGATGGGGTGATCGTGGTCGGCGGGAGAGGAGGAGACGCAAAGAATGATGGTGGCCGAACTATACAAAGAAGAAAGTAGAAAATGTAAAAGGAAGAGGGAAAAATAAACTTACTGTGAAATTTTATATTTGTAGAAGAGAGAATAAGAAGAGGTGAGAACAAATGGAAAAGAAGAATGAGAAGAACAGGCAAATAGAAATGAACGCAATAAAAAAAAAGAAAGAAATGGGAAGTCAGGTAAAATGAATTAACTCATATAAATGAACGGGCATATGGCTATTGAGTTACCCAATGGAAAGTTGAATGGAGAAGGGACTCAAAAGGTCACCAGAACCAAAAGTCACAAAACCCGGTACCGATACGGGTGACCATTTTACGGTTTCCACTGCGTACCAGACCTCAAAACACAGAATTGAATATACCGCAAAGATTAGCATGACGAGACGATCAAAATGGTATACAGATATTAATGGCAAGATCATCTTGTCAAAAGTCGATAATCGGTACCAAAAATGCAGCTAATTTGCTAGAAATAAGATAAACGGAGCAATAGCAGTCCAAATTTGACGAAACGAAATATGACGTCTCACTCAGATGATGATTTACAAATTTTCTATAGAAAAATATTCAGGTCTGGAAAACATTTTATTATCATCAAATATTAACTGATTTGAATTGAAATAAAAATTACACAATAAATAACCTTCCATATTATTAATTGAAAATTTACCATTTGCTATGTTTAATTAGACGTATTCCAAATATCAAATTTTTATTTCAAAATTTTATTGTTTAAAAATTTCACACAATTTCAATTAATTACGTTATTAAAACAGTTAAAATTTTTGGGTCGTTACAGAAAATGTGAGCCGTTATAATACCATTATTAATAGGGATGAACAATCTTTGCTTAACCTAATAAACCAACCAAGCCAGTTTATTTCGGTTAGTCTAGTTTGGTTTTGAAACTAGATTGGTTTCTATTCGACATATAAATTCTTTTTACTCGATTATCGTTTTATCCAAATTAACCAAACTTTTGTCGTCATATTAAAATTAATAATATTATGATGATATTTTTAAATTATTTTAGTCATCTAGATAAATTTTATTTATCATATAAAGTTAGTATTTAAAAACTTAAGCATACTAAATAAGAATACTTTAATAATGTATTTATATTTTATTTTAAGATATAATGAATATTGCAAACGTAAAATGTGAAACATTTTTTAGTTCGATTAAATTGGATAACCAACCAAACTTAATTCGTTTGGTTTGATTTGATTTTCATTTTTATTGGTTTTAGTTTGATTTAACAATTTTTATTATCGGACCAACCAAAACAACCAATCGCTTATACCTAATTGCTAATGTTTATTGATCGATGAGAAGAAAATGCTCTCTTCGCTTTAACCGTGAGTACAATATTCACATATTCTTTATGTTATTTCAAAATTCAAGCTCTGATGTTAATCATACATGATAAATTGCCAACAAAACTGATATCCTTAAGTTAGTAATAGCACACATTTACAACTTGCATACTGATTCTGCTTAACATTATCATAAATGGAAATGTTTAAAGTTAATAATATACAGTATTAAGTGTGCACTTAACCATACAAAGTGTATGTATGTAGAAGGTATGTATGTATTATTTGGGCATATGTAAGGTTGAGATCTATATATATTTTGTGGTTCCTAATAATGATCATATGGATAGGAGTAGACGCTAACCAACATAAAATCTTATTGAAATTCAAAAATAATAATATAGTAAAATTACAAAATACCTACCACTTCCCAGAACCGAGGAATTGGTGAGAATGTTTATAGATGTTTATTTTGATTGGATGAGATTATAGTTGTGGATTATGTTGTATTTTGCTTGGTGACCTAGATTTCATTTGTTTTGGATGGTTTGGCTTTCTACGGGAATTGGTTCCTTTTTTCCACTTGGATTTTATTTCAATCGTTGGGTACAACACTTACTTGAACTCATGATTTTTCTTACCTAAAAAGGTTGGCGTAATGCTCAAATGAGCGTTGAAAGCGTCCAAATTTTCAATTGAGCACTGATGAAAAGCGATTAGTTTTGTAATTGAACCTTGAATGCTAAGTTTTCCAACTGGGCACACATCAACGATGAGTTACAAAAATGAATTCTCTCAACGCTCAGTTTAGCACTGAAAGAGGCTCAATTTTGCAATTTTGGACAACTAAGTTTATTCCTCGGTTTTATAACTTAGCAATCAAGCACTCAGCCGTAAAACCGAGCCCTGGTTATTCAATTTTCAAATTAAGAGCGTCAAAATTCAGTTGCAAACGTTAGCGGCACTAAAAGCAGCTTAGTTTTATATCTGAGTGTAGCACTACACAATGCTGAATTGTGTAATTTAGCACCGATAGCTCAGTTGTCCAATTGAGCACAACGGTGCTCATTTGCATAACTAAGTGCTTTTAATTAAGCAAACCACTCGGTTTTGTGATTAAGTGCAGTAGCTCTATGTTGGTTAGCTGAGCGCTGTAGTTCTCTGTTGCAAAATTGAGCACTTTCAACACTCAGTTTTGCACTGAAAGAGGCTCATTTTCGTAATTGAGCAAACCAGCTTAGTTTTTTTGGCTGAGCGCAACAATGCTTAATTGTGAGACTGAGCACAACAAACTGAAAGTCTTTTCCAATATATGCTAGATATGATATTTGAAGTAGAGACAACATGTATTGGTTAACCTTTGTAATTGTATTTTTTCTAAAATATTTTTATCTATGTGCAAATGCAAAGAAAAAATGATGTTGCTTACAAGATTATGGAAAAAGCCCTCATGAGTGCACATAGACAAAAATACATGTTTATGTAAGTTTAAAACCCTATTAATGAAATATTACGTATGAACATGAGAAAAGTTTTGTTTGAGTAATATGAATATAAAATATTATGTGTGGTGTAATCTACATATTTTGTGCTTATCTAATATGTATACATAAAATTTTATTATACTTATATGCAATGTAGAAATGGGTAAAGGACATACCGTTAGTTAATGTTATTGAAAACTGAAATAGTAAACACAAATACCGTGAAAGTGAATAATATGATACTACAGTTTTTTATAATGTTTATAAGTATTATAAACAAAATTACAAATGCTATGACATCCTTTAACACAATTTCTAAATCTGTTTAAAACGGAATAAAATTTCCAATATTGCATAATGTTTGACAAACGCTGTCAAAATAAAAATTGCTACATAACATAACGATATCGCTTTATCAAATGATATGGTCTATTTTATAAAAGTTGCAATGTATATTTAAAAGAGAGAAACACTATATTAAACATCTCAATAAACGAAAGTTATCATCAAATGGTCTTAAAAGGTTTGTAATAAATTTCTATAGCATTCATGAAACACAGTATACTATCAACTTTTAACAACATTTATTTATGTGCTATGGTATGTCTTTGATCTTTTATAGCATGTCATTCAACAACGTTCTGTAAAACACTATAAAAGTTTTTACAGTGTTTTATAAACTGTAGTGAAAAATGCGGGGAATGATTTATCACTAATGTGCAGAAGCGATTAACTAGGATCTAGTTTTGTCGATTGAACCCCAATGCGAATTCAATATCAATTATGCCATCACACAAGATCAAATAACAGAAAGAAATGGCATAGAAGATTTAATGTGGTCTGGATTTGTATCCTACGTCCATGAAGACCCAGCAACTTTGTTACTTTACCAATTTAGAGAGGAGAGATTACAAAATGGTAGAGATTTCTTAAAGTAGAGAAATCTTATCTCTATTATAAATCTATAGAAGAATATTTAGGAGGAATTATTGTTTGAGAAGAATGAGATGCTTTTCCAATAGCTTGAGGCCTCTTTAAATATGAGTAGAATGAAGCTGAACCTTGGGAAGAAATGAAATTAATTAGGAAAGCGGAAAATCAATTTCGTACAAATTTTAAAACATTTCCATTTTCCCAAGATTTGATTTACCTTTGATTTAATGTGGATATCTATCTCCTTCTATGAAACAATGCACACATCTAGTTTCCTCTTATTTTATATTTAACCAATCAATTAATTGAATTAAACGATTTGTTTCCTTTTTTCTTCTACATGCCGATAGATTTGAGTCATATTTTCAACACTCCACCTTGACTCAAAACATTTATACCTCTCTCAAACGAATTCAATCGTCATTTATGAGTTATTGGATCAGTGCCGCATAGTGCTAAGTAGTTGGGACTAAGCTAATCAAGTTTGAGCAATGCACAAACTTGTCCTTGAGAATTGACTTAGTCATCATATCTGAAGGATTATCCATAGTACCCACCTTCAACAACTTGATCTTGCTTCGTTCTTCGTCAAGCATAAGGAAGAAGCCTCTGACATCAATGTGCTTTTTATGAGAACTATAAGCTTGATTCTCTACACGATGAATCGCACTCTGATTGTCTAAAAATAGCTCTATTATCCACTCCACCATAGAAATATCATCCAATAACTGAAGTAAATATAATCCCTCCTTAGTCGCTTCCTATAACAACTCGTATTTTTAACAATAGATATTTAAATAATTGATTTAAATATTAAATCGTTAATTAATTGACGGTCCAGAAATATGGGTTTTCACGTATGGTCGACTCAAGACTCGAGACCACTTCCATTGAGTTCGAATCAACGTTGCGGATTAAAATGAGTATAAGCATGCTATATGTGAAGATCCGACGATCCGATGGCCGAAAACGATCTCGTAAAGCGCAAAATTATCATCCTGAAGCGTAGTGATAAAATTTATACCATTGGGATTGAAAAAAAATGAGGTTAGGTACGCAGATGAGTTTCGTTGCGATCGGACGTGCCGTGTGGTCGTACGAGCTCGAAACGTACAATAGTACATTTGAGAAATCAAACAAATAAGCATATTATATTAATACAAATAATCTCTAAACCCTCCCCTTTATTTCAAATCATGGTTCCATTGCCCGTAAACATAAATCATGGTCGTCTTCCTCTCTTTCGCTTCAAAAAATAAACTATAGCAATCTGCTAAACTAAAAATCACGAAAACGGATTCGTTGAGATCGTATGTAGGAGAGTTTCACACTGACCATGGTGGAATTGGGTGTGATTGTGATCGATCGAGGTCGACAAGTAATGGCCATGACTAGTTTTGACTTTTCTGGTGACGTGGGTGACGATAGGTGAAACAGAGATTACCATTAGATTTCTCTTCGCGAAATACAACTTCCCATGAAATCTCGTCGAGTCCGATCAAGTTATGCAAAATGCTTCCATGCGTGTGTGTGTAAGGGGAGGAGCTTCAGGTTGCTTCTTGGTAGGTTGAGCTGAGCTTGGAGTCTTTGGATCCATCGCGGAGCTTGAGCGTAGAGGAGCACGTTGGCGAAAGTGGTTCATTGATTTGTTGAGAAATGAGGGAGAAAATAAGAGAGAAGGTATGCATGTAAGTGGGTTCATGTACAGGTTTTGTGCATGGCTAATTTAGGGAAGGAGAAGGAATTATGAAAAGGGATTAGCTAAGGAAGGTAATTAACAAATTAATTTGTGAACTAATTATTTAAATAATCCGAAATCTTATATAATTCATATATTTTGCATAAAAGGTCCATTTTGGATGCCATTTTTTGTGTTGCGCTCGTGATGGAGAGCTCTACGATTTAGCATTTGTTTGATTAGCTTTTGTTGAGGTGAGTGATATTGTCTCTAACCATACTATGATTGTTAGTATAGTATTAAAATGACTTTTTGAGATGATTTCTAACTTTAAAATGTGATTTCTAAAATATATAAACCTACATCCGATTTTATAAAAGAATTAAAATTGTTTTTAAAATTGTTTTAAATCAAATATTACATTTTTCTCATTAATGCACTATTTTGACGATATTGCTAGACTTAGGCTATTTTGATATTAATCCCACTTTGGTTGCTTGGATGTATTGTATATGTGTTATTATAAATGTATGTAGGCTATTATAGACATTTGTATGCTTGTTGGTTGCATGTATGCTTGTTTGATTAGTTTGGTTGAAAACACGAATCGAAGGTGATATAGTGTTAGAAAATATCCTATAAGATAGGATTTCATACACGGAGTTTTATGCATGCCGATTGATCTGAAAACAAAGGATGGACTTGGGGTTGTTCTTCAGATTTCGGGATGGATGCCGGACATTTTCACTTGGTTTGTACTTAGCCATTTTTGGCTAAGTACACGACCAAAATGGTCGTTATCGACTACTCTGGAGTGGTCGATATCTTCTACAATTGATGATGGCTGATTTGGCCAATTTTGACGTGGACGATGGAGAGGCTTCGAAGAGCATTATGTGATGGTTCGTTCATTCATTCATTTGACATTGGATTGATGCTATGGCTCTTCGACGAGTAGTTTTGGCAGTGAAGCGAAAATGTGACGCTTCGATGCGATGACATCACAATTCGATGATGATGATTCCATGTTGGGAAGCGATGACTTCGACGATGGATGGCTACATTTTGGGATGCTGTGTAGTTGAATTGAAGGGACTGTGGAGGATGGTTATGGAATGCATGATGACATTCTATGACTGATTATAGTTGTCTAGAATAGTTCCCAACCAAGATGACTTAAGACAGGAGTTGTAAGGACAGTTCCAGTATGTGCTCTTCTAGTGATGACGTGTGCAACGGGATTATTGATACTCGAGATGATAGGGCACACTTATGAGATAAGGGTATATGAGGATGTGATCAAAGTCCGTTGATGTTAGGACCTGGGTAGGGTTATGTACTATAATTCGTTGACTTGAGTACATAATGATGATATAGTATAGTTCATTGACGTTAGAAACTGTCTATACCCTGATGGATCGAGTGACCGAGGACATTGAGTAGTCCTTAATGACGCGATGGAGTATAGGAGTATCGTATATCCAATGCACTGAGTGAGTGATGTGAGGATGGATGATGGATTCTATGTTTTCTTTGGTTATTTATCACTCTAGGGATGTCATATGATGTAGTCATCTTTGACATAGATACATGGACACCTATTAGTACTTTGACGTATAGTACACCCATGATGACTATGATAGAGTTGCATATATCCTATGTTATGTGCTAACTATTTGGATGCAGGGACAGGTCAGGTATGATTCACCATACCTCTATTCCATATACTATAATGACTTTAATAGTGTTTTGAGATTATTTATCGCTCACACCAGATTATTGTCTGACTCGAGATTTTATGCTTTGCTTCTTATCACCTTGGGTGCTCTTAAATGAGTGGACTGGATAATAGGTGTAAATGGCACATGGAGTTCTGCAGATGGACTAGCAGGAGGTGATGCTTTCTCATATTTATATTTTGGGCTATTATTGCATACCGCTATGTGACATTATGGGGCCTTAACAGTGTTGACTTACTATTATTAGAGACAGTTTATTAGTTGGATTTATTTATCAATTGTATAAACTCAATTACTGTTTTGTGTAACTATATAAGCCTATGTACTTTGATTCTGATTCTGTGGTTCATAAAGTTTTTACTGCCTCGCCTGTTTTATATCCGTGATAACTATTATATTTTATCTTATGCGCTATAAGATATATGATATGTTATGTATTGTGTGATTTTTTTTCTTTCTTTCTGTTCTCTTATATTCTCTTCTTTTATATTCCTATTCTTTACTTCTATTTCTTTCCCTTGACAATCGTCCTACATCGGCCGGATGCTCGAACAGCGCACTATTCGGTTATATGAACATCGGAGGTGTAGGGCAGTCATCACACTTAGACAATTGATATCAACTCATCCTTGGTAGTTGACAAAGCTACTGTAGACTGTAGCTTGATCTCCACAAAATCGAGCCCATGCTAAGTGTAAAAACATAGCCCGACACTTTTTTCTGTCCACCTCTATCCCTAGCATAATCTAAATCACAGTAACCTCTAAGAGAGATGTCGCCATCTACTCCACGGTACAAAAATCAACCTGATGAAGTGCCATGAGGATACCTAAGTATCCACTTCACTGCTTGCCAATGTTCTTTGCCTAGGTTAGACATATATCGACTCACAACACCCACTACATGGGCCAAACCTGAAATCTTATGCATACCATCACATACATGAGACTACCAACAACACTAGAATAAAGTATATCTTCCATGTACTGCTTGTCTTCATTCGATGAAGGAGATAATTCTTTTGACAACTTAAAATGAGAGCCTAATGGAGTGCCAACCAGTTTAGCTTTCTCCATGCTAAATAGAGCAAGGACCTTCTCAATGTATTGTGCCTGAGTGAGTCTCAACTCTCTCCGCTTCCTATCTCTGAATATATCCATACCCAAAATTATTTATGCTTTTCCTAAATCTTTCATATCAAACTCTTTGTGAGCTCTATTTTCAACTCTGTAGCTCTGACCATACTCTAAGATGCATTCAACCTGCCATCAACATATAATTAAAGATAGATCATATCTCCATCACACCTCCTAAAATAAACACATTGGACTTTGCAGCTTCTAGAGTAGCCCTGTGAAAGCATAAATTTATCAAATCTCTTGTACCATAGTCTAGGAGACTGCTTCAGTCCATATAGAGATTTGTTATATTTACAAACACAATCTAGCCTGCTACTATCAATGAACCCCTCTAGCTACCGCAAATAAATCTCCTCATCTAGATCATCATGCAAGAATGTAGTTTTGACATGTAGTTGCTCAAGTTTCATGTCATAATAAGCAATTAATGCCAAAAGAATACAAATGGATGTATGATTAACAACTGGAGCAAAGGTATCATGATACTCTACCCCTTTCTTTTGAATATGCCCATTTGCTACTAACCTTGCTTTGTATCTAAAATCACCATTGTCACCATCTTTCACTCTATATATCCACTTATATCCAATTGCCCTCTTGCTAATGGGAGAGGCACCAAATCCCAAGTATGATTTTTTTCCAAAGATTCAATTTCCTCTTCCATAGCAACTAACCAACCAGAACTATCAATTAATGTGGCATCTGTATAAGCTCTGGGCTCATCATGGATAATATTCAATGCATATATTGCCATGTAATTGAAGTCAGTGTCTTCGATGCTGAATCCAACAAAATCATCAAGCCACCCAAGCTTATTCCTCTGTCAAATAGGCTTAGTCTCTGAACGAGGTCTACCTTCAGTCATATCCTCTATACTAACATATGTACTATCCTCATAAACAATGGTGCCATCAGAAACACCATCTGTATCTCTATGGAAAGAATCTGAAGATGACTTGCCTTATGTTTGATATTCTAACTTTGTTCTCATACTATCATCGGATGAGGAAGGCTCCACCTTCAACGTATCCTTATCATCAAAAGTCACATGCCTGCTAATAATAATCTTCTTTCTTATAGGACACCACATCCTATATCCCTTCACTTCTCTTCTATAACCGAGAAAGATACACTTACGAGCTCTAGGTATCACCTTACCTCTACTCTCATGCACATAAACTGGGCATCCAAACACTCTGAGAAATGAATAGTGAACGGGCTCTCCTTTCCATACTTCTTCAGAGATCTTCATGTCTATGGCAGTAAAAGGTGTACGGTTGAGGAGGAATGCCACCATAGATAAAGCTTCAACCCAAAATCCCTTCTTCAACTTAGTAGTCAATCCGAGACAACAAGATCTCTCCAATAATGTTTGATTCAATCTTTCATCAACCTCATTAGATTGAGGGTCGCCAAGTGTGGTTAATGCCTCTTAATGCCTTTGGACTCACAAAAATTGATGAATTCCTATGATATGAATTCACCACCATTATCATGATGGAGAACTTTCAACTTCTTCCCTGATTACTTCTCAACAATAGATTTCCACTTTCGAAACATGTCAAAGGTTTGCTCTTAGACTGTAGAAAGTATACCCAAACTTTACGAGAAAAATCGTCTATAAATGAAATGAAATACCTGGCTCCATCCAAATATGGGCAATGGGAGGGCTCTCAAACATCTGTATGAACATACTTTAAATCAGCCTTCGCCTTATGCTCTCCAGTACCAAAAGAAATCTTTGTCTACTTGCCAAGAACACACTCCTCACAAAAGCCAAGTTTTGAATGATGAACGCCATCAATCAAACCTAGCTTTCTCAACTCATCCAAACTACGCTCACCAATATGGCCCATCTGTAAATGCTACAATCTGGAAGAATCTGAATCAGCCAAAGTAACAGAAGATGATTCACCAACTATAGTAGTGCCTTTCAGTAAAAATAGATTTCCTTCCCACACACCTTTCATAACAATCATGGAACCCTTTGATATCTTCATTTTTTATCCCTCAACTATAATCTCCAACCCCAAACCTATTCAAATCCCCTATAGAAATCAAGCTCCTCCTCAAATCAGGTACGTGTCTAACATCAGTATTCGTACAAATAACATCATCAAACATTCTGATCTTCACACAACCAATACCAACCATATGGCAAGAAGTATCATTGCCCATTAGAACCTCTTCCCCATCAATCTCATGGTATGAAGAGAAATGGTTACTATTAGGTGTCAAATGATATGATGGACCAGAATCAATAAGCCATAAGTTGCTCTTCCTAGAAGAGCCAAAAGCTGTAAACACATTGGTATCACTCTCCATATCTGATGTCACTACAGTAGACACTAAATCTTGCTTTAAGTATTTTCTTCATCCTTTGATCTTGGGACATTGAGTTACAAAGTGCGCTGGTTTCTTACGATAATTACAGGTCAATCGATTAGGCCCCTAAGACTGAGACCTTGACTTATTTCGACCTTCACCATACTTTGACTTGTCTTGACTTCTACCTCTCTGAACAAATAAGCCCTCTGAGCCACTATCAATATTAGTTCTCACCAATCTATATCTCAACAGATCATTATGAAGACTAGCCTTAACATTTGACAAACTAATCTTATTGCGACCATATATCATGGAGTTAACAAAAGCATTATACTCCTTAGGCAAAGAACACAAGAGGATCACTACTTGAGCCTCATATTTAATCTCAACGTCTGTTGTCATAAGGTTCATAACCAAGGTAGTAAGAGCGTCAACGTGCTTCATAAGATCAACTCTAGGCTTCATCTTAAACGAATAGATTATTGTTGAAGAAAATTTGATTTGTGAGAGACTTGTCTTGATATGCATCGGATAATGCATCCCATAATTCCTTCACCATTTTCTTTTGAAAAAAGTCTCTAAGAACTCATCTAAAAGACTCAACTAGATTGTTGTAAGAGCTTCATCTTCCATCTCTTTGAAAACATCTGCATCAATGTCCTTCAATTTATCACGAGCAGAAACAATCTTATAAGCCTTCTCCATCTTCAACACTGCCTCCATTTTCATCTTCCAAGTCCCAAAATCTCTATTTCCATCAAAATGTGTAACGCCATAATTAACACCAAATCTACCAATATATTTTCCAGAATTCGTCATGAGTGCCCAAACAGAACAAAAACACTGGTTCCAATACCAATCTATAGTGAAAAATATGGGAAAGGATTTATCATTAATAAGCAGAAGCGATTAATCAGGATCTAGTTTTGTCGATTGAACAATAATGCAAATTCAATATCAATTATGCTTCACATAGGATCAAATAATAGAAAGAAATGACACAGAAGATTTAATGTGGTCTGGATATGTATCATACGTCCAAGGAGACCCAATAACTTTATTACTTCATTAATTTAGAAAGGAGAGATTAAAAAATGGTAGAGATTTCTTAAAGCAGAGAAATCTTATGTCCATTACAAATCTATAGAAGAATATTTAAGATGAACTATTGTTTAAGAAGTATGAGATGCTTTTCCAATAGCGTAAGGCCTCTTTAAATAGGAATAGAATGAAGCTGAATCTTGGGAAGAAATGAAATTAACTAGGAAAGGAAACAATCAATTTCGTAAAAAAATTAAAACATTTTCATTTTTCCAAAGATTTGATTTGCCTTTAATTTAATGTAGATATCTATCTCCTTCTATGAAAAGATGCACATATCTATTTTCCTCTTTTGTATATTTGACCAGTCAATTAACTAAATTAATTGATTTGTTTATTTTTTTCTTCAATATGATGATAGATTTGAGTCATATTTTCAACTTTTAAAAATATTTATTAATTTGCACTAATGTCAAATCATTGTGGAATAGTTAGTATTATATGCAGAAGCAACCAAAAAGGATCTAGCTTGTCGATTATTTATCAACCATCAATTTAGTGAACAATGTCCCTAAACAAAGAAAAAAAAGAGTAGAGAATACAAAGATTTAACGTGGCTCTGCCAAATCGCCTATGTCCACGAACCCAACAACTATTCTTTATCTTATTGAAGAAAGAGAGTACAAGAGAGTGAGATTTAGCGAAGTGGGGAGACTAACCGATAATTCAATTTGAATAATCAATTTCTCCAATGACTTGTTTGTGCTCAAAACCCCTAATTTGATTTTATTGTAGAAATTAGGGTTTACTGAATATGAGGATAATGGTGGATGCCCACTCACACACAAATATGAAGATGAGCTTCCTTCATTTAAATAGACTTAAGAATGGAGGAATTACTTGGAGATTATGTAAATTAATTGCCCAATTATCTTGAAACATTTTTAAATGTCTTTGATTTGCTTTTAATGCAAATAGATAATGGTGATCTTGGTTTCCATAATTTCCCTTGCTTAAATTAATCTCTATCAACAATCTTTTCTTTCTTCATATTATAAAATCAGTTAATTCATAAATGAACTTCTTTCCTCGTTATACATTCACTAACCAATTAATTGATTAGCTAAATAATTAATATCCTTCCAACATAAATTATCCTCTTATAACTTTCCTTTTATTCTTTTCGCATATAACCTAATTGATTGATAAGATCAATTGGTTAAAATCTTTAATTCCTTGGCAAATATTTGAATCACCCAAATTTAACACTCCGCCTTGATTCAAATATAACAATCTCTCTTCATCACCACATCTCAACAAATTGTTGGATCTACGCCACATGGCTCCAAACTTAAGATGTACAAGTTTTTGCATTTTTGCCCAAACACAACTTCCAAATCTTTCCCATAAGAAAGATAATATGCACATCAACAAACAACATGAATATGATCAAATACCAAAATTCTTTAATATATCTGATGCAGGAGACAAATTTGTAGATACTAAATTTCGAGAGACCAATGGAGATTTAACAGCACGCTTCACCTTCTCCATTCCATATTGAGTGAGGACATACTTAATATTATCTACTCCAATCTCCTTCATAAGAATTTTGCTAGAATTTCTTAATTCAGCACCAATAGACTCACCAACAAGCATCACATTACTTAAAGTATAAGAAGAATCATCATCATAAATATGCTTATAAATAAGGTCAACTGAACCAAAAGGCCTTGCCTGCAACAGAGCTCCACCTAGACTCTGAACCTCTG
The DNA here is from genome assembly GCA_030737815.1 of Allium fistulosum. Taxonomy (NCBI): domain Eukaryota; kingdom Viridiplantae; phylum Streptophyta; class Magnoliopsida; order Asparagales; family Amaryllidaceae; genus Allium; species Allium fistulosum. Next base: position 460,365,010 of record CM060902.1, read on the forward strand.
CAATCTTCTCATCAACCATGGTATCATCATAAATACCAATATCTCTCCAGATATGGAAATAATCCGATGACTCCAAATGTGTTTGGAAATTTTACGTCCTCCTAACATCATTACTTGATAGAGGCTACACCTTCAATAAAGACCACTCAACAAATATCACATGCCTGCTAGTCACAATTCTCCTAGTCGTTTTCCACCACAACCTATACCTCTTCACTCCTTCTCTATAGCCTAACAAAATGTGCTTGCTTTCCCTAAGCTTCAACTTATCATGTCCTCATCTTCTAAATAAGCTGAACAACTAAACACTTTAAGGAATGAAATACTCACATGCTTATCTTTCTATATCTCCTCAGGAATCTTCATATTTATAGCAATAAAAGGTGTGTAGTTGATGAGAAATAACGCCATAGATATTGCTTCTTCCCAAAATTCCTCTTCTAGATCAGCAGTCATTCTCAGGCTCATAGCTCTCTCCTATAATATCCGACACATGCTCTCTGCCACTCCATAACAATGTGACTTAATGGAAATAGAAAATTCCCTAACAATATGCTCGGACCCATGATAGTTAAACATAAATTCACTACTATTTCAAATTTTAAGAACTTTCAAATGCTTCCTCGACGGCTTCTCCACAAAGGTCTTCCAATTACAAAACTGGGCAAATATTTCATCTTTGGCCTTTAAGAAATATACCCAAACCTTGCGTGAGAAATCATCCACAAATAAGAAAAACTAACTAACTCCACCTAAATATGCAACTGGGTTGGGTCCCCACACATAAGAATGAACATACTCTAAAAACTTTTATTTCTCTAGATCTCCTAACATCAAATGTGACATGCTTCTTCTTCCCAGAGGAACAATCTCCACAAGAGCTAGGCTTTGATTGAGAAACACCGTCAATCAACACCCGCTTCTTTAGAACATTAAGACTCTCCTCATCAACGTGACCTAAATGAAGATGCCATAACTGAGTAGAATCTAGAACACTATAATCAGTAGAGAATACTGACTCTCCTAAGATCATCTCTCCATGAAGCATATAGATGTCATCAACTCGCACCCCCTTCTTCATTACCAATGAATCCTTCGCCACACTCAATTTCTCTCTATCTACAATTATCCTTATACCAAGTTTACTCAAAGCTCCAACTGACAACAAACACCTATGCGGCATTGGAACATGCCAAACATCCATGATAGTCCTAACAACACCATCAAACATTCTAAACTTCACATTTCTGACACCCACAACATGACAAGGTGTGTCATTCCCCATATGAACTACTCTGCCATCAATCTTCCTATAATTGACAAAATAGCTCCTATTTGGCGTTATATGACAAGAGGCACCAAAATCAATCATCCAGCTTGTACTTTCTAAAGGTGAAATATTGGCTGAAGTTAATGATGTATCACTATCGCTACTATCTACATCTGATCTATCTACTGTCGAAAATTGAAGCTTTCCCCTTTTCTCCTTCTTTTATCTAAGAGTTGGGCATTCCTATATAAAATGTCCCTTCTTCTTATTGTATAACGAACACCCCTTCCAGAACCCATGAAGTGGGTCCTATACATATCTCTCCTACCTCCAAGGTGTTTTTTGGCTCTTACCACTTCCTCTAAATGAACCAAGTTGTTGTTTAAGAACGCTGTCATTAGTCTTCACCTTCCATGTCTAAGAAACTCCTTTTCTACCAAATTTGGTGACGCTATAGTTTTTCATACCACTACTAGAAGAATTTGACATTGATAACTAATCTAGAGCAAGATAGCTAGCTCTAATACCAATCTGTTGTGCTAAATTTTAATTAATTTGTACTAATGTCAAAATTGTTGCAAAATACTTAGGCGCGGAAGCAACCAAAATGATCTAGCTTGTCGATTAATTATCAACCTCCAATTTAATAAATAATAATAACCAGACAAAGAAAAAAAATAGAAGAGTAAAGAACACAAAGATTTAACATGGTTAAGCTAGATTGCCTACATCTAAGGATCCAACAACTATTAGTTATTTTACTGAAGAAAGAGAGTACAAAAAAGAGTACAAGAGAGAGACTATAAAATTATAGGTAGCAAAGTAGAGAAACTAACCTATAATTACAAATTGAATAATCAATTTCTTCAATAAATTGTTTGCGCTCAAAACCCCTAATTTGATTTGACTACAGAAATTAGGGTTTACTAAAGAAGAAGATAATTATATATGCTTTCTTATACAGAAATATGAAGATGAACTTCCTTCATTTAAATAGACTTAAGAATGAGGGAATTACTTAGAAATTAAGTAATTAATTGCCCGATTGTCTTGAAACCTTTCCAAATATTTATGATTTGATTTCAATACAAATAGATAATGGTGATCTTAGTTTTCATAATTTCCCTTGCTTGAATTAATCTTCATCAACAATCTTTTCTTTCTTCATATTATAAAATCAATTAATTCATAGATGAACTTCTTTCCTCATTTATACATCCACCAGCCAATTAATTAATTGACTAAATAATTAGTATCCTTCCAACATAAATTATCCTTTTAAAACTTTCGTTTTATTCTTTCAACATATAACATAATTGATTGATAAGATCAATTAACTAAATTCTTTATTTCTTTGGCAAACATCTGAATCTCCCAAATTTAACAACATTTGTTCATGTGCTATGGTATGTCTTTGATCTTTTATAGCATGTCAATCAACAGCGTTCTGTAAAACACTATGAAAGTTTTTACAGCGTTTTACAAATGCCATTAAACATCCAGATTGTTGTAGTGTTGCATTATTGGTTATCATGTACACATTAGTGTAGATTGTGTTCCACAAAGGTAGTCACATGAGATACAAGTACCATATAGCATTGAAGCGCCAAATAAGCTTGATAGATGTTAGGTGTATGGTTATTTGGTTAATATTTCTCTATATTATGTATGGCATTGTGTATGTGCATAGTTGAATTGTTTGTTATATGTTGAGCATATCTTGATCAGATTTATCGACTTCATTTATGTTTGTTATGCAATGGATATGATACTTAGTCTAGCTTATATTATATGACAATGATTGATTATGCTCGTCAATTATGATGTGATGGTTGTATGGATTCAATTGTCTATGATCTTTGTCCTTGATGTGAAATTTATAGCCGCATGTGATGACTTCTATTTTTACTTATTTATCAGCTCTAACGGGATATTACGACCGATTTTGAAAAAGTATTGTAAATTTGTATGTGCTATCACTGAGAAGTTTTTCATTTTATGTCACATCAGTAATTGTACATATTAGTTTAATGTAGAATAAAAATATAAATATCAACACACGCGCATTTAGAAAACCAAACTTATCATAAAAAAATTTAGTGAGCAAATTTATAACTTTTACAATTAATGTTTTTTGAGTTTTAAAGTAGTCGTCGAAGCTGTTAATAAGGTAGAATTTTGAAAGGTTTTTAGAAAGCGATTTTAATATCAGTTTATACTATAGATGGCTTTTGTGGATTTGATGCAATGTAATATATACAATTAGTAATTATAATAACATAATTGTTCGATCAACTTCTTCTCAAAAAATCTATACCTCGATTGATTTGTCCTTTTTAGTTTTGGGTTACTGTCCAAATAGAAATGTGCATTGTTAAATTTAGACGATATAAATATATTCCAATTTATAAAGGAGAAGATATTATTTGATCCTCGTAATCAATAAAATATGGGAAACAAATTGGAGAGATAATTAATTAGTATCAGAAGAGATATTAATTGATTTGAGGAATCAATCAAATAAGGATATATATATATATATATATATATGGAAATAAACATAAATGTGCTAAATTTTTGTTGAAATTAAATCAAGCAAATCCAAAAACATTTCATCCTTATCTCTAAGGCAGTCTTCATCCTTGCACCTATAAATATGAAGACATTTGCTCATCTTTTCATCAAACAAACCAACAAGAATGTTCTCCACCAAAATATCCTCAATAAGGTCCATATTTATGTAATTTTTAGGGTGAGTGAAATTTATTAAGTGGTTCATACTCTTTTGATATTGTACTCTCTCTCGAAGTGAAGAAATAATAAAGCATTGTTGGGTCTCCATGGACGTAGGATACTTATATCTGAACCACATTAAATCTTCTGTATCCCTTTCTCTTTTTCTTTCCATTGTTTGTTCTTGTATGATTTCATAGTTGATTTTAAGTTGCATTGGTATTCAAATAGGCAATACTAGATCTTGATCAAATACGCTTCTGCTCATTCAAAATTTTCACAACAGTTTGGTATCGGAGCTACTATTATTGTTCTGTTTGGGTATTAATGGTCACTTTTGGAAAGTTTATTAGTAGATCTTGTGTCATTTATGCCATTGCATATTTTGATGGAAAGAGAGATTTTGGAAATTGAAAGATGAAGATGGAGGCAGTGTTGAAGAAGGAGAAGACTTTTAAGTTTGTTTTTGCAACTGAGAAATTGAAAGATATTGCGGCAGCTGTTTTGAAAGAGATGGAAGATAAAGCTCTTACAACAATTCAGTTGAGTCTTTCAGATGAAGTTCTTAAAGAATTCTCCCAAAAAAAGACGGTGAAGGAATTATAGGATGCATTATCTAATGCATATGAACACAAGTCTCTCACCAATCGGATTATTCTTCAGTAACAACTTTATTCGTTTAAGATGAAGCCTAGAGCCAATCTTATGGAGCATGTAGGTGCTTTAACCACTTTGATTATGACCTGAAGGTAGCATATGTTGATATCACTGATGAGGCTCAAGCAATGATCCTCTTGTGTTACTTGCCTAAGGAGTATACTGCTTTTGTTAGTTCCATGATATATGGTCACAGTAAGATTAGTCTATCAGATGTAAAGGCCAGTCTTCATAATAAAGTGTGGAGAGGTAGATCGATGAGCATTAGTTTGGATAGTGGTATAGAGGGCTTATCTATTCAGAGAGGTAGAAGCCAAAGCAAGTCAAAGAATGGTGAAGGTCGAAGTAATTCAAGGTCTAGGTCTAGGTGGCCTAAGCGATTGACTTGCCATTATTGTAAGAAACCGAAGCACTTTATAGCTCAATGTCCTAAGCTTGAAGGAAGAAGAAAAGACCCAAAGCAAGCTTTAGCATATGCTATAGAGAAATCGGATACAGAGAGTGATACCGATTTGTTTAACAGCTTTTGGCTCTTCTAGGAAGAGCAACTTATGGCTTATTGATTCTGGAACATCCTATCATATAACACCTGATTGAAATTTGTGACAATCCACCTCGGAACAGACCTAAATTTCGATCCAGAAAAGGCCCATCGAAACTTAGATCCATTCTAAGGCAGACTGTTGGTAGTGCAAAGAAATAACATTGCAAAGCCATAACTAAACTTTCAGAACTCACAGCGGATGGAACAAAATATAATAGTAAAGTGTACCCATTTATTTCAAAACCATAAAAATGTCATAACACAAAATCCCATAAAAACCGTAACATAATATTCGTTACAACAATTGTCTAAATCCATAGGTACACATAAAAGCAAATAATAATAAATACTGCCACTAGCCAAGCTTCTCTATCTTTAAGCATCATCGCCTCTATCACTTCGTCCTTAACCTGTTGTAATGGGGAAGGAGTCAGAAGAACAAGTGTCCGGTGAATAAAAACCTCGAGTCTTACCTTTTCAGTACTTGGGCAAAATATTTCAGAATAAGAATAAGTCTACGAGCGTAAAACCATTAAAATCATTTAGTACTTCTTTATAAGGAAAGAAGGCGGGTCCAACCACTTAATACCTTCCATTCTAGAAGTTTCTAGAATCTCATATTCCAATCATACGTTATAAATAGCTAATGATGTGAGAGACGGTACCCAAGCCACTTAATACTTCCCAATGGAAAATAGGCAGACTCTGGTCATTTAAGACCTTGATTAAGGTAGACCCCATCATTTAAGACCTATTTTCAGAAGCGTGCTCCATAATGGTACAATATAGCTAACATCACATGGAATCTCATAGGCCACCTAATACTTTCAAGTGGAAAATAGGCAGACTCTGGTCATTTAAGACCTTAAATAAGGCAGACCCCATCATTTAAGACCTATTTCCAGAAGCGGACTCCTGTAGAGATACCACTAATGTAATCCCTTGGCCATTTAATACTTCATCTAAGGAAAAGAGGTGGGTCCAACCACTTAATACTTCAAAAGCCTGAAGCAGGCCCATCGTCTTATAGCCCATACTCATAATGAAGTCTCACATTAGCCCGTTATTCATAGGAATTGGTAGCCAAATCAGCTGGGCAGATTTCCCCTATAGAATTTGGAACTAACCTCGCGTCATTACAAATATTTATCATAAGGATATCTCACATCAATAAAAGTGTACACAACTGTTGATAGCCTCAAAGTGAAGGGTAGACTTCCGTCATGTAACTCTATTGACCTCGCATCCCTATGACTTAGGCACAAATCAATTACTCTCCATATATATATATATATATCTATGTATATATGTATATGTATGTATATACACACACACTCATCTCACCATTTCATAAATAAGGCCTTATAAGCAATCTTCCTTATTACACCTTAAAATAATAATTAGGCTATATAAGAGTTTCCTCTTATTTTTGCCTCAAAATACATTACTTTCCTAATGGGGGAAATAAATGTAAACAAATGCCTAAATAACTATGCCATATACGCAATAATTATACGCTAATTATGTAAATAGAGATAAATAAATATTCGTGCCTAGGAAGTTCTAAATGCATGGATTTTACGCTCTAAACTAGCGTTAAATATCAATTCCCTAACCAATTATTATTACAAGTCCGTTTCTTCAAATTCCCAAGATTTCATGGGATTCTAATGTCCAAAATAACGAATAAATATTCATAACCAAAACTGCAATAATAGACTTGTAAATAAAATAGAAACTCAATTTATTACACCAATTCAATGGAATATTTTAAACAATAAGAATTGCAATCTAAATCCCATATTCTATTCAACTCCTCTTTTTACAAAGAAATAGATAAGAATAAGTGGTGTAAACTACAGATAGAATTCGTAATCTATACCTCTTATTTTATTGAAGGATCACAATTTAACCCAAAGAAGAAGGAGAAGTGGAATAAACTATGAAATTATCAAAGATTGCATAAACGAAACAAATCCCATCAAATTAATGTAAATAATTGGGAATCTCAGCATAGAATTGACATATCGAAATAAAAAGGAATTTTGGAGGATTTTATCTATCATATTTTCGAAATCCCAAAATCCCTAAGGTATATTCAAATCCAAATAAAATACTCTAAGCAATTGTTGAAAAGAAATACTAAGGATTCCACTCGCAGATTAGCCATAACTTCACTCAAATGGATTTGTAGCCTTTCAATCTCTTCCAGAATCTCTCTTTTGATATATACACGCACAATAGGAAAGAGGTATATATATTCATTAGATTCCGAATAATTGGGGAATAATAAGATAAGAATAGATTGGAGGAGGAGGAAACACATAGGAAATAATTTGAATTTTTACTTGAATTCTCTATGGAGTTTCTAAATCTTATTAGAGAGAGATAGCAATAACAGAGTTTCTTCGTATTCCCCAAAATAATATGAATAAAAGTGGAGAGGATAGGATTTTATTTATAGGAGTTGAAATGCACCAGAACCGTAGGAAGGAAGTAGGTAGGAAACGGGTAAATATGGAGCGCACAACCAAATAAAACATAGCTTCAAACCTAGCCGTCATTGGCAACTTCTACTGCCAAGTGGTCGACCGCCCTTGGGTGACCAGTCTACCGCTACGGTCGATCGGTTGACCTATTCAGGTCGACCGCTCCTCTTATTTAAGGGACGCTTATTTATTTTTATTGCCAGATTATTTTATTCTTTAATCAACTTTTTAACGTTAAACGTTGATTAAACGTTTACTTAGCCCCCAAGCTAATTTTTGAAATTTAAACCCTAAATTTGATTTTTCATTTGAATTTGAATTCAAACTAAATTAATTTAAATCTGAGAACTTCAAATTCTCATAACTTCTTTGCTTGAGCTCCATTTTTAGCATATTATATAGGGAAATAGATCAGAATTTCACCACGAATGCAACGGAATAACTTTCATGGTCAAATTCCAACTTTTATAAAATTTCCATATGCAACCCATATCATATTTACTTTATTTATTTATGGTTCATTTTACAGGGTGTTACATTCTTCCCCCCTTTAAAGGGATTTCGTCCCGAAATCTTCTAAGGGGCGAACAACGTAACTTGCAATAACATCCATATTATACAACTAAGTTCTCTACACAACCATCTACTCAACTAATAGTGAAATGTGATTATGTACCGCAGACATGCTAAAATGAGCTCAATCCTAGTCAATCCTAGCGTGAGTGTGTAATCGTGTCATGGAAGTATGTATGTAAATACCCTAAACATGCATAAAAATTTCTACATGAGTGTAAAGTTATTGTAAAAAAGTGTAACAACCATCTTCTATCATCTAATATAGCAACCGCGATGCAACCAAAACCCTAATTTTGGAGAGAAAAATTACCAGTGAAAAGCTATGGGTGAGTTTTTTTCACCTTCTCCTCGGTTTTCCATGTGCTTTCTGCCGGATTGTCCCCCCATTGTACTCGGACGAACTTAATTATTTTATTGCGGAGTATCCTAGTATCATGCTCCACAATGCATGCGGTAGCACGAGACACTATTGGCTCTATCTCAAAATCCCTCACCTGATCGGGCTCTATTCTGCTAGTGGTGTCATGAAGGTATTTCCTAAGGTGAGAAACATTGAAAACATTGTGGACTCCTGCCAACTTGTTAGGAAGCTCCACACGATATGCCAATTTTCCTATTCTTTCTAGAATTCTGAATGGCCCAATAAATCTAGACACCGATTTTTTTGACTTGCCAAATCTAACAACTTTTCTAAGAGAGGAGATTTTAACAAATACCATATCTCTAACTTCAAATTCAAGCCCTTTCCTTCTTTTATCTGCACAATATTTTTGACGGTCATGCGCTACCTTCATCCTTTTCCTAATCAACTCTACTTTTTCCATGGTATCACCGATCAAATCGGGTCTGAGCAATACTTTGTCAGTGGTTTCCCACTAACAACTAGGCGATTTGCATGGCCGCTTATAAAGTGCTTCAAAAGGGGACATACCAATCGTAGTTTGATAGCTATTAATATACGCAAACTCAACCAAAGGTACACGTTGCTCCCAATGTCCTCCAAAATCAAAGACACAAGCTCTCAACAAGTCCTCCAAAACTCTATTCACCTCTCTATTTGTCCGTCGGTTTGTGGATGATATGTCGTGCTAAGGTTCAAAGAAGTTCCCAAAGCTGTTTGTAGGCTCCTCCAAAACTCGCTAGTGAACAAGGGGTCCCTATCACTGACCATGCTTACAGGAATTCCATGTAGATGGACTACCTCCTTGATGTAAATCTGGGCGAGAGAGGCGCTAGTCCTATTCCTTCTAATTAGAACAAAATAAGCACTCTTGGTGAATCTATCTACAACAACCCAAATAGCCTCATTGCCCTTCTGACTTTTAGGCAATCCTTCCACAAAATCCATCGAAATATGTTCCCACTTCCAAATCGGAATTTTCAAAAGTAATAATAATCCAGCTTTTATCTTTTTACATGTCAGACACCTAGCAACACACTCAGCTACGCTCCTCTTCATTCCATTCCAAAAGAAAATTCTCTTCATTTCCATGTATATCTTATCTCCTCCGGGATGAATGGTCATCCTTGAGTGGTGACACTCCATAAGCACATCTCTCATCAAATCATTAATCATTGGGACGCAAAGACGTCCATCTCTTCTCAAATATCCCTTCTCATCAACTGAGTACCTCCTAGCTTGAGGAAATGCTCTCCTTTTCTTAATTTTTTCAAAATCTCTACTACTCCTCATCTTTTACTTGCTCGTGCCCTATACGATCCATCAAGGGTGGTCTAATCTCCATAACTGATAGAAAACCTTGGATGGGTTCTGTTGACGGTTGGAGGTTAAAATTCAAGAGAAACTCTAACTGTCTCCATTCATATATAGAAGATAGGGTAGTGTGTCTCCTACTAAGGGCGTCGACGACTATGTTCCCTTTTCCAAGGGTATATTGAATACTAAATTCAAAGGACGCTACATACTCCATCCGCCTTTGCTGCCTAAGATTCAAATCTTTTTGGAAAAATATATATTTGAGTGATTTATGATTACTGAATAACTCAAACCTTTCCCCCAAGAGATAATGCCTCCACATATTTAAGGCAAAAACAATGGCTGCCAATTCTAAATCATGCACTGGATACCTCTTCTCATGGTCCTTTAGTTATCTACTAGCATAGGCAACTACCTTCCCTTCTTACATAAGAACTGCACCTAGTCCTGTACCACATGCATTTGTGAAAACCGTGAAGGACTTGGTTACATCTGGAATAGTGAGCATAAATGCACTAGTCGGTGACTCCTTAAGCTTCTCAAATGCATTGATGCATCTATCATCCCAAACAAAAATTAAATTCTTCTTAGTCAATCGGGTTAAAGGGGCTTCTATTTGTGTAAAGCTCTTGATGAACTTTCTATAGTAGCCTGCCAACCCTAGAGAACTTCTAACCTCTGATGCATTACTAGGAGTCTTCCATACTTGGATAGCTTCCACTTTAGTAGGGTCTACTGCCAATCCTTGTTCCAAAACAATATGCCCAAGGAACCTAACTTCATTTTTTCAAAAGTGGCATTTAGAAAACTCAATTGGTTTCTCCTCACTGTCTCTAATACCTCCTTAAGGTGGTCCTCATGCTCCTTCTTGCCTTTGGAGAAAACCAAGATATCACCAGCAAACACCACGATAAATTTATTAAGTTTCCCTCTAAATATTCTACTCATCAAATCCACAAAGTATGTTGGGGAATTTGTTAGTCCAAAAGGCATTACTTCCCACTCATAAAGCCCATCTGGAGTACAGAATGCGGTCTTCGGCTTACTTTCGTCTACAATCCTCAATTAATGGAATCCCGTTGCTAAATCTAATTGGGAAAAGACTTTAGCTCATATAAGTTGGTCGAACAGGTCATCTATTATAGGTAGAGGGTACCTATTCTTCCTTGTCAACTTGTTCAACTCCCTATATTCGATGAAAAATCTCAAAGAATCGTCTGCCTTAGTAGCAAAAACAACAGGGGCTCCCTACTCAGAAGTAATCCTACGGATGAATCCTTTCTTCAATGGCTTGAGATTTGCTTATCAAATTCCCTTCTTTCTTTGGGGGACATATGTCTCAAAGCCAGAGCGACGGATCTTGCATCCTTCTCCAAATCGATTTGGAACTCAATCTCCCTATGGGGTGGGAGACCCGAGACCTCCTCGAAGAAATCAGGAAATTCACAAATTACAGGTACAGATAATGGCTCTCGAACAAAAATAGATTTAGTGAGTATAAATGGCTTAACTGAACTAAAGCTTTGGGTGTACAAAGAACTTCTAGGTCATGACCTCCACGACTCCTTAATCGTACTACCCTTTTATCACAGTCAAGAATGGCTCTATAATATGACAACCGATCCATACCCAAGGTAAGCATGTACCCCTCGAAATTTAGAATATACGCAGTACATATGAAATCAATGTCGCATATGTCTAACACTAGGTCTTTGCAAATAAGAGAAAGATGGGTTTAACCCCACAATGGGATTGGAAACCTCTATTAGGCTATTAGTCATGTAGGTTTTAAGGTTTAAGGAATTTACTACATCCCTAGCTATAAAGGAATCTGATGCCCCTGAATTAAATAGGGTACGAATAGTAACCTCAAAATAAGAGTTATACCTTTTAGAGCTGCTATTCCTTGGTCTCTTGGTGGCTTACTGGCGATAGGAACAACTTCAATAGCGTAGGCGTGTCCGCTTGATCCTTCCTTAGCCATCTTGGGACATTGATTCTTGTGATGCCCTTCCTCGTGGCAGTTAAAGCACCTACCTTTAAAGGCTCGCTTTATCAGACTCACCCTACAATCTGTAGCTTCATGACCCTTCCTTTGGCATTTCTTACACACCTTTATATCCTTCTTAAACTTTCCCTTTGACTTCTTATTGGCCCAAAAGCTCCCCTTCTTGGACCTTCCTTGCTCTTGGGTCATGTAGACTTCTCTTTCTCTCTTATCTTCCTCATTGGCCACGTGCAGCATCGCCGTTTTGACCAGCAACTCATACGTGGCCCCCATAGGTACTTGGGTCAACAACATTTCTCTTAGTGGGGAATTTAAGCCCTTTACGAACTTCATGGCATTTTTCATAGGTTTGTCTATCGTGCTCATCCTGAATTTAGCCAATTCAGTAAAATTAGCTATGTACTCCTTAAGGGTAGAATTCCCTTGTCACAGCTGAATGAACTTTTCCAATTGCAAGCTAACCTCTATTCTAGACACGAATCTCATATCAAATCGGTCCTTGAATTCATCCCAAGAGAATATCCTTCCCGAGTGCTCATTAGTCACAAAGTTCCACCAATTCAAGGCTTCTTCCCTGAGGTGCCAAGCTGCCATTCTTCTTCTTAGCTGATCATCCCAACCAAGCTCACTAAATATCTTCTCACGGTTACTAATTCATGCTTTAGCTTCCGAATATCCTTCAGTTTCAGAGTATGTCTTCCCTCCCATATTGAGAAAGTCCTTACATAACTTAGGAAAGTCGACAGGACAGGGTGCTGCATCGGCGGTCAGGGCATTGGGTGCTACCGGTGAAGCTGGAGGAATATGAATCTGCTCGACAGTCCTAAGATATTGTTTAAACCATTCGGGCATTCCACGAATGGGTGGTCTTCCATAGGTAGGGTTCCCTTATTCGAAAGATGATTGATTATCAACCATATCAACTATCTGTAGGTTAAAATTTTAGTGACGATTTCCTAAGATAGTATTTACATGCTGAAAAAAAGAAAAGTTTGCCTAGTGTATGTGCGTATGTTCAAGAAGAGAGTGTGTATATATATAGTAAGAATTCTTTTGAAAATTCTTTTTGAAAAACCTTTTTCAAAATAACAAATACGTCTCTCATATATATAGTTTTTCCCCATTGATCTGGTAACCTAGGCTCTGATACCAAATGTAACAACCCACCCCGGAACAGGCCTAAATTTCGACCCAGAAAAGGCCCATCAAAACTTAGATCCATTCTAAGGAAGTTGTTGGTAGTAAAAAGAAATAACGTTGTAGAGCCATAATAAAACTTTCAAAACTCACAGGGTATGGAACATAATATAATAGTAAAGTGTACTCATTTATTTCAAAACCATAAAAATGTCATAACACAAAATTCCATTAAAACCGTAACATAATATCCGTTACAACAATTGTATAAATCCATGGATACACATAAAAGCAAATAATAATAAATACTACAACTAACCAAGCTTCTCCATCTTTAAGCATCATCACCGCTATCACTCTGTCCTTAACCTATGTTGTAATGAGGAGGGAGTCAGAACAACAAGTGTTTGGTGAATAAAAACCTCGAGTCTTACCTTTTCAGTACTTGGGTAGTATATTTCAAAATAAGAATATATCTATGAGCATAAAACCATTAAGGTCATTTAAAACTTCTTTATAAGGAAAAGAGGCGGTTCTAACCACTTAATACCTTCCATTCAAGAAATAGGTTTCTAGAGTCCCATATCCTAATCATACGTCATAAATAGTTAATAATGTGAGAGATGGTATCCAAGCCACTTAATACTTCCCAGTGGAAAGTAGGCAGACTTTGGTCATTTAAGACCTTAATTAAGGTAGACCCCATCATTTAAGACCTATTTTCAAAAGCGTGCTCCTTAATGGTACTATCTAGCTGACATCACATGGAATCTCATAGGCCACTTAATACTTCCAAGTGGAAAATAGGCCAACGCTGGTCATTTAGGACCTTAAATAAGATCGACCCCATCATTTAAGGCATATTTCCAAAAGCGGACCCTGTAAAGATACCACATAACATAACCCCTTGGCCATTTAATACTTCATCTCGAGAAAAGAGGCGGATCCAACCACTTAATACCTCAAAACCCTGAAGCAGGCCCTTCGTCTTATGGCCCATACTCATAATGACGTCTCACATTAGTCCATTATTCGTAGGAGCTGGTAGCCAGATTAACTAGGTTTCCTCTAAAGAATTTGGAACTAATCTCGCTTCATTACAAATATTTATCATAAGGATATCTCACATCAATAAAAGTGAACACAACTGCTGGTAGCCTCAATGTAAAGGGCAGACTTCTATCATGTAACCCTATTAACCTCGCATCCCTATGAATTAGCCACAAATCAATTACTTTCCATAATATAGACACACACACACACACACACACACACACACTCAACTCACCATTTCATAAATAAGGCCTGATAACGAATCTTCCTTATTACGCCTTAAAATAATAATTAGGCTATATAAGAGTTTCCTCTTATTTTCGCCTCAAAATCAATTACCTTCCTAATGGGGGAAATAATTGTAAATAAATGCCTAATTAACTACACCATATACACAATAATTATACGTTGATTACGTAAATAGAGATAAATAAATATTCGCGCCTAATAAGTTCTAAACGCATGGATTTTACACTCTAAACTAGCGTTAAATGTCAATTCCCTAACCAATTATTATTATAAGTCCATTTTCTTCAAATTCCCAATATTTTATGGGATTCTAATGTCTAAAAAGGGAATAAATATTCATAACCAAAACTGTAATAATAGACTTGTAAATAAAATAGAAGCTCGGTTTATTGCACCAATTCAATGGAATATCTTAAATGATAAGAATTGCAATTTAAAACCCATATTTTATTCAACTCCTCTTTTTATAAAGAAGTAGATAAGAATAAGTGGTGTAAACTACGAATAGAATTCGTAATCTAAATCCCTTATTTTATTGAAGGATCACAATTTAACCCAAAGAAGAAGGAGAAGTGGAATAGACCATGAAATTATCAAAGATTGCATAAACGAAACAAATCCCACCAAATTAATGTAAATAGTTCGGAATCTCAGCATAGAATTGACATATCAAAATAAAAAGGAATTTTAGGGGATTTTATCTATCATATTTTCGAAATCCCAAAATCCCTAAGGCATATTTAAATCCAAAAAGAAATACTAAACAATTGTTGAAAAGAAATAGTAAGGTTTCCACTCACAGATTAGTCTTGGCTTTACTCAAATGGATTTGTAGACTTCCGATCTCTTATAGACTCTCTTTCTTTTGATATATATATATATATATGTATGTATGTATATGTACATGTATGTATACACACGATAGGGAAGAGGTATGCATATATTCATTAGATTCAGAATAATTGGAGAAGAATAGGATAAGAATAGATTAGAGGAAGAAGAAACACATAGGAAATAAATTGAATTCTTACTTGAATTCTCTACGGAGTTTCTGAATCTTATTAAAGAGAGATAGCAGTAGTAGAGTTGTGTCATATTCCTAAAATAATATGAATAAAAGTGGAGAGAATAGGGTTATATTTATAGGAGTTGAAACGCACCAGAATCGTAGGATGGAAGTAGGTAGGAAATGGGTAAATCTAGAGCGTACAACCGAATAAAACATAACATCAAACCCTTGTCACCTCTGGCAACTTCTATTGCCAAGCGATCGGTCGCCCTTGGGCGACCGGTCGACCGTTAACCCATCTAGATCGACTGCTCCTTTATTCGAGGGATGTTTATTTATTTCCGTTTCCAAATTATTTTATTCCCTAATTAACTTTTTAACGTTAAATGTTAATTAAACTTTACTCAGCCTCCAAGCTAATTTTTGAAATTTAAACCCTAAATTTGATTTCTCATTTGAATTTGAATTCAAATTAAATTATTTTAAATATGAGAACTTCAAATGCTCGTAACTTCTTTGCTTGAGCTCGGTTTTCAGCATATTATATATGGAAACAGATCATAATTTCACCACGAACGCAACAAAATAACTTTTGTGGTCAAATTCCAACTTTTATAAAGTTTATATATGCAACCCTTATCATATTTAATTTACTTTACTTTTTTTATTTATGTTTTATTTTACGAGATGTTACAGAACTGCTTCTCTACATACCGTGAGATTGATGGTGGAGAGGTTCCGATGGGAAATGATGCTTCTTGCTATATAGTTGGTGTTGATAGTGTGAAGATCAGGATGTTTGATGGTACTATTACTGATGTTAGACATGTACCCAATTTGAGAAGGAGCTTGATTTCTATTGGGGCTTTGAGTAGGCTTGGATTAAAGAATATAGTTGAGGGAGAGAAGATGAAGATGTCAAAGGGTTCCATGATTATTATGAAAGGTGTGAGGGTAGGAAATCTTTATTTATTGAAGGGCACTACTGTAGCGGTGAATCAACTTCTGCTGCTTTTGTAGATCCAGATTCTTCCAGATTATGGCACTTGCGGATGTGACATATTGGTGAATGTCATTTGGATGAGTTGAGAAAGCGGGGTTTGATTGATGGTGTTCGGCATTCAAAGCTTGGCTTTTGTGAAGAGTGTGTTATTGGAAAGCAAACAAAGATTTCTTTTTGCACCGATGAGCATAAAGCAAAAGCTATCTTGGAGTATGTTCATACAGATATTTGGGGTCCCTCCCCTTTCCCATCCTTAGGTAGAGCCAGGTACTTCGTTTCATTTATAGATGATTTCTCTCGTAAAGTATGGGCATACTTCCTACAGTCTATGTGTGAAACCTTTGCTAGGTTTCGAAAGTGAAAATTTATGGTTGAAAAGCAGTCATAAAAGAAGTTGAAATTTCTCTGTTCAGATAACGACGGTGAATTTGTATCATAGGAATTCATCGATTTTTGTGAGTCCAAAGGCATTAAGAGGCATTACTCCACACCTGTCGACCCTCGGTCTAATAGAGTTGCTGAAAGAATGAATCAGACGTTATTAGAGAGAACTCGTTGCCTCAGATTGACTACTAAGTTGAAGAAAGGATTTTGGGCAAAAACTTTATCTATGACAGCTTTCCTCATCAACCGCACACCTTCTACCGTCATAGATACGAAGATCCCTAAAGAAGTATAGAAAGGAGCGCCTATTAGCTATTCATTTATCAGAGTGTTTGGATGTCCAGCTTTTTTACATGAGAGTAGAGGAAAGCTGGAAGCTAGAGCTTGCAAGTGTATCTTTCTAGGTTATAGAAGAGGAGTGAAGGGATATAGGTTGTGGTGTCCTATTAACAAGAAGATCATTATCAGTATGCATGTCAATTTTGATGAGAATGCTATCTTGAAGGTGGAGCCTTCCTCATTCGATGATAATATGAGGACGGATTCAGAATACCAAACACAGGGCATGTCATCTTCGTTTCTTTCTGTAGAGGTACAAATGGTGTTTCCGATGGCACCATGATTGATGAGGATAGTACATATGTTGATACAGAGGATCAGACTCAAGGTGGAGCTCATTTAGAGACTAAGCCTGTTAGACAAAGAAGGAAGCCTAAATGTCTTGAAGATTTTGTTGGATTGAGCATCGAAGACATTGATTTCAATGACATGACAACATATGCATTAAATGTTGTCCATGATTAGCCCAAATATTATAGAGACACTATTTCATTAGTTGACAATTCTAGTTGGTTAGTTGCGGTGGAAGAGGAGATTGAATCTTTGCAAAAAAATCATACTTGGGATTTGGTGCCTCTTCCTACCGTCTTAATGCATGTATTTAATTTATTCGGAGCTGTTAGAGCGGGATCCACTTTTTGGTGAATATGAGTCGAAGCAATAACAAGAATATTTCTAGTGGAACATCTTTCACAATGCCTGGAGAGATAGTAAGTTGATTTATAGAGTGAAGGACGATGGCAATGGTGATCTTAGATACAAAGCAATGTTAGTTGCAAAGGGGTATGTTCAAAAGAAGGGTAGAGTATCATGATATCTTTGATCCAATTGTTAAGCATACATATATTCGTTTCTGTTGGCATTAGTTGCTCATTATGATATGGAACCTGAGCAACTAGATGTCAAAGCTTCATTCTTGCATGGTGATTTAGATGAGAAGATTTATTTAAAGCAGCCGGAGGGGTTCATTGATAGTAGTAGGCCAAATTATGTTTGTAAACTAAACAAATCTCTATATGGACTAAAGCAGTCTCCTAGGCTATGGTATAAGAGATTTGATAAGTTTATGCTTTCATAGGGATATTTTAGAAGCTTCAAAGACCAGCGTGTTTATTTTAGGTGGTGTGATAGAGATATGATATACCTTTTGTTGTATATTGATGATATGTTGATTACACCTCGAATTATGGTCAGAATTACGGAGTTGAAAGCGGAGCTCGGCAAGGAGTTGATATGAAGGATATGGGAAAAACACAAATAATTTTGGGAATTAAGATATTCAGAGATAGGAAGCGAAGAGAGTTGAGACTCACTCAAGCATGGTACATCGAGAAGGTCCTCGCTCGATTTGGTATGGAGAAAGCTAAATTGGTTGACACTCCATTAGGCTCTTATTTCAAGTTGTCGAAAGACTTATCTCCTACATCGGATGAAGACAGGAGGTATATGGTTGATATACCTTATTTTAGTGTTGTTGGTAGTATCATGTATGCTATGGTGTACACGAAACCAGATTTGGCCCATGCAGTGGGTGTTGTGCGTCGATATATGTCTAACCTAGGCAAAGAGCATTGGCAAGCAGTGAAGTGGATACTCATATATCTTCGTGGCACTACTTCAGTTGACTTGTTATATGGTGGAGTAGGTGGTGACATCTCTCTTAGAGGTTACTGTGATTCAGATTATGCTGGGGATAGAGACGCACGAAAGTCGGTATCAGGCTATGTTTTTACACTTGGCATTGGCTCGATTTCGTGGAGATCAAAGTTGCAGTTTATAGTAGCTTTGTCGACTACCGAGGCCGATTTAATATCGATTGTGGAAGCGACTAAGGAGGTATTGTATTTACTTCAGCTATTGAATGATCTTTCTATGGTGCAGTGGATAGTAGAGCTATATTCAGACAGTTAGAGTGCGATTCATCTTGTAGAGAATTAAGCTTATAGTTCTTGGACGAAGCACATTGATGTCAAAGGATTCTTTCTTATGCTTGAGGAAGAACGAAGCAAGATCAAGTTAGTGAATGTGAGTACTATGGATAAACCTTTAGAGATAATGATAAAATCACTTCTTAAGGATAAGTTTGAGCATTGCTCAAACTTGATCGGTTTGATTTCAGCTGCTTGAGCGCCATGGGGCGCTGACCCAACAACCAATTTTGTTAATTGATGAATATATTTAAATTGAGATGGAGTGTTAAATTTGGACGATTTAAATCTATTCCAAATTTACAAGGGAGAAGATATTAATTGATTACCGTAACTAATCAATTATGGAAAACAAATTGGAAAGATAATCTATTAGTATCAGAAGAGATATTAATTGATATGAGGAATTAATCAAACAAGAATATATGTGGAAACAAATACAAATATGCTAAATTTGTGTTGAAATCAAATCAAGCAAATCCGGAAATATTTCATCGTTATCTCCAAGGCGGTCTTCATCCTTGCATCTATAAATATGAAGACATTTGTTCATATTTTCATCAAACATACCAACAAGAGTGTTCTTCGTCAAATTATTCTCAGTAAGATCCTTATTACTGTAATTTTTGGTGTGGGTGAAATTTATTGAGTGATTCTTTCTCTTCTCACATTGTACTCTCTCTCGAATTGAAGAAATAATAAATGATTGTTGGATCTCCATGGACGTAGGATACTTATATCCGAACCACGATAAATCTTCTGCGTCTCTTTCTCCTTTTCTTTCCATTGTTTGTTCTTGTGTGATTTCATAATTGATTTTAAGTTGCATTGGTATTCAAATAGGCAATACTAGATCCTAATCAAATACGCTTTCGCTCATTCAAATTTTTCACAACACGCACAATGCTTGTATTTTTGAAATATAACTAATTTTAAAGATGAAGTTAACATACAAAATAATTTTTTTTTTCGTGTTTCGAAATGTAACTAAAACATGAAAAATAATTCATCCCCTCCGTTCCACCATCACCGTAGTGACACATAATTTTAAATCTTCGTCTTTGTTTTCTTCATATTTTATAATGCAGGTTCAAGGCGTAAAACACAAAACTCAAAATTTAAATAGACAAACCCTAAAATTTCTAGTTTTTGGAAATCACGAAAGGGATATCCATTGCATTTTATAAAAACTGTGCGAGTTAGTACAAAAATCTCAAACGGGTCCATCATTATCTTTAATAATAGTTGTAATAGCTTTGGTGTCGTACTTTTTTGGTATCAACGTGAACTACAAAAAATGCCCCTTTATAAATATTATTAAATATTAATATCACTTAAAAATAGGATCTAACAGATAACTGTTCTTTACCAATTCAAAACGCTCATCTAGAGGTATTATTGAAATCTCAATAATAGGATCTAACAAATAAACTTTTTTTTCAAAGTCTTCTTTTTTAATTAATGATAAAAATAAAAATTCAAATTAATAAAAAATTAAATTCATTCTTTATTAATTAATAATAGAAATGAAAATTCAAACTAAAAAAAATTAGATATTGCAATTTAGAAAGAAAAATTAAAAGTAACCGCATATCATTTCAATGCAAAAAATGGCTAAATATTTATGCAAATCATATTTTTTTCGAATGAGTTAAACATTTACAATTTGTCAAAAAAATAATTCACGCGCGAAATGTGTACCATCATCACGTGCAAAAGCACGTGCCGTAATGCTTATATTAATTAATTATGTTAAATTTTAGATCCACCAAATCTAACACACGGACAGAAGAACTAACCAATAGGGAGTTACAACCCAAACTATGGGCTAATTTGTCCTGGACCGTTGGATTAAACAAAATGGGCAGATGCGTTTATTTACTACTCTTGTGCTCCCTTGTTGACTTGGCATGAATGTGGAGTTAGAAATAGAAACATCATCATTAGTTCATTACCCATAAACCCTATGAAAATAGGAACCGTGTGCACTTCCCTATCATAATCCCTTTTCCTTTGTGCGTTACTTTCTTCGAATCCATCCCTATTCCAGCGGAAAGCCTATCAGTAATTTTGACTTCAATCTCAGTTTGAATTATTATCATTTTAATTAATGGCAAATAACGACGAAGATTTTTCATCATCAAACGATGTAGAAGAAGAAGGTGATGATTACTATCTCAGCGAGGAAGACGATGAAGTAGAATACTATTCCGATGATGTTATTGAAGAGAAGTTTGAGGACCAATTTGCATTTTTTTCAGTATGCTTGTGACATTCATATTATCTTTTGCAAATTTTCAATTTTGAGAACTCTTTTTTTAAGTATCATTGATGCCCAATTGAGAGTAGTTATAGGTTGTACATCAACAGATTAATCGATTAGCAAGTTTGAATATGATCTGGTGAAATTAAATTTTAAATTAATGCAAATATTGCCAACTTTGTATGAGTTTATTTGAAATTTCAGAATTTCAAATCCCTTTAAGTGGAATACTGGAATATCCAATAATAATGGTAGATATTAGCTATAGCTTAGAGTGATGCCAAAGTCACTACTATTTCATTTTTCTTCTACCCAATCAAGAAAAAGGAAAAAATATGCGCAGAGAAAAAAAATTAAATTAAATAAAGGAACTTACACTCTGGTTACTCTGCTTCAGTTGGTGATATAACCCCAGCAGATGGCCTGTGTTTCTTGAATGAAATCTGTTTTGAGGTGTTCTAGTATCTAAGTGAGGATTTGGAAATTAACGAGTATCTGGCAAAGTAGGTAAAAAGAATTGTTTTTCTTCGAGGAAAAAAAGGGGGAAAAAACATGATTAATTAATGTCAATGGAATCTGATCTAAACACCTTTAGATAGATAACCTAAAGATATACCACTATCCAATAGGTGATGGTAAAAATTGTATTTTGGATTGCTCTTTGGCAATTCATATAATTAATTTATCTGTATACTTACCCTATGAGTGCAACCTGCAAAATGTAGTTGCAGAATAAGTAATATGTCTTTGTAGAATGAAAATTAAAATTGATAGTCAGCGTCTCTGGGAGTTCAAATAAGATGGATAGATGGTAGATCCATGTACTATAAGCTTCATCACCTCTTGATTAGAGTACAAAGAAAAATAGAATGTAGGAGAATTTCACTACAAACAGTCAGTTATTTGTTGTGAAACTAAGTAAATTGCTTACAAAGTCCTAAGTGCTAAATTTGGTTTACCATGCGTTTCAGCATGATTTTTGTTTTTGAAGCATAATATTAAGTTATCAATATACATAGAAATAACTTGTCATAAATTTTGTTCGCATCTTGCAGATTATTACGAAAGAATCCCTTTTGGATGCACAGGTAAAATTTTAAATTTCTTGCTTAATTATCCCATCTTATGCAAAATTGCTAAAAATCCAAACAATGTATTTGAGTGTTGAATTATAATCATGACAGAAAAAAGATTTGAGAAAGGTAATGGACCTGTTATCTATAAGCGAGCAGCATGCAAGGACACTATTGATTCACTACAGATGGAATGTTGATAGGATTTTTGAATTGCTTGAGCAGATGGGAAATGAGCTATTGTTTTCTAAAGCTGGTATTACAATTGTTAGAAATGAAGAGGTGGATCTAAGTTTCTCATCCGTATACACATGTAATATCTGTTTTGAGGAGATTTCTACTGATTCGGTCACTGAAATGGATTGTGGCCATTGTTATTGCAATTCTTGTAAGTGTTGTATCATTTTTTTTTTTTGGGATTTACATCAGTTGTTTATACCAGTTTATACCGATAGCATATTCATCGGTCACATTCTCCCAATTCTAGCTAATTTTTTTAAGGTTAGGCACATTACAGGCAGGTAGATGTTATTGATTCACTGCCAAAATGTTGCTGAATATACAGATTCCACTGTTTAACACTAAAAATAAAGATTGACATGCACACTCACATATGTGATACTTCGATCAAATAAGAGTAATCTAAACAATATCTTATCTTTATACACAGGCTGGACTGAATATTTTACTATGAAGATAAACGACGGTCTTAGTCGACGCATAAAATGTATGGCTCCAAAGTGTAATGCTATTTGCGATGAAGCAGTTGTGCGGGATCTAGTTTGTAAACGGGATCCAAAGATTGCTGATCGATTTGATCATTTTCTTCTTGAATCATACATTGATGATAATGACAAGGTGA
The DNA here is from genome assembly GCA_030737815.1 of Allium fistulosum. Classification (NCBI taxonomy): domain Eukaryota; kingdom Viridiplantae; phylum Streptophyta; class Magnoliopsida; order Asparagales; family Amaryllidaceae; genus Allium; species Allium fistulosum. The sequence continues at coordinate 460,388,304 of CM060902.1, forward strand.
AATGGTGCCCAAGCATACCACACTGTGGAAATGCAATACATGTTAACGGTGACAGTTATTGCGAGGTTGAGTGTACATGTGGGTTGCAGTTTTGTTTCAATTGCTCATCAGTTGCCCATTCACCTTGTTCATGTATTATGTGGAATTTGTGGAGAAAGAAATGCCAAGATGAGTCCGAGACTGTAAATTATCTGACCGCTAATACCAAATCATGTCCCAAGTGTTACAAGCCTGTTGAGAAAGATGGGGGTTGCAACCTAGTTACATGTCTGTGCGGCCAGCACTTTTGGTCAGTATATCTTTCCTGGTCCAGTTTTTTCTTAGTTTTCCAATCGTACTTCTTGTACTTTTGCATTTTTTTTCTTTTATATGTCACTTCACTATCATTAAGTTACTATCTATACCCAATTCTCAGCAATTAGTGCAGACCATAGAGTTTCATTTTCCTAGCTTGTATGATCTTATAGTCGATTTGTGTGATTTGTAGGGCTGAAGCTTATATCTACATAACTATCCGTTTTGAAAACATTTGTCTTTGTACGTTGTTATGTGTTTTTCTTATTACCATTTTGATTCCCAATTTTTCTTAACATTGTTTGATTTTTCACATATTATCTTTATCTTTATTGGTAGTTTTAATAGATGTACAATACTTTGGTCCGACCACGCACTTCCCAAAATGTCCTTACCATATGTGGATGAGGTCATAAGTTTGAATTTCATTCATGACAAAAGCTAATCTCTAATCATTTTGGAAAACTTAGAACATTATTAAGGTCATAGATTTGCATCGTAACGATGGCATTTTTCACGTATTTTTTCTTTCTATTTTTTAGCCGTTGGAATTCCTAAAGATAGAATGAATGGAAATATACAAAGTCCCACATCGCCAAATTGTGAGAGCTATATTGGTTTATATATGCCTTTCTCAAGAGGAGGTTGGGGGCCTGGGGCTTCCAAATGTATGCTTCGTTGGGAGGAGGGAGATCATGCATCTCCACCACGTGCGCCGCCGTCGCCGTCCGACCGAACCGGGCCGGGTTTGGGTCTAATATGATACTCGTATTTTTACTACAAACCAGACCGGGTTTTCTGATCATGCATCTCCACCACGCGCGCGCCGTCGCCGTCCGACCGAGCCGGGCCGGGTTTGGGTCTAATATGATACTCGTATTTTTACTACAAACCAGACCGGGCTTTCTGATAGTTGCAGGCCATACGAACAGATGCGGGTCTGTTCGTAAGCGGACGCGGGTTGAATAGACGTGAACAGTAGCGGGTGCGACCCGTTAGAAGCAAACAGGCGGGTGCGACCCGACTGAAGAGGCGCGGGCGAAACAGTACCATTGGACACAAGCAGATGCGCAGGCTGGTAATGAACAGCAACGACCAAAAGGCAACGGGTGCGACCCGTCAAGTGGACGCGACTGTTTGAAGGGATGCGGACGAAATTATAAATAGGAGAGAATACTGATCACATTCTTATCTCATTCCAATTCTATTTCATTCCCTTCTCTTCTTCTTCCCTGCTCCTGCTTACAATAAAATCACAGAGTGATATACTCATTTCAATTTCAAGCAGAATTCGTCTGTTGTATCTTGGGAGAATTTTGAAATAAAATTCTTAAGGAAATCGTTACGACGAGCCTCAGACTTAATCCGGTTAGAATTCTAGTCTGTTTGTATATTTATATACATTGTTCTATATTCTATTCGTTATTCTGGTTATACTATTTATTCAAAATAGTATACCGCTGTTGTTGTAACTTGTTTACAACATTCATAATATTATTATAATTAATTTTATATTTGATTAACATCTTAAGAATTTATATTTGATTATTCTCTGAGTTATAAACTTGTGCGACGAGTTTATATTTGATTATTCTCTGTTTTGGTATACTAGACGTATAACATCAGCTTTGTAATGTCTTTTTTATTTTAAGTGCCAATAAATATGTATCCAACCTCTATTTATTGCAAAGTTATGTTGAATGCTTTGTCTCAATTTTTGGGTGGTTTATCTTGTGGGAAAAATATCAATTTTTAAAAAGGTGAAAATAAAAGACAATTTCAGCTAATCGTAAATAAATCATTGTTTCAAGTAACATTTTATAAAACATTTAGTTTTCCTTTATTTCGACCTAGATACAAAATTTTGAAATCAATTTTAACTATATTTTCTAAAGGAAAAAAAAAAATCATTTCAAAATTAACCAATACTACATTCAAAATTTGATTATTTCAGCTAAATATGTTTTTGGTTCAATGGTGTTTACCTGTAACTCATGCGTTAAAGTATTCTCAATCTAATAAGAAATGTTAACATACTTTTCAATCTCATTCATAAACAATTTTAAGTTAAATTAGTGTTTGCTTTTACAATTAATAAACAATGACAAACTATGAAACAACGTCTAACAACATGGACAATAGTTATTAATTTTAATATTCAGATTAGCATGGTAAGTTGCACTATATATATCTGGAAACATTTCCAACTCTAGCATGTATAAAAATAATAATAAAAAAATAGTTTCTACAACGATATTTAGTATGTGTTGAACAACCTTACTTCGTTTATATTTTATAGTACTTTCTGCAGATTTACATATATTGAACTGATGTTTTGATGTCAATTGATATTTAAGCGTTTGAATTTTAAATTGCAACCTTTTATATTTCACGTACGAAGCGGTGTGCTATTTGTATTATTTATCTTGTCGTTCATACGCAAAGCATGAGTCATTTGCATTATTTATCTTGCCTTTTGTGCACGGGTCGTCTACTGTTTGTACTAATCATTTTTTCCTGTACGTGCGAAGCATATGACATTAGGTTCCATGTGCGTATACTTATAATGCAGTTGATAAAAAGATTGTAACAGTGCATACACTGTTAGGTATTAACATTACAAGTGTCGCTGGATAAAGCAGAAATTGACTTCTTACCTACCTGATGAAGATGTATTCCACTGTTTGCTCCTTGTCATATCACCTTAATCGCAGATCTGTGCTAGTGAATTAGGATATGTAATTATGCAAATATATTTTCACATTAACCCACTTTGCCAAACCCCAAACATATAACCCATTTCAACACATATTACGAAATCATATTACTTTTTTAAGGAATGATGACAAATAATCAAGCGCCATTTGATACTGCACCAATGTTTTATATTTTTTACACTAGAGGTTTCTGAAATCAGGCTGAAAAAAAAATGTGATTACTTTGTGGAAGAAACTTACTTTTATAGTTATCTTGTTGAAATGATCAATAGTGGAAAAAAAGATGCAGTAAATTACAGCCTATCGCATCTTTTCCCTTCTAAAATCTCAATTACTTCGAAAAAGGGAAATCTTTCCAGGAACAAAATTCTACCAAAAGTGCATAACTGTTAGAGGGAGAAAATGTAATCCTTTATTTCTTACTTAAATTGTTGCGATGAAGTAAGTAGGCCATTTTGTCAATGCTTAAAGAGTGTATACTTGCATATTATGCATTTTTTTCTCAATATGTAATAGGATTCAAATGTTTATGGGCTAAAACAGAGTCTTTATATTGCAGTTGGTTGTGTGGTGGCGCTACTGGGAAAGAACATACATGGGATGAAATTGCTGGACACAGTTGTGGCCGTTTCAAGGATGATCTGCAAGCTGAACGTGCAAAGAGAGACCTTTTACGTTACCACCATTATTACAAACGCTACACAGCGCACAGAGTTTCACTTAAACAAGAAGATGGCGATCTTAAGGAAAATATAAAGCAAAAGATCTCTACTTTGAGAGAAAGAAATTCTGGAATATTAACCAACTATAGTTCATTGACAGATGGATTAAATATGCTACTCAGATCGAGGCAGATCATATCTTATTCGTACCCTTTTGCTTATTACCTGTTTGGAGAAGAGCTCTTCAAGGATGAAATGACGGATCAGGAGAGAGAGCTGAAACAAAACTTATTTGAGGATCAACAGCAACAGCTGGAATCTAACATTGAGAAGCTATCCATGTTACTGGGGAAAGAGTTTGAAAATTTTGAAGATGATGGAGTTATAGAATTAATGAGGAACGTTGTCAATATGTCCCTAGTTGTTGATAAACTCTGCAAGTCAATGTGAGTTGGTTTTAAGCTTCTTCTTCTTTTATTATTATTATGTAGATGTAGATATGACCATCCATGTATGCTTAACTAAAAGGATTTCATCTTGCTTGCAGGTATAAGTGCATTGAAGATGAATTATTGTATCCGTTACAGCAGACACATAATATTGCTCCATACAGTTCCAAACGTCTTGAAAGAGCGTCTTAGCTATCTATTTCTCAGAAGTGTATTTAAGCTAACGAGAAAATTCTCCATTTTATTTTCAAATGCAAATAAAAGTGGTATGTTCTACCTAGATAACAATACTTGTAACCGAGGCTGTTGGGTTCCCATGACCTATTACTGTTACTTTTTTGTAATGATTTTAGACTGTCTGAGAATCAGAATAAGAAAGGTAAACGCGTTTTTTTTTTTTCAATAATAAATTTGACTGAGTTCCTTAATATTTTGTCTGGCTTCATTTTGTCCTATTTCCATTTGGATAAACCGTTCGATGATAAGGTAAGTTTTTTAGAAACCTGTCTTCCTGTATAAGATTGAGATTCTATCCTCAATTGTTGTGGTATATGATGCTGAAAAGACTGAATACAAAATTTCACACGTACTGGGTGTCATTTGGCCGTAGTCTGCAACTTGAATAACATCCTTATGAACTGTCTCACTTTGTATGATCGTTTGGTCTTTTTTTCGATGAATTAGCATCTTATTGGTTTTCAACTGTTGTCTTTTTAAATTACTGATTTGAAATCTTTCCAATGAGCAGGAGACTAGATAAAGATGTGCAGAAGTGATCATGATGCCTATTCTGTTCGTAGTGTAGGAGGACCACCAAACTTCATTTAGATAAAGATGTTCAGATCACATGTACTATTTGACCCGAAGAGAGAAAAATTCGATTTAAAGTCTGTCCCATGTTTTAAAAAAAAATATATCTTCGTTTGGTTGCAATATGTTATATCCCACCCACAACAACCAACCCACCCAACAAATCCCCCACCCAGGCCCGGCCTGGCCCAAGAGGTAGGCAACCTAGGCCTGGGCCTAGGGCAACATATAGGTGGGGGCAACATTTTGACTATTCTGCATAAATTTATAAAGCTTGTTATTTGTATCAAAATTGGGCACAACACTCTTCGGATGTGTTTGAAGAGATAAAATGAAGAAAATAAATGTAAAATAAAGCAGATCTAACAAACACACCAATAAACAGATAAGAAAATGCACAAAAACATATGAATTTAAAGTGGTTCGGCGAATCGCCTACGTCCACTATGAAATGACTGATGTTTATTGAACTTTACTCGCTGATTACAAAAGGTTACAGCAGTACAACTGAAATTTAATGGTGATTCCGACAGAGTATCGGCGTAGAAAAGCCAAAAAGCCCATTTTCTGTAGGTCCAGGGCTGCTATTTATAGGCGTAGGCTGCAAGTATCTCGCTCAGATCTCGAAAGACCTCTTCTCTCACATGAGTGGGCCCACACAATCGATCCCATGCCATTTACCTTCGATCCGTGATCGATACGTACGAATTTCGTATCGATCAATACTTTGTCCAATCGAGTCGAGATCGATCACGAACGTTCTTTAGGTTGTACGCAAGCTCCTGTGAAAATTTGGTAGCATTTGGACTTGTAGATTGTGAGTTATAATCGATGCAAGTTTGGATTTTTCGAAGGTTGTTGAATTCGTATCGATGGTGGGAGATCGATACGAGATGGATGAAGGGAGACCGACACGAAATGGGCATTTGTTGATGGATACGAAGTGCTGTTAACATGATGGATACGAAGTAGCTTCATTTTATGGATGCGAAGGAAGTTAGTAGGCGATGGATACGAACTGAATCTCTCTTGGGGAATAGATACGAAATTGGATGGATACGAATAGAGTTGGATTTCTCAACCGTGATCGATCAATATCTTAAGCATACGAACTCCGATTGACTTGAAATTTGGAACGTTGGTTTTCATAGCTTTACTTGTCATGTCATATCAATTGTAGCTCGATCCGGACTCGGACAAAATTTACCAGTATCCATAGTGAACCTATGTATAACCGATCTCCAAGATGAACTGTCCTTAGTTTCTAGTTAAGTTCTTGGTGTCACGGCCTTGCCAAAAGGCGGGATAACATTTGCCCCCCAAAGTACGTCTTGTGTGAACATGACGTGCTTTGAAAAGCTGCATCCTTCATTCTGAAGAAGTTCTATCCAATTCGCTGAGTAGTTGCTATCTTTTTGTCAAAAGATGTAACCTTCGATTGATTTCCCATAATATAAATGCTGATTTGTTGACTGCCAATGATTATGCAGTGCATTGCTGTAACTGAGTGTCGAGTGCTAGCGATTTGTTGTTCACTGTTGTAATTGTCATCAGGTGAGCATTCAACTCCTGTGAATTTTGAAAATTGAATGTTAGTTCGTCATACATGCATGTATGTTAGCCTGACTCCCGTCAATGTTTGCACGTTCACGGGTCGTTGTCAAGTTTTTTTTATATCGAGTTTCGTATCGATCCTCTCGTGGATCGATGTGAAATTCGAGTTGTAACAACGTTCAATGGTTGTTTTAAGTCCTTCCTTCGTATCGATCCTCTCCTAGATCGATCTGGGATGTTGGAATGCATGCTTCGTATCGATGACTATCGACCACGAAATGGATAGTCCCTAGGAATGCTTCGTATGGATGGAGTTGAGTGGCTTAAATTTGATCATGTAGTGACTTTCGTATCAATGGTTTCACATCGATGGATATGAAGTTGATGGCTTGGTCACTGATGGACACAAAATGTACAAGTGTTAACTCATGGGACAACTTCGCGAAGGATATGCCATTTCTCATTCCTCTATTCAAGAAGAATTTCCGACAGTAGATAGTCTTTGATAGGAGTCATCCATAACCCCTTTCCTGGCTCCATCTCTAAGATCCAGTCGATCTTCATCTGTCAATGCTTGGAATAATAAGTATTTCAACTGGGACAAAGTCTATTTGTTGTGCATCCCCGAACCGGCTAGCTTGGCCAGAGACTCGGCTTTTTAATTTTGTTCTCCGAGGATTTGTGTAGTGGTGTAATAGTCGAAGTCGGCTAGTAGCTTTTGGACCCAGCTAAGATAAGGAGCAAGATGTTGCTCCGTAGTCAAATAATCTTCCCTGACTTAGTATACTACTAACCAGTAATCACATAAGATATGTAAAGTTTCCACTCCTAGCTTTTTTTGCAAGTTTGAGCGTGGTGACTAAGGTTTCATACATAGCTTCATTATTTGTTGCAGGGAAGTTGAGTTCCAAGGCATAGCAGATCGATCGCTCTTCTAGAGTCATTAACGCAACTTCGATGTTAAAAAGCCGATTATTAGAAGTTCCATCTGTATAGGTTCTCCATCGGTTGGACGGTTCTCTACTGCTCTTCGGATAGTCATCTGATGTAGTGAATTCAGATATGAAGTATGCTAGTGTTTGACCATGGAGAGCTCTCCGAGGGAGATAAGTGATATCAAATTGGCTTCGCTCGATACTCCATTTGAGTAACTTTTCAGACATCTAAGGTTGCTAGTGGACCAATCGTAACGGTTGGTCGATATAGACGTTAACGGGGTGAGCTTGTCAATAGCCAGCCTTCATCATATATTGGTCTTTGGATTCTTTTCTCTTCACATAGCATTGCGATGCTTATGGCGTGTGTTGACATAGCCCAGTTAATGTATAAATCTTCGCAATCCAAAGGTTTGGGTAAAATGGGAGGTCTCTTTAAGCGATCTATCAGAGCTGGAATTGCATCAACGCAGTTGTTAGTTCATTCAAAAGTTCTCTTTCCTCTCTTGGTCAGGTTGAAGAAGAGAATTCACTTGTAGATGGTCCTAGAGTTGAATCAACTTAGGACGGTAATCTTCCGACTTGGGCTCCGTACCTTCTTGGTTGTCTTCAGCACATGTGTGTCTCTAGTTGTCGGAATTTTCTGGAAATTAGCCTTGATTCCATGAGAATTGATGATGAAAACAAAGAATCTTTCTGATGTAATGGTGAAAGAGCATTTCAAAGGATCGAGTTTCATCCTGCATTTTTTGTAGAGTACTTAATATCTCTGCCAACTCATCAATGTGGTCGTTCGATAGTCGTGATCTTACGAGCATATTAACCACGTCTACTCTCATCGACCGGCCGATCTAATTTTTGAATGATCTATTAATCGTCCTTTGGTAAGTAGCATAAGCGTTCTCAAGTTTAAATCCGGGGGTTGCAACATAGCACTATAGGCCTAGGTCAGTAATGAAATAGTTGTATTCCTGGTCTGAGACATGCTTCAGTATCCGATCATATCTGGAGTTTGCGTCCATGGATGTGAGTAATTCATGTCTGATGGTCGAGTCCATCAGTTGGTTGACCATTGGAAGTGGAAAGCTGTGCTTTGTCATACCCCGTGCAAATCTGAGTACTTGACGTATGTCCGCCACTCTCTGCTCGTTTTTCTTATAAGTAAAGGATTGGATATTCATTTTGGGTAGAGGGTATCGTGGATAAACCTATTGGCCTTGAGTAGATTCGCCTCCCCTTTAAGTGCAGTAGATCTTTCTGGATCCATGTTGCTTCGTTTTTATTCACCGAGACATACCTCGGGTCAACATTTAATGCAGGGTTCTCAATGGTTGGTGAGAGTCCATATATATATATATGAGATCGAGTCCAAGCGAACACACCAAGATTCACCTGAAGTAAAACAGTTGACTCTTTCATCATTATTGTGTTGAGTTATGATCTAATCTTTAGTACTCATGATGGGTTGTAGGTGCTTTATGTGCTTATTTGCAATGGTAAATGATCAGGCTTGTAAGGATGTTGAATCAAAGGCTTAGTAGAGTTTAACCTTGTATCGCGTGCTGCAGCATAGTTGGCTCCAGCTATGAGTTTGAATCTACTTGTGTTTCCGAGCAATGCGCTTTCCATTCAATGTACCCACGATCCATTGCTCATCGGAAGGGTCAGAATGATGAATAGTTGCCCATAAGTCCAGGCGTCGATCTAATGATTCTATCTCTAAGCATCCTCTCGGTCGTAACTTCAAGTTGTTATAAATACTAGGCACGAGCTATAGGATTGAGTAGTCGTATCCAGCTCTTGGATGATCAGACTCGTGCCATCAGTCTTGGGTTGATGGACGTATTGTGCGAATGATCGAGCCTAGCTTCTGTTGTGTTTATACTATAGTCCAAGCTGTAAGAGCCATAGTTGTTTGATGAATGATCAAATTACATTCATCTTATTTCTCGCGCGTGCCCCCAAGTCTGGGGAATATCTCAATAAGTGGCAAGGTAGATAATGACCGCTTCAATTTCGCATCCTATCCCGTTGAAATATGGGATCGAGTTAACCGATGGAAGTCTGAGTCGTGCCTATCCTGCATTATGTTCTATTTCTTTCTTCTAGGCGGAATCATTGTTGCTTTGTCGACATTCAGACATGAGCTAGGTTCTGGACGGTAAATGACATTCACTGTGCTACTTATGTCGCCATACTCTGGGAAAAAAGTAAAGAGTGAATCGTCCAGTCAGATCCAATGCAGGATTGATGCTTCCCTTGTCGAATCCAGGGCAAGAATCAGTGTGCAGACGTTTAGGTTGCACTTGTTTTGAATTGCTCTTTTAGTCAGATCATGGTAAGTGCCAATGAATAAATGGCCGCGTAGCATTCATTTGGAGTTAGGCGATCAACCACGTTCATTTTGATTTACGTTCCCCATTAGATCTAGGGATAAAGTCAGCTCAAATGCAGTCATGTCATGCTCATCTGGCCTCATGCTCTTCCTGACGAATCGAAGGAAGGCGACGGAGGACGAGTAGTCAAGTCACACTCAGTTGTGGTTTATTCTTCTATCTATGCTCCGTTGGACAAAGGTATTCGATGGACGTTCGGGTCACATCGATTTGTAGTCTAAGAGGATCAATATTGACCGTCGATTCAACGACATGATGTTGAATGTTCGGACCTTATTTCCTGTCGATCCAATGGTATGATATGAAAGGTGCAGATCAATATTGCCCGTCGATCCAGCGGTACGATATAATTGGTTGCCCGTAACTTCGGGCATCATTCTGATTGGTTAGCATTAGGGTCTCCTTGTAGTCGTTGCCTTAAGTTGTAAAGGACGCTAAGCTGGACATGTAGCGAGTCACATTTCTCTTCTTTCCATGATTTGTACTTCTGCCCCCAGTCTTGGGTTAGTAGAGTTAGTTCGTGGATGGTCTAATTGCACCTGTAGTGAGTTTATACTCCTCATGTCAAGTTTAGGTCAGAGTTAGTGAGTGAATGGTCGAGTCACATTTATCTATGCTCGTAGCCGCACCTTGGGGATCATAGTGAGTTGAAGGGCCATTAATTGCACCTATTTGATGTTTATACCCATGTTTGCACTCTAGGGACTAAGATTTTTAGCAGATAATGGTCGGACCGCATTTTCCTCAATTAATTCCTTTGGCACTAGTCAATGGCGAAAGTTGAAGTGTGGTCGGTCACACTACGACAACTTTAATTTAATGTTTATCCTACTAAATTGTAGGAAGGAATTGATTGGTGGGTGGTTAGGTCACATCCGTCCATGTTGCATGCACAGTCTATCGGATCACAGGCGAGGGTTAGCAGATGAACGGTCATGCCACGTTCATTTGCAGTTGGATGGTAGTAATATCAATTCAGAATAGGACATCCAGCTAGGCCCGTTTTGTCAATCTGCGTCTCCCTGTCGAATCAAGGAAGAAATTTTGTCTTGTCGGGTTGGAGTGCATCCCTATAAATTTATGTTATGGGTCCCATGCTGAGAACAAGAGTTGATGCATGGACAGTCGTGTCATGCCTGCTTAGTGCTGGATGGTCGGATCGCATCCGATTTTGTGTGCTAAGTGTGCCCCAAGTGAGGGTAGAGTTGGAAAGCGGATGGTTGAACCACATCCACTTTTTATACTACAGGACTTGCTGAGGAATCAGAGTTGATAGATGGACAGTCGAATCGCATCCCATCTGGTATTTATATTCCAATCCTAGCTTTAAGGACTGGAGTTGGTTAATGGGTGGTCTGTCACACCCATTTGGTCTTTATACTCCAGTCTGCGCTCTCGGGACCAGAGTTAGTTGACGGGTGGTCAGTCGCACCCAGTTGGTGTTTATAATCCAGTTTGCACTCTGGGAATCTAGAGTTAGTTGATGTTTATACTCCAGTTCGCACTCTGGGAATCTGGAGTTAGTTGATGTTTATACTCCAGTTCGCACTCTGGGAATCTGGAGTTGGTTGATGTTTGCACTCCTTTTCGTACTCTGGGAATTTGGAGTTGGTTGATGTTTGTACTCCAGTTCGCACTCTGGGAATCTGGAGTTAGTTGATGTTTATACTCCAGTTCACACTCTGGGAATCTAGAGTTGGTTGATGGGTGGTCAGTCACACCCATTTGGAATTTGTGCTCCAGTCCGCGCTCTCGGGACTAGAGTGAGTCAGTGTTTTATACTCCAGTTCGCGCTCTAGTAATCTGGAGTTGGTTGATGGGTGGTCAGTCACACCTATTTGGTATTTTAGGATTATGTCCGCACTCCGGGAACTTAAGTTGTTTTACGGGTGGTCGGTCACACCCATTTTGATGTTTATACTCCAGTTCGCACTTTGGGAATCTGGAGTTGACCGACAGATGGTCAGTCACATCTTTTAAAGCATTTGGATCCCATTCGCACTCTGGGAACAGGGGGTCGATTAAGGTTGTGGATGATCGGATCACTTCCACCTTGATTTGGCAAGCGAAGTCCTAGATGGACGGGTCCATCCCCCTCGAGTTTGGATTTGGAATTTTGTACTCCATCTCGCACTCTGGGAACTGGAGTTTGTTCGAGGATTTTTGTGTTTCAAACCCTTTTGATTTAAGTATGTCGCCCCCTCCCCCTCGAGATCGGGTTTCACTTAAGAAGTGATTGGTCAGATCTCGATCACTTTCCACTTATCCGCCCTCGACGAAGGATAAGATTTAGTTGATGGATGGTCGACTCACGTCCATGTTCGTTTGGATTCCACTTTTCCTAAGCCTGAGGAGTAAGATTAGTATTCTGGCAAGCTTTGAGCTCCAGCAGAGGGGAGGATGGTCGAACTACATCCACTTTAGGCAGTGTATTTTTTCTTAAGTCAAGGGCGAGAGTTGGAGAGCAGACGGTCGAGTCACGTCCACTTTATGCTTTGCACTCTTCCGGTCGAGTTGAGGAAGAGAGTCAAAATGATGGCTCATGATGGTTAGCGAGTAGGCAGTTAGTCGTTGATGACTTTAAGTTGAGGCTTGGGCCCTGACAAAGTTGGTTTAAGGCATGATTGTTTTTGTCGAATCACAGACGCAAGCTGGAGAGTGAATGGTCAAATCATATCCAATTTAAACATATGTTCTCAAATTATCCCAAGTTCTAATGTAGGATTGGATGCATAGACGATCATGTCACATCCACCCTTGGTGTGATTCCAATTTTACTGGGCATCAAAAGAAGCATAAGTATTTTGGCGAGCTTCAAGTACGAGATGGAGAGTACATTGTTGGGACATATTACTCCAAGTCTTTTCCAGATCTCCAATTAAATTGCATAGGAGGATGAGTGGATGGTCGGTTGCATCCACTTTGTACTAGAGTCCTGACCTTGTCGGTCTCTTCCGCTTTGATGCCTTGCCCCAAGTCAGGGGCATATAGTGTTCGATGAGTGGTTGAATCATGCTCATCACGATGATACCTCAATGATTTGATCATAGTCCGCGGAGGTTGTTTTGCACCCAACCTTAAGTAGTCGGTTACCTGCATCATTTGCAAGTAGTTTAATTCAAGTCGGTCATACTTCGCAACATAAACAAAATTGAAATAGAAATAATTCAAAAGAGATCAGATTAAATCTCATTGATAAGTGAAGCGGCGCCGTATGCTCGCTATTGCACTTCGGTCCAGCCCTTCACAGTTGGAAGTCTAACGTAAATGGTTCAATTTGATCAAAGTCCTTGATCGATAGGGGTCGGGTGTTCCCGGTCCTTCATTTTATGGGGCTTGCACATATTATCGGAGCTATCCTTTTCGGAGCAGCCTTATGGCGTTGGCGTCCACGGTAGCCATCTAAAGAAGAGGAGTTTTTCGATCTAGAGTATGGAGTAGGTTCCCTCCTTATCTCGCCATGTTGATCCTTCATCTGATTCATCAACTTAATATTGGCCTGGACATGTTGGTGTAGTCGTCGGCGGCTATCCACCAGTTCTCTTATCAAAGTCTGGAAATAAGCTCTGGTGATGAATTCATTTATGGGTATTGGCAGCAACTGGCTATGGGCTTTGGATAAATTCGTTGGCTGCTAGCTTCTTCATTCCCTTCAACAATATGAGAAGTAGAACTGGTATGTCTAACCACGATCGACAGTGTTCTTTGAGGAATGGGGGGAGACATCTGCATTTGATGGCAGTCATCACTCTTGGTGGAAGCCATGCGCAATTCTCACTTCATAAGGTAGGGTTATATTTCCAAAGTACACTGACGTAGTCAGCATGTTGAATTTTCGCTGGAAAATCTGTATGTAGGATGGTTTTAATAAATAGGTCTCGATTGGGAAAGATACTTCTATCAACATTATCAGGTCCATTTTATGGCTACGAGGCCTTGTAATACCGGTGAATGATGTATGCACGATTCCCCAACGTTCGAGTGGTTGGTAATGCCGATTGGACTATGAGTTGGTTAAGATGGGCTCATAGATTGGTGATTATTTCTAATTTTCACCCAGGTAGGAGGCCCATATAAAGTAGTAAGGAAGTCCTCTTAAGGTTGTATGCCATGCTTCTAGTCATATGGACACGGTATGATTAAGATGCGGGCATTTGAAGATGGTTCAGTGGTGACCAGCTATGTTTTGAGTTGGCAGAGTAGACAGTGTAGGACAGTCGTCATATTAACCATCGTACCATAGTTGTCAATTTAGGAGTTTAAAAACTGGTCAATTGGGGGAAGTTGCAGTCCACCTTAGAAACATGATACATTAACCAACTCTAATTCTTGGCGTATTAGCTAGGTTCTCCATCCTCTGGGAGCACGGGTTGAGTAGTATTTCTTTACCCATTCCTTGATTGCAATTCAGCATTTGTTGCTGTGATCCCCTATGTCTTGTTCGGTCATGGAACAATCAGAAGCGTGGATGGAATGTTCCTACATTAAATTAAGCTTTGAATTCACTATCGGAAATTTGGGTCGTACCCGAAATTTTTTTTTTTGAAATTTCGTATCGTTCTCAGTAACGTTTGAACGATACAAATGTATGTGAAATTGAACGATCCGAAAAGTGGACAATTGGATCGATACGAAAAGCGCACAGCTGGATCGATACGAAGTGGTATCTGAGGATCGATACGAAATGAACACAGATGGATCGATACGAAGTGGTATCTGAGGATCGATACAAAATGCACATGGCTGGATCGATACGAAGTGGTATCTGATGATCGATACGAATTGGATGCAGTAGGATCGATACAAACTGTATCTGAGTATCGATACAAATTGGACACAGCTGGATCGATACGAACTGTATGTGAGTATCGATACGAATTGGACATAGCTGGATCGATATGAACTGTATGTGAGTATCGATACGAATTGGACGCAGATGGATCGATACGAAAGTTGATCGATACGAATGTTGATCGATACGAAAAGTGATCGATACGAAAAGTGATCGATACGAAAGTCGATCGATACGAAAGTCGATCGATACGAAATCTGATCGATACAAAAAGTGATTGATATGAAAAGTGATCGATACGAAAGTCGATCGATATGAAAACTGATCGATACGAAAAGTGATCGATACGAAAGTCGATCGATACGAAAACTGATCGATACGAAAAGTGATCGATACGAAAGTCGATCGATACAAAAACCGATCGATACAAAAAGTGATCGATACGAAAAGTGATCGATATGAAAGTCGATCGATACAAAAACCGATCGATACAAAAAGTGATCGATACGAAAAGTGATCGATATGAAAGTTGATCGATACGAAAGTCGATCGATACGAAAACTGATCGATACGAATGTTGTTATATTTTCTGGATACGAAAATAAGGATACTAAAATCACCTTACTTTCTGGATACGAAAATATGGATATGAAAATCACCATACTTTCTGGATATGAAAATCATGATATTTGTAGTTCCTCTTAGATCTGGAGCAATCTAAATAGAATAGAAGGAACCACTGGACGACAGATCTGGATCTTCTCCTTAGATTTTTGTAATCCAACTACGGTAGTAGATCCACATAGCAGGAGAAAAGCAAGGTTCTCTCAGTGAAAGCACCAAAGCGTTTGTACCAAAATTGGGCACAACACTCTTCGGATGTGTTTGAAGAGATAAAATGAAGAAGATAAATGTAAAATGAAGCAGATCTAACAAACACACCAATAAACAGATAAGAAAATGCACAAAAACACACGGATTTAGAGTGGTTCGGCGAATCGCCTACGTCCACTATGAAATGACTGATGTTTATTGAACTTTACTCGCTGATTACAAAAGGTTACAGCAGTACAACTGAAATTTAATGGTGATTCCGACAGAGTATCAGCGTAGAGAAGCCAAAAAGTCCATTTTCTATAGGTCCAGGGCTGCTATTTATATGCGTAGGCTGCAAATATGTCGCTCAGATCTCGAAAGACCTCTTCTCTCACGTGAGTGGGCCCACACAATCGATCCCATGCCATTTTTCTTCGGTCCGTGATCGATACGTACGAATTTCGTATCGATCGATACTTTGTCCAATCGAGTCGAGATTGATCATGAACGTTCTTTAGGTTGTACACAAGCTCCTGTGAAAATTTGGTAGCATTTGGACTTGTAGATTGTGAGTTATGATCGATGCAAGTTTGGATTTTTCGAAGGCTGTTGAATTCGTATCGATGTTGTTCGTATCGATGGTGGGAGATCAATACGAGATGGATGGAGGGAGACCGACACAAAATGAGCATTTGTTGATGGATACGAAGTGCTATTAACATAATGGATACGAAGTAGCTTCATTTTATGGATGCGAACGAAGTTAGTAGGCGATGCATACGAACTGAATCTCCCTTGGGGAATGGATACGAAATTGGATGGATACGAATAGAGTTGGATTTCTCAACCGTGATCGATCAATATCTTGAGCATACGAACTCCGATTGACTTGAAATTTGGAAAGTTGGCTTTCATAGCTTTGCTTGTCGTGTCATATCAATTGTAGCTCGATCCGGACTCGGGCAAAATTTACCAGTATCCATAGTGAACCTATGTATAACCGATCTCCATGATGAACTATCTTTAGTTTCTAGTCAATTTCTTGGTGTCACGGCCTTGCTAAATGGCAGGATAACACTTGTCTTGAGTTATCATTAGGTATGTTGATGGAAAAGTGGTATATCTTGTATGTTATGGAGTTAGGCACACGGGTTCGATACTGCCTTGGGGCATATTTTTACTAGTTTTACTTCTTTCATTTATTCGTTTATTAGTTGGACTTGGGCAACAATATCGAACGGGCCGGCCCTGCCCACCACCCCCCAACCCCACACACAAAAACCAAAACTACCCCATTCAAAGCCTAAAACCTAAAATAACAATTCTTTTATTCTAACCGAAAAAATCATTTCTCTGTTTATAACAAAAATTACTAGATGGTCATGTCATCATGCATATGATAAAAAATAAATTGGTGCATCCAATTTATGAGAGGAACATCTTCTGTTTTATTATAATGTACGTATCCAAATATGCACTATTGATTTAGGAAAATCAAATATATGCTTTACCTTTTTATATTTGTTTTTTCTTGTTATACAACATTTAAATCAAGCGATATATCGGTGAATTTGGACTTCAAGATGATGAAGAAGTAGACCAAGAATCTTAGGAGGTATCAGGTATAATGGATAGATTTAGAACAAGAAGTTTGGACAAGAATTACATAAGGCAAATCGTCGGTACCGACATGATTAATAATGTCAGCACCGACATGATTAAACATGTCGGTACAGAGAAGAAGTGGGACCTACATTAATTATAGATGAAGCTGCATTTTACTTTGAAGAAAATGACAAAGACTCGAATATGACAAATTATGTTAGTACCGACATGATTTGGAGGGGCAATTTTATCAACGAAGATTAGAAGCTTGGAGGTTTAAGAAAATATGAAAAAGAGTCGAAGATGCAAGTTCAAAAAACATGTCAACACCAACTTGACCATGTTGATACCGACTTGTTATGAATGTCGAATTTTACTCATCCTTCGTGCTTGAAAGCTTGGATCTAACTTTTTACCTGTTCTTCCATGAGCTAATGACTTTAGAGGACGAATCCTAATATAAATACACTTCCTTTAGCAACGAAAAAGGGACTTTTGGATTTTTATCTCGTTTTTTTACAAAATGTGCTGCTGGAACTCGAATTTCAATAGATTTCTAGATTTGAAAACTTTGTAATTCAATTGTACTTGTGCAAATACATTGAAATAAAGTTGATAGTGAATGTAGAAAATCAAACTGAGATAGAATCACTTTAAAAATCTCATCTTTCTACTTTCTATTTTTGTTTTCTATTGAATCATCTCTTTTTTTATCTGATTTGGAGTGTTGTATAAATTCTTAGTGCAATATTTTTGGTGCTTTCACGAGAAAGATCAATCTAAGGAGTAGATCTTTGCTTTCACTTTAGATTTGAGAAGTCTAAATGTTAGATCTAGAGTTTGCTTGTTGAAATTCTATGATTACTAGGATTTGAGAAGAATCTACTGTCAGATCTAGAAGATATGACCCAAAGAAAAGCCATATCTAATGCAATTACTTAAGGTGATGCTGAATGAGATCACCATGCTAAAGATGAAACAACTTAACCTTTGACTGTTCTACTAGGATCTTTATCTCAGCCGACTAAAGTTGTGAAAGAGGTGAAATGTAGAGGATGATCTAGATATGAACACAAAGATGCTAGTATAACAATGGTCTCAGATGGTGACACAGTTAGGTGTATACTCTAGATGCAATTATTTAATTGTTACATATATCTAACTTAGTAACCATCTTGTTCGAAAAAAATGTGTTTTTTTCAATTATATACTTGATATAATGTGTTATATTAATTAATTAATTAATTTAAAAGTATATTCAATAGAAAATTCATAAATAATATGTTTTGTGATAGTAGTTACAATGTGTTGTAATCATTAGTGATTTAACACGATAAAATAAACATACCATTTTAAATATTCCTAGTCAAGATATATCGGGACTGGATATCGATAAATTCTTTGAGACTAGAGTATGTAACGCTCTCCAAATGTTGGACAGTGTATTACTCATGGCTTCTTGGGGGCACCAAGGGGTTATGTGCTAATAGTTATTAGATAACCATGAAATGACTCACTCAATAGTTTTTTGTTGGTTAATAATAACTAAGGTCAAACAGAAAATATCAATGTGACTAAATTACACAATTCTATTGGCTTGAAAATACTGTTGATCTTCAATGTGGAAGCTCGCTTTGATTATCGTTAAATCGTGGTACGACCTCTATCGAATGACTATAGTTGAGTCGAGTGGATGCATTGTAGGTGAAACACTATTCAAAAGAGGATTTGTCTCCTTGGTCATATGAGGTTAGTACATGGTCAATTGAAATCAACTCAAAGTCAAAGTCCATGCCCAGAGCAATACGGTTAATTATTATTATTATTATTGAACTAACGACTTTGTGTTTGGACTATAAAGTTGAATATGGACGATATTGAAATTTTGACCATCACCAATTCCATAAATCCAAAGTGATATAGTTTTGATGCAGAAAATTGATGTAAGAAATTGTCACTACAGGATAACATCTAATAAAGTAAAATTGAATTTTACCGATGCCAAATAAGTGATAAATTTGGTCTTAATGTCACACCACCTGCTAAGTAACATGTGAACGTTAATATTCGAATTGTTCGATATTAATCGCTAACCAAAATTACATTTAAAAGTCACACAACCGAAACATTGAATACTCTTGTTACAACCTGATTTAATTAAATAATAATTGTTATAAATTCATTAATACTTATAAAATTTTATTTGATGTGCATTGAACAATATTAAAGAGTATGCATATAATAGTTATACAAACATTGATCGATACACTATATCAATACACGTTTAAATTGAATTTAAATACAAAAAATATTGTTGGGCTTGAAATAGTTTTATGGCCCAATTAGGGCTTGTTTTAGGTGGCTATAGGGCAACAAATTGGGGTTGGCCATATGATGGTTTAGAGGGAAGAATTTTGAATTCAAAAGGAGAGAACTAGTAAGAGAAAAGCAATGATCTTGATCCTTATTTCACTCTCTCATCCTTCCTTTATTTATTACCTATAGTATTCACTTCTCTTCAGACTTTTGCATTCTTCTTTTTGTTGCTGATATTAGGCCACCATCACCCTATAATAACCCTAAAAATCCAAGCATTAATTCACGTCAATTTGCTTTAAGTCGATCGTCGACGGTAAGGCAATTCAAAAGCTAGCAACTTTGGGATTGGGATTGGATTCAAGGGGTCTATTTTTTCATTTCGACGTGCAAACTTTAGGCTTTGGTGAAAGGTACTTTGTTGATCTATTATTATATAATAATGTTTATATATTCATTGTTTCATATGTTGCTACTTAGAAATATCACGAATCGGTATATTTATAGATTGTCACATGCCGATGGTTGTATATATAAGTGCATATATATATATATGTATGTATGTATGTATAATTTTTTTATGTATACGTGTATGATGCTTACAGCCAAAATAAAAATATATATTAAAACAATATCATTAATTGATTTTATGAATTAAATCTAAATACAATAGGATTAAATCATATAATAAATATATTTTAAATTTTATAAAAAATTGTTAATACCTAAAAGGCTTTCAACAATGAAAAAAAATGATATTTATTATATATATACTATTATTTAATTCAAAACTGATTATACAAATTAAATTATATATATATATATATATATTAATAATATAAAATACACATTATGGTTTCGAAAATGATTTTTATTTTTTTTTCTATCAATTTTGTACGGTTTTAGTTAATAAATTATTTGAAGCTGAAAATTAAATTTAAGAAAATATTTTTATTCTTTGGCCAAAAGCAGCAACATAATATATATTTAACCATTAATTTTTATTATATATATATATATAAATTGTAACTAGTTTTAGTTTATGTGCAATATACATTCAAATTAGTAAATATATATAAAAATATTTGTTCGGATTTCATGTTATAAATATTTTAAATTATTTTACAAAATAATATTTAAAATAATTTTATAAATTAATTATATTTATATATATATATATATGTGTGTGTGTGTGTCCATATATATGTATGTATGTATGTATATGTATTTTAATAAATACTTAGTAATACTTTACAACCAATATTTTATAATAATTATATTACACACACACACACAATATTTTAATGCATACACACACACACACACATTTAGACAATCCATTTGTATACACGAGGGGTTAACATGTCTGCTGCGATGTAAATCCCAACATCTATACACGGGCACATCAAACCATGTTGACCCTATTATACTACATGTGCACGTACACATATATGTGTATATGATACACATGCATATATAATATAATATAAACTATATTAAATAAAACTTTATTTATAAATTTAAATAAAATATTGATTTTATTTAATAGAAAAACTAGAAAAGTTCTAAATAAATTTAAACTTCATA
Source organism: Allium fistulosum (assembly GCA_030737815.1). Taxonomy (NCBI): domain Eukaryota; kingdom Viridiplantae; phylum Streptophyta; class Magnoliopsida; order Asparagales; family Amaryllidaceae; genus Allium; species Allium fistulosum. The sequence goes on from CM060902.1 coordinate 460,409,237, forward strand.
TGCCCATTAAAGATCCAATAATGAATTTTTTTTGAAATTTACCCTGTTGCGTGTTAGCCTAGTTCCAACAATGGTATCAAAGCAAAATAACATATAAGGTCTAAATTAATAATATTAGAGTTAACTTATCAACGCCTACCCATATAGTAGGGTGTCTAGAAAAGTAATGTCAAAGGTTGGATTTAGGTAATCAAGTACTCTGCCCTACTTGGCTATTAGCCTAGCCCGAGAGGACGAGGTAAGCCCGAAAGCTATCCCCAATATAAAGGCCCAAATCTGTTTTGAAATTTTCAAAATCTGTTTTGAAATTAAAATAAAATTTAAAAGTTAAAATTTAAAATAAAAAATAATATTTTAAATTTAATGGTTAAAGTTAAAATAGGTAATGATTTTATAAATGCTATAAAATAATTTTCAACAGTGTTTTGAAAATAAAATAATTATTTTTGAAAATTATTATTAATTAAATTGAACAATTAATTAAACTAAAGAACGTATATATTGATATGATTAACATTATCTTAAGATGTTAAGGAAATATATAAATATAATTTTTGAAATTAATTATAATTAATTAAAATTATTTTAATTAGATGTATTAATCAAATGTTAATTAATAACTAATATAATACATACATATATGATATGTGTATTACCATAAATGTTATAGTACACATATTCAGTTTAAAATGAATAAAATTAATTAAAATGCTAACTATTTAAATTAATTAAATAAGGTTTAATTAATATATTATTATATAAATTATAAAAGTTATATAATAATTAAAACTTATATAATATGAATGTATAAATTAAAGGTGTAACGATAAGAAACCCAATTAGACTTAAGGAATAAATATACACATAGTACGTATACTATGATTTTTGATATGTCCAATACTTAAATCACAAGGGTATTTCATAAGAAATAATTACTCCATAAGTCGATATCACTTAATTAAATATATTAAAAATTACGAATCTTTAATACTAGAGTTTTCCTCTACCATTTATAAATTAATAGATTACTTGCATACTCGTTAGTTGTTGAGCTTTCCTCAAGCTAGGGATGTTATGTGTAGTACTACTAACATATTGAATAGACGAGGTACGATAACCGCATATATTTTTAGCTTTCCTCAAGGTATGTGCATTATATTTAGGCCGTTGTGAAATGGTGGGTACGAGTGAATAATCTCTCTTTATTTTTGAGCTTTCCTTAAGGCAAAGATGAGATTAGGACAAGAACTACAAGGATAAGAGTTGTATGTGGTACAAATGATAAGAAGTTATTCATCGTATCGGGCTTATGACTTATTGAGCTTTCCTTCAGGTCAGAATCCCAAGGCATACGAGTCATAACATCCGCTAGTGATGTCGAAAGACTTATATGTTTCGTCTTAGGCTTTAGAGAAATATAAAAGATTAGTGGGAGCCTTATTAGAAAAAAGAAATGGTAACATTTAACATTTTTAATATTGTAAGAACATTTGCTATATAAAATTGTAATAATTTACATTGATAAATTTGTGCAATTAATATAATTGATAAAATGCTTATCAATTAAAATATACAAATGAACCGAATTAATATTGACAAATAGAAATATAAAATATACTTACCAATAAATCTTTGCATGTTAACCCATGCAACCACTAAATACTTTCTGTTATCCAGCCTTTGACTATGCAGTATACATACGAACTTAACGAGACAAACTTGAAAGCTATCAAGGCAAGAAGCCCAGAGAGATAGCCATAGAGTCCAAAAACCAAGTACAATCAAAATGGTAGGAAGAAAACACAAAGCATCCCAAGAATCTACAGTTCGAAATCAACAAAGTGTTGGATCAATACCGATCCACAACACTTTACCCATTTTGCCTCAAACTTCCCATGCTCATAAGCCATGATGCCAGTAATCCTTTTCTAACTTCAGAATATTGGTCACTAGACGAATGCAAAGCCACCTTAAGAAATAAGTAACCAAATCCACCAAAGTGGAAACTTCCTCCATATTAGCCCAACTTCCTCCTACTTGCAAGTGATGGTGCTAAAAGCCAATTCAAGTTCCTTTGCATCGATTCCATGCAATCCTCTATTGATCACCTTGAGCACTCAAAGTTAGAAACTCCATTCTTTTATAGATCCATCATTTGGACTTAGAATCAAGCTAATAATAATGTAAACAAGTTTGGAATCACAAAGCTAACCATGAATCGAGCCAGGACAAGAAGTTCAAAGGCATCCATATGAAGAACATATGGATCGGTATCGATCCAAGCCCATGGATCGGCACCGATCTGTGAATATTGATGAGGTATCCACCTAATTTCCTGGAGAAGTGTTTTATGGTGTGGAAAACTATATGAAGATTGTGGGGCGAGATTTTAGGCTTCTTATAGCTATAAATAGGAGGGCATGGCTTATTTTTAAGGATCTTTTGACTCTAGCTCTACTTATTCTAATTTCTTATAATCACCCACGGATTTATACCGATCCATAAGAACTAGTGCTTGGAAACCAGTGATATAAAAATAAAATCACTAAGTGAACGTAGGCTACGATTATCCAAACCACTATAAATGGTGTGTGATTTCTTCTTGCTCATTTTAATTTACGTTTCTTCACTTTTTATTCTCTACATAATCTCTTAGGTGTTTGTGTCATTTTTGGTTTAAACATTTTGATGCTTTCACTGAGAAAGATAATCTCACGCTACTTAGATCCATAATCTACTATTGGATTTATTAGACCCGAGAGATAGATCCAATCTTCCAATCTTACAGTTCTACTATTCGAATATTCAACAATCTACAAGAAGTTATTTGCCATGGCCCCAAGGAGAGACCGTTCTAAAAACTCTAGAGCTGCTAATGGCGCTGAGAACCAGAATACTCAGCATATGGATGAAGTTGCCTGACCAAATCAGCCAAAGATCCAGAATCCAACTGATGTCATGACAAGGATGGAGATGGATCGTATGATGAAGCAAATGGAGGATATGTTCCAGGAGAATCACAATGAGATGAACAGGCAGATGCAGGGAGCTTGAGATTGCTGAATGAACTAACTCAAAACCACCGTAGAAGGAGTAGGAGCGACTTAACATCTTATGATTCAGAGTCTGATAGTTTCTCATCATCCGAGCAGAGACATAGGACTAGGAAGCAGAAAATGGCTCAAAAAGTGACTGGGACATCATACCAAAAGACGAAATAAACCCGTGGGAAGGGTTTGTGATCGGTGCCAATCCAACAAATGTTGGATCCGGAGCTCGCCCTCTTGATGGTGGCGTGGACTTGACCTTTGATCGTGCTGTAGATTATCAGAATCTAGAATATTAAACAACTGTTGACAATTCAGCGCATAGGAATCAAACAGAGGGGACTACCAGATGAACGGATCTCCTAAAGTACGAAGAACCCAGGTATCGAGGGTCTACCCAAGAGCATTCGTCGGACCGAACACTCGAAACGGATCTCGATTATCGTCATTCATCCGAACCTGTAGAACCAGAGTACTTGAGTGAGATGGTCGTAAAACTTGTGAATGAAAACCAATTCAGAAGTAATAATAAGTGTGGTACCTCTCTAAGTCAAAACCCGTTTACCGAGAACATTCTACGTGCGAAGTATCCATGGAGGTTTGTAATGCCGACGATGTTGTTGTATGGAAGAAAAACATATCCAAGGCAGCACTTGATGAAATACAAATGGCATATGGACTTTGCTATAGCATTTGATGCCATGAGATGTCGTTGCTTTCCAATCTTCCAAGAGGGAGTAATGACACTGTGGTTCACACAGCTCCCGTCGAGGTCTATATCGTCTTTTGCTGAGTTGATGTAAAGGTTTCTGGAGCAATTCCATCTACACACTTCACGCCCGAAGGACGTGATGTCATTATCGAACCTCTTCTAGGGCGCAAAAGAGTTATTGAAGGATTTCTTGAATAGGTTCCATGCAGCTGTGACGTAAGTGATAAATGCTAAGGATGATAGTATTGATGGCACTGATCAGGGGGATTCATCCCAAGATTGATTTTGGAAGGTGATTGGAAATGAAACCCCCGTCGACAATGGATATTTTTACAGGAAGGCTAACCAGTTCTTACACTTGGAAGAGGCGCGCACTCATTCCCGAAGAGATGATGCTAGACCTTCAACTGGAGTGATACAGAGAAATATTGCCGTGAAACAGTCCGGGGGAAGTTTCGGAAATGTGGGTGTGCATGTTGGTGAAAGAATGATGGTCAGAAACGGAGTGATAATGGGCTTAGGAAGAGAAAGCTGGATAATATGAATCATCCCAGGATTCCTAAGTATGACAGGTATGCTGAATTGAATAACTCAATAGAGAATATCTACCTGGTTACTCAAGCACCTAAGTAGTCCAGAAAGCCGGCTCCAAGAGAGTCGATTGAGAAGGAGAAAAAATCTAGCAAGTTTTGCAGGTTCCATGAGACATACGGTCATAACGCCAATGAATGTAGACATTTGCATGATATAATCGAGGAGTTGACCAGCGAAAAGAAGTTATAGCAGTTTGTTAAAACCCCATAGGATAGTGGGTAAGAAAATTCCAACCCTCATAGGACAACAACTCAACGAGGGCAAGCTATGCTTAGTGGTGAAGAGCCTAGATGGCTTGAAAAATGTTTGGTGATAAATATAATCATCGATGGACCACATCCAGCTGACAAGAGTTGGAATGAGATAGATCGATAAGTTGGTATTTTAAAACATGTAGAGAATGAAAGTTGCTTTGCTATAGAGGATGGAGCTCTGGCAAAATAATTCAGAACCATGATAGATGACATTGTTTTTCGGAACAGAGATGCTAATGGAGTGGAGCCCCAACGATTGATCCGCTCGTGATTAAGGCCATGATTGGCCCGGTGGTTGTACGGAAAGTGCTGGTTGACTATAGGAGTTTGGTCAATAATTTATTTAAGAAAGCCTAAGATCAGATGCTTCTAGATGGTAAGGACTTGAAACGTGCAAATCTAGGAACTAGGGATTTAATGGGATGGCTACGGAGCCAGTCGGATATATGGAATTACCGGTGGTGCTTAGTGAGGGTGACCGTAAGTGAGTGCGGGTCATGCCTTTTGTGATGTTGGATATTTACTCTACTTACAATGCATTTTAAGTCGACCGGCTCTGGCTGAACAGGGAGATCAGGGCCTTGGCCGCGAGTGTTATGCTGCCGTGATAAAGGAAGCGAGGATAAAATAAAAAGGAAAGGGTGTAGAGGAGACTCTCTGCATCAAGGCTTTGGATGCATAGCAACCACTGCTTGAGCCCTGACTCGAGTAGCCCAACTGGTTCCATAAGGATATGGATCCATGAAAAGAGACACTAGATGGAAGGGCAGCTCCTGTAGAGTTGACGATCAATATTTCGTTCCGCTAGGATGATCCTACACGAATCCTGAAGGTCGGATCGCAGCTTAGCACGAAGTTAACGAAGCAATCGATTAGTTTCCTTCTGGCAAACCTAGATGTATTTGCATGGACGCACTCTGACATATGTGGGATCTAGCTGGAGATAGCGAGCTATAAATTAAATGTAAGTCCTAAATGCATTCATGTGAAACAGAAGTGTTGCAGCCTGGTTCTGGAGAGATCTGCTGCTCTCAAAGAAGAAGTGGATAAGCTGAAGGATAATGGCTTCATCCCTGATGCCTTATACCTGGAATGGTTATCTGGTCCGGTCTTGATGAAGAAAGCTAACGGGAAGTGGAGGACATGCATCGACTATTCTGACTTGAATAAGATGTGCCCGAAGGATAGCTTCTTACTTCCAAGAATTGATCAGTTGGTGGACTCAACATCTGGACATGAACTACTCTCATTCATTGATGCGTACTCTGGATACAATTATATTCCAATGCACATCCCAGACCAAGAACATACCAGCTTTATAACCAACCTAGGACAATGTTGCTATCTAGTCATGCCATTTGGACTAAAGAATGCTGGAGCGACTTACCAAAGGCTGTTAAACAATATGTTCAAAGATCAGACTGGGCATTCAGTGGAAGATTATATGGATGACATGCTCATGAAGTCACGGTGTTTGGGAAACCACATTGACATTTAGCAGAGACCGAAAATACGGAATGAAGCTCAACCCTTTGAAATGCTCGTTTTGTGCTGCGCCATGGAATTTCTTGGGCTTCATTGTGAACTCCCATGCGATTGAAGCCAATTTGAAAAAGATCGAGCTATTGAGAAACATCGAATCCCCGAAGATGATCAAGGAGGTCCAGAGTTTGAATGGGGAGGACTTCGCCATGAGTCGATTCATCTCCAGAGCAACAGACAAATGCATCCCTTTCTTTGACGTGATTAAGAAGGGAAAAAGAACTTCACTTGGACACAGGAGTGTAAATACACATTCCAGGCTCTGGTGGATCACTTGGAGAGACCTCCCATTCTTTCGAAATAGGTGGATGACGTGGACTTGTTTATATATCTGGTAGTATTGGTGCATGCTTCAAGTGCCGCACTCGTACGTGAGAAATACCGCATCCAACGACCGATCTACTACATCAACAAGCGATTGACAGAAGCAGAAAGAAATTATTCCAGCTAGAAAAGCTTTTTTACTGCCCGTTGATCGCTTCGAGGAAGCTCCGCCCCTACTTTCAGGCTTATCCAATCAAAGTTCTCACCGACTAGCCTTTGTGACAAGTATTGCAATGACATGAGACTTCTTGAAGGCTAATGAATTAGAACATTGAATTGAGCCAATATGATATAACTTATCACCCTCAGAGAGCTATCCAGTTAAACTTTGGCGGACTTCATAGTTGAATACACTGCGTGAGACAATACTACGAAGAGCAGTGGTGAGCAGAATGTTAGGTAGAAGCTGTATGCAGACGGTGCATCGAATGAACGCTGTTCCGGTGCTAGAGTTGTACTTGTCACTCTCGAGGAATGCTCGATTTGTTATGCATTGAGACTCGATTTCCCTACAACAAACAACAAAGTGAAGTATGAAACATTGATTGCGGGGCTCAAAATGGCCAAGGAACTAGGAGTTAAAACTTTACATATTTTTTATGATTCCTAATTAGTGGTGTGTCAAGTCAGGAAGGAGTTTCAGGCAAAAGGAGCAAGGCTAGCTCCTTATCTAAACCGTGCCTTTGAGGTGCTTAATGATATTGAAAATTATACAATAACGCATATTCCAGAGAGGAAAATGCAAAAACCGACTCGCTGTCTAAGTTCGCCAGTTCCACAGATGCATAACTCATGGGCCTGGTTCTGATGGAGGTATTGTCAGCTCTGATCATCGACCATATGGATGTAGATTAAATCTTGCTGGCCAAGCATTTTAAGGTGTCATAGATGACTCCAATAAATAATTATACAGAGGGGGATCCTTCCGGATAGAAAGAACGAGTGAAAGAAAGCTTCGAGATATATCTTTCAAAAAATGCACTTTACAGGAAAGGATTCTCGGTCCCACTCTTATGTTGTGTCATCAACGAGGAGGTCAAACAAGTCTTGAGAGAAATACACGAAGGGGCCGGTGGCAACCACATTGGGGGCGAACCCTGGCGAAGAAGATTCTCCGCTATGGATACTTTTGGCAAACTATTAACTAAGACGCAGCTGACTACACCAGAAAATATGACAAGTGCCGGAGATTTTCTAAGATTCCTAGAGCCCCACGAATGGAGATTGCTCAAATGGCCAGTCCTTGGCCATTTGCAGTTTAAGAAATTGATATTATCGGTGTGTTGCCGATATCCAAGGGTGGCACAAAGTACGTCATCATCATGGTTGATTACTTCACAAAATGGGCTGAGGTAGAGCTATAGCCACGATTACCACAAAGAAAGTAATCAACTTTGTAATCATCTATCGTTTCAGAGTTCCATAAGCAATTATTACCGATAACGGGACTCAATTTGGCAGCATCGAGTTTACGGATTTCTATTGCCAACATCGCATAGAAAAGAGATTTGCTGTAATGGCACACCCACAGGAGAATGGATAAGTTGAAATTGTAAACAAGATTATCAAGTCCATTCTTAAAAAACGATTGGAAAAGGCTAAGGGCAAGCGAATCGATGAACTTCCATTAGCACTTTGGGCTTATCGGACGATATACAAGTCAGCGACTTGCCATTCTCCATTCGCCTTAGCCTATGGACCAGCGGCTATGATTCCGATTGAACTGGAAGTACCTTCTCATCGGGTAACCCACAAGAATCCATGGATGAATGAGCCACTCCTATTGGAGTCCCACGATATGCTTAATGAGAAGTGTGATGAAGCTGACTTGAGAGCAGCCACATATCGAAACCGAGTCGCCCGATATTACAACTCCAAGGTCAGGAATCAGACTACAACATCCCTAATTTTGTTTAACATTATTTAGGACATTTAATTAGATAAATTAAATAAAATAATATAAGAGAATAAGGAGATTGAGATTTGATAATTATAATATGAATCGAGCCTTAATTAATGAACTAATAAAATTGATTAGAACATCAATAAGAAGGGGGATTTATGTGAAGGGAAAAATAGAAAAAGGCTGCATTTCCATGACAAACACCTTCCATTCTCATTTCCTCCCTCGCATTCATTCATACAAACAAAAATAGAGAAGAGGCCTCCCATTGCTAGGGGAAACAAGGGAGGAAAGCTAAGTAAATCTAATGAAAAAGCTCAAGGGGAATTTAATCAACTCAAATCTCCACTCTCTTTATCAAATCAACATAAATAATGATAAACCATCTCAAGTTTGCCTATTTAATTTTAGTTTTATGATTAAATCTGAAACTTATATGTGTTATTATGCCATGATGTGAATGTTTAATGATTATATGCTTTATGATGATTTATTGGATTTATTTAAGAAATTGGTCAATAAGTTTAAATATGAAAACCTATCATATGACATCCAAATGATTTGGAATTTTGATATGATGTTAGAAACATTATTTTAGAAGTGGGTTTTTAATTTCTTAATTTTCCAAGAAAGTATGAATATTTCGTTAATTTTGTAAGTGAGAAAATTAATTTATCTCGGGTTTTAATTATTTAAAAAAATTAAAAAAAAATTAGCTTTGAAATTTTTATATGTTAAATAATATGATAAATCTGATTTATTGTGATTTTTTGGGGATTTTTCTCAATTGTTTATGAATTATTATGAATTTATCAGGCTAGAAAAGCTTTATAATTAAATAAAAATATTAATATAAATTATATAGGTTGCAAATTATTTTGGGAGTGAGAAATCTGATCTATATTAGTTTTTTGAAAACGATTTGGTAAAGAAAGTTATTATCCAATAAGAATTTGACAAAAAATTAGAGTTGGTGAAAAAATATTGTTTTTTAAAGAAATAAAACAGTTTTCACGTTAATTACGATATTGTCATGCGCTATTAATCGATACCGTAGCTACTCTATGCCGCATTCCATTACTAACATGTAAGGAGACATATGATATCAACCACATTGGTATGCAATGGTTCCACTAAAGTTGGGGCTTATATATCAATGCCGATATTGATGTCTGCGGTGTCTGCGACATTGGTAACGCCGCATATGTTCTATGCTGTATGTTTTATACCGCATGTTTTATTGTGGCATTGAGAATGTCATGAGTTTTATAGCGACATCTGTGATGCCGCATATTTTCTATACTGATATCAACTCCATAAGGCAGCGAAGCCACTATAAGTATATTTTCGACATAAGCTATTTATGGCATTGATGTCGCATATATGAATTTTGACATTAATTATAAAGAGGCAACGATGACGCTAGTTTCTTATGCCACCGTGTTTTGGCTATGATGCCACCATAGGAAATTTTTAACATTGATTTATACGACAATGATGCCACCTAACCTAAATTTTGACATTCCCATATTTCTAAGTTTTAAAGTTTTAAACCATGCAAACCCATAACTATGCCGCTTATATTCGACGATCTATATATATTTATGATATGCAATGTAAATGGTTTTGGCATTATGGCCTTATGCTTTATAAATTAGATGTTTTAACATGATTTCGATGTAGAGGGATGCAACAATCCCATAGCAGCTATATCGACGTCGCACTTTATCAATTCAATGGTTTTATTATATATGGCTTCATAACCTATGGTTTTGAAGTGCGACAACCTCTAAGTGATTTCAAAATTCATCAATGCTATTTTATAAAAGCATATACATTGGCATAATATATTTTGGAAAGTAAAGGGCTGCAGTTTTCCTTGTTTTAAGTATGATTTCAAGGGTTAGATCAATTTTAAAGGTTTACATTTTCAAGGAAATTAAAAGGGGATTCAGCCCAAAATTTTACTAGAAAGATTATTATTATCATCTTTAGATAAATTGTGATAGGATGAATTGACTCAGAGATTAGAAAACCAGATGGGACTGGTGTAGTGTCGCGCCCTATACTTCAACTGTTAGTCCCTAGCTGATATTAGTCCACAATTCTAATACGTGGGGCTTCGTCAAGGTTAAGACTAAAAGTAGGATTACATATTGAAAGGAATACACAAAGATGAGGTAGGCTACTGGTTGGCCTGCAAAACCTTTAGGATCAGAGTGACCTTTGGAATAGTAAGTTTCGGACAAACCATCCAGTTTTTTCTAATAGTAAGTTGGAGAATTTGATATATCTGGTAGGCTCGAGTCAACCATATAGGTTTGTAGTTGCCTTGAGAAGGCTATGATGTTGAGATAGATAGTCTATTCATTTAGACAGATTGGTCATGATTACCCAGGTTGCATGCATGCATATGATTGTTTATAGTCTAGTTTAACTATTGTGGTTGTAGGTGCTTGATTTATAAAAGACATATTTTTAGAGAATACTAGTAAGGGGAAAACCCATTCTTCTCAATGACGTGGTCTTGCTGGATATCTATTAACCGAGATGGAATATTATTATTCTCATTGGAATTTTTGTCTGACACGAAGTTTTTGTTTTTCTCCTTAAACTCTCGGGTACTCATTTGAGTAATTCAAGAGTAAGGTTTCCAGGTTATTTAGGTTTGGCAAATAAAGCTTCTAAAGACGTGTAGGAGGTAGGCTAGCTATATAGGAGTCTATTTATGTATGTTGTGTTATCATTTTGTTTGAATGTATGTAATGCCAGAAGTTGTATCTGTCTAGTAGTAAACTCTGATCAACCAAGAGGGCATCTTCATATGTCGCTATTGGTGTATTTGTAATAATTATATTTTATCTGAACCTGGGTAGTGTTTTGGGATTATGCAATGAATATGGAAATAAAATAATGAAATCTATGTTTTGAATTTTTTTTATATTCCCATGCTTTGACGTTAATGATGCTACTAACTTATCCATTTTGTCACCGGAGAGTAATACTATCGATGGCTGCAGCATCAGTAGCACTTATTTTTGAGCCTCGGAATGAGGGATGTTACAACTTGGTATCAGAGCAAAGGTTTATGTAAAACTAAAAGAATTTTGAGCTTAAAAGAGTTTTGAAAACATAATCCAAATGAATCAGAAAACGAGGTTGGGTTATGGGATAACATTATAGTAACATATTTGTATTTGCTATATATAAGTATATATCTTATCTCTATTCTTCCATCTCTCTTAGACCGTTCTTCCATATCTTACTAAGTCTCGAATGCATATTTAAGGAAAGTATGATATGGAGGTAGGAAACTGAAGAGTGAATCTCGGTGGAGGAAGCACCACAACCAATGGAAATATCAGGCCCAATACTGTAACGACCCGTAAATTTAAACTGTCTTAATAACGTAATTAGTTGAAATTTTGTAAAATTTTAAACGATAAAATTTTGAAATAAAAACTTAATATTTGGAATACGTCTAGTTAAACATAGCAACTGGTAAATTTTCGTCCGAAAATATGAAAGTTTATTTCGCGCGTAAATTTACTTCAATATAATCAGTTAAAAAGCGATGAAAATAAAACATTTTCAAAACTAAAATATTTTTACATAGAAAAATTCTAAACCATCTTCTGAGCAAGATGTCAGTTTGTCGTTTTTTCAAATTCGGACATCTTTGGCTCCGTCGATCTTATTTTTCAGCGTTTTTCTTGCATTTTCCGCTATTAGAAAATTCGAACTTTTATAATTCGATCGTGCCACTGCTAATTTTATACCGTTTTGACCGACTCGTCGTGTTGATCACCGCAGTGTATTCGATTGTGTATTTCGAAGTTCGGTGTGCGGTACAATCTGCGAAACGCTCAACGTATCGGTTCCGCAACCGAGTCTTTGGACTTCTTGTGACTATTCGTTACTCAGCAAGAAACCAATAGCCACTTTAATAAATTCAAATTCAATTGTGACTCTTGCTATTTCGTACGTTATTTATTTCTTTCTCAAATCAAAAGCTTTTACTTTGCCAAACTTTCACCTGCCCGTTCTTTTCCCATACCTGTCTTGGCCTTCCACTTTCATTTCTCCTTCACCCACCATTCTTCCTCTCAGCATGCACAACCACCCACTCCCCTCACCACGACCGCCAAAACCTTCCCTTCCTCCCTTGAACCGAAACTGCTCCAGCCCGACCACTTGTCCTCCGCCCTACCCACAGCCGTGCCCCTCCAGAGCAGCCACCACCACGTCTACCAACCTCCTCATCCAAACTCGCCCTCCACGTCCTAGACACACACCAGCCAGTGAAACCCATACCCACTTCCACACTGACAGCCTTCCACCTCGCCACCATTTAACACTGACAGCCCAACATCCCGCCGAGCCACCGCCTTGTCATCTATTTCCCCTTTGCCGTTCGCCCATTTTCCAGCGCTTCCTCCCCTTGTTCTTAGCAGCAACATTTCTATATCATTTTGTATATAAAGGTATGTGTATGGAATATCTGTTAATATAAAAGCTTCCAAATGTTTGTATATAATATGTTGTATATGTATAAAGTATACATGTTTGCCTGCATATAAGTATGAATGATTTATAGTGTCATATATAAAGTTGTACGTCTTTGTTATGTATATATGAATATATATAGGGTCATACTTAATGTATGAGTTATTAGTTAAATACATTTGTTATGAGTTGTAAAAGTAATATACCAATATGTTGGTTTATGTTCTAAGTACAAATATATCAGTTTGTTTATAACCTTAGCCTATATTATAGCATATAATACTTTAATACGTGAGCCACAAATAAGACCATATGCCGTAAGTGCTATGCAAGACTCCACCCAGGGCTGTTAATTGCAGGAAGAAAAAGTGTAGTCATAGCAACCAGTTGAGGCCCAAGAAGAAGATCAAGTAGATGGCTGGTTCTCTATTCTAGTTGTTTTCTTTTAAATTATTACGCGCTTTATGTTATTGAATCTTGAACATAATTTTGTTTTTTAAAAATATTTCGTAATATGAAACCTTTGAAATAATAATAATAATAATACTTTAATACGTGGTTTGGTTTAATGGGTAATGTGGATTAGGTTGTATTTGTAGTGGTTTCTAGAAATATTACCTGAGACAGCATAGATATGTTTAAGTAAATATATAAAACAGTTTTGTTATATTTTAAGTGTAATTATTTATAAAGATAGTGTGTATATATATAGTAACACGGTTACAAAGTATGTTATAAATGTAGGTAAGTTTGTATACATTTATATAGCCTTCCAATCTATGTTACTATTTCTGTTCGTATACAATATTAATATCAGTCTAGCTATATATATGTAGTCAGCTAACTTATAAATTTTGATTCTTAAATTTTGGTAAGTATATTTGATTCTGTATATGCTATGATTATGTATGTTAGCTATGTACATATAGTTGATGTTAGTGTGTATATGTTGTTTAGTGGGATTTTGGATTTATACCAACTTTTAAAAATAATAAGTACGTGAGTTATATTGAACGTTAGAAAAAAATATATATGTCGGCTTCTAAGTCATATAAAATGTCAGTACTTTGATGTATATCTATACAGTATAAGTCGTACATTGATTGGTAAGCGTTTTGGTTTTAAAAAAATAAAAATTTATGTTATTTTAATAATATGTGTTCAAATTTATAATTTCATGGAAATAATGATAATATGTATAGCGTTGTTGTCTATCAAATTGATTCTAATTCGTTTCTCATCGATTCTTATCTATCAGCTTCTTTGTTCGTCAAATTCGCTCCCAGCTTACTTCACTTTGAGACTGTGTTTGGATGGTTCGATTCCCTAGATCGTGATCCAATTCGTAGCTGGTTTTGTTTCAAATTTCTCTAGCCTCGAAAGGTGAGCACTCACTCACGATTAACGTTCTTTTATTTATTAAATTTGATTTCGATTGAAACGACAATTGAAATATTGCTGTTGTTAGTTATTTACACTGTTATTACCTGTATCTGTTAACCTGTGACATCTGACACCATTATCTGTGAATTATTTATGCGATAATAATACAGTTTGGCTGATAATTGATTGATTGTTGATGTTTATATCGGACGTTAAATTGTTAATGTTAAAATGATAAATAGTATGAAATTGAACTTGATATAGGATAGTTAAATGTTAAATTTGATTAAATGACATTTGTATAATATGACCCCCTTTAACTGTTAAATTTATTGACATGTAGGATTTGTTTAATTACATTTTGAATCACTGAATGTATGTTGTTAAATTGATGATGTATGAAATTGAAAATAGATGACAAGTGAAAAACCGTAATGTAATAATCTTTAATCTACATGAAATGATAATGTAGATTTTAGAAATAATTATATTAATTCGTACAAATGACAATACGAATTAATACAGTTATTTCGGGATTATTTGAATTGATTATTTGATTGTTGTTATTGCTTGTTTATTTACTTTGACACCATCCCAGTTATCACACTGCAAGTTCCCTTTGCTATGTTTTGATTTTGAATTGAATTGGAATCGGGTTGAAATGATAAATACCCAAAAATTGAACTTTGACCTAGGATAGAAAACTAAATATAAAACACGATTGGTCAATAATTTGATTTAAAAATAAAACGAAGATTTTATTTGAATAAATAATATGGTTTTGAAATGAAGTTGAAATTTGAATTTAATGAAAGGAAAATGTTAATATATAATAATATGAAACAAAATATTAACAATGTAATTGATGAAAGAATGTTGTTTAATTTGAGAAATGATTGAATTAAATTTTGAAATGATTTAATAATTAAGTTTGAAATTGAATTAAGTTTGAAATTACTAAACTTTTAAATTATTTAATAATTAAGTTTTGAATTATTTAATAATTAAATAAGATTGAATGATTTAATGACCAAATTGAATTAAATTCTTTAATAAGAGAAATCGAACTTTTGAATAAGTAAATTTACTTTGTAAATAATTGAAATTGAGTTTTCTTGATTAAGTAAGTTTTGGAAAATTATTTAAGAAAGTAAATAAGTGAAATGGAATTTCTTTAACAAGAAATGAAATGTGATATTTTTGGAATTAATGTAAGACTTGTGATTGAAAGAACTGTTTTGACGAATTGAATTTAATTAAAATTTGTAAGTTTTTATTTAATGGAGTTGAACTTAAGAATTGATTTAATGAATTGGAAATTTAATAGAAACTGTTTTGAATGATAAATTAATTTAACGATATTGAATGAAATCAATAAATAAATTTAAATTGATTTGAATGTTAAATTAAGTTAATTTAAATGATTTTGGAATGAAACTGATATTCGAACTTGAATCAGTATTTGAATGGTTTAAATAGAAATTGAATTTGAATTATAAGATTTTGAAATGGTATTTTGGAAGTTTTGAAACAAAGATTTTGGAAATTGGTTTTTGAAAGACAAATGAAATGTTGGTTTACGAATTGAAATTGAAATTGAAATTGATTTGGTTTTTGAAATATATAAACGACCAATCGGTGTAATAATTACGAAAGTTATTAAAGAGACCGGGATCGGTAATGGATATACTCTCTATCTAAACCGAAACCACTTTAATAACTATACGCGGAGTGATGATCCGAAATGAAGTGGTTGGAATGATGTACGTGTTGACTGAAGAAAGAGAACGATAATGGATAGCCTTGACACTTGTGTCAAATTGGAAATGACTAAAACAGGAGCTGTGCCGAGCCAATGGAGGATTAGCTACCTCAAGTGGACACACTTCTTCGAACTACTTATACTTGTTGTCGATTGGTGCACCCTTGATTTTGGGAGTGTTGTTTCATGGTGTTGCGGGTGCTGCGGCGTTGCGTTCTCACCAGTCCGGATCAGGCAAACGGTAGTATCACTACCTTGGGTATTGCCTCATGTGCCTTGTCATACTTGTATTCCATTTATGCGCGACCACTACGATTTTGATTTGTACCTTTAGTATATGGATTGCCCTCTGGTGACTTCTGGTTTTGGGGAAACTACGGTCTTGTATATGCTTTTGGGAATAAAAATGTGTTAAGGGTGGAATGAGCCATGACTTAACGCTATTTTGATATCTTTATATTACTGATAGACATTATCTACTTATCGTACACTACTACATAGTAGATAGTTTAACGGATCCTTAAAGGATGGTTATTCCAAACATCCTTTGAGTTACTTGTATTTCAATTGCTATTTCACTTGAGTTGGATTTATTAATATAAGAATGTTAATCCTGACTCGAGTGTTTTGTGTTTTGCTTTACGCTCGGGTCAGACTGAGTGTACCAGTATTCGAGACTCACCTTTGGAGTTGGAGCTTTGCTTGAAGATCCAGCCATCTATTCTGCTTTCGGTATTCGATGATTCCAGTGATGTATTCTGATTTGTATCTGATGTATCGTATTACTCTTCCGTTGTATCTGTTCTAACTCTGATGTATTTTATATATTCATATAGTAGCTTCATGAACTACTATCTCTTTTATTTCCGCTGCAAATTATTACTCTGTGTCTGTGTTCTGTGATTATTTTATTTACTGTATATGTTCAGTTTTGCCAATTTAAATTAACAACGCGGTATTTTGAGCAATTCAATTCCGGCATGAGTGTCTACCTATACACTTATAATGGATGCGAATGGTCTAAAATGGAGGGTCGTTACAGTTGGTATCAGAGCTTTGGTAGCTCTAGGCAAAACTTAACATATAGGGTAAATATATTTACAGAATCACTCTCATTCGAGTTTCAATCTCTTCCTTTCGACTCGATTTCTTTGAATTTTGGAAAGTTCCCTACGGTTCTTAAATTCATTCGTGTCCTTCACTATTCATCTTCTTTCAATTCTGGAGCACCCCATAACTCCACTTTGAATGATATCTATAATAGATCGGCGGTCTCGCCAATCTTCGAATGATTCGTAAAGGATCAAAACTCCTTTACAATAGGCATTGATTTACCGGAGATTTCTGTAACATCGGTTTACGATGCTATTTATCTCCTGCTATATCTGAATTCTATTTCTTGAGATCAATGTCGATTTACCCCGGAATTCTACCTTGATCTTATTCTTGAAGTCACGGTCGACCAGGTTAAGGTTGCCCGCGATTTATATAAATTTATTCATCTTCCTATTTTGTTATTTAATTATCTTATCTTTGTTTCAAACAAATCTTCGAATCAAAATTCTCTTTGATTTGAATCCATCAAATTTGAATCTCTATCCTTGCTTTGGAATCCATTCCTGTATCATTGAGCGAGGAAGTGTATTTGTAAATTTATATTTAAAATGTTTTAAAATATATTGTGTTGTTTGAGTTGTTGATGTTGATTTGGGTTTCCGATCGATTCGTCTGATCAACGTTATCGATAGGATTTCCAAAACACTTGAACAGAGCAAACTGACACAATATCGTTTTCAAATTTGGTAAATAAAATAAAAGTTTTGTGTGATTATATTATATAAGTTTTCTGAAATTAAATTGTTAATGAATTTGTTGTCTGAAATAATAATATTTGATTTTTATTTATTGTTTTGTAAACCATTGACTATTGCATAATATAAATAAATGAATTTATAAACTTGGTTATAAATTGTTGGAATTTGAAAAGAATTAAATTCAGAAATTTGAGAATTTATTAGTTTCCGGTGATTTCGAACTTTAGTTTTAAAATTTTAAAGCATATATTATTAAAAGTATTTTCGAATAGAAATCGTTTTCAAAGAATTTTAAAATATTGAAATCAGTGCTCTTCTCTTTATCGCTGGAAAATAAATTTCGGTGATGGCGGCCGCATCGTTGACATTCATTTTCGAGTTTCGAAGTGGAGAAACCATTCTGTAGCTTTGCTACAGTTTTGTTTTGAAAAATATTTTGATTTGAATTTCTTTAGTATAATTTGATTTACATATATATTGGTATCTTATTTGAAAATTTGATTTGATATAAATATATTATATATATCTCTAAATTGTTTAAAGTTAATCAGAAATCTAAATCTTAAATTTTGTTAAAGGATGATTTTAATTATAAATAAAACCAAAATTTGGAATAAATATTTAAACTTGAATAATTGAATTGGGAAAATTTTATTTGTATATTGTTCAACTGCATTCTAATACAACTTACCTAAATCATTCAGAAGTTGAATATGTAATTGGACAATATATAGTATAAATTGAATTTATAAATAAAATTTGAGTGTTATAATAAATGTTATACACTAAATTTTGATTATAAAGAGTTTAATAGAGTTAGATAGACAATAAGTAAACTCAGCTAATAATGAAATAAATTTGTTTTGAAAGAATTAATAAATCGGAATTTGATCAACATAAGAAAATACCTTGAATTTAAAAGAAATTAATAGATGTGAATTAATTTAAATCGAAACTTTTATAGTTTAAATTAATTTATATGGGTTAAATATATATGATAAGATATATTAAGTATGATAAATTTAACAATAATTTGGAATTAAAAGAATTTAAATTGCTGAAAAATATGATTATAATAAAAGACTATTCAAATTTATGGTTTTATAAATTGTAAATGGAAGATAATTGGATAATAAGATAATGAATTTAGAAATAGTTGAGATTGATTTTAGTGAAATCAAATGGATTAAATCAATTATTGAATATCAATTTATTTAAATTTGAATTTATACGGTTTAAATTAATCGTTATTTTATATTTCAAATCTGTTTTTCTTTCTGGTTGTTTCTATTCTCCTACCTCGTTCCTTTTCGGGGACGAAAAGTTTTGAGTGGGGGAGAGTGTAACGACCCGTAAATTTCAACTATCTTAATAACGTAATTAGTTGAAATTTTGTAAAATTTTAAACGATAAAATTTTGAAATAAAAACTTAATATTTGGAATACGTCTAGTTAAACATAGCAACTGGTAAATTTTCGTCCGAAAATATGAAAGTTTATTTCGCGCGTAAATTTACTTCAATATAATCAGTTAAAATGCGATGAAAATAAAACATTTTCAAAACCAAAATATTTTTACATAGAAAAATTCTAAACCATCTTCTGAGCAAGATGTCAGTTTGTCGTTTTTCCAAATTCGGACATCTTTGGCTCCGTCGATCTTATTTTTCAGCATTTTTCTTGCATTTTCCGCTATTAGAAAATTCGAACTTTTATAATTCGATCGTGCCACTGCTAATTTTATACCGTTTTGACCGACTCGTCATGTTGATCACCGCAGTGTATTCGATTGTGTATTTCGAAGTTTGGTGTGCGGTACAATCTACGAAACGCTCAACGTATCGGTTCCGCAACCGAGTCTTTGGACTTCTTGTGACTATTCGTTACTCAGCAAGAAACCAATAGCCACTTTAATAAATTCAAATTCAATTGTGACTCTTGCTATTTCGTACGTTATTTATTTCTTTCTCAAATCAAAAGCTTTTACTTTGCCAAACTTTCACCTGCCCGTTCTTTTCCCATACCTGTCTCGGCCTTCCACTTTCATTTCTCCTTCACCCCACCATTCTTCCTCTCAGCATGCACAACCACCCACTCCCCTCACCACGACCTCCAAAACCTTCCCTTCCTCCCTTGAACCGAAACTGCTCCAGCCCGACCACTTGTCCTCCGCCCTACCCACAGCCGTGCCCCTCCAGAGCAGCCACCACCACGTCTACCAACCTCCTCATCCAAACTCGCCCTCCACGTCCTAGACACACACCAGCCAGTGAAACCCATACCCACTTCCACACTGACAGCCTTCCACCTCGCCACCATTTAACACTGACAACCCAACATCCCGCCGAGCCACCGCCTTGTCATCTATTTCCCCTTTGCCGTTCGCCCATTTTCCAGCGCTTCCTCCCCTTGTGCTTAGCAGCAACATTTCTATATCATTTTGTATATAAAGGTATGTGTATGGAATATCTGTTAATATAAAAGCTTCCAAATGTTTGTATATAATATGTTGTATATGTATAAAGTATACATGTTTGCCTGCATATAAGTATGAATGATTTATAGTGTCATATATAAAGTTGTACGTCTTTGTTATGTATATATGAATATATATAGGGTCATACTTAATGTATGAGTTATTAGTTAAATACATTTGTTATGAGTTGTAAAAGTAATATACCAATATGTTGGTTTATGTTCTAAGTACAAATATATCAGTTTGTTTATAACCTTAGCCTATATTATAGCATATAATACTTTAATACGTGAGCCACAAATAAGACCATATGCCGTAAGTGCTATGCAAGACTCCACCCAGGGCTGTTAATTGCAGGAAGAAAAAGTGTAGTCATAGCAACCAGTTGAGGCCCAAGAAGAAGATCAAGTAGATGGCTGGTTCTCTATTCTAGTTGTTTTCTTTTAAATTATTACGCGCTTTATGTTATTGAATCTTGAACATAATTTTGTTTTTTTAAAATATTTCGTAATATGAAACCTTTGAAAAATAATAATAATAATAATACTTTAATACGTGGTTTGGTTTAATGGGTAATGTTGATTAGGTTGTATTTGTAGTGGTTTCTAGAAATATTACCTGAGACAGCATAGATATGTTTAAGTAAATATATAAAACAGTTTTGTTATATTTTAAGTGTAATTATTTATAAAGATAGTGTATATATATATAGTAACACGGTTATAAAGTATGTTATAAATGTAGGTAAGTTTGTATACATTTATATAGCCTTCCAATCTATGTTACTATTTCTGTTCGTATACAATATTAATATCTGTCTAGCTATATATATGTAGTCAGCTAACTTATAAATTTTGATTCTTAAATTTTGGTAAGTATATTTGTTTCTGTATATGCTATGATTATGTATGTTAGCTATGTACATATAGTTGATGTTAGTGTGTATATGTTGTTTAGTGGGATTTTGGATTTATACCAACTTTTAAAAATAATAAGTACGTGAGTTATATTTAACGTTAGAAAAAAAAAATATGTCGGCTTCTAAGTCATATAAAATGTCAGTACTTTGATGTATATCTATACAGTATAAGTCGTACATTGATTGGTAAGCGTTTTGGTTTTAAAAAAAAAATTTATGTTATTTTAATAATATGTGTTCAAATTTATAATTTCATGGAAATAATGATAATATGTATAGCGTTGTTGTCTATCAAATTGATTCTGATTCGTTTCTCATCGATTCTTATCTATCAGCTTCTTTGTTCGTCAAATTCGCTCCCAGCTTACTTCACTTTGAGACTGTGTTTGGATGGTTCGATTCCCTAGATCGTGATCCAATTCGTAGCTGGTTTTGTTTCAAATTTCTCTAGCCTCGAAAGGTGAGCACTCACTCACGATTAACGTTCTTTTATTTATTAAATTTGATTTCAATTGAAACGACAATTGAAATATTGCTGTTGTTAGTTATTTACACTGTTATTACCTGTATCTGTTAACCTGTGACATCTGACACCATTATCTGTTAATTATTTATGCGATAATAATACAGTTTGGCTGATAATTGATTGATTGTTGATGTTTATATCGGACGTTAAATTGTTAATGTTAAAATGATAAATAGTATGAAATTGAACTTGATATAGGATAGTTAAATGTTAAATTTGATTAAATGACATTTGTATAATATGACCCCCTTTAACTGTTAAATTTATTGACATGTAGGATTTGTTTAATTACATTTTGAATCACTGAATGTATGTTGTTAAATTGATGATGTATGAAATTGAAAATAGATGACAAGTGAAAAACCGTAATGTAATAATCTTTAATCTACATGAAATGATAGTGTAGATTTTAGAAATAATTATATTAATTCGTACAAATGACAATACGAATTAATACGGTTATTTCGGGATTATTTGAATTGATTATTTGATTGTTGTTATTGCTTGTTTATTTACTTTGACACCATCCCAGTTATCACACTGCAAGTTCCCTTTGCTATGTTTTGATTTTGAATTGAATTGGAATCGGGTTGAAATGATAAATACCCAAAAATTGAACTTTGACCTAGGATAGAAAACTAAATATAAAACACGATTGGTCAATAATTTGATTTAAAAATAAAACGAAGATTTTATTTGAATAAATAATATGGTTTTGAAATGAAGTTGAAATTTGAATTTAATGAAAGGAAAATGTTAATATATAATAATATGAAACAAAATATTAACAATGTAATTGATGAAAGAATGTTGTTTAATTTGAGAAATGATTGAATTAAATTTTGAAATGATTTAATAATTAAGTTTGAAATTGAATTAAGTTTGAAATTATTAAACTTTTAAATTATTTAATAATTAAGTTTTGAATTATTTAATAATTAAATAAGATTGAATGATTTAATGACCAAATTGAATTAAATTCTTTAATAAGAGAAATCGAACTTTTGAATAAGTAAATTTACTTTGTAAATAATTGAAATTGAGTTTTCTTGATTAAGTAAGTTTTGGAAAATTATTTAAGAAAGTAAATAAGTGAAATGGAATTTCTTTAACAAGAAATGAAATGTGATATTTTTGGAATTAATGTAAGACTTGTGATTGAAAGAACTGTTTTGACGAATTGAATTTAATTAAAATTTGTAAGTTTTTATTTAATGGAGTTGAACTTAAGAATTGATTTAATGAATTGGAAATTTAATAGAAACTGTTTTGAATGATA
Source organism: Allium fistulosum (assembly GCA_030737815.1). NCBI lineage: Eukaryota > Viridiplantae > Streptophyta > Magnoliopsida > Asparagales > Amaryllidaceae > Allium > Allium fistulosum. Next base: position 460,432,278 of record CM060902.1, read on the forward strand.
AATTAATTTAACGATATTGAATGAAATCAATAAATAAATTTAAATTGATTTGAATGTTAAATTAAGTTAATTTAAATGATTTTGGAATGAAACTGATATTCGAACTTGAATCAGTATTTGAATGGTTTAAATAGAAATTGAATTTGAATTATAAGATTTTGAAATGGTAATTTGGAAGTTTTGAAACGAAGATTTTGGAAATTGGTTTTTGAAAGACAAATGAAATGTTGGTTTACGAATTGAAATTGAAATTGAAATTGATTTGGTTTTTGAAATATATAAACGGCCAATCGGTGTAATAATTACGAAAGTTATTAAAGAGACCGGGATCGGTAATGGATATACTCTCTATCTAAACTGAAACCACTTTAATAACTATACGCGGAGTGATGATCCAGAATGAAGTGGTTGGAATGATGTACGTGTTGACTGAAGAAAGAGAACGATAATGGATAGCCTTGACACTTGTGTCAAATTGGAAATGACTAAAACAGGAGCTGTGCCGGGCCAATGGAGGATTAGCTACCTCAAGTGGACACACTTCTTCGAACTACTTATACTTGTTGTCGATTGGTGCACCCTTGATTTTGGGAGTGTTGTTTCACGGTGTTGCGGGCGCTGCGGCGTTGCGTTCTCACCAGTCCGGATCAGGCGAACGGTAGTATCACTACCTTGGGTATTGCCTCATGTGCCTTGTCATACTTGTATTCCAATTATGCGCGACCACTACGATTTTGATTTGTACCTTTAGTATATGGATTGCCCTCTGGTGACTTCCGGTTTTGGGGAAACTACGGTCTTGTATATGCTTTTGGGAATAAAAATGTGTTAAGGGTGGAATGGGCCATGACTTAACGCTATTTTGATATCTTTATATTACTGATAGACATTATCTACTTATCGTACACTACTACATAGTAGATAGTTTAACGGATCCTTAAAGGATGGTTATTCCAAACATCCTTTGAGTTACTTGTATTTCAATTGCTATTTCACTTGAGTTGAATTTATTAATATAAGAATGTTAATCCTGACTCGAGTGTTTTGTGTTTTGCTTTACACTCGGGTCAGACTGAGTGTACCAGTATTCGAGACTCACCTTTGGAGTTGGAGCTTTGCTTGAAGATCCAGCCATCTATTCTGCTTTCGGTATTCGATGATTCCAGTGATGTATTCTGATTTGTATCTGATGTATCGTATTACTCTTCCGTTGTATCTGTTCTAACTCTGATGTATTTTATATATTCATATAGTAGCTTCATGAACTACTATCGCTTTTATTTCCGCTGCAAATTATTACTCTGTGTCTGTGTTCTGTGATTATTTTATTTACTGTATATGTTCAGTTTTGCCAATTTAAATTAACAACGCGGTATTTTGAGCAATTCAATTCCAGCATGAGTGTCTACCTATACACTTATAATGGATGCGAATGGTCTAAAATGGCGGGTCGTTATACTAAGAGAAATCCGGGTCGACAATCAGCTGCTAATGTGGGTGTTGGAACACCATCGGTGGATATGGGAGCTATGTACCAGTTCTTTGTTAAAATGATGCAAGCAAGAGCTACAAATGGATTAGTTGACGGTAATGATGGAGGAGCAAATGTTGAAGTTCCAGTTGTCAACCACTATGATGTTTTGAGTCGGGATTATGCGAAACTTGGAGGAAAGCCATTCATTGAAACCGAGGATGCAATCGAGGTGGAAAATTGGCTACTTCATTGTGAAAGGATCTTTCCTGATTTAGGATTAAATGATGAGCAGAAAAGGAGATTGGCATCCAGGCAGTTACAAGGAGCTGCGTTATACTGGTGGAATAGTGTTACTGTTGGAGAGTCAGAGGAAACTTTGACTTGGGCTGAGTTCAAAAGGAGGTCCGAGGAGAGATTCATGTCCGAAATGGCCAAGGAAACTTTGCTTAGGAAGTTTGTTGAGTTAGTGCAAGGAAACATGACTGCGTTAGAGTATGCAACAAGATTTGAGGAGTTATCCAAGTATGGGTATGCAACGGTTGACACGGTGATTAAGAGAAATGAAAACTTCATCCGTGGATTAAGACCAAAGCTTCTAAGGGTAACCTTGCCGCATCTTAGGTATCTATGTGACTTAGTAGTAGAGATGACACTGAGAAATGAAGAGATGCTTACTTTCTTTGGTGGTAACAAAGTAGTAGAGGCTCAGAGTGGGTAAAGTCAGAAAAGGAAATTCTTTCAGAAGAAGGGAGCTCATAAGGATTGAGCTGCCAAGAAAGGAAAAGCGGATGTAGTGTGTTATAAGTGTGACAAGAAAGGGCACTTTTCCAATTAGTGTCGTTCCAGGGTTGGAAAGAAGGTCATTATAAGGAAGAACATCAACTGTTTCAATTTTGACTAGATAGATCATTACAAGAATCGGTGCAAGGAACCGGCCAAGGTTGAGAAAGGAAAAGTGTTTGCTTTGGAACCAACTACATCGAGACCAACAACAGAAGAGAAAGGAAAAGCTGTGATGGGAGATACACTTTTGATTCATGGCATACCTATTAGAGAACTATTTGGTACTGGTGGATCACATTCTTTTATATCTCATTTCCTAGTAGATAAGTTACATTTAGAATCGTCATGTCTAGTTACTTCCTTAAGGATTGTGAATCCGATAAGAGGGTATGCAACTCTTAGGAAGAGATGTAACCATATAGAGTTTGAATTACTAGGTCATATATTTGCTTGCAGTTTGCATGTGTTTGATTTTGTGGGCTTTGGAATTATATTGGGTATGGATTGGTTAAGCAAGTATGACGCTAGGATATTTTGCCAAGATAGGAAAATATCACTAAGATACCCTAATAGTAGCGAATATATCATATACTCGGTAGAGGACTCAATGATGTTTGGGCTTTATTGGGTGTAATAAAGGAGGAAGATGAGATGAATCGAGTTTTTTTTAGTTAGGGAGTTTACAGATGTCTTTGAGCAAGTAATAGGACTACCGTCGAAATGAGCTATTGAGTTTCGAATAGATCTTGTACCTGAAGCTGAACCCATGAGTAGACCGACTAGTAGAATGACACCAATTGAGATGAAGAAGTAACAGGTGCAACTGGTGGAATTACAAGGAAAGAATGTCATTAGACCAAGCAGTTCGCTTTGGGGATCAGTCGTGGTGTTCATGAAGAAATATGATGTGTTGTTGAGATTATATATCGATTATTGTAAGTTGAATGAAAAGATGATAAAGAATCGAAATCCTTTTCCAAGAATATACGATGATCAGTTGAGTGGAGTCAAAGTATTTTCCCAACTGGATTTGGCGACAGGGTTCCATCAATTAAGGGTAGAAGAGGATAGTATTCCATCGACGACATTTCGAACAAGATATGGTTCATATGAGCGGTTACCAATGTCATTCAGATTGACTAATGCGCCTACTTCCTTCGTAGATTTGATGAACCGAACCTTTCCAAGAGCATTTAGATAGGTTTCTATTCGTATCTATAGATGACATTCAGATATATTCTAGGAATGGGCAAGATCATGACACTCACCTTAGAATAGTGCTTGAGACGTTAAGGCAGCATCAATAAAAGTGAAGTTCCCGAAATATCATTTTTGGAAGAAAGAAGTGATGTTCCTTGGTCATGTAGTCTCAGAAAAAGGGTTGCCAGTGGATCCAGCTAAGATAGAAGCTACCAATAGTTGGAAGAGACCCAGGACGGTGACTGAGATAAAGAGTTTTCTTGGATTAGCTGGCTATTATCGGAGATTCATCAAGGATTTCTCTCATATAGTAGCAAAGATGACTAAACTAACAAGAAAGCACATGAAGTATGTTTAGATCGATAAATGTGAGGAGGCATTCTTGAAGCTGAAACATTTATTGACAAATGCAACTTTGTTAGTTTTTTCGGATGGGAATCAAAATCTGGTGGTGCATGCTGATGCATGCGGAATAGGATTAGGAGATATGTTGATGCAAAGGAGTAAAATAATTGCCTACGCTTCTCAATAGCTTAGACTGCATGAAGTTAGTTATCCAACTCACGATTTGGAGTTGGCAGCGGTAATATTTGCTTTGAAGGTGTGAAGTCAATATCTTTTGGTAGAAAGATTCGAGTAGTTCACGGATCACAAGTCTTTAAAATGTTTATTCTCTCAGAAGGAGTTGAATACGTGACAGAAAATGTGGTTAGAGTTCATAACAGCTTAAGATTTTGGAATTGAATGCACACCGTGGAAAGGAAATTGTTTGTACCAAAAATGGGCACAACACTCGTTGGTTGTAGTTGAAGAGATTAGAATGAAGAAGTAAAATGAAAAATGAGGCTAATCCAACAATCACACCAAGGAAATAAAAGTAACAAAAAGAGAACAAGAATTTATAGTGGTTCGGCGTTATTGCCTACGTTCACTTGAAAGTTTTTGACATTTATTGCTGATTAGAAACTGAGTTACAACAGTATAATAGCTAACACTTAAATTACAATGGAGTTCAACTCAAGTAGTAGCATAAAAGTCCCATTTTAGTTGCAATGGAGGTGTTATTTATAGGTGTGGAGTTGGAAATATCTGTCTTGAATCTCGGAATACTCTTTCTCAGGCTGAGGTGGGCCCACACGATCGATCTTGAGTCATTTGGGATCGATCCTTGATCGATCCAACATCCCTTCGGATCGATCAGAATTTGTTCCAATCAAGCTGCGATCGATCATGAAGGTTCCTGATGTGTTGAGCAACTTGCTGTGAAAATCTCATTGCATTTGGAGTTGTGGTTGTGGAGTTATTTATCGATCAAGGTTGAAAATATGGGTGGCTGAAGCCCTCGTATCGATACCTTCGTATCGATCCCTTTGCATTGATGACGTGACATGCGCGTTATGTAGAGATCCAGGATTTGTGGATAGTGGTGAGACCGCTTCCTTTGGGTTGACTACTTCTTTCGAAGCTTCAGATATGCGGCTTGCTTCGTTCGTATCCATCCACCGCTTCCTTTCCATATCGATGCCTTGCTTCCACCTTCGTATCGATCGTAGGCTGTGCCCTTCGTATCGATCAAGTAGGTGATCGATACGAAAAGTGCTGTTGCTGGCTAAGTGAAGTGCGATCGATCTGGGAAGTGCCGAAGTCCATCATTATGAGCTTGAACCATATGGATACGAATGATGGATGCCGAGTGCTTGAGTTATGCTCATTTTGTATCGATGATGATCGATACGAGATGATGGATACGAATGATGGATATGAGATTGGCATGTTTCTTATGGATCTTGATCGTTCTAGCTTGAGCATATGAACTCTGATTGACCTAAAATTTGGAATTTTGCTTTGCATAGCTTTGTTTGTCATGTCATGTTGTTTGTGGCCCAATCCGGACTCGGACCAAGTTTGCCTATATCCATTGTGAACTGGCAGATAACTGATCTCCGGAGCGGATTGTCTTCAGTTTCTAGTCAAGTCCTTGGAATCACGGCCTTGCCAAAAGGCGGGATAACATTTGCCTCCCCAAAGTATGTCATGTGTGAACATCATGTGCTTTGAAGAGTTGCCATCTTTATTCTGAAAAGACTCTATCTTATTTGTTGAATAGTCGTTGTCCCTTCGTCGAGAGATGTAATTTTCAATAGACATGACTCCCGGTCGATTTCCAATAGTATAAATGTTGAGTTATAGACTGCCAATGATCACGCAGTCTTTGTTGTAGTTGAAGGTCAAGTGTTAGCAATTCGTTGTTACTGTTCTGGTTGTCACCAGGTGAGCATTCAATTCCTGTTAACTTCAAAATTCAAATGTTAGTATAGCATGTGGGTACATGTATGCATTTGGACCAGACTCTCGTTCACGCTTGCACGTTCGCGGGTCGTTGTCAAGTTTTTTTTTTAAATAAAATAAAAAAGGATTTTTGTGAAAAAAGTTCTTGCCATCGATTGATGGTTCCTTTTGGATCGAGTTTCATATCGATCCTCTCCTGGATCGATGTGAAATTCGAGTTGTAACAACGATCGATGGTGGTTTTGATGCCTCTCTTGGATCGATTAGGGTGCATTAGAGTGGATTCGTATAGATGGTGATCGATATGAGATGAAGTTGCAAAAAGCGTGTTCCATAGCGATGGATACGAATTAGTTTCAACTATTGTAAAAATGTGTTCTTCGTATCGATGGATACGAGAGATACAAGCACAAACATATTGTAACGCTTCATATCGATGGATACAAAATATAGGGATTCAGATGCACTTTGTAGCGATGGATACAAACGATCCTAACATAAGTACGTGGTGCATTTCGTATCAATGGGCTTTTGACCATTCAATCGGTGAGAAAAACCGGGATACGAATCATTTTTTATGTTGGATATGAAGGAGTATAAATACTTTTTGTACTTAGCATATTTTTCATCTTTCTATTTCATACCGATCAGAGAAAAAGGGAAAGAAAGAAAAAACTGCAAAACTTTCATCTCCAAACCCCAAATCGTTAATCCTTAACCCAGGTCTTTCGAACCTAGGTAAATAATTAATAGAATCACGTCTATAATGAGTAGACTCGAGTTTCGTCCCCCCTCGTGTTTGCGCCAAAAATGGTCGCAAACCCCAAATATCGTGAAAGCACCAAGTTATGAATGTAGATCAGCAATATTCCAAACACAAATCATAGATTTAAGCAAGCAACAAATAACAATCCAGAAGTAATGAAAAGAAACACACAATTTATAGTGGTTCGGCTATCTACGGCCTACGTCCACTTCAAAGTTTTATCTTTTATTGATTATCCTTGCTGGTTACAGATGATTACAGCAGTTACAATGAGGAATTTCGAGTACAATGATTGTGTTGAAGCGTAGAATTGAATCCGGCAGAGTCTGGACGTCGGATGGCCAAAAGATCCTCCTTTCTGCAGGCTTCAGGAGGCTATTTATAGGCGTAGGAAGATGATATCACGCTCAAACTTCGGGAGACTCCTTTTGGCACGTGAGGGGGCCCACGCGACCGACCCCACCAAGTTTCGACTCGATCTTTGATCGATACGAAGCAATTTCGTATCCATCAAGAAATGATCCAATCGAGCTGAAACTTGGCAGGATTGTTCTTTACCTTGTATGCAAGTTGCTGTGAAAATTTCATCGCATTTGGATCAGTGGTTTGTGGTATATGATCGGTGCAATCAGGTGTTCTTTGGAGGCTATCGAGTTCGTGTCCATGGTTTCGTATCCATCCACCTCGTATCGATAAAAAACACGTGCCTGTTCGTGACGTGGAGCGATAAATTGAGGGAGATCCATATTATTCGCCGTGTTGACCGAGGCTTCTCCCTTACTTTTGCATCCAACGGTAACCTTCCATTCGCATCCATTTGACCCAGCCCATGTTCGCCCTGGTGAGATGTCTTCCGTATCGATCGCTGCAACACGATCGATATGAAGTGGTTTATTTTGAGGCGGATACGAATAAGGGCCGTATACGTACGGATACGAATAGCATTTATCCCATGATCGTTTGCGAACGCAATCGATTCGAACAACCATGAACCTCTTGGATACGAAGGAAGGCTGTAGAGGGGATGGATACGAATTGACCGCGATCGATACGAGAGCATGGATTCGAAATGTGCCGCTTGCCTCCATCCTGATCGATACGAACATCATCGATTCGAAACCTTGCTCGACGATCGATACGAAATGTATCGCTTCGAACCACCATTTGTTGATCGATGCGAAACGCATCGATTCGAACCATGCCTTATGCACCTTAACTCATCCATAGCTTGTGCGTACGACCTCTGATTGATCTGAAACTTGAAACGTAGCCTCTCCTAGCCCTCATCATCATCTCCAATCGATTCCGTCCTGGTTGGAGCTTGGCCAAATTTTGACGACACCGATTGCAGCCTTATTTCCAATCGAACTCCAATCCTGATATCCATCATTCCTTGCCAATTTTGTTGATATTCCGGCCTTGACCAAAAGGTGGGATAACATTTGCCCCCCAAAACATTCCTTGTGATAATAAGGCGTGTTTTGAATAGTTTCGAACCCGATATCCGAAGTCCATAGCCAATTCCATGTCCATCCAAACTCGATGACCGAGCCTTTAATCCATCCTTATCCATCAGCCAATAACCGAATTCATGACCTCTCCGGGTCAATATCCGAATCCATAACCTCTCCGGGTTCGTGTCAAGTGCAATCTATACTCAACGACTTTTATCCAATGTCCCTGGACGTTGCATTATACCATGGCTTAAGTCCTAAGCCGAATCCTGGACCTCTCCGGGTCGCTTTTTCAAATCCGTAACCTCTCCGGGTTCTTGCCAAGCGCAATCCACACCTGACGACCGTGGTCCAGTGTCCCTCGACGTAAGTAATGCCATGGCTTAAGTCCTAAGCCGAATCCTGGTCGCTTCGGACCCTTGTTGAGCATAATCCATACTCAACGACCTGAAACAATAATCGATGATAGAGGGCTTAAGTCCTAGGCCGAATCCTGGTCTCTTCGGACCCTTGCTGAGCATAGTCCATACTCAGTGACCTGAAAATAACAATTGATAATGCAAGGCCTATGTCCTAGGTCGAATCCTGGTCTCTCCGGACCCTTATCGAGCATAGTCCATACTCGATGACCTGAATGAGTCACTTTACCGCGTTCGGGCAAAACAACTCACCCTTTGCCAGGCATAATCCATACCCGACGACCATTTATCAAAACCCAAAAAATTATCCAATCAAAATCCAATCCAAAATCCAAGTCAAAATCCAAGTCAAACCAAAAAATCAGAAATCCAAACCAGCATCCAAAACAGATACCAGTCATCCAAACGAAAATCCAAAACAGAAAGCAAACAAAACCAGGAGTTCAAACCAAACTCCAAAACCAAACCAGAAAACCAAGTGTCCAATCCAAAATAAAAAACAGATTTCGCAAACTATGGCTTCGCGGTTTATCATCATTCAGAGCATGATTAGGGGCTATCTCCGTCCCCGTACATGTGTAAATGGCTTGGTTGCTCTCCAATGGTTTGTTACTTATTTCATATTATCATGTTCAATGGATAACCAATCGACCATCATTCCTGGGCCTCACACCATCATGGCTTGAGGTAGGCGATGGTTGCTCCTGCTCCGCCGCTGCATTCCGAGACCCAACATACTGCCTCAATTGTCCATTCCTTACATGCTCCTCAATTATGTCCTTTAAGTGCATGCAGCTGTTGGTATCGTGTCCATCCAAATCATGGAAGAGACAGTGCCTTCCTGATGCCCTTTCTCGTTCAGAAGGTTCTCTCCTAGCTGGCCTTCGGTAAGGGAGGCGATTCCGGGTTTCCATGTATATCCGCTCCAGCATCTCGTTTAATCCTGTGTATGTGGAAAACTTTAGATCCTTCCATCGCTTCTTGGCTTTTCCTGAATCGTCGTCCAGCTTCCCTTTTCCTTTATCTTTATCCGAGCTTCCGTTCGATGGTCCTCCACCCTCAGTCGCATTCACCTCCTTTAACTTTAAGTCCATACATGCATCTTCTTGCCGAAGGAATCTTTCAGCTTCGTGAAAGAATTTCCCGAGATCTAGTGGTGGGTCTCGTACTAAAGATACCTTAAAATCCGAATTCTCTCTGACTCCCGACACTGCCGCCATCAAAACCATCGATGGATCCGGCCGATCCACCGAAGCTACCGCCGCATTGAACCGAGTTACGAAAGCCCTAAGTGATTCATCCGTCCTTTGCTTTACCGACGTTAGCGTCATTACGTTCTTTGGTCTCTTGATATGAACTCGAAACTTCCCCAAAAACCTGTCCACCAACTCCCTCCAAGTCTTAATAGATCCTTCTTCCAGCTGCCTAAACCACATTGCCGCTAAGTCCATCAAGTATAAAGGGAAACACTGGGCCATTACTTCGTCCGATGCCCCCAGCACTTCCATGTGTCTGGTGTATCTCATCAGGTGATCGGTTGGATCAGCCTTGCCATCGTATACCTCCACGCTAGGTAGCTTGAACTTGGGTGGATTCCGAGCTATCCTGATTTCCCGAGTAAACGGACTCTGGTTCACTCCTTCCAAATCTCTTCTAGTCAAACCTCCACGCATAGTTCTCCTAATGATCTCAACTAATCCAGCATTGTCTGTCAAAGGTTGCCCCCATGACCCCGAGGGAACTCTGGTACATACTCTTTGTGTGGCTCGTTAGCATGAACGTTCGCTCTAGCCTGTGGAGCTCCTTCCATTGGTCTTCCAGTGTCGGATCCTGGGGGTCCGCCCCCATGTCCTTGTTGATTGTCTCCTGGCTCTGTATTCTGTCCTCCATTGGGTTCCGCAACCCTAGTTCCTTGTTCCACATTTGCAGTCGCTGTAGTTGGTCCAAGGTTTTGTGTCCCTGCAGCTCTCATCTGCTCGAAGAAAGTCTGCATCATATCCTGTTGACTCTTCAACAACCTCTCATGCAATGAATTTTCCATAGCTTCCATTTCGTCTCTAGTAATGTAAATCGAAGCTTGTCCTTCTCCAGCTCCGGAGGATGACTCTTGACTTCCTCCTTGTTGACTTCTCACAGCTCTTTGCCTTGTTTGTCGAGTCATTGTCTTTCAAATCTAAACTCTTCACGCTTTCTTTCCAAATCTGAACTTCAATCCGATGTAGCGGGTGCTAGTCCTTCTCAGTGAAAGCACCAAAGTGTTTGCGCCAAAAACGGTCACAAACCCCAAATATCGTGAAAGCACCAAGTTATGAATGAAGATCAGCAATATTCCAAACACAAATCACAAATTTAAGCAAGCAACAAACAACAATCCAGAAGTAATGAATGGAAACACACAATTTATAGTGGTTCGGCTATCTCCGGCCTACGTCCACTTCAAAGTTTTATCTTTTATTGATTATCCTTGCTGGTTACAGATGATTACAGCAGTTACAATGAGGAATTTCGAGTACAATGATTGTGTTGAAGTGTAGAATTGAATCCGGCAGAGTCTAGACGTCGGATAGCCAAAAGATCCTCCTTTCTGTAGGCTTCAGGAGGCTATTTATAGGCGTAGGAAGCTGATATCGCGCTCAAACTTCGGGAGATTCCTTCTGGCATGTGAGGGGGCCCACGCGACCGACCCCACCAAGTTTCGACTCGATCTTTGATCGATACAAAGCAATTTCGTATCCATCAAGAAATGATCCAATCGAGCTGAAACTTGGTAGGATTGTTCTTTACTGTTGGGCATGTTTTCGCCGAACCAAAGAAGGAAGATCACCACTGAATCAGAGTAAGGAAGTCCTCGCCGAACCGGAGTAAAGCAGGCATCGCCAAGCCAAGACAGCCGAACCAACTCCACCCACCTACTACCGGACCATCCCAAGACCAACTCCTAGCCGAACCAACCCTTGCTCCACTACCTGCCGAGCCAACACACCTCCAAGGCCTAGCCGAACCACCTACTACCGGATCATCCACTACCGGACCATCCACTAACGGACCAACCCACCACCGAACCATTCATTGCCGAATCAAGGCCATCCTCTCACCACCGAACCACTCGCCATCGGACCAATCATCGCCCCACCTACTACCGGTCCAATCCACTTCTCCATCCACTACCGAACCAACATCGCCAGGCCAGATCACGTCAGCCCAGGCCCATCAACAGCTATATACTTCCAAGACCCCTACCCCCAGCCTCACTCTATAAATAGAGGGGTAGGGGTACAACAATGGCGAACAAGTTTGAGAGCTCAAGCACGGATAGAATTTTCAAACAACTTTCATATACTTGTATCAAAGCTTTGTACTTGTAATCTGAACCAGAAAGGAGAAATAATATATAAAGTGGACGTAGGCACATTCTGGCTGAACCACTATGAATCTGTGTGTCTTTTACAGTTTAGTCCTTGCTTTTTACATATTTGCATAAATTACCCAGACCACTAAAAACAACATAAAATCAACTAAATCATACGACTTGGAGGTGTTTGCCCATTTTTTGTGCAAACATTTTTGGTGCTTTCACTGAGAACGAGAAGCTCGAAGCTTCAGCTTCTCCTACTTAACCTTCTTCCTAACAGCGTCATTCATTGCTTGGAAAACATGCCTCCGAGGCAGAAAAAAGACGTTAACAAAGGAAAGAACATCGCAACTAGCAGTGTTCCAGATCCAGTGGTCACAGATCAAGTAAATCGTCCCATTCCAGCAGCAGTACCAAATGAAGGTCAGGCAAATCCGACAACCCCTGCCACAGAACAGCCGGCATCAATTACTAGGGCAGATCTAGACAGGGTTGTGGCTGAAGTGACTAACCGCTTCACATCCCAGCAGGAAGCCTTGGTGGACCAACTCATGTCACGCTTAAGGGATGCTGAAGAGTCCAACCGCAACACTGAATCATGGGGTGAGTCCCAATCTGGAGGATCTCAGAGACAACAAAGATCTTCCTTCTTCGAAGGAGCTAACGACAGAAGCGGCCATGGTAGGAGCCGAGACCGAGATCAGCCCGAAGTTAGACCTGAGGAAACGCTTGGAACCGAACCCAACGGGGGAGGTACCGTGCGGAGGTCAACTGTAGCCGAGCATGTCGTACTGCCTAACCATGGAAACACCAATGAACGGGGCCGAGCTAGAGTCCAGCCCGAAGTTGGACCCGAGGAAGTGCTTAGATCAGAACCCAGCAGGGGAAGATCAAGGCAAGGGCCAACTGTAGCTGACCCTAGCATGCTCCCAGAAGACCAAAGACAGCCATTGGAAAATATTAGGAATGATAGACGATACCATCCCTACAGGTCATCTGGACGGAATCAATCCCACAGAGCAGAACCGAACTCATTTCTATCTGCTCCAAATTCTGATGAAAGGATGGCACGCTTGTTCAGAGAGTGCGTCCAACGGGATCAAAGAGACCGAGGAATAGGCGCTAGGGTAACCAGCCCTTTCGCCCGCAATATCGAAATTTCCATCACCCCCCGAGAATGGAAAATGCCAACAATGGAACCTTACAAAGGAACCTCTGACCCCGTTGTACACTTACAGAGATACACACAACATATGCTCATGAGTGGAGCAACAGAAGGAGTGCTGTGCAAATGCTTTCCGCTATTCTTAGCAGATCTAGCTACCTCCTGGTTCTGCCATCTACCCTAAGGATCCATCAGCTCATGGGAGATGTTGAAAGAAAAGTTCATCAGCCAGTTCCGCATTCATGTGGAGCAGCCCAAGGACGCTGATTCCTTATCCAGTATCAAACAGAAACCTGGAGAGAAAGTGCAGCAATATCTAACCCGGTTCAATGCCGCAGCGGCCGCAGTCCAAGATGCCGATGAGAAGCTTATCTTAATGGCCCTCTGTAGCGGTGTGCATCCGGATACTAAATTTGCTAGAAGATTGACAAAAAAAAAACCAGCTACTTTACTCGATTTCTTCCATGAAGCTGGAAAATATATGAGACTTGAAGACGCTGCCACTGAGAGGCAGACAAGGCAACAAAATAAGCCAGCTCACAGCAACACGCCTGCTGTAGCAAAGGACGTTCGAAGAAATGATTCTAGAGACAACGCTGGGGGCAAGAAGGGAGAAAATCGCCTATATCGGCCAGGACCGAGATTTGACGCTTACACCCCGTTGAATGAAACGATCGAAAACATCTTCCTGGCCACTCAAGACGAAGTTAGATACAAACGCCCCCCGCACAAGAAGGAATCAGATAACGCAATTAAGTCTGGAAAATTCTGCCACTTCCACAAATCCCATGGGCATGATACCAACAAATGCCATCATCTTCGGGACTTGATTGAAGAACACATCAGAAGAAGAAGACTAGAACGCTATGTAAAAGGCCAGGACAGGACTCCAGTTCCTGCCAATGAGAACCCAAGGCTACCCGCCCCAGAAATAGGCAGAGGAAATCGCAACACCAGCGGCTCCAGTCAAGAGAAGATAGTGGTCCATACCATCTCGGGAGGGCCACACATCACCGGTGGAAGCTGGGCAGAGATGGAAAGGTACGAAAAGTCACTTAGAAACAATGAAGAATGCGTCAATTCCATTATAGAAGAACGCCACCCGAAGCGGATAGAGAATGATGACATCACATTCAGTAGGCGTGACCTGGAGGGAAGGCAGTACCCTCACACGGATCCCATGGTTATCTCTGCCCGGCTCGGCCCAACCGAGGTCTTCCGAATTCTAGTAGACACTGGAAGCTCAGTGAATATCCTATTCAAGCATGCCTTTGACAAAATGAAGCTGTCATTAAAGGATGTTCTTCCCTGCAATAAACCACTACACGATTTCATAGGAAATGCGAAGATGCCCCTTGGACGACTGGACCTCTTTGTTGAAATTGGAAGTCATCCCCGCTCCGTTGTACGGAAACAGACATTTGTGCTGATAGAAAACCACTCGGCCTACAACGCCTTCTTAGGAAGGCCAGCCTTGGCTGACTTCCAAATTGTCCTGGCCCCATGGTGCCTGAAGATGAAATTTCCAATGGACAATGGAGTAGGGGAAGTAGAGGGAGACCAGGACATTGCTCGAGATTGCTATGTAACCGAACTTCGCAACAACCACAGGAAGGATAAAGGGAAGAGTGTAGAGATGGCCCTCTGCACAAAAAGTTTGGAAGCATAGCAACTAAAGAAAGCCCCTCCTCTTCGATATACCAACGACCCTTTCAATGAATTAGACCCCAGGGACAAAGAGGAGGAGGCCACCGCCGAGCCTGCAGAGGCTATGGAATTTGTATCTGTAGACAGACATGACTCGAGTAGACTATTGAAAGTCGGGTCCCAACTAAAAGCAGAGCTGAAAGAACAACTCATTGATTTTCTCCGCCACAACTTGGATGTATTTGCATGGTCACACACTGACATGACTGGAATCTCCCCTGACATAGCATGCCACATACTAAACATTGATCCTACCAAGGCGCCAGTAAAATAGAAAAAGAGAAGTATGGGGGCAGAACGATCAGCAGCCCTCGATGAAGAAGTAAAGAACCTACTTGCCAATGACTTCATACGAGAAGCCATCTACCCAGAGTGGATCGCCAACCCGGTGCTGGTAAAGAAGGCTAATGGGAAGTGGCGAACATGCATTGACTTCTCCAACTTAAATGACGCCTGCCCGAAGGATTGCTTCCCACTTCCCCGAATCGATCAGCTTGTAGACAGCACAGCCGGGCACGAACTCTTATCTTTTATGGACGCATACTCAGGATATAACCAAATTCCTATGCATGCTCCCGATCAAGACCAGACTAGTTTCATCACTGACCGGGGATTGTACTGCTACAAGGTAATGCCTTTCGGACTTAAAAACGTAGGGGCCACCTATCAGCGCCTCGTCAACAAGATGTTTGCAGGGCTAATAGGACAAACTATGGAAGTTTATGTGGATGACATGCTGGTAAAGTCAAGGGGAGCCGACGATCACGTAAGCCACCTGGATGAAATGTTTCAGGTACTTCGCCAATATGGAATGAACCTGAATCCTCTAAAGTGCTCCTTCGGAGTATCATCAGGAAAGTTTCTAGGATTCATCGTCCATGCCAGAGGAATTGAAGCAAACCCTGAACAAATCCGAGCTCTGAAAGATATCAGGATACCTTCTTCCCGAAAGGAGATGCAAAGCCTAAATGGGAAGGTGGCCGCCCTGAGCAGATTCATCTCTAAAGCGACCGACAAATGCATCCCCTTCTTCGAAGCTCTGAAGAAAGAGAAAGGAAAATTCGAATGGACTGACGAATGCCTAACAACTTTCCTTAACTTAATCGAACACCTCCACAGACCACCATTACTCTCAACTCCGAACAAAGGCGAAGAGCTATACCTATACCTTGCTGTGTCATCTCATGCTCTAAGCGCCGCATTGGTGAGAGAAGACAAGCGCACGCAGCGGCCAATATACTTTGTAAGCAAGTGGTTTACAGGGGCAGAAGCCAGATATCCTAAACTTGAAAAACTAGCGTACTGTTTACTAATCACATCACGGAAACTACATCACTATTTCCAGTCTCATTCCATCAGAGTTCTAACCGATCAACCACTGAGGCAGGTACTCCATCGTCCCGACACTTCTGGGCGACTACTTAAATGGTGCATTGAACTAAGTCAATACGATATCACCTACCATCCTCGCACCGCCATCAAGGGACAAGCCATGGCCGATTTCATTGCCGAATTCACTACCAACGAAGGTAAGGAGCAATCGGAAATAGCAGAAGACATCAAATGGAATCTCTTTGTGGATGGTGCGTCAAACGAACAAGGCTCGGGGGAAGGCGTGGTAATAATCACTCCCAGGGGGAATAAGCTACACTATGCTATAAGGTTAGAATTCGCTGCCACCAACAACGATGCAGAGTACGAAGCAGTGATAGCTGGATTAAAACTTGCCTTAGAAATCGGAGCCAATTCTTTGTGTCTTCATAGCGATTCCCAACTTATTGTAAATCAAATACTAGGAGAATTCCAGGCTCGAGAAGAACGACTCATGGCATATTTAAAGAAGACCAAGTTGCTTCTCAATCGATTAGATCACTATTTAATCAAACACATCCCTCGGGAAGAGAACCAAGAGGCCGACGAATTGGCAAAGCAAGCTAGCATGAGAGACGGCGCTATTTCCGGAGCAGTAGCCATCTCAAAGCAACTGACCCCAAGTTTTGAGCAAGTGAATCTGATAGCTGCAACCAAAGAAGCAACTTGGATGACTCCCATCCGAGACTACTTACAAAGTGGCACACTGCCCAACGGGCGTAACGAAGTTAAGAAAATCTTGAGGAAAGCTTCCCGCTACACAATACAAGAGGGCACCCTCTATCGGCGCGGCTTCTCTAACCCCTTATTAAGGTGTGTCGTTGGAAGGGAGGCCAAGGAAATCTTATCCAACATCCATCAAGGAAGCTGTAGAGATCACACTGGAGGGTAGACTTTGACAAAAAAGATACTCCGATATGGATATTTCTAGCCCACCTTAAGCAAGGATGCCTTAGATTTTGTCAGAAAATGTGACAGATGTCAGAAATTTGCTAAGATTCTGCGGCTACCAACAACTGAGATTACTCAAATGACCAGCCCTTGGCCCTTTGCAGTATGGGGAATTGACTTGATTGGCGAACTGCCAATGGGCCGAGGCGGGGCCAAATATGCTATAGTGGCAGTCGACTATTTCACCAAATGGGTGGAAGCAGAGCCCCTAAATAAAGTATCTTCAGCAAAAGTTATTAACTTCTTGATCAAAAATGTTCTATGCAGGTACGGAGTCCCATTCAAAATCATATCGGACAATGGACTTCAGTTTGACAGCGAGGAGTTTGCCAACTGGTGCCAAGAGCACGAAATTCACAAAAGCTTCTCATCCGTAGCTTATCCCCAGGAAAACGGACAAGTCGAAGCCGTCAACAAAATTCTCAAAACTCTAATAAAAAAGAAACTCGAAAAGTCAAAAGGCGCTTGGGTGGATGAACTTCCTACGGCACTGTGGGCCTATCGCACATCTTTCAGAACATCAACGGGGCATACTCCTTTCTCTTTGGCATACGGATCGGAGGCTATGCTCCCAGTTGAAACTATAGTGCCTTCCCACCGTAGGATCCACTATAACCCAGAAGAAAACGAAGAACTCCTCCACATGTCTTTGGATCTAATTGAAGAGAGAAGAAACGATGCAGCACTCAAAACATCAGCTCACAAGCAAAAAGTGGCAGCGCAATACAACTCCAAAGTCAAGCATCGTAGCTTACAAGAGGGAGATCCTGTCCTCAAGCGAATCTTCCCGCGCCCCGGAGCACTAGATCCAATCTGGGACGGACCATATGTAATTCATAAAGATCTCCACAATGGAGCTTATATTTTGTCAACAGTGGACGGGGAGGTGTTCCAAAGGGCATGGAACATCCAACACCTTCGTCGATACTTTTCTTAACTTGTACTGCCCATATGAAGTGAATTAACAAAGAGAATCAGTGGACGTAGGCATTTTCGTGCCGAACCACTTTAAAAAACTTGTCTCTTTTTAACTTGTTCCTTTATATCTTGGCTGCTTGTTAACTTTATCCTTTTCTGTTGAACAAAATCCTATGTAATGACATTTCCATTCAAAACACATCGCGGCACGACTCCACTTGGACAAGACCTAACAGGTACTATACGAATTTATGCCCTCGCCAATGAGACACTTTTGCTCCGGCATCCCTCTGCTGCGGGTTAACTCATTGCTCGCGATGGCCCTCAAAGCCAACTGTAATGAGCCGATTATAAGCCACCAAGAAGGCCGGCTATAGCCAAGGCAGCTCATTATGGCGTTCGGCTCGCCGGCAACTGTGAACCTACTTTAAGCCCCAACATAAGGTGTGGCCAGCCAGGGGTAGTTCACGGTTGACGATCGGCACCCACGCTAGCCGTCCATAGTAAATCGAATAATACCCATGATTATGGGCCATAATGGCCCGGGTAGTTACTGTGCACGATCTCGGCTCCGATGCGTCTTAAGTACGGATGTGGTAAAAAAGATTAACTCCCCGCGGAGGTGTAAGATGGGTGACAAATGTCTCCAAGACCCACAACTAGGGAAAGTGACTACAAAGCCCATTTGCCACGAACTTAAGCACATCGGAGGCCTTCCGTGATTGGAAGTTTTACTATTTCCCATATTTCAATTTTATTTAAAAAACTTTTCTCCTATCCTCTATAACGATCCCTAAAGTACAGGACACAGAATAGGAGACATTCGCTAATGGGAGTGGGAACTCACAACGGGACACTAGGCCGCATTCCATACTCAGTCACACAAGACATTCAAAGCTGCCATCGACAAGTAAAATATGAAGGGCGGTATTTTCTTCTTTCGTGTATAAATACGTGGCTATAATTTATTCACACATCACACTAACATCGCAAGACATGAAATTATGTTTTAAGCAAGAACTTGACATCAAACACAACTGAATTACAAGCATATGCATAGCTATATTTCTCATACAACATGTCAAAATAATAAAAGCATTCAAATACGACAGAATCAGCTTAAGTTAAAAAATTACACGCCAAAAATAAAGTCGTTTATTACAAGTAACATAATTACAACCTAAAAGTTACGTTACTATTTTGAGACTAACATATACAACCATGTCAAGTAAACAAAAAGATATCCAGGTCAAGTCAAGGAGGCGGCTGCATCGGAGCTTTACCCTTGTCCTGCTGACCACCTGTCCGGATAAGGAAAGAATTCATTAATGATAAGCAACCAAGTTAACAGAAAGACTAAAGGGAAGACTTACCAGCATCTGCTCCTTGATCATCTTGATCATCATCCTCTACCTGCACACCTACCTCCTCAGCGGTAAGCAGCCGCATGCCCTCCTTCACCGCCACCTTCTCCTCCTTGGTAAACTGGGTCGTAACCACATCCATTCTGAAAACCTCGCCACCCTCCTTATCCGCATCAGCCTTGGCCTCCTCCAGAGCCCTGAGATAAATCCTGGCCATGACTTGGGGATAATCATCCATCCAGGATAATTTATCGTGCTTCCAAGTACGGAAGTACATATCCTGGAGCATCTCATCCATCATCCCCTCGTTCTCCTCGAACTCCCTCATTCGGACCTCAGAAGCCAATAGCTTTGCAACGATAGCATCCCTCTCCGATCGGTATCGCGAGCGGTAAGCCTGAAGGGATTTCCCCATCACCTCCATCTCATCCTTTAGCTTGGTTTGAACCAGCTCTGCAACTTCAAGCCTCCCGGATAACTCCTCTACCCGCTCGAGATCCGCTTTCCGAACCTCATCCACCGTTGCTATAGCCATGTCAATCCGTTCCTTACAAGCGGCTTCCATTTTCTGCAACTCTGCCCTACTGACCTCTTCCATAGTCTTCTTTAATTGCCTAGATGCAGCCTCATGCTGAGAAATCTGGATGGCTTGATCAATAAGTTATTTAGCCTGGTCAAAAACCATTAACCGCAGTCGAATATTGGCGCTCCCGATTTCCTCCCCAGCCTTGACCATTCGGGCATGATGCCCCATCAGCTTCTTGGTTTCCTCGGCGACCCGGTCGATGTTCGCCTTAGCTTCATCCCCTAGAGTTACAACCCGAGTGGTAAGCAAGTCAAGGTCCAGGGACTTAGCCTCATTAAGCACCCGTACCATAGGGTTGCGAGGGAGAAGGTGTTCACCAGTAGCCTCGTCGAAGGAGATATCATGAGAGGCCGGGTCCAGATCTGGATGACCCGCAAATGGATTACGAGCCAAGCCAGGGTGATCTATCGGGGTAACGGTAGGATTTTCAGACGGATGCGGAGAAGGTATGAACTCAGTATCCCCCTCCGTGATATCGTGAAGAGGCTGGAGTGGGGGCTGAGGACCAGGTGAAGGTTCGAACAAGGAGCGGCTCCTCTTCTTCTTCTGAATACCCTCTTCAATGACCCTAAGAAGAGGACGGTAGCCGACTACATCCCCGGAGCGGTTGGTCGGAGGCTTCGGTTTAGTACAAGCTTTGAGGAACTTATATTGTTCGAGGCGGTGCCGAACATCTGAGGTCTTGACTGCTTTGCTCGCTCCTGGAATGAAAACCAAGTGTCACAAGCATGCATTGAACCGTAATTCAAGAAATATATCAAGTTAAGAAGAGTAAAAAAGTTTGCAGGAGTCAAAAATTCACCTTGAATCGCAGAAGTTGCCTCAGCTGAAGCACTCCTGGAAGATAAATCAGCGCCAGTCCCGGCCTTACCAGCTTTCTTGGGCTTCTCCGCCGAAGCCGGTCCTTCCTCCAACCCTTCGAAGGCTTGGCGGAGAGCGTCATCTGTCCACTCTTGAATCACGCCTGCTTGCCCAGGAGGTAAAGCCCCGGTGCCATCACCGCTCTGTCCTTCGCCACCATCATCGCCGTGACGATCACCATCACCTTCTCTACCACTTCCACTCTCCGCCTCACCTCCTTCATCCTCGCCTCTTTCCTCCTCCACATTTTCCTCCTCCGGAACATCTGGACATGTGCTGGGGGAGGGTCCATCGGACTTCTTGAGTTTCTTCCCCCCGGCGACTCGATGTATCGAGAAGGGTCTCCTTTTGCTGCTCTTCGCCGTAACCCCTTCTTTAGCATTGGCAGCCCTCTCCTCCGCCGTGTCTCTCTGCTTGACCACGGACTGATGTGGTAGAATCAGGTTGTGCCCCAGAAGTGTAGCGTTCCTGATCAAGTAAGAAGCCGACCTATCCCTTCCCGAAATGGCTTCTATTTCCGCAGCCATCTGAACCAGGCGATCGTTCTCCATGACCGCAAAGCCACCTATCGTTGGCAAGAAATAAAGACACGTAAGAAGAAGCATTGCAGTCAGAACGGAAATTATAAATAAACTTCAACTTACAGCCAGAGGTGAAGCGACGGATAGAAACAGAGTCATCCTTGATGAAAAACCATTCCTTCTTGAACATGCTGAATTTTGAATATAAATCCAGGACTGGCTTGAAGGACATGGCCGACTCCAAGCTAATATACGGGGACCCCTTCTTGTAGCCTCTTAAGTTGTACAGATACCGGATTTCCCGGTTGGAAGGAGGACGCCCGTATCTCCTCTGGAAGATAACAAACAGGCTCACCAAGATGGCGTAGGAGTTAGGCTGAAGCTGGAATGGAGCCACCTTCAAGTAGGTGATGAAGCTGACTATCCAGACATTGATCGGGGGAATGGCCCCACACATACAATGGTACCTACTATAAGCGAAATATCCTTCGGGGGGATTATATGGCATCACTCCTTCCCCCGGCAACAGCATACGCGCCCTGTCAATCCCGAAAGAGCGAGAAATAACGTCAAGCTGCTCATCTTTGAGGGAGCTAGGAAAGCAGTCGGGCAGTGAGATCAGAAGCTCTTTAGGACCGTACCCGTCAACTAGCGATCTCGGAGTTGGTCCCTGTCGTTCTGGCGCTGCCTGAACCGAGGGCATTCGGAGGACTCTCCTTGGTCCTTAGACTTCTTCTTATCAGAACGAGTTTTGACTTTATGAGACATTATCTGCAACACGAGAAAGCACGTTGTTAGAACGAGGGATGTAGAGATATAAACGAGCAAGTGTATGTTGTCTAGAGTTTCACTTATAATTCAACACATAAACTCATTCGCTATAACAAGGTTAAAATTTCATTCGGCACTCATGCCCGTTCGGTAGTTCAAGGCATGAAGATTCATTCGGCACTCGAACTCCACGGGTTCGTTCGGTAGTTCGAAACATGAAGGTCATTCGACAATCACCTGATTCGGTAGCCAAGTGTGATTCGGCAATATGATTGATTCGGCAGAAAAATCTGATTCGGCTATCTCACTTGGTAGGGAATAACGAGAGCATAATGCCCATACTTATAGGCAAGCGTAAATGACCGAACCAACTGGGTCGGCACACAAGACCGGATGAAAATGTCCAAGCTGAAACAAAGCGAGACATATGACTGGCATATGCCCCACTTTGGGGGGCAAATGTTGGGCATGTTTTCGCCGAACCAGAGAAGGAAGATCACCACCGAATCAGAGTAAGGAAGTCCTCGCCGAACCGGAGTAAAGCAGGCATCGCCAAGCCAAGACAGCCGAACCAACTCCACCCACCTACTACCGGACCATCCCAAGACCAACTCCTAGCCGAACCAACCCTTGCTCCACTACCTGCCGAGCCAACACACCTCCAAGGCCTAGCCAAACCACCTACTACCGGATCATCCACTACCGGACCATCCACTACCGGACCAACCCACCACTGAACCATTCATTGCCGAATCAAGGCCATCCTCTCACCACCGAACCACTCGCCACCGGACCAATCATCGCCCCACCTACTATCGGTCCAATCCACTTCTCCATCCACTACCGAACCAACATCGCCAGGCCAGATCACGTCAGCCCAAGCCCATCAATAGCTATATACTTCCAAGACCCCTACCCCCATCCTCACTCTATAAATAGAGGGGTAGGGGTACAACAATGGCGAACAAGTTTGAGAGCTCAAGCACGGATAGAACTTTCAAACAACTTTCATATACTTGTATCAAAGCTTTGTACTTGTAATCTGAACTAGAAAGGAGAAATAATATATAAAGTGGACGTAGGCACATTCTGGCTGAACCACTATAAATCTGTGTGTCTTTTACAGTTTAGTCCCTGCTTTTTACATATTTGCATAAATTACCCAAACCACTAAAAACAACATAAAATCAACTAAATCATACAACTTGGAGGTGTTTGCCCATTCTTTGTGCAAACATTTACCTTGTATGCAAGTTGCTGTGAAAATTTCATCGCATTTGGATCAGTGGTTTATGGTATATGATCAGTGCAATCAGGTGTTCTTCGGAGGCTATCGAGTTCGTGTCCATGGTTTCGTATCCATCCACCTCGTATCGATAAAAAACACATGCCTGTTCGTGACGTGGAGCGATAAATTAGGGGAGATCCATATTATTCGCCGTGTTGACCGAGGCTTCTCCCCTTCTTTCGCATCCAACGGTAACCTTCCATTTCCATCCATTTGACCCAGCCCATGTTCGCCCTGGTGAGATGTCTTCCGTATCGATCGCTGCAACACGATCGATACAAAGTGGTTTATTTTGAGGCGGATACGAACAAGGGCCGTATACATACGGATACGAATAGCATTTATCCCATGGTCGTTTGCGAACGCAATCGATTCGAACAACCATGAACCTCTTGGATACGAAGGAAGGCTTTAGAGGGGATGGATACGAATTAACTGCGATCGATACGAGAGCATGGATTCGAAATGTGCCGCTTGCCTCCATCCTGATCGATACGAACATCATCGATTCGAAACCTTGCTCGACGATCGATACGAAATGTATCGCTTCGAACCACCATCTGTTGATCGATGCGAAACGCATCGATTCGAACCATGCCTTATGCACCTTAACTCATCCATAGCTTGTGCGTATGACCTCTGATTGATCTGAAACTTGAAACATAGCCTCTCCTAGCCCTCATCATCATCTCCAATCGATTCCGTCCTGGTTGGAGCTTGGCCAAATTTTGACGACACCGATTGCAGCCTTATTTCCAATCGAACTCCAATCCTGATATCCATCATTCCTTGCCAATTTTGTTGATATTCCGGCCTTGACCAAAAGGTGGGATAACACCTCGTTCACCGTAATCGCCGTCTCCGGTGTTGTTGGCACCAGAGTGTAACTGAGGTGAAGTTGAGAGAGTCGGCAACGACGATTGGGGAATTAAAGAAGAAGGAGACGAGATGGATCCATGGGATAAATGGTTGGAGGAGAAAAATCCGAGCTCGAAGCCACTGGCTTCAGGCTTATGTGGTCTAAACCATGAGTTCGTATCGATGGTAGGCGAGCAGAGACTTTGTATCGATGGATACGAACATCGATTGTGGATCGATCTATCAATCTACAAAAGCAAGCGATGCAGAAGTTCTGCCCCCTTGATCAAGATGAAATAATTACGTCTCTTGGATCGATACGAAAGCTTGCCTTTGGAAAAGAGACGAGGAAGATAACTGATCGATACGGACTGATCGATACAGAGAGCATCGATACGAATGAAGGCTATGGGTGAAGTGATCGATATAAACAAGTCACTGATCCGAATGTTCGATCAATATGAAGATGTTATCAATCTAAATCATTGATCGATATAAACGAGTGACATGCGATCGACATGAAAGCTTGCTTCAGGGGAACGATCTGAACTCGAACATGATGGATACAGATGCCACCTATTTTTCACATTTGAACATTGGACTCCAACGAGCATTTAGCCTTGCATATTTGGACTTGACCGTAGAACTGCATATATGACTAAAGCTCGTCGATGGAACTATGACTTGTTAAAAATAATAAAGCTTAATGCAGATCATTCTTCGAAGTTAGAATGACACGGTTGAGACAGTCAGCAATGAAGGTCGCTCTGGTCGAATCTCGAAGCCTCGTCTCTATACCATCTCTTAATCTTGTAAAAATTTTAGTGTACTGTGCAGCACTTCACTACAAACACGACCACTCACTTTGCACTGGGGGATACGGGTTTTTTTACCATATAATAGTGGTTTTTACCGAGTTCAATAGCTATGGATCCTGGAAGCTCAGAATAGCAAGAAGCTCAAAGTCCTCCATTCTCCAAAATAGATAGGCCGGTCATCCTAGCTGATATAGTGAATCCTGCTCCGGATGAGCTGCCGGATGCAGTGGTGATAATGAATCCAGTAGATTCTGTCCTGTAGATTACAGAAGAGGTGCTAGGTAGAATTTTCCTCAAGCATGAGTTGTCTTTTGAAGAAGTCCGGCTACCAGGTCTGGAAGATAGAGCACACTATCTCCCAGAGGGATTCACCGCATGCAACAGATTTATATGCTTGGCTGGAACAATGCCCCCATTCAACCAATTCATTAGGGACGTGCTATTTTATTTAAGGATCACGCCTTCTCAACTTCATTCGAATGGATACGCGCTACTCAACAGCCTGTACATAATATTTATGGAACATCTCCTTCGTCCCCCGACTGTTGATGAGATCAGATATCTATTCAATGTGAAGAGTCGGGTGGATAATCCATCATTCACCTTCCTGGAGGCTGTTAGGAACTGCCAAGTGGTGGCGGGCACATGGAGTAAGTTGAGCTACTTTAAAACGGAGTGTATCTATGTGAGATGCCCACCAGGATTTGCCAGGCGATGGCTGGCCAGACGTAAGTGCTATTACTTGTTTCGTTATTTAACCATAATTGGACCATATAGATCGATGTTGAATACATTGCTATGTTTCTTTTACAGTTTCTATTCCACGGCCTGAAGGAGCGCAATATAAAGAGATAGTGAGAACACTCCAGGCGGGGCCTGCCGAGCTAAGAGAAATAGATGAAGTTCTCACCGATGACAATTTGATTGCCGCCGAGCTTTTAGGGAAAGGGCAGAGCATAGGGCTTACGGGAATTCCAAGAGTAGCCTCAGCAAGATAAGGCGGAAGACGGGCTCCTGTCGTGCCCCCAATCGATGGAGCTCAGTCCATGCCCAACATAACAATCATCGAACCTCGCAATGATGAGGATACAGAAGCTGGTCACGAGCCCACGGTCGTGCCTCCGTAGGGCCCTCAGCCGTCTGAATTAAAGAGGAAAGGCAAAGCTCCTTTCTATAAAATCAAGTGGCAAAAGACTACCGAAGCAACTCAATTTGTAACTACTCCTATAGGTCCAGAGACCTCTTCCCTGCACACAGAAAGCTCGCTAAAGGGGCTATCTGATATTCCCATTCTTGTGGATGTACCGTCATCCCCTGATCTTGGGTTAGAGGGGCTCCACTCCTCTTCAAGAACCAGCATAGGCCTAACTTCAATAGATATAGGGGAGTCAACTCCAATAAACAAGCTGCTACAACCGGTCGGTTGGGGGGTTTACACATGCATACACGCACTTTATGGCATTACACGACATTCCATCATGTGCTTCTCAATATCCAGCGGTGACTGACTTCCTTCTTCTTTTTTGCAGATACAATGGTGGAACAAGGTTCCATGCTTAATAAACTTCGCTCCTCACGCCAGTCATCTGGATCGCATTTTGAGTCACATCGCCGCGAGAGTGAGAGAGATTATGGCCGTTGCTACCATTCTAGCCGGGAACGTGAGCGCTATGACAAGGAAAAAGAAATATCACATCAAAGTAAGCGCTGCTCCAGGTCATGATCTCCACCACCGAAAGCACCTTCTAGACCTTCCGGCCCCAGCAGGCCCTCTTCTGAATCTTCACACCAAACAGTGCCATCTCACGTTCCAAAAACCGGCAAATAGCGCCGCAGAAGTGAAACAGCCTCTCCCGCTGTCGTAGAACAAACCGCTATAGAGCCAACGGGGGAAGGA
Source organism: Allium fistulosum (assembly GCA_030737815.1). Lineage (NCBI taxonomy): Eukaryota > Viridiplantae > Streptophyta > Magnoliopsida > Asparagales > Amaryllidaceae > Allium > Allium fistulosum. Next base: position 460,459,091 of record CM060902.1, read on the forward strand.
GTCATCCGCATTGCTAAACTGAAGAAGGATTTTCCAAACATATGCTTCATTGGCTTCCAATTTCCCTCCAACTTGAACAAAATCCCAAACAATATAGAGGAACTAGTGCAAGACTACGTGCATGATGCATACAGCCAATACCATGAGTGGGTCAAGATGGCAGAGTGGGTCTCGGCTGTGTCCTTTGAATGAGCCAAGGTGATTGAGAAATTGGAGGGCGATCTTTCTCACAAGGATAAGATAATAGAGCTGCTCTCCAATGAACTTGAGTCCTTAAGAAAATCTGAGTTGGAGGCTGACCAGAGAGCCGAGGAAGCTAAGAAGTCCATGGAAGAAATGAGAAAAACCCACATGGACTTGGTGTAAGAGATGGGGCACCGCAACACTATAATTATTCAAGAAAGGGATGCCACGCTAAAAAAAGTTGTCGAATTAAAGGCAAAGCTAATTGACGCCACCAAAGAAAAAGACGAGGCTAATAAGGTTGCCCAGGAAGCATGCGAGGAGGTGGTGAAGCTTAGAGAAGAGAGGGACACCGTAACTTAAAAGGCCGAAGTAGCCGACACTAGGGTCAAAAGGGAAGTAAAGGCCATCGAGGCCAAGATGGAAGGTGAATTCGAGGACCTTCTGGTCACCTACAACGCAAACGTCCTAAGGAATCGCAACTTGAACTGGCTTGGCGAGGACTATCCCTTCCAATTGTATAAGGCTTGGAACCGCCTAGTTGAAGATGAAAAGGCGATCCGCAAAGTTGAAACTATTGATGAGTTTGAATTGGAAGCTCAAGTGTTGATTAGAGATAAGCCCAAAGTCCTTCATAACACAACTATCTCACTCCAGAGAGAAGCCCTGGCTGCTAAATACCCAGAGGCCGGAGAAGGATCTGGGGGCGAACACCATGACGCTGCTTCTAAGGTGCCCCCAGCATCTCAACCTGCGCCCACATCTTCTGCCAACCCCCCAGTCATCCCGAGGTATGATCTCGACAAGCCACATCTTTCTCCAGTCATCGAGGGCAGCTCGGAAGGCATGACGGCTCAACTCGGGAGCAAGTCCGAGGAAGGTACTCCGGACACTTCTCCTACTCTTCAAAATGCAGGAACGTTATCAGAGGATATTGCTAATATATTCTCTTATCTTTATTCAGCCTTAGATTCCGCATCGGCCAACCCTCCTACAACTCAAGAAATTCACCACGAGCAGGAGGCGTTAACAACAGAGGCCACAACTGTGATGATTACTACTTCGGCTGGGGAGATTCATGATAGCGGCTGTATGTTTGACGATCAATTGATGAAAGCGCTTCTCAGCCACCAAAGAAATCCGAGCATTGAAATGGCCTTTAATGTGGATGAAGATGTTATTATCATGGGTTCCTCGGGTCCGACTGACAGTATCCCAATGAGCGAGCGCGTGGATGGGGAGGAAAAAATAATGAGTGAAATTAAGGCTGAGATGGAGCAGGATTTTAGAGCCGGTGGAGGTATGGCAGGTCCTGGCCCGACCTTGATTCTCATGATTTCTCTAGGTAGCACCATGATTGAGACTAGCGTGCCTTATTCTTCTGGTATCGAAAGTGCCACTATTCCATCAGCTTCACACATAGGGGATACTTCAATTCCCATGGGCTCCCAAGGGGAGACCGCATCGATTCCTCTGGTTAGAGACAAGCCAACTGGAGCGAGCCGGGGAGGCAAGGGTTCCAAAAGAGGACCGGATGGTAGCTCGAGCGGGTCTACGCCAAATAAAACTAAAAGGACAGGAAATCGAAGGCGTAGATTTGCATTTGGACTTCCTCTTTTGTAGATAGTTAAAATAAGCTTCTTTTCTTTTGCTTTTTGTAGGCCATATATAGATGCGGGCTTGGCCTCCCGCTTATAGGAATTCTTTGGACAGATTTTGTACTTGTTTTCTGAAGAATAGTATGAATAAAATTCCTTTTCTGTTTTTGGCATAACTCTGCGTTTATTTGTTTAAGTACTTAAGCGTTCACATTTCCATTCAATGTACTCTTGAAACTTTAGTCTCTGAGTCAAACTTGAGTTCGGTCTTTAGGTCTTGAGGTCATGGCCTCGGGTCATAATCAAACGTTGAGTTGAGTCCCAACATTGCGCTGTCTCGGCCAACCGCTGGTACTTGAGTTTTTCCCCCAGTTCCGGGGATAGTTGAAGTAGTTAGTTGGCAGTCTTCTTCCACCTTCACTAACTTTGATTTAACTTAGTCGAAACCAAGTTAAAGTAACATGAGTTTGAGTGGCCAGATCACACTCGCTCATTTGCTAGCATTTGCATCCACACTCTAGGGATCATATTTATATGCTGACGGTCGATCACGCCTGTTTATTATTTAGGATTACGTCCACACTCTGGGGACATGAGTTATTTTGTGGGTGGTCGATCACACCCGTTTATTGTTTATATTCTAGTTCACATTTTGGGAATCTTGAGTCAGTTGATAGATGGTCGATCACATCTGTGTAAGGAGTAGGATCTTATTCATGCTCTGGGAATAAGGAGTTGGTTAAGGTTGTGGATGGTCGGATCATATCCTTCTTAATCTAATAAGCGAAGTCGTGGATGGACGGATCCATCCTCCTCGAGCTTGGAAAGAAGCGAGGTCGTGGATGGACGGATCCATCCTCCTCGAGCGGGATGGTCGATTCACATCCTGATTTTGGAGTTTGCACTTCAGCTCGCACTCTGGGCGCTGGAGTTCATTGGAGAATTGTCATGTTTCAATTCTCTTTTAATTGATCGTTGTTTGCCCCCGAGCTCGGGGTTTCATTTTGCGAGTGACCGGTTGGATCACGATCACTTTCTATTTGAATGAGTCCTACCGTAAGATGGAACTCAGCTCTTCGTACATCATGGCGGTTGCATGATGCATTTAGGAATCACTAATCTGGATTGATGAGTCTGTACTTTATTATTGAAATAGGAAATCATGACAAAGTCGGTTGCCTTATTACAAGTACAAATTCTCGAATTGCATAAACAAACTTCAAAAGGAAAGCAGACAAAATGAATAAAAGCAAGTTATATGTAATAGTGATGGAGACTCTCGCTGTTCCATGCCCTCGGTAGAGTGAGACCAACAACGGTCGATAGCTTGAATATGCCGTCTCCAAGCCTCTGTTTGATGACATACGGTCCTTTCCATGTCGGTTTCATGTGCGAAGGGACCTGATAGATTCGCTTAAGTATGAGAGTGCCAATTTCAAAGGTTCTAGGTCAGACCTTAGCATTGTATAGTCAGGCGACTCGATAGCGATGTGCGGTTGCCCTCAAATCAGCCTCTTTACGCTTCTCATCCAATAAATCCATAGATTCTGCAAGTAGGATGGCATTCGTCTTCGGATCATAATAAGTCACACAGTGAGAATTTACCTCTAGCTCGACTAGAATAACGGCTTTAGAGCCGTAAGAAAGTGCGAATGGAGCATGGTCGGTCGTAGACTTGTGGGTAGTTCAATATGCCCATAACGTCATGGGAAGCTCATCGACCCACTTACCTCCAGCTTTCTCCAATCGTTTCTTCAAAATGGACTTGATGACTTTGTTGACAGCTTCGACTCGTCCATTCGCTTGAGGGTGAGCTACTGCCGGGAACTATTTCTCGATGTGATATCGTCGGGAAGAAATTCTTAAATTCGGCACTATCAAATTGGGCCCCATTATCAGTTACAATCGTCTATGGGAGGCCAAAACGACAGTTGATGTTGCGCACAACAAAGTTGATTACTTTCTTTATCATGATTGTAGCAAGGGGCTCAGCTTCCGCCCATTTGGTAAAGTAGTCAACTGCAACGATGGCGTATTTCACTCCACCTTTGGCTAGAGGCAAGGACCCTATTATATCAATACCCCATGTGGCAAACGGCCATGGACTAACCATTTGAGTAATCTCAGTTGGCGGGGCTCTCAGAATTATAACATGTTGCTGGCATCTATCACATCTCTTAGCATAATCCGATGCGTCTCGGTTTATGGTCGGCCAATAATACCCGTATCTGAGTATTTTCTTTAAAAGGGCTTGCCCCCCAGTGTGATCGCCACATTCTCCTTCATGCACTTCATGCAACACTCGCTTGATTTCATCATGGTCGATAAACTGGAGTAAAGTAGCAGAAAATCCCCTTCTGTACAGGACTCCATCTTGGATAACAAACCGTAAGCCTTTCGGAGAACCTGTCTTTTCTCACTCCTACGCTCTGGTAATGTTCCGTGCACAAGATAGTTTTTGATAGGATTCATCCATGATCCCTCTCGGGTGTTGCCTCATGAACCCAGTCTGTCTCTGATCAATACTTGGAGCAGTAAGTTTCTCCATGGGGATGAGTCCCATCTGCTGTGCTTCGCCAGTGCTAGCCAGTTTTGCTAAAGAATCGGCCTTCTGATTTTGCTCTCGGGGTATACAGTGGATAGCATAATAGTCAAACTAATTCAACACTTCCTGGACCCGCATAAGGTAGGAGGCCAATCTTCGGTCTCTGGCTTGATACTCTCGCCGAACTTGGCACACCACCAGTTGTGAATCACAGTAAATTTCCACAGCAATGACTCCCACATCTTTGGCAAGCCTCAGTCCAGCAAGCAAGGCTTCATACTCAGCTTCGTTATTAGTTGCATCGAAGTCAAACTTCAAAGCATAGCATACGGATCGCCCTTCTGGGTTTCGAGCACCACTCCAGCGCCTGAGCACCGGTCATTTAATGCACCATCGGTGTATAACTTCCATATATAATTAGGAGATTCACTGGTTTCGGGCAAGTCCTCCAGTATGGTGAATTTAGCTATGAAGTCCACCAGAACTTGTCCTTGAATAGCTCACCTTGGGGTATAAGTGATATCAAATTGACTCAGCTTGATGTTCCACTTGAGTAACCTACCAGATGTCTCAGGTCGTGTCAGCATCTGTCGTAACGGCTGGTCGGTGTAAACAGTGAACGGATGAGCCTGGAAATATGGGTGGAGCTTTCTCGAGGCTACAACAAGGCAATAAGCCAGCTTCTCTATCTTTGGGTAGTTTCTTTTTTCCCCTGTCAATCTTTTGCTGATGTAATAGACCAGTCCTTGGATCCGATCCTCTTCTCGAACTAACGTAGCACTGATTGCATTTGCTGATACCGTCGAATAGACATACAATTTCTCATTATCAACTGGCTTTGACAAGATAGGTGGTGTTGCCAGATGTTGCACTAGTGCCTGGAATGCGCCCTCGCACTCCTCTGTCCACTCGAAATTCTGTTTCCCTTTTCTGATCAAATCGAAGAAGGGAATGCGCTTGTCCGTGGCTCTGGAAATGAATCTACTTAAGGGTGCCACCTTCCCATTAAGATTTTGCACCTGTTTGATGGTACTGGGAGTTTCGAGATTTCGAATCGCCCAGATCTTTTCGAGGTTAGCTTCAATTCCTCTGGCGTTGACAATAAACCCAAGGAACTTTCCAAATGCAACTCTGAAATGACACTTCAATGAATTGAGCTTCATTCTATACTGTCGGAGTATGTTGAACATCGTCTCCAAATCACCGATGCAAGTTGGATAGCTGCGACTTCACGAGCATATCATCCACATACACCTCCATAGTCTTCCCGATCTAGTTTGCAAACATTCGGTTCATGAGCCTCTGATAAGTTGCTCTAGCATTTTTGAGTCCAAACGGCATCACCTTGTAGCAATAAAGTCCTAGATCAATGATAAAGCTAGTATGCTCCTGGTCAGGAAGGTACATCGGGATTTGATTGTAGCCTGAGTATGCATCCATGAAAGATAAGAGCTCATGTCTGGCTATTGAATCCACCAGTTGATCAATTCTAGGAAGCGAGAAACTATCTTTGGGGGAGGCTTTGTTCAGATCTGAGTAGTCCACACATGTCTGCCATTTTCCATTTGACTTTCTGACAAGAACTGGATTCGATACCCATTCCGAATATAAAGCATCACGAATAAACCCACTAGCCTTGAGTTTATCCAATTCTTCCTTCAGGACGGCATATCTCTCTAGATCCATAGCGTTCCTTTTTTGTTTCACCGGGATGTGTCGTGGGTCGATATTTAATGTATGGCTTGCAATGTTCGGCGAGATCCTACACATGTCTGAATGAGTCCAGGAAAATACGTCAAGGTTTTCCTGAAGAAAATCAACCAGTTCCTGTCTCATCTAGGGGCCGAGTTGAGATCCGACCTTTACCACTCTGGAATCATCATCATCGTTGATCGGAACACCATCTGTCAACTCCGCCGGGGAAGCTTGGTATTCTTTGACTTCCCCTTCATCATCATTGTCTCTAGGATCAAGGTCTTTAGGAAACTGGTCGTGGCACCCGAGCCTAAGCCCATACGTTAATTGTCAATTCTCCAAAAAACGGACGCAGAGAGATTCCTCCATGCCCTTACCTTTCTCTTTTCGCTGTGCATCCCGTAGCTCTGCAACATAACAAGTGCGTCCAACCGCCTGATCGCCATGTATAATCCCAACCCCATTATCAGTAGGGAATTTAGGGTCAAACACCATGAGGCAATAGCTGCCCTAAACTCCTCAAGGGCCGGTCGGCCCAAAAAAGCATTATACGGGGAATGTATATCCAACACCACAAACTGTAACATTTGAACTCTTCGGCGATCACCAACGCCTAACTCAACAGGTAAATCCACCGTTCCAACTGGTATAGTTGCACTTCCATTGAAACCATGTATACATGACTGGCACGGTTTCAGATCTTTCGCTTCCATCAGCATTTGATCGTAAACAAGCTTGAAAAGTATATTTACAGAACTTCCACTATCAACCAAGACCTCTTCATCCAAGCAGGACCTATCTGGGAAGAAATGACCAATGGATCAATCGTGGGGGCCTCGACTCTATTGGCATCACGGTTTCTGAAAACGATGTCGCCTGTCATCGTCATCTGTTGCTTTGCCGGGGCCCCTTCATCAGTACTACTACAACACTCGAAGTCCACATGCCTAATCAAACTAGCATATGACTCCATTTCCTTCCAACTCCAACCAGCTGGATGGGGACCACCACTCACAGTATTAATTACCAACCTCCCGCCAGTACACGCGGGTTCCTCAGGCCTAGCCGGGCCTTGATCTCAATTGGGATTAGTTAAGCCCGCACCACCATCCTGCGGCGCCCGGACAAACTGCTCTAACTTTCTCTCTCTAATCAACCTTTAATAATATCTTGCAAATGACGACATTCATTAGTGTTATGGCCGTAACAGTCGTGGAATCTACAAAACTTCCCGATCTGAATCTGCTTCTACGATGATGGCTTCGGAGCTGGCTTCTTGTACTGCCCGTATTACAGGTCTGAAGATAAACATTCTCTAGCGACGTATTCAAGGGAGTATATCGATCGAACATAGGAGCTCTGGGTCTCCCACGATGAGGGTCTCTCTTCTTTCCTTAACCTCCATCACCTTTCTGTTGACTTTGTTTATTCTGAATATTTAACTGTACTTTACCGGAGCACTCCTCGATCTGCTTCACTACAACATTACTCTAGATGCCTTCACCGCTGGACTCCACGACGTCCTGCTTCCTAAACCGTCTTGCATCTTCTCTCCTCAAAAACTGGGATGCCTTTGCATAGAAGCGGTCCAACGTAGCGGGGAGTTTCCTAGCCAACCAATCACCAAACTCGAAATCAGGATCGGTCCCTTTAGTCAATGCCATCAGAATAGAGTTGTCGTTGGGATTGCTGACTTCGACACAAGCAGCGTGGGACCTTTCCAGATAATGCCTAAGAGTCTCTCCTGGAGCTTCAGTAACACTGGACAAGGTATTAACATCCATTGGTCTTGCAGCATGCATATGGAACTGCTCAACAAACTTAGTAGCTAACTGGTCAAAACATGAAATAGATCTTGGTGGTAGAGGGGTGAACCACATAGTCGCAATGCCCCCCAAGGAGATAGGGAAGCTTCTACACTTAACCGCATCATCAGCTCGAGCGGCATTCATGAGCCTTTCATATTTCATAATATGTTGGTTGGGATCTGAATTTCCTTCATACACTGGCAAGTTCAGCATCCGAAATCGACGGGGTGGCTCCACATGTAAAATATCATCGGTGAACGGGGTGTAACTTTTATAAATTCCCCAATCATCATTTGTAAGGCCTTGACTTTCTCTAATCATCTGGCATATTATAGTTGGAATATCAGGCATCTGGAGATTCAGGCCAAGGAATGGTCGGGTTCCATCATTCACCTTCCCGGAGGCTGTTAGGAACTGCCAAGTGGTGGCGGGCACATGGAGCAAGTTGAGCTACTTTAAAACAGAGTGTATCTATGTGAGAGGCCCACCAGGATTTGCCAAGCGATGGCTGTCCAGACGTAAGTGTTATTACTTGTTTCGTTATTTAACCATAATTGGACCATATAGATCGATGTTGAATACATTGCTATGTTTCTTTTACAGTTTCTATTCCACGGCCTGAAGGAGCGCAATATAAAGAGATAGTGAGAACACTCCAGGCGGGGCCTGCCGAGCTAAAAGAAATAGATGAAGTTCTCACCGACGACAATTTGATTGCCGCCGGGCTTTTAGAGAAAGGGCAGAGCATAGGGCTCACGGGAATTCCAAGAGTAGCCCCAGCAAGATAAGGCGGAAGACGGGCTCCTGTCGTGCCCCCAATCGAGGGAGCTCAGTCCATGCCCAACATAACAATCATCGAACCTCGCAATGATGAGGATACAGAAGCTGGTCACAAGCCCATGGTCGTGCCTCCGTAGGGCCCTCAACCGTCTGAATTAAAGAGGAAAGGAAAAGCTCCTGTCTATAAAATCAAGTGGCGAAAGACTAGCGAAGCAACTCGATTTATAACTACTCCTATAGGTCCAGAGACCTCTTCCTTGCACACAGAAAGCTCGCTAACGGGGCTATCAGATATTCCCATTCTTGTGGATGTACCGTCATCCCCTGATCTTGGGTTAGAGGGGCTCCACTCCTCTTCAAGAACCAGTGTAGGCCTAACTTCAATAGATATAGGGGAGTCAACTCCAATAAACAAAGCTGCTACAACTGGTCGGTTGGGGGGTTTACACATGCATACACACACTTTATGGCATTACACGACATTCCATCATGTGCTTCTCAATATCCAGCGGTGACTAACTTCCTTCTTCTTTTTTGCAGATACAATGGTGAAACAAGGATCCATGCTTGATAAACTTCGCTCCTCACACCAGTCATCTGGATCGCATTCTGAGACACATCGCCGCGAGAGTGAGAGAGATTATGGCCGTTGCTACCATTCTAGCTGGGAACGTGAGTGATATGACAAGGAAAAAGAAATATCACATCAAAGTAAGCGCTGCTCCAGGTCATGATCTCCGCCACCGAAAGCGCCTTCTAGACCTTCCGGCCCCAGTAGGCCCTCTTCTGAATCTTCACACCAAACAGTGCCATCTCACATTCCAAAAACCGGCAAACAACGCCGCAGAAGTGAAACAGCCGCTCCCGCTGTCGTAGAACAAACCGCTATAGAGCCAACTAGGGAAGGAGTCATCCGCATTGCTAAATTGAAGAAGGATTTTCCAAACATATCTTCGATGGTTTCCAATTTCCCTCCAAATTGAACAAAATCCCAAACGATATAGAGGAACTAGTGCAAGACTACATGCATGATGCATACAGCCAATACCATGAGTGGGTCAAGGTGGCAGAGCGGGTCTCGGCTGTGTCCTTTGAATGAGCCAAGGCGATTGAGAAATTGGAGGGCGATCTTTCTCACAAGGACAAGATAATAGAGCTGCTCTCCAATGAACTTGAGTCCTTAAGAAAATCTGGGTTGGAGGTTGACCAGAGAGCCGAGGAAGCTAAGAAGTCCATGGAAGAAATGAGAAAAACCCACATGGACTTGGTGCAAGAGATGGGGCACCGCAACACCATAATTATTCAAGAAAGGGATGCCACACTAAAAAAAGTTGTCGAATTAAAGGCAAAGCTAATTGAGGCCACCATAGAAAAAGACAAAGCTAATAAGGTTGCCCAGGAAGCATGCGAGGAGGTGGCGAAGCTTAGAGAAGAGAGGGACATCGCAACTCAAAAGGCCGAAGTAGCCGACACTAGGGTCAAAAGGGAAGTAGAGGCCATTGAGGCCAAGATGGAAGGTGAATTCGAGGACCTTCTGGTCACCTACAACGCAAACGTCCTAAGGAATTGCAACTTGAACTGGCTTGGCGAGGCCTATCCCTTCCAATTGTATAAGGCTTGGAACCGCCTAGTTGAAGATGAAAAGGCGATCCGCAAAGTTGCAACTATTGATGAGTTTGAATTGGAAGCTCAAGTGCTGATTGGAGATGAGCCCAAAGTCCTTCATAACACAACTATCGCGCTCCAGAGAGAAGCCCTGGCTGCTAAATACCCAGAGGCCGGAGAAGGATCTAGGGGCGAACACCATGACGCTGCTTTTGAGGTGCCCCCAGCATCTCAACCTGTGCCCACATCTTCTGCCAACCCCCTAGTCATCCCGAGGTACGATCTCGACAGGCCGGAGAAGGATCTAGGTGGTGTTGCCAGATGTTGCAGTAGTGCCTGGAATGCGCCATCGCACTCCTCTGTCCACTCGAAATTCTATTTCCCTTTACTGATCAAATCGAAGAAGGGAATGCACTTGTCCGTGGCTCTAGAAATGAATCTGCTTAAGGGTGCCACCTTCCCATTAAGATTTTGCACCTGTTTGATGGTTCTGGGAGTTTCGAGATTTCGAATCGCCCAGATCTTTTCGAGATTAGCTTCAATTCCTCTAGCGTTGACAATAAACCCAAGGAACTTTCCAAATGCAACTCTGAAATGACACTTCAATGAATTGAGCTTCATTCTATAATGTCGGAGTATGTTGAACATCGTCTCCAAATCACCGATGCAGTTGTTGGATAGCTGCGACTTCATGAGCATATCATCCACATACACCTCTATAGTCTTCCCCATCTGGTTTGCAAACATTAGGTTCATGAGCCTCTGATAAGTTGCTCCAGCGTTTTTGAGTCCAAACGGCATCACTTTGTAGCAATAAAGTCCCAGATTAATGATAAAGCTAGTATGCTCCTAGTCAGGAAGGTACATCGGGATTTGATTGTAGCCTGAGTATGCGTCCATGAAAGATAAGATCTCATGTCTGGCTATTGAATCCACCAGTTGATCAGTTATGGGAAGCGGGAAACTGTCTTTGGGGCAGGCTTTGTTCAGATCTGAGTAGTCCTCACATGTTTTCCATTTTCCATTTGACTTTCTGACAAGCACTGGATTCGATACCCATTGTGAATATAAAGCATCACGAATAAACCCACTAGCTTTGAGTTTATCCACTTCTTCCTTCAGGACGGCAGATCTCTCTAGATCCATAGCGCGCCTTTTCTATTTCACCGGGTTGTGCCGTGGGTCAATATTTAATGTATGGCTTGCGATGTTTGGTGAGATCCTACACATGTCCGAATGAGTCCATGAAAATATGTCAAGGTTTGCCCGAAGAAAATCAACCAGTTCCTGTCTCATTTGGGGGCCGAGTTGAGATCCGACCTTTACCACTCTGTAATCATCATCATCGTTGATCGTAACACCGATCGTCAACTCCGTTGGGGAAGCTTGGTATTCTTTGACTTTCCCTTCGTCATCATTGTCTCCAGGATGAAGGTCCTTAGGAAACTGGTCATGGCACCCGAGCCTAGGCCCAGGCGTTAATTGTCAATTCTCCAAAAAACAGACGCAGAGAGATTCCTCCATGCCCTTACCTTTCTCTTTTCGCTGCGCATCCCGCAGCTCTGCAACATAACAAGTGCGCCCAACCGCCTGATCGCCATGTATAATCCCAACCCCATTATCAGTAGGGAATTTAGGGTCAAACACCATGAGGCAATAGATGCCCTAAACTCCACAAGGACCGGTCGGCCCAGAAAAGCATTATATGGGGAATGTATATCCAACACCACAAACTGTAACATTTGAACTCTTCGGCGATCACCAACGCCCAACTCAACAGGTAAATCCACGGTTCCAATTGGTATAGTTGCACTTCCATTGAAACCATGTATACATGACTGGCACGGTTTCAGATCTTTCGCTTCCATCAGCATTTGATCGTAAGCACGCTTGAAAAGTATATTTACAGAACATCCACTGTCAACCAAGATCCTCTTCATCCAAGCAGGACCTATATGGGAAGAAATGACCAATGGATCAATCGTGGGGGCCTCGACTCTATCGGCATCACGGTTTCTAAAAACGATGTCGTCTGTCATCGTCATCTGTTGCTTTGCCGGGGCCCCTTCATCAGTACTACTACAACACTCGAAGTCCACATGACTAATCAAACTAGCATATGACTCCATTTCCTTCCAACTCCAACCAGATGGATGGGGACCACCACTCACAGTATTAATTACCAACCACCCGCCAGTACGTGTGGGTTCCTCAGGCCTAGCCGGGCCTTGATCTCGATTGGGGTTAGATGGGCCCGCACCACCATCCTGCGGCACCCGGACAAACTGCTCTAACTTTCTCTCTCTAATCAACCTTTAATAATATCTTGCAAATGACGACATTCATTAGTGTTATGGCCGTAACAGTCGTGGAATCTACAAAACTTCCCGATCTGAATCTGCTTCTACGATGATGGCTTCGGAGCTGGCTTCTTGTACTACCCGTATTACAGGTCTGAAGATAAACATTCTCTAGCGACGTATTCAAGGGAGTATATCGATCGAACATAGGAGCTCTGGGTCTCCCACAATGAGGGTCTCTCTTCTTTCCTTAACCTCCATCACCTTTCTGTTGACTTTGTTTTTTCTGAATATTTAACTGTACTTTACCGGAGCACTCCCCGATCTGCTTCACTACAACATTACTCTAGACGCCTTCACCGCTGGACTCCACGACGTCCTGCTTCCTAAACCATCTAGTATCTTCTCTCCTCAAAAACTGGGCTGCCTTTGCATAGAAGCGGTCCAACGTAGCGGGGAGTTTCCCAGCCAACCAATCACCAAACTCGAAATCAGGATCGGTCCCATTAGTCAATGCCATCAGAATAGAGTTGTCGTTGGGATTGCTGACTTCGACACAAGCAGCGTGGGACCTTTCCAGATAATGCCTAAGAGTCTCTCCTAGAGCTTGAGTAACACTGGACAAGGTATTAACATCCATTGGTCTTGCAGCATGCATACGGAACTGCTCAACAAACTTAGTAGCTAACTGGTCAAAACATGAAATAGATCTTGGTGGTAGAGGGGTGAACCACATAGTCGCAATGCCCCCCAAGGAGATAGGGAAGCTTCTACACTTAACAGCATCATTAGCTCAAGTAGCATTCATGAGCCTTTCATATTTCATAATATGTTGGTTGGGATCTGAATTTCCTTCATACACTCGCAAGTTCGGCATCCGAAATCGACGGGGTGGCTCCACATGTAAAATATCATCGGTGAACGGGGTGTAACTTTTAGAAATTCCCCAATCATCATTTGTGAGGCCTTAACTTTCTCTAACCTTCTGGCATATTATAGTTGGAGTATCAGGCATCTGGAGATTCGGGCCAAGGCATGGTCGGGTTCCATGTCACGAGGATGGTCTGGTCGCTGTCTACGGTCCATTCCACGCCTTCTTGGCTCCCGGGCTTCATGGAAGTGAGGATCCTGGGCATGAGTGCGGTGACGAGGGGCTGGATCTGGTTAGTTCTGGATCCAAGCACCCAGATCTATAGCAGCAACTGCGTTGTCATGAGCAGTGTTGTAAGGAAGCGTCCCCCCTCGAGAGTAGGGTGCAGCTTCATGCCCTGTAGAAGGACCTATCCCGGCATGTCCAAGGTTTGCATCATTCGAGTGTTCGGAGGCTTCCGCGTAATTCTCATCTAAACCGATGGCATGTAGATCTGTGATAGAAGTCAGATGACGCCGAGCTTTCAAACAAGGAATAAGAGGTATGCTCCCTTCTATATTTTCCTCGCCTTTCTTCATTCAGCTGGTTCATAAGTTCCATGTTGGCGCGAATCTGTTGAGTGAGTTCTTGACGGCTTTGAGTGAGTTCATGCATGAGGGTATGTTATTCTTCTCTAGTTACTGGACCGGATGGATCTGGAGCTTCAGCTGTTGCTTGGCCTGTAGTAATCAGCTGCACGGGATTTTGCCTATCCCTTCCTTTTGGATCAGCGGCGTTGGAAGCGGTTCTGGTAGTATGCACCATGTTGAATGTAGTTCTTCTTAGATCTGGAACAATCTGAATAGAATAGAAGGAACCACTGGAAGATAGATCTGGATCTCTTTCGGGGATTTATGCAATCCAGTAGCGGCAAAGAGATCCAAATAGAGTTGAGAATCTTCCCCTCTCAATGAAAGCACCAAAGTGTTTGTACCAAAAATGGCACAACACTCATCGGATGTAATTGAAGAGATTAGAATGAAGAGTAAAATGAAAAATGAGGCTAAGCTAACAATCACACCAAGAAAATAAACAGTAATAAAAAGAGAACAAGAATTTATAGTGGTTCAGCATTATTGCCTACATCTACTTTGAAGGTTTTGATGTTTATTGCTGATTAGAAACTGAGTTACAATAGTACAACAGCTAACACTTTTATTACAATGGAGTTCAACTCAAGCAGCAGCATAAAAGTCTCTTTTTAGTTGCAATGGAGGTGCTATTTATAGGTGTGGAGCTGGAAATATCTGCCTTGAATCTCAGATTACTCTTTCTCAGGCCGAGGTGTGCCCACACGATCGACCTGGATTCATTTGGGATCGATCCTTGATCGATCCAACATCCCTTCGTATCGATCAGAAATTGTTCCAACAAGCTGCGATCGATCATGAAGGTTCCTGATGTGTTGAGGAACTTGCTGTGAAAATTTCATTGCATTTGGAGTTATGGTTGTGGAGTTATTGATCGACCAATGTTGCAAATATGGAGTGGCTGAAGCCCTTGTATCGATACCTTCATATCGATCCCTTCACATTGATGATGTGGCATGCGTGTTTTGTGGAGATCCATGATTTGTGGATAGTGGTGAGACCGCTTCCTTTGGGTTGACTACTTCTTTCGGAGCTTTAGATACGCGGCTTGCTTTGTTCATATCCATCCACCGCTTCCTTTCTGTATCGATGCCTTGCTTCCACCTTCGTATCGATCGTAGGCTGTGCCCTTCGTATCGATCAAGTAGGTGATCGATACGAAAAGTGCAGTTGCTGGCTAAGTGAAGTGCGATCAATCTGGGAAGTGCCGAAGTCCATCATTATGAGCTTGAACCATATGGATACGAATGATGGATGCCAAGTGCTTGAGTTACGCTCATTTCGTATCGATGTTGATCGATACGAGATGATGGATACAAATGATGGATACGAGATTGGCATGTTTCTCATGGATCTTGATCGTTCCATAGCTTGAGCATACAAACTCCGATTGACCTGAAATTTGGAATGTTGCTTTGCATAGCTCTGTTTGTCATGTCATGTTGATTGTGGCCCAATCCGGACTCGGACCCAGTTTTCCTATATCCATCGTGAACTTGCAAATAACTGATCTCTGGAGTGGATTATC
The DNA here is from genome assembly GCA_030737815.1 of Allium fistulosum. Lineage (NCBI taxonomy): Eukaryota > Viridiplantae > Streptophyta > Magnoliopsida > Asparagales > Amaryllidaceae > Allium > Allium fistulosum. The sequence continues at coordinate 460,474,633 of CM060902.1, forward strand.
TTTAGTCTCTAGTCAAGTCCTTAGTATCATGGCCTTGCCAAAAGGCGGGATAACAGAAATAAATTCGCAGATGCACTTAGTAGAAAACATCAGAATGCAATGTTGGCGATGTTAGCGAAGTGGAAAGATTTGGATTCATCGACTACTTGTAGTGTGCAGTTAAGATAGACTGCTAGTTCTAGTCAGTGTACTGCCATGTTACCTTGCTTGGAAGTTTGACCAGTATTGATTGAAAAGATTGCTTTTAAGCAAAGAGTAGATCCATTGTTAGCTGAATGAATTAGAAGAATTGAAAGTGGAACCGAGATTGATGACTTGAAGGATATTTATCTTGATCAAAATGGATAGTTGAGAAAAAAAGGATGATTATGCATTTTAGATGTTGGTGACCTAAGGAAAGAAGTACTTAGGGAGTGTTATCGATCAAATTTTACCATTCATCCTAGAAGAATTAAAATGTATCAGGATATGAAGAAGTGTTTCTTTTGGGTAGGAATGAAAAGAGATGTAGTCTTGTGGGTGAAACAATGTTTTAATTGCCAATAAGTAAAAGCCGAGCATCAGAAACCAAGTGGATTGCTTCAACCTTTAGAAGTGCCACTTTGGAAATAGGATTCCATATCCATGGATTTTATTGACGGGTTGCCAAGTTCGAATAGGGGAAATGAAAGCATATAGGTCGTGGTCGATAGACAAACCAAAAGTGCACACTTTATTCCCTTTAAGTCGACAATGACGGCACCTACCTTATCAAAGTTATTTATTAAGAATATTGTAAGACTGCGTGAGTTTCCTAGTAGTATAGTCAATGATACAGATACTTTGTTCGCTAGTGAATTCTGAAAGAATCTGCAAGAAGTGTTAGATACTAAGCTAAAGATGAGTACCGCTTGCCTTCCACAAATAGATGGGAAAACGAAAAGAGTTAACAAAGTTCTCGAAGATTTGCTGAGGGCTTGTGTACTAGATTTTGGAGGGTTGTGGGAAGACCATTTGCACTTAGTTGAGTTTCCTATAATAATAGTTATCAGACTAGTATAGGAATGGTGTTTTTTGAAGCTTTGTATGAAAAATCTTGTAAATCACCCGTATGTTAGTTGGAGACCGAAGATAAATTGATTCTTGGTCTAGATATGGTAAGAGAAGATACATAAAAGATTGAGTTAATCCAAGCTAGGATGAAGGAAGCTCAGTCTAGGTAAAAGAGTTATGCAGATAAGAGATGGAAAGACCTAGAGTTCTCGGTTGGGGATCATGTTTTCGTCAAAATACACCAATGAAGGGTGTAGTAAGATTTGGAAAGTCAGGGAAATTAACATTTAGGTTTGTTGGACCATTCCCTATTATGGAAATGATTGGGAAACTCGCTTACAGGATAGAGTTATCGAGCAGTTTGGCAGGAGTTAATAATGTGTTTCCTGTTTCTCATCTTAGGAAATGTGTTTGTAATCCAGAGACTATTATTATTTCGATTGCATTAAAAGATTTAGTGGTGGAACCGGACATGGCTAATGTTCGGCAACCAGTCCATATTGTGACTAGGGATGAGAAGAATTCGAGGAACTAGGCAGTCGGAATAGTGGAACTCCAGTGGAGTGACAACGAAAAAGACTGTACTAGGGAGACAGTGGATAGGATTAGAAATACTTATTCTAATTTGTTCCGGTGGTATATTTTATCTCTGTGTTATATGTTTGTTATGTACCTTATCGTAATTTCGAGGACAAAATTCTTTAAGGAGGGAAGTCTGTAAAATCCCTAATTTTGATTAACATTATTTAGAATAGAATTAGATAAATTCAATTAAATAATATAAGAGGATAAGAAGATTGAGATTTGATAATTATAATATGGGTCGAGCCTTAATGAACTAAGAAGATTGATTAGAACATTAACAAGAAGGGGGATTTATGTGAAGGGTAAAATAGGAAAAGGCTGCATTTCCTTAACATACACAGTTCCTTTCTCATTTCCACCCTCACATTCACTATACAAAAAAAAGAAGAGGCCGGCTATTACTAGGGGAAACAAGGGAAGAAAGCTAAGGAAATCTAAGGAAAAAGCTAAATGGGAATTTAGTCAACTTAAATCTCAAATTACTTTATTAAATCAAGGTGAATAATGATAATCCATCTTAATTTTGTCTATTTAATATCGATTTTACGATTAAATCTGAAACTTATATGTGTTATTATGCCATATGTGAATGTTTGATGATTATATGCTTTATGATGATTTATTGGATTTTTTTATGAAATTGGTTAATAGGTTTAAGTATGAAAATCTATTATATGACACCCAAATGAATTTGGATTTATTTAGAAGTGGGTTTTTAATTTCATAATTTTCCAAGCAAGTTTGAATATTTTTAGAATTTTCTAAGTGAGGAAATTTTTGATTCCAAGCAGTTTTTAATTATTAAAAATAACTAAATAACGTTTTTGACTCCAAATTTTTTATATGTTATAGAATATGATAGATCTGATTTATTGAGATTTTTGAGGGTTTTTCCCAAGTATTTACAAATTATTATGAATTTATTAGGCTAGAAAAGCTAAATAATTATATTAAATTATTAATATAAATTAAATGGTTTGAAAATTATTTTAGGAATGAGAAATATGATCTATAGCAACTTTCTAAAAAGGATTTGGTAAAGAAATTTATTATCCAATAAGAATTTAACAAAAAATTGGAGTTGGTAAAAAAATATTGTTTTTTAAAGAAATAAAATCGTTTTCACGTTATTTACAATATTGTCATGTGATATTAATCAATGTCGTAGCCCATCTATGTCGCATGCCATCACTAACCTATAGGGAAACATATGATATCGACCTCGTCGGTATGTAATGATTTCGCTAATGTTGGGGCTTATATATCATTGTCGACATTGATGCCTGAGACGTTGGTAATGCCGCATATGTTCTATGCCGCTTGTTTTATACCGCATGTTTTATTGTGACATTGATAATGCAGTGAGTTTATAGCAATGTCCATGATGCCGCATATTTTCTATACCGACATCAACTTCATAAAGCAGCGATGTCGCTATAAGTATATTTTCGACATAAGCTATATTACGGCATTGATGCCGCATATATGAATTTCAACATTGATTATAAAGAGGCAATGATGCCGCTAGTTTCTTATGCCGCCGTGTTTTGGCTATGATGCCGCTATAGGCTATTTTCCACACTGATTTAATGGCAATGATGCCGCCTAACCTAAAATTTGTCATTCCCATATTTCTAAGTTTTAAATTTTTATATTATGCAAACCCATAACTATGTCGCTTGTATTCAGTGATCTATATGTATTCATTATATGCAAAGTAAATGGTTTTTGCCTTATGCTTTATAAATTAGATGTTTTAACATGATTTCGATAGCTTTATTATATGTGGATTTATAGCCTATGGTTTTAAGGTGTGACAACATCTAAGTGATTTTGAAATTCGTTAATGCTATTTTTTAAAAGCATATACATTGGCAAAATATATTTTGGAAAGTAAAGGGCTATAGTTTTTCTTTTTTTAAGTATGATTTCAAGGGTTAAATAAATTATAAAGGTTTATGTTTTCAAGGAAATAAAAAGGGTATTTTGCTTAGAATTTTACTAGAAAGATTATTCTTATCACCTTTAGACGAATTGTGATAGGACGAATTGACTTAGAGATTAGAAAACCAGATGAGACTGGTGTGTAGGGTCATGCCCTATACTTCAGCTGTTAGCTCCTAGTTGATAATAGTCCACAATTCCAGTGTGTAGGGCTTCATCAAGGGTAAGACTAAAGGTAGGTTTATGTACAGAATGTAATACACAAAGATGAGGTAGGTTATTGATTGTCCTGCAAAAACAATAGAATCGGAGTGACCTTGGAAATAGTAAGTTTCGGACAGACCGCCCAGTTTCCTTCTAACAGTTAGTTGGAGAATTTGATATCTGGTAGGCCCGAGTCAGCCATATAGGTTTGTAATTACCCTGAGAATACTATGTTGTTTGGATAGATATTCCATTCCTTTAGACAGATTGGTCATGATTACCCAGGTTGCATGCGTGCGTATGATTGTTTATATTGTCTAGTTTAATCATTGTGGTTGTAGGTGCTTGATTTATAAAAGACATATTTTTAGAGGATAATAGTGAGGGGAAAACTTGTTTTGCTCAACGGCTTGGTCTCACTAGATATCTATTAACCAAGATGGTATATTATTATTCACATTGGACTTTTTGTCTAACCCAAAGTTTTTGTTTTTCCCCTTAAATTCTCCGCCACTCATTTGAATAGTTCGAGAGTAAGGTTTTCAGGTTATTTAGGCTTGGGGAATAAATTTCCAAAGACGTGCAAGAGGCAGAGCCAGCTATATAGGATTCTATTTATGTCCGTTATGTTATCATTTTGTTTGAATGTATGTAATGGCATAAGTTGTATCTGTCAAATAGTAAACTCTGATCAACCAAGGGGGCATCTTCATATGTCGCTCTTGAAGTATTTGTCATAATTATATTTTATCTGAGGTTGGGCAATGTTTTGGGATTAAGTAATGAACATGGAAATTAATTAATGAAATCTATGTTTTTAAAATTTTTCTTATTCCTATGCTTTATTGTTAATGATACTATTAACTGATCTCATTTTGTCACCGAAGAATAATACTCTTGATGACTGCAGCATCGGTAGCGCTTATTTCGGGCCTTAGAATGTGGGATGTTAAATGGACCTTTGAAATTGGTGACCTGATTCTCAAACGAATCTTCCTAGGTCCCCAGAACTTGGGCCCGAGTTGAGAAGGTCTGTACGCAAATAAAAGCTTAGAGACGGTACTTTCATGCTAGCAACGGTGGATGGGATCTCACATCCGAGGGTGTGGAATAGGTAATACTTACGACGCTATTTCACTTTGAAATAAATTTGTACATACTTAAAGCCATGCAATAAGATAGAACTGTCATTTCCCATCTTTTATAAAGTGAAATGGCATTCCAAATCTGCGACTCTATCTTTATATAACTTAAGAGTTATGAAATATGACTAACTCGAAAAAATATGCATGTGTATAATGTGGGTATGCAGGTGCCCGGAGTTAGGAGCTAACCAAACTTCTAAGATCCATGATCGGACCGTTGGAGTTCAATCACTTTTGGTATCTGGAGATAGATGCCAACCATTAACACTTACCCTTGATGTGGGAGCAGGAGTATAATTCAAAAGGGGCACAACTTGACCATCCGTCCACTAACTCCTGCTCTTGATGTAAGGGCATGAGTATAAACGAAAAGGGGTGTGACATGACCATCCAGCCATTAACTCTTGTCCTTGATGTGGGGGCAGGAGTATAAACCTAAAAGGATGTGACTTGACCGTCCATCCACTGACTCTCAGCCTTGATATGAGGGTAGAAGTATGAACCAAAAACATGACTCGATCATCTATCCCTTGGCTCATGCCCAGAGTTTGGCGAAGCATCAATGCCTTGCCTGGAGTAGGGGAGATAAAAGATCCAAGCCCAGCGAAAGGCGTGATCTCATTTAAACTTCGATCGATGTTTGGAGTTAGGTGAGATCGCAAGAAAACATCCTGGATACGGATGTCCAAACCATGATCTTAGGTGGTCAGCTTCGACCAAAGCCTGGATTTAGGCGAGATCTCATCCGAACCTCGATTGATGCCCGTAGTATGGCACAATCGAAGGTTATTATGCTGGAAAAAGATACCTAAACCACGATCTTAAATGATTAGGCAAGACCAATGCTTGGAGTTCGGCATGGTCGAAACACACATCCCGAAAAAGGATGCCCGACTTGTTGTTCAAGGAAATTCACTTCAATCGACGCTCGAAGGCAGGCGCGATCACATTTAAAGTTCCTTCAAAAGGAATGCTTACATCACCTTTCCCCATGACCGAAGTCCAAACAAGTTCAAGAATTCGATATAGTTACATATAAATGCCAAGAGATTGGCACTTCAACGACCACTTTAGTCCACAAGGACGAAAAAAAGCCGGCAAATCACAGAACAGACTAATGGCTTAGTCCGACAATAATCATAAAAAAGAATGGATCATGAGTACATCGAATGAAAATTGTATTTCCCAAATACTTAGACAAAATCAAAAAAAGATTGGACAAAACAAAATTTTTTGGTATTTGTATTTGAAATAGAGCTTGGAAAGAAAAGTACAAGTTTTACTTACACCTAAGTAGAAAACAAAAGTGAGGGTCAAAGCCGCACAAAGCCAGCCTAGAACGAAAATAGACTACTACAACCACAAACCAAAAGCAAGTCTGTCAACACGAAACAAACTAAAACAATGATGATGAAAAACTATATATGTCTACGTGAGTACGTGCATGTGATCGGGAGCTTCTATAAGAGAGTGCACATGTATATGTGTACATAATTATATTCGATATCCAATAGCTGGAATTGGAAGAAAACAGATCCAAACTTGGAAAATCTAGAAAGGGAACCGGTTCAAAATTATTGGGCTCGAAATGATAGTTCATGAGAGCACAATCCAGATTTATAACTCTAAATGTTGATAAAGCATCACGACGAATAGCTAGAGACACAATTATTCACATAAGTAATCTGAAAAAAGGACAACGACCATTCAGAGCATAAATTAGAGTCCTTACGGCAATCCCGTCCTGTCTCGATTCAAAGCACATCATGTTTGAAACAAGATGTACTGTGGCGGGCAAGTGTTACCAGCCTTTTAACCAGGTAGTATATGGACGAACTTGATGAGTCAAACTTGAAAGCTATTAAGGTAGGACGACCAAAGAGATAGCCGAGTCCAGAAACCAAATACAATCAAAATGGTAGGAAGTAAGCACTAACCATCCTTTTCCTGCCTCCCATGCTCATAAGCCATCATGCTAGTATTCCTTTTCCTGCTTCAGAATATCGATCACAAGGAGAATGCAAAGCCACCTTAATAAATAAGGAACCAAGTCCACCAAAGTTGTGAATCGGTACCGATCCAACCACTTAGATAGGTACCAATCCACAAAACTTCCTCCATATTAGCCCAGCTTCCTCCTACCTGCAAGCGATGATGCTAAAAGCCTATTTCAAGTTCATTTGCATCGATTCCATGCAATCCTCTATCGATCTCCTCGAGCACTCAAAGTCAGCAGCTCCATTCTTCCATATATTCATCATATAGACCGAATCAAGTTAATAATGTTGCAAACAAGTTTGGAATCGCGAAGCTAACCATGAATCGAGCAAGGACAAGAAGTTCAAAGTCATCCATATGAAGAACATATAGATCGGTACCGATCCAAGCCCATTTATCGATACTGATCCAAGCCTATGGATCGGTACCGATCCGTGAATATTGATGAGGTATCCACCTAATTTCATGGAGAAGTGGTCTATGACATGGAAAACTATGTGGAGACTAGGGGATCAAGATTTTAGGCTTTCTACAGCTATAAATAGGAGGGCAAGGTTCATTTTTAAGGATCTTTTGGCTCTAGCTCTATCTTACTCTAATTTTTTGCAATCGCCCATGGATTTATACCGATCTGTAAGAAGTAGTGCTTGTAAACCAGTGATATAAGCAATAAAATCACTAAGTGGACGCAGGCCAAGATTATTCGAATGACTATTAACGCTGTGTGATTTCTACTTGCTTATTTTAGTTTAATTTCTTCAATTTTTATTTTCTACACAATCTCTTGGGTGTTTTTTCCATTTTTAGGTTCAAACACTTTTGTAACTTGGTCAGTTATGAGTTTACTTGCCCGAGAATATGTATTGTCTTCAATGAGTTTCAAACTCTAAAAGCAATGCAAGAATTTGGATATATGATCCATATAAGATCATATATAAATGTTATATGGTGAATGGTCAATATTTGTAATCTTCGAAACCTCGATGAAATTAGTTCACTTAAATAAGCAAGTAAACTATAGTGTGAGATCGTGTATTCAATATGATTGATTATAACAATAATCTTGTTGTTTTAAATGTAATACTAGACCAAAGACTAAAAGATAGATTTAAGAATTCAATCACTAAAATGTAAATTTGATCAGTTTACGTAAAGTGCAATTTATTTTATATCCTTAAAAGTTAAAGATGACAAAATGCACTGTTGTAAAGAGTTCGTTGTCATATTATAATAAGGATTTCCTTTGAATGGTTCGACTATTTAGAATGGAAATCAAATGTATAAGAGTGGACGTAACCTAAGGCACAATTATGATGAAGAGAGTGAATGGTCACTTCTGCTTCATAAGAAACATTGGAAACGAGAATTGTAAAATAATGATTAATACTTAAAATTGGCATGAGAAATATTATTTTTACTCCAAAATGTATTTTAACATAAATCCTGTTTTCTATAAGATTTATTTCTTTGAATTTAAGATATTCAATCTAAAAATTCTCGATTGTAAATTAGTTATAGTAAGTGAAATAAATAGCATATGTTAAGTGGTTAAATGGAGCTCTGTATTTCATATGCTATTATAGTATTGATGGAAAGACTGGGAGCATTCCATATATCACTTATTAGTCACATCCAGTTATGAAAATTGTTTTCGTAAAACATACCAAATATTATTTATGAAATAATAATTATTTTTTAGTACTGACTGAAAAATATACAGTTTTATTTCAATATGAATATATGAACATTCATTATAAATAAAACTATAATATGGTATTTGTTTTCATAACAAATGTGATGCACTAGAAAATACTGAATTATATGAAATCATTTGCAATTATTTTGGAATTATAGACTAAGATGTAATTTTGAGAAATAATCTGATTATCTGATTATACATCATATGATACTAGTTAATTATATCTCAAACAACTAAGGGCAAAGCACCCATGTAGTGGAAGCATGATAAGAGTCGATGAACACTTAAATTAATACATACAGATGTATGTAATCGCAAGTTTATTAATACCAAAATAATTTCGCATACTTCATTATATTCACCAATGAGTTATCACCAACAGGGACATGTGTATTTAATACAAATATAGTATGTTTTCGATAAGCTTATAGAGTATAAAATGGGAGTAAATAAAATAACGTGCAATAGAAAATAAAATTGATTCGATTTGATCGTATGTGTGACTATTAAACTAAGAAATTGGTATAACACGCATGAAGCCAAGAATGATGAGCCAATCGTCGATTTGAGTTCATATGTCGATACGACCAAGCATGGTTTTGTAGGCATTAATTAAATCAAGAATAAGCTTAGCGTTCAAAGTTAAGTATGAGTGGATATCATTAGGAAATAGATCCATAATGCTCATAGACTTTGGTTGTTACATATTCGAAAGCCAATATGATTTCTTGGAACATAATATTCAAAATCTCTTAAGGTCATTTGGAACAAGATATTTGAGAGCCCTTAAGGTAACTTGGAATAATATATTCGAGATTCTATTTGATCTTTAGGAATAGAACACTCAAAGTCCTATGAAGAGAGAAGTCGTAATGTGTGCATTAGCTCATTAAGCATGTTAATGAACAAAATACATAGTCCTTATGTCCATAGTCCAATGTCCATATGTACGAGGCAATACAGAGGCTATGCATATAAACATTAATTTGGACCGAAGTTCATGTGATCCTATGTGAATAGTATCGCATTTTCTTTAGGCCCAAAGAGTTTCATTATACGCATGTTTGCATTTAATAATGTCCAAAATGCACGATCATAGCAATAGGCGTGTCCAAGTTCTCATTTATTTCAATTGAGTGTGGTTATAGTCAAATTGGAGCCTTTTCCCAAATCAGTTTAGGGTTACGAGAGTTTAAATTTTAGAAGAGAGAAAAGAAATGATCGCCCTTTCCTTTATGTTCCTAGGTCCCTGTTTATAGGAGTAGATGGATTCGACATGATGCTTTATGCCACCTTCGGCCCGACTTATCTTCAGCATGTGTAACCTTCAGTAATCTTAATGACGTCGAATATCATAGATGATTTTCAATATTCTTCATCAATAGGTGGTGGCAACGACGTGAAGCGGCATTAATATGATGCATATTAATATGAAGAGGCATTGATATGGAGCAACATTAAAATAGAGCGGCCTTGAAATGGAGCAGCATTGATAACATGCGACACTGAAATGGAGCAGCATTGATAACAGGCAACATTGATAATAAGCGGCATCAATAAAAGGCAGTATTGATAATAGGCAGCATTGATGGTAAGCGACATTAATAAGAGACTGCATTAGTGACAAGCGGTATTGATAGGAGTCGACATTACTTTGAAGGGTGATATTGGAATAACGTGACATCGAAGAGATGCGGTATTAATCCGGTGTGGCATTGATTCTTCTGGCTATATGGAAGAAGTGCTCCATTGATGGAATACAACATTACTCATTCAACTCCATAAGTATGCGGCATTGACGACATTCAATGACCTTTACTTTATTAACGACATGCAGCATTGTAGATGATTCTTTATTGATGAGACGAGGCATTGTATACTTTCAGCACCGATCCATCTTCAGACTGTATGCATTAGCTATTGATGCGATGCTGTGACTATGTCGAAATGCCTCATATTTTTGGAATTAATATTAGTAGTGACATTTGATACCTTCATGTTGTTTTTATATGCTTTATAATGGTCGTCATTATAAAGGCCTTAACATTCCTTCTTGTAATGAAGTTCGACATTCCTTCTACTTGTCATATTATTTCCTCGGAAGCCCAACTTTAGGTTCATCAATTCGACATCATACTCCCTTTAGAAAATATATGTATAACATTTCCCACTGTATAGAAGAAGCCTTTTACACTTTAGTATAAAACTAATAATTTCTTTGCTTTCTTGATTCCTAATGAGATTTTCTCTTCAATCTCGTTTCCTTGTAAAACATAAAGTGAATGATAACTTCCATTATTAACTTAATTTCTATTTTGAGCAATCCCCTTTTGGATTTGATTGAGCTATAAGTAGGTATATATTGTCCATATTATCCATATGAGTCAAGATTATAATTTTGCTTTAAAAGATCAATAAATAACAATAAATTTTCAAACCCGAGCCCAAATGATTATCTGGTAATATCATAGGAGGTAACATCAGAAATTTTTTCTGGCAATATCACGAATAAAAGACTAGATACCCATCTAGCAACACTAGTATCCTGAGGTAAAAAATTATCTGAAAAGATGACCATACAATCCATCTAATAATAATAGAAGATCAGAAATCCATCTGGCAATAATAGAAGACCAGAAATCCATTTGACAATGAAAGAAGATTAGAAATCCATTTGTTAATAATAGAAGATCAGAAATCTATTTAATAATAATAGAAGACCAGGAATCCATCTAATAATAATAAAAGACAAGAAATCCATCTAGCAATAATAAAATACTATAAATCCATTTGACAATAAAAGAAGAACATGAAATCCATCTAGCAATAATAGAAGGTCAGAAATCCATTAGGCAATAATAGAAGACTGGAAATCCATCTAATAATATAAGAAAAAATCCATCTGACAATAAAAGAAGACTAGAAATCCATCTGGCAATAATAGAAGACCAGAAATCTATCTGACAATAATAGAAGAAAAAATCCATTTGATAATAAAAGAAGATCAGAAATCCATCTGGCAAGAATAGAAGACCAGGAATCCATCTGGTAATAATAGAAGAAGAAATCCATCTGGTAATAAAAGAAGACCAGAATTCCACCTGCCAATTGAATTCCTTATATGGATGGTAGGTCTCCATTTCCTTTGGAGTTTTTTGTCCATGTTTTGTCGTTCTTCCTTTGAAAGATTGCTCGACTTTGTTCTGAAGCACAAACAGTCATTTTTGACAGATATTCCTCTAGAAGATTATTTTGATCCATTCTTTAGGATAGAGTTTATATTTTCTTTCGGATTTGATTGGCACCATCTCAGGTGGTGGTCTCAACTTGGATCGAACCCCTTATCACCGTCTTAGGTGATGGTTTAGGTTTGTTGTTCGGTGTGTTTGGTTGGCTTTCCTTAAGCATAACCATAGACTTACCTGACCTCCCTCTAAAAGGCGCTTTAGTAAGGCCTTTGATGACAACACTAAAGGCTGGTCCGGTGCTCTGGGTGCTAGCAAAATCAGGACTTAACCAATCTCCCTCTAGGAGAGGATTCAGTGAGGTCTTTAACGATGGAATTGAAGGCTGGTCTGGCACTTGGGGTATCTATCTTAAGCAGAACCAGAGACTTATTCGACCTTCCTTTAGGAGGAATTTTGGTGAGGCCTTTGATGACGACACTAAAGGCTGGTCCTACGCTCTGGGTAGATATCTTAAGCAGAACCAAAGACTTACCAGATCTCCCTCTAGAAGATGCTTCAGTGTGGCCTTTGATGATGGCACTGAAGGCTTTTCCATTTTTTTAAGGAGAGTCTTACTCCTGATGTAGTAGACATTCTTATTTCAACTAATTTATTCCCCTATTGTTGGAAAATATGGTCGCAAATGTTCAGCATTCCATGTTCTTGCTATCACATTGCCATCATGTCGGCATAATCTATAGGTCCCATGTGGGATTACTTTGTGTATGATTAGGGGTCCTTCCCAATTTGGCCTAAGTGTTTTATCTATCCGGTTTTTAGTATTTGCCATAACTTTTCGGAGCACTACGTCTCCTTTTCGGAATGACCTTGCTTTTACTCTTAAGTTGTAATACTTGGACATCCTTCATTGGTATTCAACTGTCCATATGACTGCCTCATCTCTTAATTCATTTATCAAATCTAAGGATTCTTTCCTTAATTCTTGATTCGAATTGAATGCATATTCAATTCTTCGATGAAAGGGTACTTCCACTTCAATTGGAAGCATTACTTCACATCCATATTTTAATGAATATAGGATATGTCCTGTTGCTGTTTTAATAGAAGTTCTATAGGCCCATAATACCAAAGGTAACTCTTCTACCCAGTTTTCTTTTGCTTTGTATAATCGTTTCATGAGAATGGTTTTGATGGTTTTATTGACTGGCTCAATGGCTCCATTAGCCTTAGGGTGAGATATAGACGAAAAGCTCTTGATGATTCCATTTTTATTGTAGAATCGAGTGAATTCTTTACTTTCAAATTGAGTTCCATTATAAGATATTATCTTTTGAGGGATTCCAAATCTGTTAATGATATTCTTGATTACAAACTTATGTACTTTTCCAGATGCGATATTTGGAAGGGATTCTGCTTCTACCCACTTAGTGAAGTAAGCAGTGGCTACTACAGTGTATTTGGCTCCCCTTTAGAGATAGGAAGTGGTCCTATTAGGTCAATTACTTATATATCGAAAGTCCATGGGCTTGAGATTGAAGTCAATTTGTTTGGCGGCAAATGTGGGATTTTGAGAACTTCTAGCACTTGTTGCATCTTTTTACGTAGTCAATGGCATGGTTTGTCATTTGAGGCCAATAAAAACCTTGTCTAAAGACCTTCTTAGCTAGTTTTATTCCACTAGAATGATCTCCACAAAATCCTTCATGGGCTTCTTTCAATAGTTTAGTCCACTTTTTGGATCCACGTACCTTAGGTAGGGAAGAGAGTACCCCTTCTAATAAAGTATTACATTCATCATAAGGAAAGTTGAAGCCTGATGCTTAATCCTTCTTGCCTTCTTTTTATCAGTCGATAATGTTCCCTTTACAAGGTATTCAACAATGGGTGTCATCCAATTATTCTTATAGCGATCATTTCTCTTTGAGTGGGAGAATTTCTCTCGAGGGATTTCATTTTCATTCTCTCTTTCCTCCTCTATATGTGCTAGAGCTTGAGATCTTGTCTAGACTCGGGCATCTTTTCCTCTATACTGGGGTTTGGTTGATAGTCTACTAGAATGATCTAGGTTTCTAGCACTCCTCGAGAATTAGCCAGTTTAGCTAAAGAATCAGCTTGGGAGTTCTTTCCTCTTGGTACTTGGTGTATAAAGAAATCCTCAAATTGGTTTAGCATTTTCAACACCTTCTTTATATATACGACTAGCTTGGCATCCTTTGTCTGGTATGTTTGTTTCAAATAGTTTACCATTAATTGGGAATCACTAAAAAAATTAATTCTAGGAATTTTCAGTTGTAGGGCCAAAGTGAGTCCTACCGCCATTGATTTGTATTCATTGCATGGTAAACTTGTCCTTTGATGAAACTTGTTTGGGAATTTTAATTCTGGGAATTTGTCTGGTATGTTTGTTTCAAATAGTTTACCATTAGTGGTCGGTAATCCTAATTTCATTGCATAATGTAGGCGATGTCCATCGGGTGTGATAATGACATATCCTACTCCAGCACCTTGTTCATTTAAAGCTCCATCTTCAAACAATTGCCACTTAGATTTAGATCATTTTCCTTTTTGACTGCTCTTTGATGAAACTTGTCCTTCAATTGCCGCTCGAGGCAGAAATTCAATGTCATATTGACTAAACTCTATCCCTCATTTTACCAATCTTCCCGAGTCCTCTGGTTTACTGAAAATTTGCTTAAGAGGGAAATTGGTTAAAACCTTGATTGGATGTGCTTGAAAGTAAGCTCTTAGCTTTCTTGTTGTAACCATTAAGCAATATGCTAGTTTCACTATGACTGAATATCTAGTCTATGCATCTTTTAGCCTTCTACTTACATAGTACATCGGAATCTGAATTTTTTTTCTTCTTTTATCAGTATAGAGCTAACTGCATGTTCAAAAACTGCGATATAAAGATAAAGGTTCTCTCCTTCTACAAGATTAGACATGATTGGTGGTTTTTCAAGATGGTCTTTCAACTCCTTAAAAGCTTTTTGACGGTCTTCTCCGCATTCGAAGTTCTTCTTTTCCTTGATCACATCGAAGAATGGAATGCATTTGTCGATGGCCTTGGAAATGAACCTATTCAATGATGCCACTCTTCTGTTTAGACTCATTACATATTTACTTATTTTAGGCTCCTCCATGTCCTTAATAGCCTGAATCTGGTCAGGGTTAGCCTCAATTCCTCGGGCACCGAAAATGTATCCTAAGAACTTACTAAACAGAATTCCAAAAGAGCATTTCTGTGGTTTGAGATTTATTTGATACTTTTGCAATACCCCAAACATTTCCCTAAGATCTTTTAAATGGTTTCTCCTTTTATGAGACTTAACTAGCATATCATCCACGTAAGCTTCCATATTCTAGCCAATTTGCTCCTTGAACATTTTATTTACCAATCTCTGGTATGCGGCGCTTGCATTCTTTAACCCAAAAGACATTACCTTATAACAATACGTTCCCTAATCCCTTATGAAACTAATGTTCTCCTCGTCTAGCTTGGGCATGGGAGTTTGATTGTAGTCGGAATAAGCATCCACGAAAGATAAAAGTTTGTGGCTATTGGTTGTATAAATCAACTAATCTATTCTTGAAAGGGGGTAGCAGCCCTTTGGACATGCCTTGTTTAGATCAGTATAGTCAACGCATGTTCTCCACTTACTGTTGGATTTCTTGAGCAGCACTGGATTGGCCAACCACTTTGGAAAAAGTACCTCTCTAATGAACCCATTCTCAAGCAATTTTTGAACCTCTTCTTTTAAAGCATTGGATCAAATTTTATCAAATTGCCTTTTCTTTTGCTGGATAGGAGTGATATTTGGATATATATTCAAAGCATGACACGTAACGGTTGGATCTATTTCGATCATATCAGAATGGGTCCAGGCAAATACATCTTTGCTAAATTGAAGAAATTGAATTAGCTCCCCTTTGAGTTTGTTATCCAGTTCCTTTCCAATTTTTACTATCTTTGTCGGATCAGCTGGATCTAAGCATACTTCCCCAAGATCTTCCATAGGCTTCATCCATTCTTGCTCGCCTCTACAACCTAACTCAGTGACTATTTCATCACCTTCTATTTCATCCTCTACCAGGTCTGTTTCCTTCCTCTTCCTTTTCCTTCCATAGAAATTGAATTTTCTTACCGCATGCATAGTTTTTCTAAATATGCTTTGTTTTTGCTTTGGATGATTGGTTTGAAGAACCCTCATCCAAAAACTTATTAATTTCATTTTCAATTAAATCATTTTTCTCTAAGTCATAATAAGAAAGATTGTCCCCTTTATATTGCTCAAGAGTGGCAAAATATATTTCACGAGAGCTAAATTGTTCTCCAACCATTTTTGGTTAAGAATTTCACCATCAAGTATTTTGACAAAACAAAAGCATCAACTTTATCCAAAACTGGCCTCCCAAAGAATGCGTTGTAATAGGATGGTTGATCCATGATGACTGAGAGTCTCGAATGTGCTGGAGTTTGGCGGAATTCCCATCTGCACCAAAAGCCTTATTTGCATAATAAGAGTTGATCCTTTGTTGTTGAACCCAAAAATGGGTTCAATACTTGGCTTTAGCTTCTCCTATGGAATTCCCATTTGATCGAAAGCATGTTTAAAGATCATGTTGATCACACTTCCCGTATCCAACAAAATTTTGGAAAATACAGAGAATCCAATTTGAGCAGTAATCATGGTGGATCATTATGTGGATGACGAACTCCTCCTCTTAGCTCTTGTGGAGTGATGGTTAGGCTATGCATCTGAATTTGGAACCTAGGATTCTTGAGCGGTGGTTCTTCGTAAATAGAGAAACTCCCCTCCTTTGCTTCTCTAACATAGCGATCCCTAGCTCCTTTACTGCTTCCAACTAGATGCGGTCCTCCATAAATTACATCGATCCTATTGAGGGGCAGTACAAAATTTGGTTGACCATCACCTTCCACTAAATTGGCAGGATTGTTTTGGAGTCTTTGGTGGGGATCTTCAGAACGAGTAACTTTTTGACCACCTTTATATAACTCCTTTAAGCATCCAGAGTGAATCATGCATTCGATTATGCCTGCCAAAACACGGCATTCATCAGTTTTGTGCCCATTCGACTTATGATAAGCAAAGTAGTCTTCTCCCCTTCTTGGCTCAGGATTGGTCTTAGCTTTGTACGAGATTGGGAAATCATCGTTTTCCTTTGTCATAGCGAATATGTAAGATAGCGGCATATTCAAAGCAATGTGATTGGTGTTAGGGACCTCCTTCCATCTTGGTTTTTCATGGTTGTGCTTATAGCCTATTTTCCCGGTCTGCTTTTTTGCCTGAGCTTTCTTTTTAGCATGAAATATTTCTTCCATGCGAATAAATTTGTTAGCTTAGAAATGGAAGTCTTGTAAATCTCTACATCTGTGTATATTGAGTTCCTTCCATAATGGGGTATGCTCAATCAACTTTGAATGTACTACCAACAACTTGTCCCTATCAGTCATATCTTTTCCTTTTAGTGCCTCTATATTGAACCTCTTCAGATAATCATCCAGCAACTCCCTTGGTCTTTGCTTGATATTAGCCAGGACATTATAGTCGATAGTAGGGTCTTTACAAATACAGAACTGCGCTAAGAATTCATAAGAGAATTGCTTGCAGGAATAGATGGTTTTATCTTGGTACTACCTATACCATTTGGCTGCTACACCTTGGAAAGTAATAAGAAAAAGCCTACAATGCACAACTCCAAATGCGTTGTATAGGTCCTTCTGACTTTCAAAGGTCGTCAAGTGATCATTTGGGTCAGTAGTCCCATTGTATTTTAATTATGGAATTTTGATGTGGGATGGGATCCTGGTGGACATGATCTCATCTGTGAAGGGAGCTTCTCGGTGGTCATTGTTAACCCTCTCATCAAGAGTCCTTTAAGACTAACCATATCCTTTTTCATTTTCTCGGCCATGTCTCTTAAATAAGCTTCATCGCTATGGTAATTGCTTCTAATAGGTTTGTATTCTTTGAAGGTTGAACTTCCAGATTGCTCCTTGGACTTCTCCTTTAATCTTCCTTGGTAATTTCCCTTAACTATGTTATCTGCCAATGACCTTGGAGAAAGTTTAGATGCTTCAACTTGCTGATGATTTTTATCTTTTGTGGAGTCATAACGAGTTTGCTTCTACTTTTGTTTTTAAGCAAAGAGGCATCCAAGACCCTTCTTGGAGACTCTAACTCATCTCCCCTTGTGAGCTTGGTGGTTTTGGAGGATTTTTAAGCAAGGATTCCTTCTAGAAGTTCTTTCTTCATCAGCACTTGTTGCTCTAGGTCTTTAATTTTAGCTTCGCCATTTGTAGGTTGTGCCGGCTCTGATGGTTGTCCATGTTCTATGCTTCCTAAGTTGAAGTTAGGAACAACATTTTCTTTTGATGTCCCCGTTTGTATGACTTCTTCATTTGGAGCATTAAATCATCTTGATTTTCATATTTTCCTGGAACAAAAAATACTTCACGTAATTAGTTTAGGGAGAGAATAATAAGGAGACGGAGGTTCGAACCCTCCTTGTAGTGCCAAAATATTAAACCAAAAGGTTGGTATAATATACATGAAGCCAAGAATGATGAGCCGATTCTTGATTTGAGTTCATATGTCGATATGACCAAACATGGTTTAGTAGGTGTTAATTAAATCAAGAATAATCTTAGCATTCAAGGTTAAGTACGAGAGGATATCCTTAGAAAACAGATTCGTAATGCTCATGGACTTTGTTTGTTACATATTCAAAAGCCAATATGATTTCTTGGAACACAATATTCGAGATCTCTTAAGGTCACTTAGAACAAGATATTCGAGAGCCCATAAGGGTACATGGAATAATATATTCAAGAATCTATTTGGTCTTTAGGAATACAACACTCAAAGTCCTATGTCATATATTCAATGGAGAGAGAAGATAAGTAGTAACTATGTGCATTAGCCTATTAAGCATGTTAATGAATTAAATAAACAATCATTATGGCCATAGTCAAATGTCCATACGTATGAGGCAATATAGAGGCTATGCATATAAATACTAATTTGGACTAAAGTTCATGTGATCCTATGTGAATAGTATCGCATTTGCTTTGGACCCAAAGGGCTTCATTATATGCATGTTCATGTTTAATAATGTCCAAAAATGCATGATCATAGCAATAGGCATGTCCAAGTTCTCATTTATTTCAATTGAGCATGATTACAGCCAAATTGGAGCTTTTCCCCAAATCAATTTAGGGTTACAAGAGTTTAATTTTTAGAAGAGAGAAAAGAAATGATCGTCCCTTCCTTTAAACCCCTAGGTTCCCATTTATAAGGGTATATGGATTTGGCATGATGCTTTATGCCGCCTTCGGCCAGACTTATCTTTGGCATACATAACCTTCGGCAATCTTAATGACGCTGAGTATAATAGACGATCTTCGGTATTCTTCATCAATATATGGTGGCATCGACCTGAAGCGGCATTAATACGGAGCGACATTGATATAGAGCAGCATTGAAATAGAGCGGCCTTGAAATGGAGCGGCATTGATATGGAACATCATTGAAATAGAGCGGCATTGATAACAGGCGGCATTGAAATGGAGCGGCATCGATAATAGACGACATTGATAATAAGCGGCATTAATAACAAGTAGTATCGACAATAAGCGGCATTGATAATAAGCAGCATTAATATGAGACAGCATTGGTTACAGGCGATATAAATAGGAGTCGATATTACTTTAAAGGGTGATATTAGAATAAGGCAACATCAGAGAGATGCAGTATTAATCCGAAGCGGCATTGATTCTTCTGGCTGTATGGAAGAAGTGCTCCATTGATGGAATACGGCATTACTCATTCAACTCCATAAGTATGCAACATTGATGACATTTGATGATCTTTACTTTATTAACGACATGCGACATTATAGCCGATTCTTTATTGATGAGACACGACATTGTATACATTCAGCATTGATCCATCTTCATAATGTCAGCATTAGCTATTAATGCGATGTTGTGATTATGTCGGCATGCCACATATTTTCAGCATCAATATTAGTAGTGACATTTGACACCTTCATATTGCCTTTATATGCTTTATAATGGTCGTTATTATAAAGGCCTTAACGTTCCTTCTTATTATGAAGTTCGACATTCCTTCTACTTGTCATATTATTTCCTCGAAAACCTAACTTTAGATTCATCAATTCCATTTCATAATCCCCTTAGAAAATATGTGAATAACATTGAGTATATTGGAAAGAGTTCTGAACGTACCTAAAAATGAATAAAGATTCAATCTCAAAATTCACTAATCCCTATGATACATAATTATGTATCGATAAGAAGTAATCGAACCTTGTTAAACAAAGTATGATTAATGATGAGTGAAGTTGAGTTAACTTATTTCTATAAGGTTGTATACTTAAGAGTAGTACATGAGGTTAAAATTAATTTCATCTAAAACATAGTTTACAAAATCATACAAAATAAGTTTTTTTTAAAAAATCCCAACATAACCTAGGCCAAGGAGTGGCAGGTTGTGCGAGTCGAAAGACTGCACGTAATAATTGTATGTGAGGGCCTTGTATGAATCGCCCCAAAAGAATTTTGAAAACGATAGTCATTGGATGACCAATTTATGTTTTGAACATAAGTATTGTAAACTAAAATTAAATCAGTTTTATATATAAGGCAATTCACAAAGTGTTTATGAATACCTACTCCATTGCACTGAGAAATAATTGTTGTTTCAAGAAATACCAACTTCACAGTGAAGGAATTTCTTTTAGAAAATATTGGTAGTAAAATGGATTTAGATAAGATCCAAGGGTAAAACTGATTATGAGGGATGAAATGAAGTTAACCTAACCTAAATGAACACATGCATTAGAGGGTCTAATGAGTATTCTCACACTTTGAAGAGAAACTATGAGTTTCTTATCAATGTCAAGAATAGACAATACTCAGTTGTCAATTAATCCATTAAGAATTGACTCTACGATATGGTATGATGCACAAATCCGAAGATAACTCCAAGCACGTTATCAAAATATGATTTTTGTAGTTATGCCCAAAGGGATATGATCCATTGGTCATGATTGAGTCATCAATATCAAGACTAATGCAATTAGAATTTAATGAGGAACGTTGATAAGAATAACATCATAAATTTCAATTGTTGAAATCAACATAATAGATTCATCATTCAACATGCTCAAGTTATTTCAGATTTACTTGCAAAATTTTTTCTTGGTATGACTTTGTGTTTCGGTAGACAGTGTTGAAACAGAAAATTCTAAAAAATGATTTAGAATAGACAATTTGCACATAACAACCAAAGTGTCTCGAAGTCGATAGGAGCGATATTGAGTTTGTGGTATTATACGATATGATCCAAGAATAGTTACGAAGATATCACCCGACAAGCATCAAAGTTGAATAAGTGTTTTGATAAAAAATATTAAATAGTTTGAATTTCAATCAAAATGCAGAGGAAGCGTGTGTCCATAAGAAAGAACATTAAAAGGTACATAGATATTTCTAAAACTATAAATGAACAACATAATGCTGATAATTGACGATGTACTTATGTTAAAATGGTTGTTTAGTAATTAATATTGGATTTATAAATTATACCTTTTATAATAAGTATAAATGGCGTTGGGAATGTGTCAAACAATATGTAAAGACACCTTAGTAAACGATTAATAAGGAACAATTAAGATGGATTTCTTATGCTTTGCCAATAGAAATTATCATATATGTTGTATTGTCTACAATATCGAATTTGCTTAAGTATTTGATATATTATGCAAATATCAAATCCAAATTAAGATCACTAAATGGTAGTTTAGTGTATTATTGAGTTTTCACGAAATACTAGAGAATTGTTTATAGAAACAATGAACTCCTTCTGAAGGAATGTACGAACTCAAACTTCATGAGTGATATTGAGTGTAAAATGTCAATGTTAAATTCATGTTCAAATCTTAACCAAAAATCTTTAAGCTGGAAATGTTCCAAACAAAACATTATGGTTGATTCGATGAAAAGGCCAAGTACATTGCCTTGAATAGTGCCACGATAAAAGCAATGTATAAATATAAATGCACAAATTTATAAGTGAGCTAAGGTGATTACAAATATTAGGAATACTACAATTTTTGTTATATGATAACAATGAAATGATAAGAGCTAACTATATGTTGAGAAACATACTCTCACTAGTTCCACATGATAAAGGTAGTTTATCAACATCGAAGAGAGTTGATTGACTAGGTAGATAATTTAAATAATATAGCAGATTCATTCACGAAGAATATAACTCGATCAGTTCTCATCAAACTAATCAAAAACGATGGCATAAAGATTCTATAATTAGCCCCAAGTGTAAGTGGGAGATTGATAGAGTTAGGTATATGCCCTAGAGGCAACTATGTAATTGTTACATATACCTAACTCGATAACCAATCTTGTTCGGAAAAAATGTGCTTTCTTTCCATTATATACTTGATATAATGTGTTATACTGAATTATTAATTTAATTAATAGTATATTTAATAGAAAATCCATAAATTGTATGTTTTGTGATAGGATTTATAATGTGTTGTAATCATTAGTGATTTATTGCAATAAAATAAACATACCGTTTTAAATATTCCTAGTCAAGATGTATCGAGACCGGATATTGATACATCCATCGAGGCTATAGTACGTAATACTCTCCAAATGTTGGGCAGTGTATTACTCATGGCTGTTGGGGGCACCAAGGGGTTACGTACTAATAGATACTAGATAACCATGGAATGACTCACTCGGTAGTTTTTTGTTGGTTAGTAATAACTAAGGTCAAACAGAAAATATCGATGTGACAAATTACATAATTCCCTTGAATTGAGAATATTGTTGAACTTCAATGAAAGCTCATCTTTGATTATAGTTAAATCGTGATACGGTGTCCATCAAATGACTATAGTTGGGTCGAGTGGAATCATTAGAAGTGTACACTATTCGAAAGAGGATTCGCCTCCTCAATCATGAGGTTAGCGTCACGGTCAACTGAAGTCAACTCAAAGTCAAAGTCTCTGGCTAGAGCAGTATGGTTAATAATAATTATTCTTATTGAACCAAGGACTTTGTGTTTGGACTATAAAGTTGAATATGAATGATATTGGAATTTTAACCATTATAAAATTCCCTAAGTCCAAAGTGATATAGTTTTGATGAAGAAAATTGGTGTAAATAATTGTCACTACCGGGTAAAGCTTAATAAAGTAAATTGGATTTTACCAATGCGAAGTAAGCAATAAATTTTTCCATAATATCACACCATCTGCTAAGTGATGTATGAACGTTAATATTTGAATTGTTTGATATTAATCGCTGACCAAATTTACATCTAAGAGTCACACAACCGAACACGTTGAATACTTCTGTTACCACCTGATTTAACTAAATTATAACTGTTATAAACTAATTAATATTTATGAAATATTAATTATAAAATTTTATTTGATGTGTACTGAAAATATTAATGAGTATGCATACAATAGTTATATAAATACTGATCGATACATGATATTAATACGAGTTTGAATTGGATTTAAATGCAATAAGTATTGTTCGAGTTTGAAATAGTTTTAAGGCCCAATTGGGGTTTGGTTTAGGTGGCTATAGGGCAGTAATTATGGTTGTCCATATGATGGTTTAGAGGGAGGAATTTTGAATTCAAAAGGAGAGAACTAGTAAGAGAAAAACAAGGATCTTGATCCATATTTCACTCTCTCATCCCTCCTTTATTTATTCCCTCTAGGATTCACTTCTCTTTAGACTTTTGCATTCTTCTATTTGTTGTTGATATCAGTCCTCCATTACCCTATAATAACCCAAAAATCCAAGCACTAATTCTCATCAGTTTGCTTCGATTTGATCGTCGGTGGTAAGGAAATTTGGAAGCTAGTAACTTCGAGATTGAGATTGGATTCAAGGAGTCTATTTCTTCATTTCAACATGCGAACTTTAGGCTTTAGTGAAAGTTACTTTATCGGTTTATTATAATATAATAATATTTATATATGCATTATTCCATATGTTGCTAGCTAGAAATATCACGAATCGGTATATCGACAGATTGTCATATGCTGATGGTTGTATATATAAGTGCATATATATAAATTTAATTTTTTTATGTATACTTGTACGATGCTCACGGCCAAAATAAAAAAAATATTAAAAAATATTATTAAATGATTTTATGAATTAAGTCTAAACACAAAAGAATTAAATCATATAATAAGTATATCCTAAATTTTATAAATTTTTTGTTCATAGTTAAAAGGCTTTCAACAATAATAAAAAATTAATTAGTGTTTTTTGGGATATTTATTATATATAAAAATATTATTATTTAATTCAACATTGATTATATAAATAAAATACATGTATATATATATATATATATATTAAAAATATAAAATTTTGTAACATTTTATATAATATAAAATATACATTATGGTTTCAAAAATTATTTATAAAATTATTTTCTATTAATCATGTATGGTTTTAATTACTTATAACTTTTTAATTAATAAATTATTTAAAATTTAAAATTAAGGTGAAAAAATATTTTTATTCTCTAGACAAAAGTAGCAACATAATATATATTTAAGTAAAATATTTATTATATATATGTATATAATTATAACTAGTTTTATGTTTACATGTAGTGTACATTTAAATTAATAAATATATAATAAAAAAATTTAGTTTGGATTTCATATTATAAATATTCTAAATTATTGTACGAATTAATATTTAAATAATTTAATAATTTAATTATATATATATATATGTGTGTGTGTGTGTGTGTGTATTTTAGTAAATGCTCGGTGTAAATAATTTACAACCAATATTTTACAATAATTATATAACTATACTTTATATATACACAATATTTTGATGCGCATATTTATATACATACACACACATATTTAGTTAATCCATTTGTATGCACGAGGGGCTAACGAGTTTTTGCGGTATAAATCCCAACATCTATACACGGCCATGTCGAACCATCTACACCATATTATGTTGCACGTGCACGTACACACATATGTGTATATGATAATTATATAATTATACTCAGTGTAAATATAATAAAACTAATATTTTACAATAATTATATAATCATACTTTATATATATACACACACACACAATATTTTGATGCACATATTTATATACATACATACACATACATATTTAGTTAATCCATTTGTATGCACGAGGGGCTAACAAGTTTGTTGCGGTATAAATCCCAACACTATACACGGCCATGTCAAACCATCTACACCCTATTATGTTACACGTGCACGTACATACATATGTGTATATGATACACATACATATATTATATAATACAATCTGTATTAAGTAAAACTTTATTTATTAATTTAAATAAAATATTTATTTTATTTAACAGAAAATTTAGAAAGGTTCTAAACAAATTTAGACTTTATAACCCATTAAAGATCCAATAATGGAATATTTTTTGACTTTTACTCATTTACCCCACTACGTGCTGGCCTAGTTCTAATAGGTTTAACCGATGAGAAGTATACAGGTGCAGTTGTCGGCATTGGCCCAGCCCCGATAAAGGATCGAATCGCAAAGGTAGATGAAAGTAGAAGCGAATCATCATTTTTTGATTCCAGCAAAAGAAAATTTGGCTTCGATGGAATGGAACAGAGAGACGATAAACAATCGATGAAGAGAGGAGCTGGGGTAGCACAAAAGGGAATTGTGAAAGATAGGGAAAATCAGACAAAATCAAAACATGTTGGTAGCAATAGGTCTAAACATGTCGGTATCGAGATGTTCACGGAGGTGCTGAATTTGTCTGATTGCGAAGAAGATTTGTAGGCTATTGACGCTGGTGAAAGATGGGCCAATGGTGTTCGGACAGGTGATGTTCAGACGAATACCGCAAAACAGGCTAGGAGATAACATACTCCAACAAGGTGTCGACGGAGTGGGTCGGGACGAATGGTTCCTCCAGAGATAGGGGAATCAAGACGTCATGCAAGTTTATGTTTGTTTCGGATATTAATAATTACTGTTGTTCATGTTCCATTTATTTTTACCAACTAATGAAAATGGAAGTGACTTCCACGAAATAATAGTTCTCAATTTTTTTATTTCTTAACCTTTAAGGAATTGGTTCATGTTTGTTTAACAAAAAATATAACGTAGAACCACAATGGCTACTAATGCATGCTATATCGATACTATATATCTTTTTAGTGGATCTCCCCCGATATTTTTCTAATTTAGTCATAATTTTTTTTGAACGTGATTTA
Source organism: Allium fistulosum (assembly GCA_030737815.1). NCBI lineage: Eukaryota > Viridiplantae > Streptophyta > Magnoliopsida > Asparagales > Amaryllidaceae > Allium > Allium fistulosum. The sequence goes on from CM060902.1 coordinate 460,500,782, forward strand.
TTAATGCCCACAAGTGTTGATCTCGAGGATCGAATTTATGACTTTTAATCTCGTAATATGAATTACCAACCAACTAAGCCAATCATTGTTGGAAATTTTCTCATAATTTAGAATTAAAATACTTTATTCTCCTTGGTTCGCTCAATTCTTAAACATCATTCATTTGATAAGAACTCCACCCAAGTTTCAATCCGATTAACCACATTTGCTCTAATATATTTCAAAATCATTTAACCTTCTTTGAGTCCATTTATCTAAAACAAGATGCAATTTGAAACTCCACTATCCTCATTTTATCTAATACATTTTGGAATAACGAGTTCAATAATACAATTTTGCTCTTTTTCCTCTAGGTCTCTTCTTATACTATAATTTCAATAAAAAATAAATCCTACAACCATTTTTTAGTTATTTTAAATAAGTAAGAATGATCCATTTTTTTATTTTATTAGTTTTATTTTTCAAAATTAAAACTTTGTTGGTAAAAAATAAATATCGTTAAATTATTTTGAGAGAAATGAGTGATCCTCTATCAGAAGAGAAGAGCACTCATGTATTTTATTCTAATATAGAAAAGGAGCTATCAACATACCAAACAAGTAACAATACCCACCTTGTGCAATGTGAACAAAAGATAAAAGAAACCCCAATCCTAGAGAGATAAGGTCCAAAATAAAATAATACAATGCTTTAATACACTAAATAAGATGAGCGCTCACATGCTCAAAATCAGCTAAATCCATCTGGTCCGATGAGTATAAGTAAAGGTGCAAAAAAGACTAGACCAAAAGCGTAAGACCAATACATATGTATGTATATGTATGTATATATGCTAAATAAAAATATACTAGTCTAATAATCAATTAAATTAGCAATATTATGATTAAAACTGAGTAAGAAACAATGAAGGGTATTAACACAATCCAATTATATAAAAACAAACAAATTAATGAGAATTCTGATTCAAGGATAATATCCTAATAGTAGTGAAGTATCAAATGTGTCATTGGTAAAGGTGTCCATGGAAGCTAAATTTGGTTCATTACTATTTTTTCTATTATCGAGAATAAATATCATAAGTTTTGAGCTGAATGTTATATTCAAAATTGCAACATTATAAAATCTAACTAATTTCCTCAATATATAATATAGTGTCGAATTCATTTGCATGCATGTCAATTAAAAAGGCATTTAAAGTGCTATTGTTGTTTCCATTTTTAGATACTACATTTCTCTTAACTAAATTAATACGAGATTTAACATTTTTAAGGTATTCTTTGAAATAAATATTATTATCTTTATTATAACTAGGGTTTAAAATCCAATTAACACAAAACAAAGCAATTATATATATTAAATGTCTGTTGGAGTATTTATATTATTAAAAACCCTTTGATTCCTTTCGGACCATAAATACCAACATATTATAGTAAAAATAGTATCAATTACTAATCAGCGAAAACCATTATACCAAAACCTAAGCTTATTCCAAAATAATTCATAATTAACATCATTATAATTATATTAAAGTAAAAAATGTCAAGACAATTTATAAGAATATAATTAGTGATATGACACTCAAAATATAAATGCGAAATATTTTCTATTCCAACATTACAGAAAAAATATTTATTATCAATAACTATATTTTTCCTTTTTAATAGTTCTATAGTATCTAATTTTCCACATATAATTAACCACATATATACGTTAGCCTTCAGTAGAGTATTACTTTTCTAAATATATCTAAATATATTCGATTTTGTACCCGAAAAAATATTTTTTTTATAAAAAGACTGCATTGTATAGATTTTATTATTATCCCAACACCATATTTTAATGTTATTTTTATTATCGACGGTATATAATTCTAACTCGGCACAAAGTAAGGCAAACTTCGATAATGTATTTCCAGCTGAAGTACGAATAAAATTAAATTTCCATGGAAAATTTAAATTTGGTCTATATATTTTTGAAATCAACACTTTTTATAATTACAAATTTCGTAAAGTTCATTACATTCTACTTTAAGTGGAATTATCGATATCCAACTATCATGCTAAAAGGAGGTATTATTCCCCGAATGTACCACATTAATAATTCCTAAATTATAAATATCATAATTTTTAATTATTGATTTCCAAAAATGAGAGATATTATTTGTATTATTAGTGGAAATATGTTGTATATTATAAGTACGATTATACCATTGATTTGATATTATTTCTTTCTAAATCAAATTCTCATTATAATCTGTAAATTTCCATATCCATTTTTCTAATAAAGAAGTATTTAAATTATGTAAATTTATAATACCTAACCCTCCCTCTTCTTTGGATTTACATACTATTTTACAATTAACTAAACATTTTGAACTATTGGTACGATTATCACCGTTCCAAAAAAAATCCCTTCTAATTTTATCTATTTTGTAAAATACCCATTCTGTAAAGTGATAAAACAACATATAGTAAATGGGTATAGCTGACAAAACAGTGTTAATAAAGACTATCATACCCACCCTTGATAAAAATCTACCATTCCATTTAGTTAATCTTTTATTAATTTTAACTATTATCATTAACCGATCATCGTGTTTGAGTTTTGCTAGTCTTATTAAAAATCCTAAATACTCTATGAGAAGTTTCATAGTTTTACAATTTAATGTACAAGCGACTTGATTTTCTATCTTATCTATATCTTTCAAAACTAACACAGAACTCTTATCAAAGTTAATCATTAGTTTGGAGAGCAATTCAAAACTATATAATATAAACTTAAGTGTGATAATATGTCTAGGTGAGTGTTATGCAAAAAGCATGGGATCATCCATAAATTGTAGAATGGAAATGCCATTACTTGTTATTTCCTTTCCAACATTGTATAAAATCCCATTACTAGTGCTAGCTTGATAATTCTAGCAAAAATGTTTGCAGCTAAATTAAACAAAAGAGGTGACAATGTTAATACCTCCGTTATTAATTTTGATGACAACAACCATATATGACTATATAAAATATAGATACTAATGTTTTATCAAGTTATATGGTATATAGTGCAGAATATTACACAGGTGTTAACTCGAAGACAGTACAATATAAAGACTCAAGGGATAGACATGAAGACTCATAAGTATAAAGACCAAGATATGAAGATCTCAAGATTATAATTTAGTGTATAGAGTCATAGCTTATATTGTCCTTGATAGCAATCTTTCATCCCTATCTCCTATTTTATATCTTTTATATATTTTTAAACAAATAAATTTCAAAAATTATTTCAAAATATTTTATAAAAAAATTTCAAAGTTCAAAATATTTATAAACTATGTTCAAATTATTTTACAAAGTATAAAATTATTTTACAAAGTATAGGATTTTCAAAACATTTTAAAAGAAACAAGTTTTCAAAATATACATGCATATGTCAATATATAGGCAGATGGTATACCGATATACATACCGCCAATTAGTTTTTTAAGTTTTGAAATGAAGTGTCTATTCGTCGTAACTCTTCATGAATGGACACATTTGTTGATTTACTATATAAAAGGGAGTTCAAACAAATTTTATGATAATTAATTACTTATTATCTTCCCTCTTCTTACCCTCTCAAAAACTCCATTGAAAATATACCCTGTTCTCTTCAAAATCACTTAGAATCAATTCATACTACATTATATTGATTCAATACTACTTTCTTACTTTTTTGCAAACATCTCTCTCTCAAATCAAAGATCAAAGTGCTGTCCAAGAGGTTATAGGATCCATTGTATCTAAAGTTCAGGAAATTATTGTTGGGTGCGTTTCCACCACCACCGAACCAAGGAGAAGGAGAGCATTACCGAACCATCTTTCCTCCGGGCACGGCCGGTCCAAACTCCACTTCCAAGCACTGCCGAACCAACTCCATCCACCTGCTACGGAACCAGAGTGCTACCGAACCAGCCACCCTCCATCCACTACCGGTCCAACACCACCGAACCAGATCACCAATTCAACGCCGAACCAACACAAACCAAAACCACTCCACCTACCACCGGACCAAAGTCCCGCCGAGCCAAAGTACTACCGAACCAAGGCATTGCCGAACCAAAGTTGCCAGGCCAGATTGCATCAGCCCAGGCCCACCGGCAGCTGTATACATCCAAGACCCCAGCCCCCAGCCCCACTCTATAAATAGAGGGGCAGGGGTACGACAATGGGGGACAAGTTTGAGAGCTCAAGCACGGAGAGGACTTTCAAACAACTTTCAAATATTTGTATCAAAGCTTTGTACTTGTAATCTAAACAAGAAAAAAGAGAAATAACATATAAAGTAGACGTAGGCACATTCTGGCTGAACCACTATAAATCTGCGTGTCATTTACAGTTTAGCCCCTGCTTTTCATATATTTGCATAAATCACCCAAATCACTAAGAACAACATAAAATCAATTAAATCATACGACTTTGAGGTGTTTGTCCATTTTTTGTGCAAACATTTTTGGTGCTTTCACTGAGAACTATAAGCTGAAGCTTCAGCTTCTTCCACTTAACCTTTTTCCCGATAGCATCGTTCATCGCTCGGAAAACATGCCTCCCAAGCAGAAAAAAGATGTTAACAAAGGAAAAAACGTCGCAACCAGCAGTCTTCCAGATCCAGCGGTCACAGATCAAGCAAATCGTCCTCCTCCAGCAGCAGTACCAAATGAAGGACAGGCTAATCCGACCACTCCTGCCGCAGAACAGCCTGCAACAATTACTAGGGCAGATCTAGACAGGGTTGTGGTTGAAGTAACTAACCGCTTCACGTCCCAGCAGGAAGCCTTGGTGGACCATCTCATGTCACGCTTAAGGGATGCTGAAGAGTCCAACCGCAACACTGAATCATGGGGTGAGTCCCAGTCTGGAGGATCTCAGAGACAACAAAGATCTTCCTTCTTCGAAGGAGCTAACGGCCTAAGTAGCCATGGTAGGAGCCGAAATCGAGCACAGCCCAAAGTTAGGCCTAAGAAAACGCTTGGAACCGAACCCAACGGGGGAGGTACCGGGCGGAGGTCAACTGTAGCTGAGCCGGTTGTACCGCCTAACCACGGAAACGTCAACGAAAGGGGCCGAGCTAGAGTCCAGCCCGAAGTAGGACCCGAGGAAGTGCTTAGATCAGAACCCAGCAAGGGAAGATCAAGGCGAAGGCCAACTGTAGCTGACCCTAGCATGCTCCCAGAAGACCAAAGGCAGCCACTGGAAAATATGAGGAATGATAGACGATACCATCCCTACAAGTCATCTGGACGAAATCAATCCCACAGAACAGAACCGAACTCATTTCTATCTGCTCCAACATCTGATGAAAGAATGGCACGCTTATTCAGAGAGTGCGTCCAACGGGAGCAAAGAGATCGAGGGATAGGCGCTAGGGTAACCAGCCCTTTCACCCGCAATATCAAAATTGCTATCACCCCCCGAGAATGGAAGATGCCAACAATGGAACCCTACAAAGGGACCTCCGACCCCATTGTACACTTATAGAGATACACACAGCATATGCTCATGAGTGGAGCAATAGAGGGAGTACTGTGAAAATGCTTTCCACTATTCTTAGCAGATCTCGCTACCTCCTGGTTCTTTCATTTACCCCAGAGATCCATCAGCTCATGGGAAATGTTGAAAGAAAAGTTTATCAGTCAGTTCCACATTCATGTGGAACAACCCAAGGACGCTTATTCCTTATCCAGCATCAAACAGAAACCTGGAGAGAAACTGCAGGAATACCTAACCCGATTCAATGCCACAGCGGCCGCAGTCCAAGATGCCGATGAGAAGCTTATCCTAATGGCCCTCTATAGTGGTGTGCATCCGGATACTAAATTTGCTAGAAGGTTGACAAAAGAAAAACCAGCTACTTTATCAGATTTCTTCCATGAAGCCGGGAAATATATGAGGCTTGAGGATGCTGCCGTTGAGGGGCAGTCAGGACAACAAAATAAGGCAACTCACAGCAACGCGCCTGCTGTGGCAAGGGACGTTCGAAGAAATGATTCCAGAGACAATGCTGGGGGCAAGAATGGAGAAAAGCGCCTATATCGGCCAGGACCGAGATTCGACACTTACACTCCTTTGAACGAAACCGTCGAAAACATCTTCCTTGCCACCCAAGGAGAAGTTAGATACAAACGCCCACCATACAAGAAGGAATCAGATAACGCGCGAAAGTCTGGAAAGTTCTGCCGCTTCCACGAATCTCATGGGCATGATACCAATGAGTGCCATCATCTCCGGGACTTGATTGAAGAACACATCAGAAGGAAGAAACTGGAACGCTATGTAAAAGGTCCGGACAGGACTCCAACTCCTACCAATGAGAGCCCAAGGCTACCCTCACCGGAGATCGGTAGAGGAAACCCCAACACTAGCGGCTCTAGTCAAGAGAAGATAGTGGTCCATACCATCTCGGGAGGACTGCACATCGTCGACAGAAGCTGGGCAGAGATGGAAAGATATGGAAAGTCGCTTAGAAACAATGAAGACTGTGTTAACTCTGTTATAGAAGAGCGCCACCCGAAGCGGAAAGAGAATCATGACATCACATTCGGTAGGCGTGACCTAGAAGGAAGGCAATACCCTCACATGGATCCCATGGTTATCTCTGCCCGGCTCGGTCCAGCCGAAGTTTTCCGAATTCTAATAGACATTGGAAGCTCAGTAAATATCCTATTCAAACATGCATTCGACAAAATGAAACTATTAATGAAGAATGTATCTCCCTACAATAAACCACTACACGGTTTCACTGGAGATGCGAAGATGCCCCTCGGGCAATTGGACCTCTTTGTTGAAATTGGAAGCCATCCCCGCTCCATTGTACGGAAACAGACGTTTGTGCTAATAGAAAACCACTCGGCCTACAATGCCTTCTTAGGAAGGCCAGCCTTGTCTGACTTCCAAATTGTCCTAGCCCCATGGTGCCTAAAGATGAAATTTCCAACGGACAGTGGAGTAGGGGAAGTAGAAGGAGACTAGGACGTTGCTCGAGACTGCTATGTGACTGAACTTCGCAACAACCACAGGAAGGATAAAGGGAAAAGTGTAGAGGTTGCCCTTTGCACAAAAAGTTTGGAAGCATAGCAACTAAAGAAAGCCCCTCCTCTTCGATACACCAGCGACCCTTTCAATGAATTAGACCCCAGGGACAAAGAGGAGGAGGCCACCGCCGAGCCTGCGGAGGCTATGGAATTTGTATCTGTAGACAAGCATGACTCAAGTAAACTATTGAAAGTCGGGTCCCAACTAAAAGCTGAGTTGAAGGAGCAACTCATTGACTTTCTCCACCATAATTTGGACGTATTCGCATGGTCACATGCTGACATGACCGGAATCTCCCCTGACATAGCATGCCACGTACTAAACATTGATCCTACCAAGGCGCCCGTAAAACAAAGAAAGAGAAGTATGGGGGCAGAACGATCGGCAACCCTCGATGAAGAAGTAAAGAATCTACTTGCCAATGACTTTATACGGGAAGCCATCTACCCAGAGTGGATCCCCAACCCGGTGCTGGTAAAGAAGGCTAATGGGAAGTGGCGGACATGTATTGACTTCTCCAACTTAAATGACGCTTGCCCGAAGGATTGCTTCCCACTTCCCCGAATCGATCAACTTGTAGACAGCACAGCCGGACACGAACTCTTATCCTTTATGGACGCATACTCAGGATATAACCCAATTCCTATGCATACTCCCGATCAAGACCACACTAGTTTCATCACTGATCGGGGTTTGTACTGCTATAAGGTAATGCCTTTCGGACTTAAAAACGCAGGAGCCACCTACCAGCGCCTCGTCAACAAGATGTTTGCAGGGTTAATAGGACAAACTATGGAAGTGTATGTGGATGACATGCTGGTAAAGTCAAGGAAAGCCGACAATCACGTAAGCCACCTGGGCGAGATGTTTCAAGTACTTCGCCAGTATGGAATGAAACTTAATCCTCTAAAATGCTCCTTCGGAGTATCATCAGGAAAGTTCTTGGGATTCATCATCCATGCCAGAGGAATTGAAGCAAACCCTGAACAAGTCCGAGCTCTAAAAGATATTAAAATACCTTCCACTCGAAAGGAAATGCAAAGCCTGAATGGGAAAGTGGTCGCCCTAAGCCGATTCATCTCCAAAGCAACGGACAAGTGCGTCCCCTTCTTCGAAGCTCTAAAGAAAGACAAAGGAAAGTTCGAATGGACTGACAAATGCTTAACCGCTTTCCTTAACTTGATCGAACACCTCCAGAAACCGCCGGTACTCTCGACTCCAAGCGAAGGCAAAGAATTATACCTTTGTTATCCCAACTTTTGGCAAAGCCGAGATACCCAAAGATTAACTGAAAATCAATGATTATTAGTCATGAACATCGATTGTGCATCGCAGGTTCACCATGGATATCGATGAATTTTGTCCGAGTCCGGATCGGGCTGCAATTGATGAGACATGTCAAGCAAGGCCAGATGAAACAACGTTCCAAGTTTCGAGTCAATCCGAGTTCGTATGCTCAAGATATCGCCAACAGAAGATTGATAAGGTGGTATAAGTTCGAATCCATCGAGGTACTCCTGTCCTCGAATCCCCCAGGAAAAATCCATTCGAATCCATCAAAGTCGACTCCATCGACTTCGTACCCATCGAGTTCGCTCCTGTTCGAATCGATGGCACTCCTGTCCTCGAATCCATAAAGAGAAGGAGCTTCGAATCCAGGAGGCGTAGCCTTGCTTCGAATCCAGGAAGTGTAGCTCATTTTCGAATCCATCCAGCAGGAATAACTTCGAATCGAATGAATACAGCATAGCAAACTCGATTCGAACGAACGTACCTAGATCGATTCGAATAAGACCTTCGCTCATTCGATTCAAAGAGGGATGTCTTCGAATCCACTACCACGAATCTACCCAGTCAAAGCGGCGAAGAACATGGAGTCGACCCAGTCAGTCCGGAGAGAGAAGCGAATCGATACGAGGCATGCGCACCACGCCATTGTCTTCGCGTGCAGGAGGATCGATTCGAACGAATCGATTCGAACTAGATCGATTCGAACCAGGCTAGTCAACCAGAAATGCAACCTTGAATCGATCATAACTTGAGATCTACACATCCAAATGCTATGAAATTTTCACAAAAGCTTGAGCACATGTTGAAGAATGTCCACACCAAATTTCAGCTTGATTGGACAATTTCTTGATCGATTCGAACCTAGGGTCGAATCGATCCCGGTATGGCCCGGATTTCCATAAAGCGGGCATGTGGGCCCCCTGACGTACCAGAACTGGTCTCCCCTCAATTTAGGTGAAATATCAGCCTCCTACACCTATAAATAGAGCCCCTGGTCATTCAGAAAAGGGGTCGGACAATTTTGAGAGCTAGAGAGCACCCAGATTTTGCCAGATTTACTCCAGATCACCACCGCTTCCTTGGATTCAGACTTAACTCAGAAAATCTGTTGTATTACGCGATAAGAGATTGTAATCTTCAAGCATCGAGCAATAAAAAGATAAAAACTTTTGAAGTGGACGTAGGCCGGAGATAGCCGAACCACTATAAATTGCGTGTCACTGTTCATTATTTCTGGATTGTTGCTTGTTATTTGCTTAGATCTGTGATTTGTGTGTGAATACTGTTGATTTGTATTCATACGCTGGTGCTTTCACTACACTTGGGGTTTGTGACCATTTTTGGCGCAAACACTTTGGTGCTTTCACTGAGAAGAACTAGCACCCGCTACACCAGATTCAAAGTTTAGATTTGGAATTTTAAGGATTCAGATCTGACTCTACAATGACTCGACAAACTAAACAAAGAACTGAGAGGAGCCAATAGGCAGGAAGTCAAGAGGCATCCTCTGGCGCTGGAGAAGGACAAGCTTCGATCTACATTACTAGAGAAGAGATGGAGGCTATGAATAACCAAATGCAGGAAAGAATGATGAAAAGCCAACAAGAGATGCTACAAAATTTCTTTGAACAAATGAGAGCTGCAGGAACACAAAACCCAGGACCAGCTACAACGGCTGTGAATGTGGAACAAGGAGCTAGGGCTATGGAACCCAACGTAGGACAGAATACAGAGCCAGAAGGCAATCAACAAGGGCTTGGGGGAAGGCCCGCAGGATCCAATGCAGAAGGACCTTTGGAAGGAGCTCAACCGGCTAGGGCCAACACAAATGCTAACGAGCCACCCGAAGAGTACGTACCAGAATTCCCTACAAGACTCGGAGGGCAAGACAGAGACATGACAAGGGGGCAACCCCCGGATGGAGATGAAAGAATGATTGGCCTAGTGAGACGACTCATGAGAGGAGGGTTGTCGGGAGGAGGATTAGAAGAAGTTAGTTGGAGTCCGTTCGCTCCGAATATCAGGAATGCAAGGAACCCTCCAAAGTTCAAACTACCAATGCTGGATTCGTATGACGGGAAGTCAGATCCAACCATGCATATTACCAAATACATTAGACACATGGAAGTACTTGGAGCGTCCGAGGAGGTGATGGCGCGATGTTTCCCTTTATTTTTATCAGATTTGGCTGCACTTTGGTTCAGACAATTAGGGACTGGATCAATCAAAACATGGGGCGAGCTTGTGGATTGCTTCATGAGACAATTCAGGGTCCACGTAACACGGCCCAAGAGTGTGATGACTCTAGCTTCAATAAAGCAAAGGACCGGAGAGTCCATAAAAGATTTTCTACTACGATTCAATGCAACGGTGGCTTCTGTAGATCACCCGGATCCATCAATGATTCTGATGGCGGTAGTGGCAGGAGTTGGGGAAGGCACCGAATTCAAAGACTCTTTGACTAAAGATCCACCGCAAGATCTTGGATAATTTTTCCATGAAGCTGAAAAATTCATTCGGTTAGAAGAATCACGAGCCGAGAGGCAGGAAATAAATGTTGCACAAGGCGAAGGAACCGCCACGGAACAGTCCAGGGCAGACAAAGGAAAGAGAAAGCAGGATGACGCACATGATGGTCCTGACAAACGGAAGAAATTCCGAGAGCCTAGATTCAGGCAGTACACAGACTTGGTGGTAGGACTGGAACGAATTTACACCGAAACTCGGGGGCAACTCCCCTATCGAAAGCCACCAAGGAGAGATCCCACAGAGCGGGAACGTAGAACCGGAAAATATTGCCTATTCCATGAGTTAGATGGGCACACTACCGATGAATGCCGCCACCTGAAGGATGAGGTGGAAGAACATGCCAGGAGTGGTAGATTGCCACAGTATGTCAGAGAACGTACAACGACGGTTAGGCCCGAACAACTACCGCCTCAACCTAACAGGAATGATCCTGGATCGGGATCACGACTCGTCATCAACTGATCACGATGGCAAGGGCCAAGTTCAGGATATGAGCTTTGGTCACTTAGTTTCCTTAGATTTGATTTCAAAATAAAACGGCTATTCCACTTACTCATGTACGGGAACCGGAGAGATCCCTAGGCATGCTCTGAGATGGTAATAGACCGCTCCGCCCGGAGAGGCTTTATCTAGTTTTTTTTCCCTTTGTTTGAGATTGAACACTGGAACTTGAATTCAGTAAATAAACATGAATTTACCTTTGACCGGATAGTTAAAGGATAAACATTAAACATCAATATAAACATGATCGCTTTATGACCTTACCCGGAGAGGCGGGGTCCGGAGTGCAAGAAGTGAGTTGCTTCGCCGGAGAGCGACAGGATTGACTCACTTTAGCATCGTTTCTCATTCACCGGAGAGTGATTGGATCGGGATTCGATAAGAGCCCAGAGAGGCTATGATCGGCCCACGATTTGGGCCATGACATCACTTAATGTTCAGATACACTGAACCGGAGTGCAGGGGGTGTAGCCGCTTCGCCGGAGAGCGACAGGATCGGCTCACTCATCGTTGTTTCCCCTTCACCGGAGAGTGACAGGATGGGACCCAGCAAGAGCCCGAAGAGGCCATGATCGGCCTAAAGATTTAGGTCACGACATCGCTTAATGTTCAGATACACTGAACCGGAGTGCAGGGGGTGTAGCCGCTTCGCCGGAGAGCGACAGGATCGGCTCACTCATCGTTGTTTCCCCTTCACTAGAGAGTGACAGGATGGGATCCAGTACGAGCCCAGAGAGGCTACAATCGGTCCAGAATGACCAAGACATCGCTATACGCCCTAGCTGGGGCCAGAGTGCAAGGGATAGAAAGCAACGCCGAAGTGCAATAGGATCTTTCTATTCAATCGCTAAATCTAGAATGGGTTTGACAAGGGTCCGGAGTGACCATCAATAGTACGGAGAGACCGTAGAATTTCATTCTTAACTTCCACTGGAAGGAATTGATAACAATTCGGCTTCGAACAGCCATGGACTTGATTGAAAATGCTATAAGCTATGAGATACACATGAACTCACTGCATTTAATTTGAGACTGATCAAAACACGCCTTTTACCAAAAGGCATGTTTTGGGGGGCAAAATGTTATCCCAAATTTTGGCAAAGCCGAGATACCCAAAGATTAACTGAAAATCAATGATTATTAGTCATGAACATCGATTGTGCATCGCAGGTTCACCATGGATATCGATGAATTTTGTCCAAGTCCGGATCGGGCTGCAATTGATGAGACATGTCAAGCAAGGCCAGATGAAACAACGTTCCAAGTTTCGAGTCAATCCGAGTTCGTATGCTCAAGATATCGCCAACAAAAGATGGATAAGGTGGTATAAGTTCGAATCCATCGAGGTACTCCTGTCCTCGAATCCCCCAGGAAAAATCCATTCGAATCCATCAAAGTCGACTCCATCGACTTCGTACCCATCGAGTTCGCTCCTGTTCGAATCGATGGCACTCCTGTCCTCGAATCCATAAAGAAAAGGAGCTTCGAATCCAGGAGGCGTAGCCTTGCTTCGAATACAGGAACTGTAGCTCATTTTCGAATCCATCCAGCAGGAATAAATTCGAATCGAATGAATACAGCATAGCAAACTCGATTCGAACGAACGTACCTAGATCGATTCGAATAAGAACTTCGCTCATTCGATTCGAAGAGGGATGTCTTCGAATCCACTACCACGAATCTACCTAGTCAAAGCGGCGAAGAACATGGAGTCGACCCAGTCAGTCCGGAGAGAGAAGCGGATCGATACGAGGCATGCGCACCACGCCATTGTCTTCGCGTGCAGGAGGATCGATTCGAACGAATCGATTCGAACTAGATCGATTCGAACCAGGCTAGTCAACCAGAAATGCAACCTTGAATCGATCATAACTTGAGATCTACACATCCAAATGCTATGAAATTTTCACAGAAGCTTGAGCACATGTTGAAGAATGTCCACACCAAATTTCAGCTTGATTGGACAATTTCTTGATCGATTCGAACCTAGGGTCGAATCGATCCCGGTGTGGGCCCGGATTTCCATAAAGCGGGCATGTGGGCCCCCTGACGTACCAGAACTGGTATCCCCTCAATTTAGGCGAAATATCAGTCTCCTACACCTATAAATAGAGCCCCTGGTCATTCAGAAAAGGGGTCGGACAATTTTGAGAGCTAGAGAGCGCCCAGATTCTGCCAGATTTACTCCAGATCACCACCGCTTCCTTGGATTCAGACTTAACTCAGAAAATCTGTTGTATTACGCGATAAGAGATTGTAATCTTCAAGCATCGAGCAATAAAAAGATAAAAACTTTTGAAGTGGACGTAGGCCGGAGATAGCCGAACCACTATAAATTGCGTGTCACTATTCATTATTTCTGGATTGTTGCTTGTTATTTGCTTAGATCTGTGATTTGTGTGTGAATACTGTTGATTTGTATTCATACGCTGGTGCTTTCACTACACTTGGGGTTTGTGACCATTTTTGGCGCAAACAACCTTGCTGTGTCACCTCACGCCCTAAGCGCTGCTTTGGTAAGGGAAGACAACCGCACGTAGCGGCCAGTTTACTTTGTAAGTAAGAGGTTTACGGGGGCAGAAGTCAGATATCCTAAACTTGAGAAGCTAGCATACTGTTTACTGATCACGTCATGAAAACTGCGTCACTACTTCCAGTCCCATTCCATCAAAGTTCTGACCGATCAACCACAGAGGCAGGTACTCCATCGTCCCGACACTTCTGGACGACTACTTAAATGGTGCATTGAACTGAGTCAGTATGACATCACCTATCACCCTCGCACCGCCATCAAGGGACAAGCCATGGCCGATTTCATTGCAGAATTCACTACCAACGAAGGTAAGGAGCAATCGGAAATAGCAGAAGACATTAAGTGGAATCTCTTCGTGGATGGGGCGTCAAACGATCAAGGCTCGGGGGCAGGTGTGGTGATAATCACTCCTAGGGGAAATAAGCTGCACTATGCTATAAGGTTGGAGTTCGTTGCCACCAACAACGATGCAGAGTATGAAGCAGTGATAGCTGGATTATAACTTGCCTTAGAAATCGGAGCCAATTCTTTGTGTCTTCATAGCGATTCTCAACTTATTGTTAATCAAATACTAGGAGAATTCCAAGCTCGAGAAGAACGACTCATAGCATATTTAGAGAAGACCAAGTTACTTCTCAATCAATTGGACCACTACTTAGTCAAACACATCCCTCGAGAAGAGAACCAAGAGGCCGACGAATTGGCGAAGCAAGCAAGCATGAGAGACGACCGAATCTCAAGGCAACTGACCCCAAGTTTTGAGCAAGTGAATCTGATAGTTGCAACCGAATAAGCAACTTGGATGACTCCCATCCGAGACTACTTACAAAGCGGCACACTACCCAACGGGCTTAACGAAGTCAAGAAAATCTTGAGGAAAGCTTCCCGCTACACAATACAAGAGTACATCCTCTATCGGCGTGGATTATCTAACCCCTTATTAAGGTGTGTCGCTGGAAGGGAAGCCAAGGAAATCTTATCCAACATTCATCAAGGAAGCTGCGGAGATCACACCGGAGGGCAAACTTTAGCAAAAAAGATACTCCGATATGGATATTTCTGGCCCACCTTAAGCAAGGACGCCTTAGATTTCATCAAAAAATGTGACAGATGCCAGAAGTTTGCTAAGATTCCACGGCTACCAACAACTGAGATTACTCAAATGGCCAGCCCTTGGCCCTTCGCAGTATGGGGAATTGACTTAATCGGCGAACTACTAATGGGCCGAGGCGGGGCCAAATATGCTATAGTGGCAGTCGACTATTTCACCAAATGGGTGGAAGCAGAACCTCTGAATAAAGTTTCTTCAGCAAAAGTTATTAACTTTTTGATCAAAAATGTTCTGTGCAGGTACGGAGTCCCATTCAAAATCATATCAGACAATGGACTTCAGTTTGACAGCAAGGAATTCGCCAACTGGTGCCGAGAGCACGGAATTCACAAAAGCTTCTCATCCGTAGCGTATCCCCAGGCAAACGGACAAGTCGAAGCCGTCAACAAAATTCTGAAAACTCTAATAAAAAAGAAACTCGAAAAGTCAAAGGGCGCTTGGGTGGATGAACTCCCTACGGCACTGTGGGCCTATCGCACATCTTTCAGAACATCAACAGGGCATACTCCTTTCTCTTTGGCATACGGATCGGAGGCTATGCTCCCAGTTGAAATCATCGTGCCTTCCCACCGTAGGATCCACTATAACCCAGAAGAGAACGAAGAACTCCTTCACATGTCTTTGGATCTAATTGAGGAGAGAATAAATGATGCAGTTCTCAAAGCAGCAGCCCACAAGCAAAAAGTGGCAGCACAATACAACTCCAAAGTCAAGCATCGTACCTTACAAGAAGGGGATCTTGTCCTCAAGCGAATCTTCCCTCGCCCCGGAGCACTAGATCCAATCTAGGATGGACCATATGTAATTCATAAAGATCTCCACAATGGAGCTTATATTTTGTCAACAGTGGACGGAGAGGTGTTCCAGAGGGCATGGAACATCCAACACCTACATCGACACTTTTCTTAACTTGTACTGCCCATATGAAGTGAATTAACAAAGAGAATCAGTGGACGTATGCATTTTCATGCCGAACCACTGTAAAAAACCTTGTCTCTTTTTTAACTTGTCCCTTTATATCTTGGCTGCTTGTTAACTTTATCCTTTTCTATTGAACAAAATCCTATGCATGTAGCATTTCCATTCAAAGCACTCCACAGCGCAACTTCACCCGGACAAGACCTAATAGGTACTATGCGAATCTATGCCCTCGCCAATGAGACACTTTTGCTCCGGCATCCCTCTACTGCGGGTTAACTCATTGCTCGCGACGGCCCTTAAAGCCAACTGTAATGAGCCGATTATAAGCCACCGAGAAGGCCGACTATAGCCGAGGTAGCTCATTACGGCGTTCGGCTCGCCGGCAACTGTGAACCGACTATAAACCCCAACATAAGGTGTGGCCAGCCAGGGGCAGTTCACGGTTGACGATCGGTACCCACGCTAGCCGGCCATAGTAAATCGAATAATACCCACGATTACGGGCCATAATGGCCCGGGTAGTTACTGTGCGCGATCTCGGCTCCGATGTGTCTTAAGTGCGGCTGTGGTAAAAAAAATTAACTCCCTGCGGAGGCGTAAGATGGGTGACAAATGTCTCCAAGACCCACAACTAGGGAAAGTGACTACAAAGCCCGTTTGCCACGAACTTAAGCACATCGAAGGCCTTCCGTGATTGGAAGTTTTACTATTTTTCATATTTCAATTTTATTTAAGAAACTTTTCTCCTATCCTCTGTAACAATCCCTGAAGTACAGGACACAGAACAGGAGACATTCACTAATGGAAGCGGATGCTCACAGCAAGATACTGGACCACATCCCATACTCGATCACACAGGATATTCAAAGCTGCCATCTACAAGCAAAATATAAAGGGCAGTATTTCCTTCTTTCATGTGTAAACACGTGACTATAATTTATTCACACCTCACGCTAACATTGCAAGTCATGAAATTATGTTTTAAACAAGAACCTGACGTCAAACACAATTTAATTACAAGAATATGCATAGCTATATATCTCATACAACATGTCAAAATAGCAAAAACATTCAAAAGACAACAGAATCAGCTTAAGTTAAAGAATTACACGTCAAAAATAGTGTTGTTTATTACAAGTAGCATAATTACAACCTAAGAGTTACGTTACTGTTTTGAGACTAACATATACAACAATGTCAAGTCTACAAAAAGATATCCAGGTCTAATCAAGGAGCCGGCTGCATCGGAGTCTTATCCTTGTCCTGTTGCCCACCTGTCCAGTCAAAAAAAATTCATTAGTGATAAGCAACCAAGTTAACAGGAGGACTGAAAAGAAAAACTTACCAGCATCTGCTCCTTGATCATCTTGACCATCATCCTCTACTTCCACACCTACCTCCTCGACGGCAAGTAACCGCATGCCCTCCTTCACCGCCACTTTCTCCTCCTCAGTAAACCGAGCTGTGACCACGTCCATTCGGAAGGCCACACCACCCTCTTTATCCGCATCAGCCCTAGCCTCCTCCAGAGCACGGAGATAAACCCTAGCCATGACCCGGGGATAATCATCCATCCAGGAGAGGTTGCCCTGCTTCCAAGTACGGAAGTACATATCCTGGAGCATTTCGTTCATCATCCCCTCGTTCTCCTCAAACTCCCTCGTCCGGGCCTCGGAAGCCGACAACCTTACGACGGCAGCATCTCTCTCCAATTGGTATCTCGAGCAGTCAGCCTGAAGGGATTTCCGCATCGCCTCCATCTCCTCCTTCAACTTGGCTTGAGCAAGCTCTACAGCCTCAAGCCTCCCAGATAACTCCTCTATCTGCTCAAGATCCGCTTTTCGAACCTCATCCACCGTGGAAATGGCCATATCGATCCGTTCCTTGCAGATAGCCTCCATTTTCCGCAGTTCGACCCGGGTGGCCTCTTCCATAGTTTTCTTTAGTCGTCCGGAGGCGGCCTCATGCTGAGAGATCTGGATGGCCTGATCGGCGAGTTGCTTGGCCTGGTCGGAAACCACTAACCGCAGTCTTATATTGGCACTCCCAATTTCCTCCCCGGCCTTGACCAGTCGGGCATGATGCCCCATCAACTTCTTGGTCTCCTCAGCAACCCGGTCGATATTTGCCTTAGCTTCGTCCCCCATAGCGACAACCTGAGTAGTAAGCAAATCAAGGTCCAGGGACTTGGCCTCAATAAGCACCCATACCATAGGATTGCGAGGAAGAAGGTGCTCACCAGTAACCTCATCAAAAGAGATGTCATGAGATGCCGGGTCCAGGTCCGGATGACCCGCAAACGGATTGCGTACTAAGCCAGGATGATCTATTGGAATGACGGTTGGATTCTCAGACGGATGGGGGGGAGGGCATAAGCTCGGTATCCTCCTCTGTAATGTCGTGAATAGGCTGGAGTGGGGCCGAGGGTTCAAGAAGACATTCAGACAAAGATCGACTCCTCTTCCTCTTCTGTATATCTTCTTCAATAACTCCGAGAAGAGGACGATAGTCGACTATGTCTCCCGGGCGGTTAGTAGAAGGCTTCGGCTTGGCGGAAGCTTTGAGGAGTTTGTATTGTTCAAGCCTGTGCCGAAGATCTGAGGTCTTGGCCGTTTTGCCCACTCCTAGAGTAAGAATCAAGTGTCACCAGTATGCATTGATCCATCATTCGAGAATAAAAAAGAATAGAGGGAAATTCACCTTGAACCGCAGAGGTTGCCTTAGTAGAAGCGCTCCCGGAAGATAAATCGACCCCGATCCCAACTTTCTCAGCTTTCCTGGACTTCTCTGTTCCCTCCAAACCTTCGAAGGCTTGGCAGAAAGCGTCATCCGTCCACTCTTGCATCTCGCCTACTTTCCCAGAAGACAAAGCCCCGACACCGTCGCCACCTCCAGCGCCTTCTTCTCCATCTCCGCCTTGCTCCTCCTCCACATCTGCCTCCTCCGGGATATCTGGACATGTGCTGGGAGAGGGACCGTCAGACTTTTTGAGCTTCTTCCCCCCGGCTACCGGATGTTTCGGAAAGGGCCTCCTTTTGCTGCTCTTCGACTCGGCCCCTTATTTAGCTTGGGCAACCTTCTCTTCGGCCATGTCCCACTGCTTGACCACGGACTGCCGTGGAAGGATCAAGTTGTGCTCCAAAAGTGTAGCGTTCCTGATCAGGTAAGCAGCCGACCTATCTCTTCCAGTAATAGCTTCTATTTCTGCTGCCGTCTGAACCAGGCGATCATTCTCCACGACCGCAAAACCACCCGTCGCTAGCAAAAAATAAAAACACATGAGAAGGAGCATTGCAACCGGAACGGGAATTAAAAATAAAGCTTTGACTTACATCCGGAGGTGAAGCGCCGAATAGAAACGGAATCATCCGTGGCAAAAAACCATTCCTTCTTGAACATGCTGTACTTGGTGTATAAATCCAGGACCGGCTTAAAGGATACGGCCGATTCCAAGCTGATGTAGGGAGACCCCTTCTTATAGCCTCTCAAGTTGTACAAATATCGGATCTCCCGGTTGGAAGGAGGACGCCCATATCTCCTCTGGAAGATGACGAAGAGACTCACCAGAATGGCATAGGAGTTGGGCTGAAGCTGGAATGGAGCTACCTTTAGATATGTGAGAAAGCTGACTACCCAGGCGTTGAGAGGCGGGATGGCACCACACATGCAATGGTATCTGCTGTAGGCAAAATATTCTTCGGGAGGATCATACGGCATCACTCCCGCATCCGGCAATAGCATGCGCGCTCGGTCGATCCCGAAAGAGCGAGATATAACATCAAGTTGCTCGCCCTTGAGTGAGCTAGGGAAGCAATCAGGAGGCAAGTTCAGAAGTTCCTGAGGACCGTATCCATCTACCAATGATCTCGGGGTGGGCCCATGACGGGCAGATCCTGGCTGAGCTGGGGGCACTGAGGAAGGCTCTTCTTTGTCCTGAGATCTCTTCTTCTCCGATCGGGTTGCCACTTTGTGAGACATTTATCTGCGAACACAAGAGAGCACGTTATTAGAACAAGGATGCAGGAATATAAAACGGAAAGTTTTCATACTCATCCGGCACCAAGTCCACTCGGCATAAAGTTCATTCGGTATTCGAACCCCCTATCCCATTCGGTAGTCCAGCCATAAAAGTTCATTCGGCAAAAGCAAAACTCACCTGGTTCGGCACTACAGTTGATTCGGCACTACAGTTGACTCGGCACTACTGTTGATTCGGCACAACAGTTGATTCGGCACTATAGATGATTCAACACTACAATTGATTCGGCAGGTAAGGGATAACGGAGACACAGGGTCCATACTTATAAGCAAACGTGGATGACCGAACCAAATGGTTCGGCGCATAGGTCCGAATGAGGATGTCCGAGCTAAAACAAAGCGCGGCACTATGCTAACATATGCCCCACTTTGGGGGGCAGACGTTGGGTGCGTTTCCACCACCACCGAACCAAGGAGAAGGAGAGCACTGCCGAACCATCTTTCCTTCAGGCACGGCCGGTCCAAACTCCACTTCCAAGCACTGCCGAACCAACTCCATCCACCTGCTACCGAACCAGCCACCCTCCATCCACTACCGGTCCAACACCACCGAACCAGATCACCAATTCAACGCCGAACCAACACAAACCAAAACCACTCCACCTACCACCGGACCAAAGTCCCGCCGAGCCAAAGTACTACCGAACCAAGGCATTGTCGAACCAAAGTTGCCAAGCCAGATTGCATCAGCCCAGGCCCACCGGCAGCTGTATACATCCAAGACCCCTGCCCCCAACCCCACTCTATAAATAGAGGGGCAGGGGTACGACAATGGGGGACAAGTTTGAGAGATCAAGCACGGAGAGGACTTTCAAACAACTTTCAGATATTTGTATCAAAGCTTTGTACTTGTAATCTAAACAAGAAAAAAGAGAAATAACATATAAAGTGGACGTAGGCACATTCTGGCTGAACCACTATAAATCTGCGTGTCATTTACAGTTTAGCCCCTGCTTTTCATATATTTGCATAAATCACCCAAATCACTAAGAACAACATAAAATCAATTAAATCATACGACTTTGAGGTGTTTGTCCATTTTTTGTGCAAACAATTATCTTTGGAAAAACTATCAACTCTATTTGTAAGCTTCGAAATTCATGAGGGTGTGTCTCATAGCCTTGAAATTGAGATTGTATTTGTGTTTGCCTTCTGCCCGGTTAAAGATTGGCATTTGAAAAGAAATCTGTACAAGCAATTATACGGGACTGGATGTAGGAGAAATCCAAACTAGTGTAAAATCCATAGTGTCATCTCTCTAACTCTTTACCTTGTTTTACTACTTTATTTTTATCTATGGTTGCATCTGTGACTGTTTGATAGTATAATTCTGTGTTGTTAATCTGTAATTTAATATTTAACTTGAAAGAAATTACTAAGATTTACATAAGATAGACAACATATTCACCCCCCTCCCTTCTAGTGTTTTATTAGCCTTAAGATCCATAATTCCGCAACCCACATTTGATGTCAGCGCACTAGGTTTTCAAAAACTCGTAATTTGATTTTTGAAAAGTTTTAATGGTTAGCAGCACTATTAGTGCATTTGTTAACACTTTTGTCAAAGGACAATCTACCGCTAGACCACCACTTTTTAGTGGCAGTAATTATACTTATTGGTCAGGTATGATGAAGATTTATTTATAATCTAATGGTTTAGATTTTGGAATATTACACAAAATGAGTACACTAAACCGCTGACTAACTTTGCGCAATGGATTGTTGACCAAAAGGCGCTTGCATGGAATAATTCTAAAGCCGTGAATATTTTATTTTGCTCACTAGATGAAAATGAATTTAATAGAGTCTCTATTTGTAAGTCTGCATATGAAATTTGGAGAACACTATAAGTTACACATGAGGGACTAGTAAAGTTAAATGGACCAAAATTTCCATATTAACTAATCAGTTTCAATTGCTTAAAATGGATCCAAATGAGTCTATTTCTGACATGTATTGAAGTGTAACGACCCACTATTTTGGACCATTCAAATCGACAATAAATCCACACATGTCTGACTTGAATAATTCAAAACAATAGATTGTTAATTTAAATTTGGCAAAACTCAGCATATACAGTAAATAAATCAATCACAGAATCACAGACACAGAGTAATACAATAATACGCAGCGGAATAGATAAAATAGTAGTTCATGAAGCTACTATATAAACATCAGAGTTAGAAATAAAATACAACAGAATATCTCAAATGCAGTGAAGTCTCCAGTACAACAGATGACCTCTCTGAACAAATCAACTAGAAAAGCTGAAAGCTGAGTCGATAGTTGGATCTCCAAGCGAAGCTCCAAACTCCAAAGGTGAGTCTCAAATGCTGTATCACTCGGTCTGACCCGAGCGTAAAGCAAAACACAAAACACTCGAGTCAGGATTAACATTCTTATATCAATAAATCCAACTCAAGTGAAATATCAACTGAAATACAAGTAACTTAAAGGATGTTTGGGATAACCATCCTCTAAGGATCTACGGAACTATCTACAAGGTGGAAATATACACTATAACACCGTGGTCATTCCAAATTAATTTATACTTCAAACCAAAATATCATTTCATTTCAAATATATCTATTTTCCAAAATAGTATATATAGGTTTAAAAATTTAAAAGTAAAGTATTTATAATTTCCTCAAGTCTCACAAATCGATTCAAATTAACTCAAATTCCAAATTCAAATTTATTCAAAGCTCAATTCATCAATTCAAATTCAGTTCTCAATAGACCATTTAATTTTTTTTATATATTTCAAGGCTTTAATATTCAATATTTTCAAAGTTAAATTTAACGGTTTCATGTAGTTCTTGATTTAACTTTATTATTATTTAATCAGGAAATATTCACTTAATAAATTCAATATCATTTAACTAGCCTTAAATTTCATTTTACTAAATATTTCCTTAAATTTATTTAAACAAGAATTATTCATTAAATTATTTAAATCAAACCCAAGTTATAAATCATATCTTAAATCTCAATTTCAATAAGTTTTCAAATCGGTTTAATTAAATAAAATTCTTTAATGAATACAATTTCAACTAAATTCAAATTATCTTCCCAACCTTAACTTATTCAAATTATTACCAAAATCTATTTTGAAATATAAATTTTATACTTAACGTATTATATGTATTAAATCCATCTTAATTAAATTAAATATCATTATTAAATCTATATATATCATTACCATTTATATATAAAAATTTAAGAATCAACATTTATTAAAACCATATATTTCTTTTCAAAACCATAGAATTTATTTCCAAAATATTTATATATGGACCAACGGTGTCTGTATATAATTTCCTATCTATGGTCAAGTGATACAGATATTTATCATTTCAATCCGTAAATTTAAATACATACGGGTAGATATCATTTCGACCCGTAAATCCCAAATTCAATTCAAATGAAAATCGTTTGGGTCTATCATTTCAACCCATAACGATTTTCTCCTATTCTAAAGTCCATTCGGGTATGTATCATTTCAACCCATAGTGAATTCTATACTAACAGGGAACTTGCAGAGTGATAACAGATAATATAAAATACAACAACAGGCATATATCATAAATAACAATATAATATAAACAACAGGATATGGTGTCATATCCCACAAATGAACAGTTACAGATAATAGCATATATAACAACTTAAATAACTACAGCAGCATATTTCAATTGTCGTTTCAATTGAAACCAAATTTAATAAATAAAAGAACGTTAATCGTGAGTGATTGCTCACCTTTCGAGGCTAGAGGATAGACAACGAAATGAGAAAGGCTACGAATCCAAGCACGAATTCCAAAGCAAGCAGTATTGGCACGAATTTGAAGGGTCAAAGCTGATAAATGGGAGTCGAAGAGAACACTTAGAATCAGTTTGATAGAAACAACAAATATATATATTATTGTTATTTCCAAGAAATCAATATTTAAATTAAAAAATATATTAAAATAACATATATTTTTATACCAAACCAAACTAAAATATATGTATACTTAATATATTATACTCTAAGATCCATCCTTATTATAAAACCCATATTAAATTTAAAACATAAACATATGAAAATTAAAATCTATATATACATACATATATATCTAAAAACCAATTCACTTTATTTCATAGTGTATACAATTTATATCATATAGCACACACACAAAAAATGAATATTTTCTTTTTCTCTCGCATGTATAAAATTTAAACCAACCCACATATACTATATATATATATATAAGCTATAAACTATACATACTAATATAACTAAACTTATACTATTATACTCGGGCAAACTTTATAATGATATATATAATACTTTAAAACATATTATATATACCCCCTTCTACATATGCATATAACCAAATATATACTTATGTAACCGATATAGGCAACAAATATATAACTCTCAAGTCGAAAGCAAATGGTGTGATATAGTGTAACATATCATAATATAGTAAATGTAGTAAAACACTGTATATATACTATACGAATAACATTTCCCCTTAAACAACATTTATATAGTCAACTATGTGCAGACCACATGCATTTATATGAGCAACATATGTGCAGACATTTTGCGAAATATGAAATAACTACATACGACTTATAGGTATAAACTAAAACATATAGAACTGATCGGTTATACACTTTATAAAACTAATATATAACTTAAATAACTTTCATACCTTATAATATATATATATAAACTAATATAACTTATAAAATATATGTTCGTATTAACTTGATGTGCGTAACGGGTTAAATATATAGAAACTAATGTATTATATATATAAAGTAAAAGCACGCAACATAAAGTATAAGTTTCATATACGATTCACATATTATAAACAACTTACTTATGTAATATATGTAAACTAACCCATGAACAGACCGAATGAAGATATGTGGTGCAACATCTATTTCAATTTATTAATCACAAAGCATATTATATATACTCTAAACCCAACTCACCAGGATGCTTGAAATCTCGTTTAAAATAAATATACGTATAAATCTATGTTTTGACAAACTTTATAAGACTCGGGTATATCTATATACATATATATGTAGATTTAAGATTTTCCAAGCAACAGAGATAAATGAAACAATATATATATCACCTTTACATATATAGCTGCGCGAGACGTAGGCTGTAGGGTAGTCTTACAGGGAAGCACGGCTAGTGCGAGCTCGGCGGTTCAAAGTGGAGGAGAAGGAGCTGCTTGCTGGGGAGGTGGAGTTCATCGGCAAGGTGGTCGGGATGCCAAGGTCTTTGGGAGAGTGGAGCAGATGCAAGGGCGAGAGAGGGTGCTAGAGCAGCGGCTAAGGGATGTGGTGATTGGTGGCTGCAAGGGAGGAAGAGGTGCGGTTGCTCGACAGCATGGTGGAGGGGCTTTGGGTCACGGGTTGAGGCGGGGTTGTTACGGTGGCTAGAGGCGTTCGGGTAGTGGAGTGAGGCTCGGGATGGAAAGGAGCAGATCGGCTGCAAGGTGAGGGGATGGGTATGAAATATAAAAAACGGGAATAAGAAAGAGCAGGCAACAGAACTTCTTTTTTTTTTCTTTTTGAACGGCAGAGCGAACAAGGGATGGGAAATGAATCATCGTTTATATTTTATAACAGAAGGAGGGGCAAAAGAAACGTTCCACCGTAAATATAGATACTGATGTCAGCTGACCATTGAATCGATAAAGAAAATTATTAAAGCAATTAATGGGCTGATTGGTCAGCACGTTTCAAATTTGAAAAGGCACGGGAAGTAACGGTTGAAATTTATGGTACCGATACGACGAATAATTTATTATATCCGTCTCGTACCGGACCTCAAAATACAGAAATAAATATACCGCAGAGATCAGCACGACGAGACGATCAAAATGGTATGCAGATGTCAGTGGTAAGATTATCCTATCAAAAGTCGATAATCGGTACTGATATACGTTGCTATTCCGTACGGAAAAATCCAAACGGAGCTAGAAACGTCCGGATTTCGCGAAACGAATTTCGCAGTCTTATTCAGAGTATTCTAAATAAATTTCTCATGTTGACATATTTAGGTTTTGGAAAACTTTTAAATTCAACAGTTATTAACTGATTTAAATTGAAATAAAATTTCACATGAAAATAAACTTCAATATTATCATATGAGAATTTACCGGTTGCTATGTTTAAATAGACGTATTCCAAATAATAAATTTTTAATTCCAAATTTTATTATTTAAAATTTCACAAAATTTCAATTAATTAAATAAATAAAATCACTAAAATTTTGGGTCGTTATACTCTCCCCCACTCAAAACTTTTCGTCCCCGAAAAGGAAGGAGGTAGGAGAATAGAACAACCAGAAATAGAAGTAGATTGAAAGTCAAGATTAAACAATTAATTTGAGACTATATAAAATTTTACTTGAAATATTCATTTGAAAACTTCATTTGAAATTCAATTTTCTTTAATACTTTAATATTGTTTTTTTTTTCAAACCCATTTGTAAAATTTTCTTGCTTCCTTTATAAATACCATCTATATGTTTAAATAACACCTTTATAAATATATGTAAACTATTTGAAAACAATTATTTACATCCTTAGTTATATTTACGAAGAAGCTATTGAAAACATTAAATCTATTATTCATAAATTTATTAATTTATCTCAAGATACTTTCAAAACATTATTAATAAATCAATAATCATTTCTTTAAATATGTTTTAATTTATTAATAACTTCTAAAATATTTATAACACTAAAATTTTCTATTAAACCATGTAGTATATAAATAAACAATATTTAAAAGAGATATAGTCAACAAGGAAAAGAAGGAGGATTTGGAAAACAGAATATAGGTGAATAAATAAAGCTGAGCAGATAAGGTAGATTCAAAAGAGTAGTATCGGGCATGAATAATTTATTCAAACCATTAGAATTTCAATATCAAATATTAATATAGAATTCCTTTGTTGAAAATACCTTTATAATAAAATACTTTTATAACGAAACAAATTTCTTTTCGAAAATACTTTTATAGCTTGATGTTTCAACAAGTTTATCCTCGTTCCTACAGACTCTGGCAGTGCGTTGATCAGGCGCAAAGCTAGAATTCTCCAAGTACTTAGTAGACTTGTTTCAACACCCAGTGAAAATACTGGAAAAACATTTAAAAACAGATATGGAAAGTACAATCCAAACAAAAACAAACAAAACCTTTGTCTAACCATGGTTCGCAGATACACAATGGTTACGCCTAGTTCCCCCAGGAAACAATCCATATCCGTAAGCTTTCTCAACCCTGCGAGTTACGCCATGATGACTAGTAGAGTGCAGGATACACAATGGTTACGCCTGGATCTCCCAGGAAACAATCCGTACCCCTAGGCAAGACTCGGCCAGGCATTTGCGCTACTATTCACGACCTACACAGATTGCAAGATACACAATGGTTACGCCTGGATCCCCCAGGAAACAATCCGTACCCCTAGGCAAGACTCAGCCAGGCAGTTGCGCTATGCATCCGCGCTCGTAAGACCATGGGTAATGCCATGGAATTTGATGGAAACTCGAGTATCATATCCGGAAAACCAAAAATCAGAGAAATATCGATAGAATGAATCCACAATGTGGCCACAAAGCGGATATCAAGCAGAAGGCACTTTCCATATCTTTACTTCGAAAATATGTATCATATAGTACCTTTTCAAATCACTTTCAAATATCATACTTATATAAAGTACATTATATATAAGATTTCATTTTCAAATCAAATACTTTTCAAAATCAATAGTATATCAAATCACACTTATATAGGCTTCAATTATATAAGATTTCACTTTTCAAATTGAGTACCTTTTCAAATCCATAGTTTTCGAATCAACATCATACTTATACAAACCAAATTTTATATAAGTTCGATAACTCCCAAATCAAGTATTTAAATGAGGTTCTCAATTCAATTCGTTTCAATATCAGTTCAGTTTCAGAATCATATACAATCCCACAAAATTATTTCATCTTAATTTAAATTTCTTTTAGTTTTAAAGTTTCCAACATAATAAATTTAGAAAATAAATCCAAATTTCCAAATCAATATAATTTAAGTCAACCAATTCATTTCCAAAATCAAATGTTTTCAAAATCATCTTATACTTACATAAGGTCCATCTTATATGAGGATCAAATTTTACAAAATATATTTTCGCTGTATGAAAAGCCATATGGGATTGAATATCTTTGCTTTTATGGGTTATATATCTTTGTAATTTAAATTGGAAACTTTCTTTTAGTAAGCAAAGATATTCTAACTCGACAGCTTTCAATTTCAGCATCAAAATATATCAATGATATTAGAATATAAGATGTACATACGTCATCATTTCGCAGAATCACATTTGATCGCTCGCTCGATCACACAAGTTCGCTTTCGAACTAGTATTGTCCATTCGACTTCCCTAATGCGGATTTCGATATAGTTTCTCGACTAGAAGCCATCAGTCTCCTTGCATAGCCATATACCATGATAGAGAATTCTAGAATTTAGCCCAAAATCCATATCAAATATTCGCCATCAAGAATCGAATGAAAAATCCTAACACGAAATGGTGTAATTCACCTCGAACTTGTGTACTCAAACCTGGATCAAATTAATTATGCGAATAAAACAGCATATGTACAACTTATATATTTATTCTAACTTGTTAAATATATAGTTTCATAAAGATGTTACTAAGTAAAAATATTTAAACTATATTTTATTCAAAATATTTTGAAGACCAAATTCTTTTCAAAACATTTCAGATCTAAATTTCATATTAGAAAATTTCAAATTGCCTTATTCATTTACTTAACAAAACAGTTTCAACTTATTTAAATCATATTACTTCATACTTAAACATTCAAAACAAACTTATATACTTTATCAAAATACTTTTCAAAATTTCTTGGCTTTGAAAAGTTAACCTTGATTTGTAAGTGCTCGAACCTTCAAAAAAAGTTGAAGAAATCATTTTCAAATTCAAAACTTGGAAATCAGTAACAAATCAGTAAATCAATTTTAATAGATAGGGTTATATCAAATCCGAAACTCGAGGACTGAACCCCGGCTTACTTCAAATCGTTTCAAATACATATACAAATATCTTTCGAATATCAAATCATACTTCAAAATTTTGAAATCAAAATTGGTTTCGCAAAAAAAATCACTCGCGTAGTAATGCTACTAAAAAGGCCTTTCCCTCACTCTGAAACTCGAAAATCAATGTCGATGATGCGTGCACTCATCACCGGAATTATTTTCCAGCGACATAAGTGAGTTCTGGACTTCTACTTTCTCAAACTTCTTTTGAAATTTCTTCGAAACTCATTAAAATCATTTGAAACATTTCTTTTCCGGAAAATATTTTTAAATCATATTATTATTATATATTTCAAAATCTTAAAACCAATTTCAAAACACCGGAGTTCAATTCTCGAATTTCAAATTTAAAATCCTTCAGTTATAAATCATTTTTAGATAAATCAAATTTCTTATATAATTTTTCAAAATTACAAATCCTTTCGAAACCTCAAATTCTCATTTTAAAAAGGTTTATAATCTTTATCGAAAACATTTCACCTTTATATATAGAATATAATAATTTCGATATATAAAACAATTTCTAAAATATAAACAAACCCGATTTTTCAAAAGTTGATTTAAGAATGGATTTCAAACAAAGATAGAGATTCAAATTAGAGGAACTCTTAATCAAATAGAATTATAATTCGAAGATAAGCTCGAACGAAGATGAGATAATTAAACTTCAAAATAGAAGATGAATATACTTATATAAATCGCGGGCGACCTTAACCGGGTCAACCGTGACTTCAAGGATATAATCGATGCGGAAATCTAAGGCAAATCGACATTCGATCGCCAGAGATAGAATTCGGCATATCAAGAGATAGTAGCATCTAAACCGAGTGATATATAAATCTTCGGTGAATCAATGTCAATTGTAAAGGAGTTTCACCCCTTTACAAAACATTCAAAGATCGGCGGGATCGCCTATTCTTATAGAGATCATTCGAAGTGGAGTTATGGGATACTCCAGAATCAAAAGAATACCAATAGAGAGAGACAAGAATGAATTTTGGAACCGTAGGGAACGTTCCAAAGTTCAAAGGAAATCGAGTCAAAAGGAAGAGATTAAACTCGAACGAAAGTGATTCTGTAAATAAATTTACAATATATGCTAAGTTTCGCCTAGAGCCAAAGCTCTGATACCAACTGTAACGACCCACTATTTTGGACCATTCAAATCGACAATAAATCCACACATGTCTGACTTGAATAATTCAAAACAATAGATTGTTAATTTAAATTTGACAAAACTCAGCATATACAGTAAATAAATCAATCACAGAATCACAGACATAGAGTAATACAATAATACGCAGCGGAATAGATAAAATAGTAGTTCATGAAGCTACTATATAAACATCAGAGTTAGAAATAAAATACAACAGAATATCTCAAATGCAATGAAGTCTCCAGTACAACAGATGACCTCTCTGAACAAATCAACTAGAAAAGCTGAAAGCTGAGTCGATAGTTGGATCTCCAAGTGAAGCTCCAAACTCCAAAGGTGAGTCTCAAATGTTGTATCACTCGGCCTGACCCGAGCGTAAAGCAAAACACAAAACACTCGAGTCAGGATTAACATTCTTATATCAATAAATCCAACTCAAGTGAAATATCAACTGAAATACAAGTAACTTAAAGGATGTTTGGGATAACCATCCTCTAAGGATCTGCGGAACTATCTACAAGCTGGAAATATACACTATAACACCGTGGTCATTCCAAATTAATTTATACTTCAAACCAAAATATCATTTCATTTCAAATATATCTATTTTCAAAAATAGTATATATAGGTTTAAAAATTTAAAAGTAAAGTATTTATAATTTCCTCAAGTCTCACAAATCGATTCAAATTAACTCAAATTCCAAATTCAAATTTATTAAAAGCTCAATTCATCAATTCAAATTCAGTTCTCAATAGACCATTTAATTTTTTTTTATATATTTCAAGGCTTTAATATTCAATATTTTCAAAGTTAAATTTAACGGTTTCATGTAGTTCTTGATTTAACTTTATTATTATTTAATCAGGAAATATTCACTTAATAAATTCAATATCATTTAACTAGCCTTAAATTTCATTTTACTAAATATTTCCTTAAATTTATTTAAACAAGAATTATTCATTAAATTATTTAAATCAAACCCAAGTTATAAATCATATCTTAAATCTCAATTTCAATAAGTTTTCAAATCGGTTTAATTAAATAAAATTCTTTAATGAATACAATTTCAACTAAATTCAAATTATCTTCCCAACCTTAACTTATTCAAATTATTACCAAAATCTATTTTGAAATATAAATTTTATACTTAACGTATTATATGTATTAAATCCATCTTAATTAAATTAAATATCATTATTAAATCTATATATATCATTACCATTTATATATAAAAATTTAAGAATCAACATTTATTAAAACCATATATTTCTTTTCAAAACCATAGAATTTATTTCCAAAATATTTATATATGGACCAACGGTGTCTGTATATAATTTCCTATCTATGGTCAAGTGATACGGATATTTATCATTTCAATCCGTAAATTTAAATACATACGGGTAGATATCATTTCGACCCGTAAATCCCAAATTCAATTCAAATGAAAATCGTTTGGGTCTATCATTTCAACCCATAACGATTTTCTCCTATTCTAAAGTCCGTTCGGGTATGTATCATTTCAACCCATAGTGAATTCTATACTAACAGGGAACTTGCAGAGTGATAACAGATAATATAAAATACAACAACAGGCATATATCATAAATAACAATATAATATAAACAACAGGATATGGTGTCATATCCCACAAATGAACAGTTACAGATAATAGCATATATAACAACTTAAATAACTACAGCAGCATATTTCAATTGTCGTTTCAATTGAAACCAAATTTAATAAATAAAAGAACGTTAATCGTGAGTGATTGCTCACCTTTCGAGGCTAGAGGATAGACAACGAAATGAGATAGGCTACGAATCCAAGCACGAATTCCAAAGCAAGCAGTATTGGCACGAATTTGAAGGGTCAAAGCTGATAAATGGGAGTCGAAGAGAACACTTAGAATCAGTTTGATAGAAACAACAAATATATATATTATTGTTATTTCCAAGAAATCAATATTTAAATTAAAACAAATATTAAAATAACATATATTTTTATACCAAATCAAACTCAAATATATGTATACTTAATATATTATACTCTATGATCCATCCTTATTATAAAACCCATATTAAATTTAAAACATAAACATATGAAAATCAAAATCTATATATACATACATATATATCTAAACACCAATTCACTTTATTTCATAGTATATACAATTTATATCATACGACACACACAAAAAATGGATATTTTCTTTTTCTCTCGCATGTATAAAATTTAAACCAACCCACATGTACTATATATATATAAGCTATAAAATATACATACTAATATAACTAAACTTATACTATTATACTCGGGCAAACTTTATAATGATATATATAGTACTTTAAAACATATTATATATACCCCCTTCTACATATGCATATAACCAAATATATACTTATGTAACCGATATAGGCAACAAATATATAACTCTCAGGTCGAAAGCAAATGGTGTGATATAGTGTAACATATCATAATATAGTAAATGTAGTAAAACACTATATATATACTATACGAATAACATTTCCCCTTAAACAACATTTATATAGTCAACTATGTGCAGACCACATGCATTTATATGAGAAACATATGTGCATACATTTTGCGAAATATGAAATAACTACATCCGACTTATAGGTATAAACTAAAACATATAGAACTGATCGGTTATACACTTTATAAAACTAATATATAACTTAAATAACTTTCATACTTTATAATATATATATATATATATATAAACTAATATAACTTATAAAATATATGTTCGTATTAACTTGATGTGCGTAACGGGTTAAATATATAGAAACTAATGTATTATATATATAAAGTAAAAGCACGCAACATAAAGTATAAGTTTCATATACGATTCACATATTATAAACAACTTACTTATGTAATATCTGTAAACTAACCCATGAACAGACCGAATGCAGATATGTGGTGCAACATCTATTTCAATTTATTAATCACAAAGCATATTATATATACTCTAAACCCAACTCACCATGATGCTTGAAATCTCGTTTAAAATAAATATACGTATAAATCTATGTTTTGACAAACTTTATAAGACTCGGGTATATCTATATACAGATATATGTAGATTAAAGATTTTCTAAGCAACCGAGATAAATGAAACAATATATATATCACCTTTACATATATAGCTGCACGAGACGTAGGCTGTAGGGTAGTCTTACAGGGAAGCACGGCGAGTGCAAGCTCGGCGGTTCAAAGTGGAGGAGAAGGAGCTGCTTGCTGGGGAGGTGGAGTTCGTCGGCAAGGTGGTCGAGCTGCCAAGGTCTTTGGGAGAGTGGAGCAGATGCAAGGGCGAGAGTGGGTGCTAGAGCAGCGACTAAGGGATGTGGTGATTGGTGGCTGCAAGGGAGGAAGAGGTGCGGTTGCTCGACAGCATGGTGGAGGGGCTTTGGGTCACGGGTTGAGGCGGGGTTGTTATGGTGGCTAGAGGCGTTCGGGTAGTGGAGTGAGGCTCGGGGATGGAAAGGAGCAGATCGGCTGCAAGGTGAGGGGATGGGTAGGAAATATAAAGAAACGGGAATAAGAAAGAGCAGGCAACAGAACTTCTCTTTTTTTTTCTCTTTGAACGGCAGAGCGAACAAGGGATAGGAAATGAATCATCGTTTATATTTTATAACAGAAGGAGGGGCAAAAGAAACGTTCCACCATAAATATAGATACTGATGTCAGCTGACCATTGAATCGATAAAGAAAATTATTAAAGCAATTAATGGGCTGATTGGTCAGCACGTTTCAAATTTGAAAAGGCACGGGAAATAACGGTTGAAATTTATGGTACCGATACGACGAACAGTTTATTATATCCGTCGCGTACCGGACCTCAAAATACAGAAATAAATATACCACAGAGATCAGCACGACGAGACGATCAAAATGGTATGCAGATGTCAGTGGTAAGATTATCCTATCAAATGCCGATAATCGGTACTGATATACGTTGCTATTCCGTACGGAAAAATCCAAACGGAGCTAGAAACGTCCGGATTTCGCGAAACGAATTTCGCAGTCTTATTCAGAGTATTCTAAATAAATTTCTCATGTTGACATATTTAGGTTTCGGAAAACTTTTAAATTCAACAGTTATTAACTGATTTAAATTGAAATAAAATTTCACATGAAAATAAACTTCAATATTATCATATGAGAATTTACCGGTTGCTATGTTTAAATAGACGTATTCCAAATAATAAATTTTTAATTCCAAATTTTATTATTTAAAATTTCACAAAATTTCAATTAATTAAATAAATAAAATCACTAAAATTTTGGGTCGTTATATGAAGATTCAATATATAGTGCATTTTTTTGTAGCATTAGGTAAAAACTTTTGTAAGTAGGAACAAGTTAGAAAAATAATCAATTCACTCTCTTTATAGTGGGATCAAAAGACACTAGCAATTGAAGAGACTAATGACATTAGTACTTTAAAAATTAAAGAGTTAACAAGCAATTTATTGTCCAATGAAGTACAATTGCAGAGCAGAAGAGAAAGCAAGGCAACAGGAAAAAATTCATCGCTATCAATGAAAACTGACGATCAGGATTCAGATGATGACAATGATGAAGAAATTTCTTTCATGACCAAAATATTTAGAAAGTTCCTGAAGTATGGTTCGTCCGAGTGGTTAGTAGTGCCATCCGGATTGACTAATGCATCTGCTTTCTTTGTGGACTTGATGAACCGGGTATTCCGAGAGCACTTGGATAGGTTCATATTGGTATTCATCGACGATATTTTGATATATTCTAAGGATGAAAGAGACCACAAGGTTCATCTTAGAATAATGCTAGAGACGCTGAGGCAGCGTCAGCTAAAAGCGAAGTTTTCTAAGTGTTATTTTTGGAAAAGAGAAGGGAAGTTTCTTTGTCATGTTGTCTTAGAAGAAAGGTCATTTATTGATCCAGCCAAGATATAGGCTGTAAATAGTTGGAAGAGACCCGAGATGGTGATTGAGATAAGAAGTTTTCTTAGACTAGCTGGCTATTACCGAAGATTTATCAAGGATTTCTCGCGAATAGCAACACCTCTGACTAAACTAACTAGAAAGGATGTAAAATTTATTTGGTCAAAT
Organism: Allium fistulosum; assembly: GCA_030737815.1. Taxonomy (NCBI): domain Eukaryota; kingdom Viridiplantae; phylum Streptophyta; class Magnoliopsida; order Asparagales; family Amaryllidaceae; genus Allium; species Allium fistulosum. Next base: position 460,536,180 of record CM060902.1, read on the forward strand.
AAATGTGAGGAAGCATTCCTTAAGTTGAAACGTTTGTTAACCAACATGTCCGTGTTAGTTGTTCAGATGGAAATCAGGATTTAGTGGTGTATACTGATGTGTGTGGAACTGGATTAGGAGTTGTGCTGATGTAGAGAGGTAAAGTAATTGTCTATGCTTCTCGGCAGCTCAGACCACATGAAGTTAGATATCCAACTCTTGATTTGGAGTTGGCAGCGATGATTTTTGCATTGAAAGTGTAGAGACACTACCTTCTAGAAGAACGATTCAAGTTGTATATGGATCATAAGTCTTTGAGGTATCTATTCTCTCAAAAAGAGTTAAATATGAGACAACAGAGGTGGCTAGAGTTTTTAGCACCTTATGATTTTGGTATAGAGTATACGCTAGGGAAAGAAAATAAAGTTGCAGATGCACTTAGCAGGAAACATCAGACTGTGATGTTAGCTATGTTGGTAGAATGGAAGTATCTGGAGGCATTGATTACTTATGGTGTGCAGTTAAGACCGACTACTAATTCTAGTCAAAGTACAGCCATATTACCTTGCTTGGAAGTTCGACTAATGTTGATCGAAAGGATACTTCTAAGAAAAAAGATGATCCATTGTTAGTCGAAAATATTAGAAGATTGGAAGTGGAATTGAGATCAATGATCTAAAGGATTTTAGTCTGGACCAGAGGGGATGGTTAAGAAAGAAGGAATGATTATGTGTTTCGAATGTTGGAAACCTAAGGAGGGAAGTTCTTATGGAGTGTCATCAATTAAAGTTTACGATTCATCCTAGGGTAACCAAGATGTATCAGGATATGAAGAGAAGTTTATTTTTGAAAGGTATGAAGAGGGATGTAGGCTTATGGGTGAAGCAATATGCAAATTGCCAGCAATTGAAATATGAACATCAAAAGCCAAGTGGATTGCTTCAGCCTTTGGATATACCGGTTTGGAAATGGGATTCGATATCCATGGATTTTATTCACGGGTTATCGAGGTCGAACAGGGGAAATGAAAGCATATGGGTTGTGATTGTTATCCAGCCTTTTGACCAGGCAATGTTTGAACAGACTGGATGGATTAAACTCAGGGTTACCGAGGTTGGAAGCCTAGAGAGATAGCCCAAAAATCCAAAATCCAAGCATAGATGGGATTGCAAGGTCAAAGCTAAAACAATCCAAACCAAGACAAGCACAAATGCGCCCAAGTTAGGGGTCAGTATCGACCTCGCCCTGTAGGTCGGTACCAAGTCCATTTCCACCTCAAGTGGATCCCATCTTCTGCCTATGCGCTCTACAAGATGCCTTGAGTCTATTCCCAAAGTCGTTTTGTTGAATCAATGCAATTCTCTATCAATCCCCACGAACACTTGAAACTTCAAATTTGTCTTCCACAACTCCATCATTTGGACTTGGAAACAAGCTAATATTGGTGCAAACAACTATGCAATCTCGAAGCTAACCACAATTCGAGCCAAGATGAAGAGAAGAGGACAACCATTTTGGCCAAGATTAGGGGTCTATATCGATTCCTACCTAGGGTTCGGTATCCACTCCTGCAAGCTGATGATATGGCATCTATTTTCTTGGAAGAATTGGTCTAAATTGTGTACAACGGCTAGGAAATATTTTATGCGAGATATTAGGCTCTCTGCCTCTATAAATAGGAAGGTATGGTTCAGTTTTGGTCTTTTGGCTCTAGTTCTATTCTAAGCTATATTCTTGTAATTCTAAAAATCTAAGTGTCGGAGTTGTACCGACCCCTAAGAACTTCTGCCTCCAAGTCAGAAACAAGTAATAAAATATTAAAGTGGACGTAGGCCTTGCTTTGCCAAACCACTATAAATTGTTGTGTGCTCTCTTTTCCTCATTTTTCATTTACATTCTTTATATTTTATTCTCTACTTAAATCTTTGGGTGTTTGCATCATTTTTGGTTCAAACAGTGGTGGATAGATTAACCAAGAGTGTCCATTTCATTCCCGTTAAGTCTACCAGGACGACATCTGTATTGGCTAAGTTGTTTATGAAGAACATAGTTAGACCGCATGGAATTCCTAGAAGTATAGTCAGTGACAGAGATGCATTGTTCATTAGTGAATTCTGGAAGAGTCTAAAGGAGGTATTATGTACAAAGCTTAAGATGAGTACCGCTTATCACCTACAGATGGATGGGCAGACAGAGGGAGTCAATAAGGTAATTGAAGATTTGTTGAGAGCTTGTGTACTAGATTTTGGTGGGTCGTGGGAAGACCATTTGCATTTGGTTGAGTTTTCCTATAATAATATTTATTAGACAAGTATAGGAATGAGGCCTTTCAAAGCTTTGTATGAACACTGGCATGCTGGTTAGAGACCAGAGATAGATTGGTCCTTGGTCCAGATATGGTATGAGAAGCTATAGAGAAGATTGAGTTAATCCATGATAGGATGAGAGAAGCTCAGTCTAGGCAGAAAAGTTACGCAGATAAGAGGCGTAAGGATCTTGAGTTCTTAGTTGGAGATAGATTTTTTATTAAAGTATCACTGATGAAGGGTGTGGTATGATTTGGAAAGTCAGGGAAACTGGCATTGAGATATGTTGCACTATTTCCTATTATAAAGAAGATAGGAAAGCTCACATACCGAGCAGAGTTATCAAGCAGTTTGGCAGGAGTTCATAATGTGTTTCATGTTTCTCATCTTCAGAAGTGTGCAAGATCCAGAGACTACTATTGCTCCGACGGCATTGAAAGATTTAATAGTAGAACCAGATCCAACTTTTGTGAGACAACCAGTTCGAGTTGTAGCGAGAGATGAGAACAAGTTAAGGAACAAGACAGTCGGATTAGTGAATGTCCAATGGAGTGACAACGAGAAAGACTGTATTTGGGAGACAAAGGACATGATTAGAGATACTTATCCTGAGTTGTTATGATGGTATATTATATATTTGTTGTATATAGACTTAGTAGCTGGTAGGATATACTAGCATTGTTTGCATGTTTGATATGCTTGTTTGTAGTCCTTACTGAATTTCGAGGATGAAATTCTTTAAGATGGGAGCCTATAACACCCTTTTTTTAGTTAAACATTATTCAAGACATTTAATTGGATAGATTAAATAGAATAATGTAAATGGTTAAGAAGAATGGGATTTGAAACTTAATAAGGCCATGCCTTAATAAACTAATAAGATTGTTTTGGAAAACTAAACATATAAGAGAAAATATGAGGAGCGCAAAATAGGTAGATCCATCTTTATTCCTTAAACCCTCTCCCCTTCATATCATTCTCACTTTACTCATATAAAAAAATCAAAAGAAAAATATAAGGAGGCCAGCCATTGATCAACCCAGGGAGGGCGAAATCAAAGTTGATACACAAATTAAAGCTTAGGGATTCAAGAGCTAAACCAAATCTCAACTCCAACAAGTAATTTTAAGGTGAATAATACAAGAATCATCTCTTTTGATTATCTCGAATTCAGTTATGGATAGTAACCAAATTATTATTGTTTGTTTTGCCAAAGTGTAGTTGTTTAATCATTGTTTGGATAAAATAATGGTTATTGAAATTTTTATGGAATTATTTAAATGGGTTTCTAGGGTAAAACCTAAGATTTTAATCTCTAAATGCTTTGATTTTCTGATATGTTGTAAAAGACATTATTTTGGAGATGAGTTTTTAATTTCATAATTTTCCAAGTTATATAGGTTATTTTGTGAATTTCCTAAAGAGGAAATAGTATCATTTCAGGTATTATTTATTTAAAATAATTAAATATAGAATTTTGGCTTCAAAATTTTTATATGATAAAGAGAAGAATATTCTCTAATTTCTATGAATTTTTGGGATTTTTCCCAAGCGATTTCAATTTATTGTGAATTTATTATGCTAGATAAGCATTTAAAAGGATAATTAATTAAAGATATTAATTAACTATTTTAAATATGTTTTGGAACTTGAAATTTTAGTGCGGCAGAAATTCTAAAAAGGATTGTAAAGAAATTGCTTTATCCAATAGAAATTGGACTAGAATAGGATTTGGTGAATTTTTTTTGCTTAAAGTAGCAATAAACAGTTTTCTTAAGAATTACGATAATGTCATGCGACCATACTCGTCGAGCTTAATGATGAGGTCGCATCATTGAATATCGACCTCAATGAAGGAGGATGCACATGATAGCTACCTAAGTATCTATGGAGTGATTCCTTCGACATCAAAGTGAACAATGGGGGAAATAGATGATGGGCGGCATAGTGTCTTCGTGATTCATCTTAGCATTTTAAAAGCTTAATGTCAACGTCGATGACATCGCATGTCTTCATCGCTGTTTTCAATGATGTCATACCTAATCACTTCGACTGTTTTCAATACTTAGGCAATGATGCCGCCCATTATGTCTTCGACCTATATACCAAGCAGCATAGTATCCAAGTAAGTTAAATAAAAGGTTTTATTAAGACGTTGAGGGTCTTCTGGTCGATGTGCATCAAGGTCGCTGACCTTATGTTTTAGTGTTGATGCCTCTTGGCCATGACGTTGCACTTCATCTTTTCAATGCATAAGAAGCTTGCTTTTATTAAAATAGTTTTAAAGGGGCGAAGAGGCTTAGGTTTCAAGAGGGTCGATGACCCTATAACTTCGGCAGATAGCCATATAACTCATAAAAGTTAAAGTTTTGTTTTTATAGGTAGATAGCCTATAATTTATGGAAGTCGACAACGTCATCTTCGACATGAATTTATACTTAAAATTTTAAAGTTTCGTTTCACCTTAGGTAGAGGTCAATGAGGTATAGCGGCTTGAATGTTGCCTATCTTCATTAAAGGCGGAGAACCTTATGTTTTCTATTTCGATGAAGTCATTGGGGATACCAATTCTATTTTAAATTATAAACTTCGACGTCGTCATTGGGGATCCTAATATCATTTTAAACTGTACACTTTGACACTATCATTGGCGACACCAATGTGGATGACCTTCGACATTGATTTAAATTTAAATTGATTAATGTAGTGAGCCAAATGTTAGACTATAAACCTTGGGGATACCATTGATATTTTAAATGAGTTCAATATTGATCATTTGGGGATACCAATATATGTCATTTTGAAATGTTATAACTTTAAGGTGGGATAACCTAATTGGGGACACCAATGAATCAAAGTTAATCATCTGGGTAACATGATAAAATTGTTAAATGAAGGGTTCATAGTCATCCTACGAGAATTATAGGATGTGATATGGATAGTCCACATGATGTTGGAGATGGGTAGTCTCTATAAGGAAAATGAAGGGTTCATAATGTAACGCCCCACTCTAAGACCCACTGTAACAAAGAGTATTACGGGAGTAATACCGTCTGTTAAAGCGGAGAATAGAGTATAGTGGGAGCGACCATTTATAATCAAGCTATAACTATCTACCGAATACGTCGAAAGGTGGAATCTATTTAAATTTTTCTCTCGGGTGGTTCGACATATTCGGTAAATACTTATAACGAAATTACAAATGGCTAAAGATCTATCATAATAAGCATAGTAATAAATGATAAAACATCACAGAACAGAATCACATCACAGACATAAAATCCCAGAACAATACATCATCAATACAGATCCAAATACCATAAGTGGGTACAAAGCCACTGCTCACACATGTGAGTCAAAAATATGTACATATCAAAGTCTGAATAATAACAGAGTAGCGGAATAGTGGACAAATAAAAACGCTATCTATCAGCATAGCAGATAATGTCCAAGCGGAAGCACAGAAGCTAAGTCTAGAGACCTAACATGAAACAACTCGGTCTGACCCGAGCGAAAACACTCGGGTCAGGCTAGCTAAACAATCAGTAATAACTGAGATATATAATAATGTGGTACATAAATAAAACAGTACTTATCCAAAGAGAAGTATATTATGAAACACATGAATATAATGACGATCCCTAATCATCAATAAACAATAAAAATCTCCAAAGAGAAATCAACACCAAAGTGTATAATAAATAAAATCGCCTCATATCATCGGCGTAGCCAAAGCTATAAAAAGATGCCCATAGGCAATAATCCCAAGAGTGACCAGAGTCTGTAATCAATGCCCAAGCAAAGATCGATGCTCCAAAGAGCAATGGGGATATACTAAAAAGTCAGTGAAATCCAACACTGAAAAGCAGTGTCCAGAGACACTGTGAATCCACAAGGCAATCGCACTTACATCGTATGGTTCCATAGAACCAACACTGAATGGCGGTACTCGAATGGATATAAAAATCATCAAATAATACCAATATTGCACGTGCACCGACCAGAGTCGTTGTTGCCAAGTACTGTAGAGTTGTGATCGATCACTCGCACAGATGCGGAACGCGCGAGACGGCGAGATCCTTCCCAGAAGGATAAAGGCCCAATGGCGCACGCCGAAAAATAAACTGCTCCATAGAGCAGGTGTCCAGAGACGGTTGCCCAGAGGCGTGGTGACCCAGAAGTCCAGTACTGGCCGCCTAGAGGCTAATGTGTCACTAACTTCTTGGAGAGGAACCCGTAAAGTGTTAACAATGAGTCTCATACCCCACGTTCGCACTAAACGGTTTACTAACCAATAGCAAGCTCACACTCCAAACAATAAAAAGTCCACCTCGTATCATCGGTAAACTAGACCCAAAGGTCAAAACGATCAATCGAATAGGTCGGGGATTAACCGGAAAGAAAATACACACGGTTCCATAAGCCGGAGATTTCCTAATCGTTTAATCACCTTTACACTTCGTTCGACGTGCTAAAAAGTGAGTGTGAGATTTTTATTATAGAAAATAATGGTGCGAAACGGATTTATAATTGATTTTTAAATCACTTTAAAACGGCTTTTGAAAACTCTCCTATTATGGAGTAATTAATTTAATAATTAAAAATAATATTATATAATAATTTCTAAAGCCATTTAGGAGTGAAAAATCTTTTGAAAATGATTCATAAAACCCGTGTACGAAATTTAGAGACAGATCTCAAAGAAATCAATAAAACCAGAAAATCACTGAAAAATATTCTAAGTGTTTGTAAACATTCAAAAACAGCTGCGAACCCAAGTTCGGCAATTTATTTGGACCAGCAAACAGTGTCCAAATGTCATGAAAATTTGCAGGCATGTAGTCCAACATCCCTACTTTAAGATGAAAAAAGAATTTCTGGATTCCGAGTTGAGACGAAGTGGCAGCGACGTCTCAAAGTTGGACCCAGAACAAGATTCACACTGTTTACCAACAGCGACCAGAGTTCAACTTCGAGACGAAATTCGAAGTACCAAACGAACTCCGATGTTGCCCAAATTTTCCAGAGATGGAGTTCGAAACTCCACCTTTCCAACGAGACCAAAAACGTCGAATTTTGACTTTGGATGCGATCGTGGCGGCATCGCGAAGTGGAGGAAAAAAAAATCTGAAAACAGGATTGAACAATTTTTTTTTATTGGACGCGGGCCCCGGCCCACGTCAGCCTGCCCCAGCCCAGCCTGGGTTGGGGAAGTAACAAGCCCCAGCCCTGGTGGGCTGGGGTTCAGTTAAACCCCAGCCTGCCCGAGCTGGGGAACAGCCCAGCCCGCGTGGGCTGGAGAGGCAGCCCAGCCCGTGCGGGCTGGGTGCTTACAGCCCCAGCCCGCCTAGGCTGGGGAGCAGCCCAGCCCGTGCGGGCTGGGTGCTTACAGCCCCAGCCCATGCGGGCTGGGGAGCAGGGGGGATGTGTGCCAGCCCACTAAGGGCTGGCCTGCTGTGCCTGGGTGTAACCCAGGCCTGTTTTGGGCTTTCAGCCCCTGTTTTCAGCCTGTTTTAAATTCCAGCCAGCAATTTTTCTTGTTTTTGATGATTTTGGGTGTTTTTTTCAAGTTTTTAGCATCAAAATTTCACCAATAACAATTACTAATTACCATATGATGATTACTACACTATATTTAAGAAAACAAAGGCCAAAGCTTAGCATTACCTTAGGAAGCAATATCACAAACACCTTATGTGCAACCCCAAAATGAAAGCAAAGATGATCAAAGAGCTATGATTCACATGTTACATAAGAAAACATGTGTTACTAAATGATTATTGAAATCAAAAGATGATTAAACACATGCTAGAAGAGGTTTTTAGCAATATACCTCTCTTGAAAGCAACAAATACTATTATAGCATCAACCCAAATTAGCAAAAGGTGATTAGGAGGCTATAAGATCAAAAAAACACATAAAACATGTGTTACTAATCAAATTTCAGAAATTATGAAGATATAAAATATGGATTTGAGGTGGGTATTTGCATTACCTTTGCATAGAATGACTTGCATAAGCTAAAACTAGAAGGAGATGAAGATGGAGGCCATTTTTGTTATGAAAGCTTTAGGAAATGGTTAGGGTTTTGATTAGGGTTTTGATGAATGAGGTTAGGAGAGTTTGAGATAATTTATAGAGGAAGTTTAGGGTGGGTTATTGGGTAAGGTTTAATAACCCAATATGAAGAGAGTTATTTCCATGTTTTCAAAAATTTTCTAAGTGTTCATATATGTTTATAAAACTCACTTTTCTTATTCAAACCCATTTTAAATCCTCTCCTAAAATATTTAACTTTTCAAAAATAACATTTTATCCTCATTTTAAAATCCCATATTTCCCATTTAATTAAAATAGCCTTTTTCAAATAAATTTTGTTATTCCAAATCCTTTTATGCTTCATTAAAATAAATAAAATCCTAACTTTTATTTATTAATTGGTAATGCAAATCCCGGGTTGTTACACATAATCATCCTAGGAAAACTGTGGGACGTGTGATGGATAGTCCATATCATTTTAAGTTAAATGGAATATGTGTAATGGATAGTCCACATAATTTTAAATGATTAAATCATATATGTTGGGTAGTCAATGTGGTAGGGGATGGGTAATCCAAGTAATAATTACACGTGAGATAGATAGTCCACATAATTCTGAATATGCTTATATGTGAGATGGGTAGTCAACAAATTATAAGACGGGTAGCCGGTTTAAATTGTGATGGATAGTCATTTGAAATTAAGATGGATCATCTAATGAATTGGGATGGGTAATCTTAATATATGTTGGATGATTATAAATGCTAGTTTCTACGTTCTAACCATTGCGGTTGCAGGAGCACAATATATTGTTGATATGTTTTGGTTAAGATACTAGTGAGGGTAAAACTCGTTCCATTCAACGGCGTGGTCTCACTAGATATCTATTTGGTTCAAGATGATAGGTTGTTATTCCCACCAGACTATTTTCTGATCCAAAGTTTCTGTTTTTCCCCTTAAACTCTCGGGTACTCATTTGACTAGGTCGGAAGTAAGGGTTTCTAGGTTCCAATTAGACGAATAAGCTTCCGGAGACGTGCGGGAGGCAATCTAGCTATCAAGAGCTTTATCTATTTCCGCTGTGTAGTTTGGTTTTTTCTATTTGGATGTAATGGCAAAGTTGTATAATTGCCAAGTATTTGACTTTGATCAACCAAGGGGGCATCTTCATATGTCGTTCTTGGAGTATTTTGTAATAATTATATTTTCTCTGAACGTGGGATTACGAATGGGATTATGTAATGAATATGAAATATCAATAGTGAATGAAATGTGAAAATTTGTTATTAAACTGTTGAATTTTTTTTCATATTCATGTGCTTCTGATTATTGATATGATTAGCATAGCCGCATTTTATCGCCGAGAATTAATAACTATGGATGACTGCAGCATCCGTAGAAGTTAGTTTTGGACCTCAGAATGGGGGATGTTACAATTACACAAGTATTAAATCGAATACTGTACGGTATGTAGACTCAAGAGATAGACATAAAGGCTCATGAGTACAAAGACCAAGATATGAAGATTCAAGATTATAATTTAGTGTACAGAGTCATGCCTTATATCGTTAAAGTCCCTAATAGCAATCTTTGATCTCTATCTCCTATTTTATATCTTTTATATATTTTTAAACAAAATAAATTTTCAAAATATTTTATAAAAGTTTTTCAAAGTTCAAAATGTTTATAAACTATGTTTAAACTAGTTTACAAATATAAAATTATTTTATGAAGTATAGGATTTTAAAACATTTTAAAAGAAACTAGTTTTCAAAATGTTCATGTATATGTTGTAATATAGGCAGATGGTATGTCGACATACATGCTGCCAATTGTTTTTTTATATTTTGAGATGAAGTATCTATTCGTCGTAACTCTTCATGAATGGGCACATCTATTGATTTACTATATAAAGGGGAGTTCAAACGAATTTTTCGATAATTAATTACTTATTTTCTTCCCTCCTCTTACTCTCTTAAAAACTCCATTGAAATATAGTCTATTTTCTACAAAATCACTTAGAATTAATTCAAAATTCATTGTATTGATTCAATACTACTTTCTTACTATTTTGCAAACATCTCTCTCTCTCTCTCTCAAATTAAAGATCAAAGTGCTACCCAAGAGGCTATAGGACCCATTTTATCCAAAGTTCAGGAAATTGTCTTTGGAAAAACTATCAACTTTATTTGTATTTGATTTGGTGTGCTTATAGCCCATTCAAATCAAGTGGGTGTGCTTAGTAGCACGAAAATCTAGTAGGTGTGCTTGTAGTCAGTTCAAATCAAGTGAGTCTACCCTATGCTCGAAAATTCAGAAGGGTGTGTGTCATAGCCATGAAATCAAGTTTGTATTTAAGTTTGCCTTGTGCCAGGTTAATAATTGTCATTTGGAAAGAAATCTGTACAAGCAATTGTGTAGGACTGGATGTAGGAGAAAGCCAAACTAGTATAAAATTCCTTGTGTCATCTTTCCAACTCTTCACTTTGCTTTACTGCTTTTATTTTTATCTGTGATTGCATCTTTGATTGTTTAATAGTACAATTCTGTGTTGTTAATCTATAATTTAATATTTAACTTCAAAGAAATTAAAAAAGATTTACATAAGTTAGAAAATACTATTCACCCATCCTCTAGTGTTTAATTAGCCTTAAGGTCCATAACTATGCAACCCACAAACAATGGATCACCTTGCCTAAGACCACGTTTCGGTTAAATTTAATTTCTTGGTATACCATTAACCATAATACTTGACCTTCCAGTTTTAAGTAAAGACCTAATCCAGCCCATCCATCCAATACAGAAACCCCTAGCCAATAATAAATCCTTTAGAAATCCCAATTAATTAAATCAAAAGCTTTTGCAAAATCAAGTTTAAAAGTGCACAAGTTATATTATTTTTACAGCAATGATTAATAAATTCTTGAAATACTGCTACTTTATCTATAATATTTGTACCTTTGATAAATGCAGTTTGAGCAATATCAATTAATTCATTCATTTCAGCGTTTAACTTATTAGGTAAAACCTTATAAATGATTTTGAAAGAACGGTTTAATAGCGAAATAGGCTTGAAATCTTTTAACTCATTTGCACCCATTTTGTTATGTAATAAGATTACATTAGCAAAATTAAATCTACCTAATTATAATGAACCATCATAAAATTCGTTAAATATGTAAATTAAATCATACTTTTATCCACACAAAAAATCACATAATATAAATAAGAAACCCATCAAAGCCAAGGGATTTATCATTTGGCATATTTTTTATTGCCCTCAATATTTCCTCTTCCGTAAATGGAAAATCAAGTCCATCTAAATCATGCCTAGTGTCATTAGGATATAATTCATCCCAATTGGCTCTAATCCTATGTTGATTTTTAGTTCCAAAAATTTCTTTATAATAGTTAGTAAATGCCTCATTTAATTATTTTTGACCAAAGATCTCAACATTATTAATCAAAATAGAATCAATGGTGTTACTACATTTTCTACCATTAGCTACTTTATGAAAAAAAATAGTATTTATATCACATCATCCATTCATTATCCTAGACCTTTGTTTCCACATTACTTCTTCCTATGTTACAATTTTATTTAATTCATCTTTAAAATTTGAAAGCACATTTTTTTTCTAAAATATTTAAATTCCTGAGTTCTTCTATTTTATTCAAATTTAGAATTTCATTTGTAATTTATCCTTTTAATTCTAATACTACCAAAAACATCTTTATTTCATTTCTGAAGAATTTTTTTTGCATTTTTAATTTTAATTACAAATATTTTAGCTATATTTTTGAAAATTTTATAATTATATTTACTCAAAGGAAACCATTTATTTGCTATTAATCCTGAAAAGTTAGTTTCTAACAACCACATTTTTCCAGATCTAAATAATTTATTTCTATTATTTTGATTATTACAATATCAAATAAATGGATAATGATTTGAGTAAATACTCGAAAACCCAACCACCTTACAAATTGGATATTTATCTTCCACTTCATCACTAATAAAAAAACCTATCTAAAAGAGCCATCGATGCGTCGTCTCTTTTATTCAACTAAGTGTATTGTCTATTATTCAACTATATTTCAATTAAATTACTATTAATAATGAATTGGTCAAATTCTTCCATAACGAAGAAATCTCCTTTAGTTCATTCACCTAGAAATCTAGTGACATTGAAATCCCCACCCATCATCCAAGGACTTGGAGCAAGTGATCTAAACTCTAGACACTCACTTCAAAGAACCCTACGATCCAATTTATAATTTAGTCCATAAACATCGGTAATATTTAGAAATGAGCCATCACAAGATTAGAAAAAATTAAATGTATTGAATGATTTTTAACAATAGATTGTAAAAGTTTAACTCAGTTTTCTTTCCAACCCACCATTAATCCTCCAGACCTACCCAAAGCAGGAAAATGAACCCAATGACTAATATAAAGACCCTTAACCACTTATAAAATCTATAATCAGAGTGTTCTATTTTTGTTTCTTGTAATAAAACAATGTTAATATTATCAACTTTAAAAAATAACCTAATTTTACTATATTTTCCTAAATCATGTAAATCTCTAACGTTCCAATTGATGTATCTTATGGTCCAAATGGTCTAACCCACTCTATTTCCTTACTCCTAATATACTCAGTGTCTGTCTGAATATCATCAAAAAAATAAAGCCATATTTCCTAGCTAAATATTACATATCGCTAGTGGATAAACTACTCAAAGCATATGGACTGTATGTACTACCCAAAAGAAAATCCATGTCTGAGTTAGAGCTATTAGAAGCTCTAATGGCCGCTTTACAAAGACGAGCACTCCTCCTCACCGATCTAGATGCACTCGAACTTGATCTAATTTCTTTATGCGTTGTAAAATCAGCTGCTCTACACATTGAACTGGAGGCTACAGACATTCTAGTGGCCACTCTAACACTCTCTCCTCCTCTTCGATGTATTCAAACACTCATCTGATGCTACACCATGAAAAATAGAATCAGAATATCCTTTACACTAAATCTACGACCCTTATCATCACAACAATTCCCATATTTAAAACCCACATCTTGTACGTAGCTCATACCATGCGCACCTTCCTTTTATTATATTCCTTCTCATTGTTCATGCCACAACCATCCAAATTAGCATACTCTATGCCAACCAGGCAGTGAAATATACATTTCAACCATTCCTTGATATCCATGTAGAGAATAAGCTGTTTATTTTTTGAATTTTTGAATTGACCTGTCCTTTCTATAGAAGTAGCCATGTTCACTCTATCATGTAGCCGTACTTTACTTTGCATTTTATATTTTTGTACTCTATTAATCTCACTACCTTCAGTCGTGCTTATCTCTTCCTCTATATGCTCGTACAATGTCATCTCAATACTACCCCATTTCACACAAAATTGTAGCTCGCCTTCATCACTTAGATTTTCTTCAGGCTTTTCAACATAACTACAATCATTGTTCATCAAACTGGCACATATAAATCAATCTAAATAGCCCTCCTCACACTTTCATTAACAATTTCCTGTATCATTTCGAAAATCAAATTCATACTGGAAATGCACACAACCATTTTAAATATCGTTAAACATGTATAGTAAAATTATCGAGAGTAAAAAAATAAACTAATAAATCATTTATAACATAAATAATAATAAATATGAATAAAATATAATGATCAGTAAATCATCATATTTATTCAGTTTATGAGCTATAATTTCACTTTAATTGATTTTTTTAATGTGTTGTTATACATTATTGAATATTTACCTAAATTTTTTGTTGTATGTGTGATTGTTTAGAATTTATTTATGTACTCATCGTTATTACTTAAAAATATTAACTTTAATGGTAAATTTATAATTTCTTGGTGATAATATTTACAGGAAATTATTGTCAAGGACAAAATTTCTCAGTGTTTTTGTTTCAAGGACAGGACTTCAATATTTTATCCTAAAGGACAACTTTCTTTAGGTATCAGTGTTTAGTCATTGATAGCAGTTTTTAGGTATCAGTTTGTAGTTATCGGTAGCATTTTTTAGGTATCAGTTTTTAGCTTGGTAGCAGTTTTGTTGTCCTTATGAATAATTTTGGAAAATGTTTGTCCTTATGAATAATTTTTAGGAGAATAATTGTCCTTGTGGTAAAAATATTGAGGTTGTGTCCTTGAGGCAAAAAATATACAAATCTTGGTCCTTTAAATTAATTCCCCCTAATATTTATGGTAGTTTATGTTATTTTCAAATATTAATGACTACTGTTTTCATGTGACATTTATTTTTATCAACTAATGAAAACACGAGTTGACTTCTATCAAATAATAATTCTCAATTTATTTATTTTTTTAACCTTTAACAAATTGGTTCATGTTTGTTGAACAAAAAATGTGTAACCACAATGGGTTGCTATTACAAGCCATACTTGCAAAAACTGTGCATTTAGAATTCCATGACGAAAACACGTTGAGCTTCTATTTAATGGATCCTGTCATTAGTTGAATTTAAATTGTCATATCAGTACCAGAATTCACATAAACAAAGTGAGTCCACTGTATTCCATGCTTGATAGAATACTTAGAACTATGTCTGCATGTAGATCCTCCATGAAACTTGATTCAATTAATAAAAGACCTTGAATAAAAATGTTTCCTGTCTACTGTTATTTATGTTAAAAATTTCATGGCATTAACATTTACCATTAATCATGTTAGTTTTAGATATTAATGCTTATTTTTGTGCACAATAGGTTTACTTTTACCGACTACTACAACAAATGAAGGTTGCCTTTGATTTATTCAATAAAAAATAAGAGCAATGTTTCAATTATCTTATGCTATTAGTACGTTATATTCATACTAGAAGTGCTTGAAAATATGTTGTTCTTCTCAAAGAAAGGTATGATTTCGATAAAGGGAACTAAACAAATTCAAACATTTACAATTATGGTATTAGTATTTACTATTATTAATTTCAGTTTCAAATAGTATTTCTTATTGTTGTCCACAAATTTCAAAATCGTTACTTTTTGGTATCGATCTTATTATAATTTAAGTTTCATTTTTTTTCTCATTCGCAATTCTACCATAATTTGTACTTGAAAAATGTTAATTTTAGTGGTAAATTTACAAATTCTTGGTAATCATATTTGGAAAAATCTATTAGGACACAAAATGTAGACACAATTGGTAACATAATGGATCTCCCCCATTGGATTGCCCTCCAAAATTTCCACCTTTCATATAAGAACAAAAACATCCAACGTCCAGATCTTTTGTGTCACCAATAATGTTTTATTTTGTGTTCATGTGGTAGTTTATCTTCTTTTTTGGCATTAATTATTATTATTGTTCATGTAACATTAATTTTTATCAACTAATGAAAATGAAAGTTTACTTCTACCAAATAATAGTTTTAAATTTATTTATTTCTTAACCTTTAAAGGAAGGGATTCATGTTCCATGAACAAAAAAAGTGTGGAACCACAAAGGTTGCTATTTGCACAACATACTTGAAAAAACCTTGCGTCTAAAATTCAGTGAAGGAAACATGGTTAGCTTCTATTTAAATTGTCACACCATTATCTGAATATAAATCATTTGTATCGATGCTTGAATTTAAATAAACTAAGCGGGTCTTCTTTAATCCTTGCTTGATAGAATATTGAGACCTATGTCTACATTAGGATCCTTCATGAAAATTGATCGAATAAACAAAAGGCCTTGGTATAATATTGTTTACTCTCTACTATTATTTATGTTAAAAATTCAATAATTTCATGATATTAACATTTATCGTTATTCATGTTAGTTTCAAAAATTAAAGCCTACTACTATTTACGTTTAGTTTAACTTTACCTACTACTGCTACAAGTAAAGGTTGAACTCGAACAAAGAATGAAATCATCGTCTTAATTGTCATATGTTAATAGTACCTTTTTACTCATATTTTACATGTTGTAAAATTTTCATATAACTTTGGGGTTTGGGTTTTGATTTGAAAGAGAAGAAGTAAAGAGGAAGAAGAGAATATTAGTCCCACATGGTAGAAAGTTATACAAAATATTTGTATAAATATAGTTTTCTCATGTGGATGTTGGGGCCTTGGGGCTCCCACATGTTTGCTTTGTTATGAGGAGAGAAGTCATGCAATACCACACGCACGCCGTCGCCGTCCGTCCGACCGAATCGGGCCGGGCCGGGTCGGGTACGGGTTTCGGATCCGAAAATATTTTTGGATCATATATGAACAGTAACGGGCCAGATTTCAGCCCATTAAGGACCCAAAACCGGAATTTCTGAAATTGAATATAAGGCGGGAAATTGCAACGGTTTTCTGAACATTGCAAATTATGAATGGACGCGACGTTTAAATTGCGAACCGTTGCAAACGGTTGTGACACTTCGCGAATAGGCACCTCTCTACCACTATAAATAGTGACGCCCAGAAATCATTGTGATGAGTATCAAAATTCTGATTCTTCTTCTTCTTCACAGAGCAGTTTTGTGATGCCAGAACTCCATCGCCATTACTCTGTTTTGTGACGCCTCCGAGGTGTTGCAAACTCAGAAAACGTCGCAGAATTGCTCTCTTCTTCATCTCCATTCTATTCTATACAAATTGCATCATCAGAAACCATTTCTAAAGTGTTCTTGGTCGGATCAAAGGCGTGCAAATTTTGAATCCGATTACGCTGTTATAGGGCTTCATTGAATCCTGAAAGTCGATAGTTCGATAACCCGTTTGTACCTGGTGGGTTGAACTATTGTCTGAAAGAATCTATTTCATAGATCCTTGAAGTCGGAAGTACAACATTATCTTCATCGAAATCGCCATCAAATTTGTCTCGAACCGTAAAATCCCCAACAAATTTTCAGACAATATACTTCAACCATGGAAGGTTCGAGCGCTCTACAAGTTATGAATCAGCATCTATCTCGATTAGAGCGTTTTGATGGCGACAATTTCACTCGTTGGCAAGAGACGATGAAATTTTTCCTGGTCACCGTCAAGTTGTTCTACATTTTGGAAAATGACTTGGAAGAAATCCCGGAGGAAACTGATAAGGATGATGCTGCTCTAAAGGCTAAACGTGCAAAGCGCAAAGAGGACGATTTTCTATGCAGAGGCCATATTCTGAATGCGCTATCTACCCCAGTCTACAATGCTTATAGGACCTTGGAAACAGCGAAGGCACTTTGGACTGCCCTGGAGAATAAGTACCGCATACCCGAGGCAAGTAATAAAAAGTTTCTTATTTCTAATTTTATGGATTTCAAAATGGTCACCAATAAGTCCATAATTGGACAAGTAAGCGAAATCTTACTGTTGGTGAATCCACTTAAAGATGCTGGAATTGATCTCCCTGAATCTTTTGTTGTTGGAGTTATAATTTCAAGACTTCCGCATAGTTGGAATGATTATAAGAAAAAGATGAAGCATGCGGAAACGGATTATAATTTAGATAGTTTACAGCGTCGTCTTCGTATTGAAGAAGATTCTCGCAAACGCGATCTAGATGATAATCCGCAAACTGAGTCCCATTCTAAGGCAATTAATGTTGAAATTACTGATAAGTTAAAGCCAAAGAATGAGATACAGTTTAAGAAGAATAATCATTCCAAAACCAACAACAAAAAGAAAGGTGCTTGTTATTTTTGTAACAAGCCCGGCCACTATACCCGAGACTGCCGTCTGCGGAAGAAACGACAAAAAGTGAATGTGGTCGAAGACTCGCTTGTGGCTGTAGTGCAAGAGGCGAACTCCGTTAGCGGCAATGATAATGATTGGTGGTTCGATACTGGAGCAACCATTCACATTTGCAAAGACCGTAATCTGTTCAAGAGTTACAAAGAAAATAAAGGAGTAGCTGACGAAGTTACTGGAGCAAATAAGGTTCTAAGCAAAGTTCTGGGAAAAGGCACTAAAGAACTTACTTTCACCTCTGGAAAAGTTCTTATACTAGTAAATGTATTTTATGTACCTGATATGTGTAAGAATTTGGTATCTGGATACCTTCTTAACAAAGGAGGATTCAAGATGGTGTATGAGTCTGATAAGCTAGTATTGTCTAAGAATGGTAGATTCATTGGACAGGGATACTCTTGTAACGACATGATTAAGTTGAATCTAATAAAGAAATCTTCTGTTTATATTGTTGATTCTATTAATTTATGGCATGGTAGATTAGGACATGTTAATTATAATTCCATTAGAAATATACATAAATTAGGATTAATTTCTGATTGTGATTTCAATACCATCTCTAAATGTGAAATATGTGTTCAAGCAAAAATACACCGAAAATCCTTTAAATCCGTAGACAGGAAAACTGGTTTGCTTGACTTGGTATATAGTGATGTGGGTGACTTAAAAAGTCATATCACCTATGGTGGTAACCAATACTATATAACATTCATTGATGATTATACTAGATATGCATATGTATATCTAATGAAAACTAAAGATGACGCTTTTGATAAATTCAAAATTTACAAAGCAGAGGTCGAAACACAATTAGGAGTTAAAATTAAAATATTACATTCAGATCATGGTGGTGAATATTTATCAAATGAATTCACCTTGTTTTGTAAACAACAAGGTATTTGTAAACGACAAGGTATAGTTCACCAATGTACTGCCCCATATACACCACAACAAAATGGTGTTGCTGAAAGGAAGAATAGAACTTTAGTAGAAATGGTTAACGCCATGCTCATAAGTTCTAATTTACCTTATAACCTATGGGGTGATGCTATGTTATCTGCATGTTATATTTTAAATAGAGTACCACTTAAAAAGAATAATATTTCCCCTTATGAATTATGGTTTAATAGGAAACCTAATCTAACTAGACTTAAAGTTTGGGGTTGCTTAGCATATGTTAAAAAACCAGACCCTAAACGACCAAAGTTAGGAAATAGAGCATTTAAATGTGTTTTCATAGGATATTCACTTAATAGTATAACTTATAGATTCCTTATTCTTGACACCCTAGAAGTTATAGAATCTGTAGATGTAGAATTTTTTGAAAATCAAACTGTTGAGATCCCATTGAGATCATCTAGTCCAGAACCTAGTATGGCTAATGATATCAATGACGATGATTATGCTCCTGCTCAAAACAGCAAGGAAGTATCAATACCAGATAATAGTACTGAACAACGGAGAAGTAAAAGAGCGAGAATAGAGAAGGATTGTGGTCCTAACTTCATTACATATCTTGTAGAAGGCAGTAAGGACGAAGTCCTTAATGTGACTAAATATGCAATGAACGTCGATGACGATCCCAAACTTATTCTGAGACTATGAGTTCCAGAGATTCCAATTTCTGAAAAGAAGCTATCAATGATGAAATGAATTCCTTACTGTTAAACCAAACTTGGGTTTTAACTAATTTACCTCCCGGTGCTAAACCTATAGGATGTAAATGGATATTCAAGAAAAAGTTGAATACAAATGGATCCATTGATAAGTTTAAAGCCAGAGTAGTTGCTAAGGGATATAAGCAAAGACATGGAGTAGATTACTTTGATACATATGCTACAATTGCTCGCATATCTTCTATATGCTGTTTAATTGCACTTGCATCAATTCATAAATTAGTCATACATCAAATGGATGTAAAGACTGCTTTTCTAAATGGAGATTTAGAAGAAGAGATATATATGGAACAACCTGAAGGTTTCAATACCCCAGGCCAAGAAAAGAAAGTTTGCAAACTAGTGAAATCTCTGTATGGCCTGAAGCAAGCTCCCATGCAATGGCATGAGAAATTTGATAAAGTTGCATTGTCATATGGATTCATTGTTAATGATGCTGATAAATGTATTTATAGCAAATTGGATAACAACGGTAGTGTTATAATATGTTTATACGTTGATGACATGCTAATATTTGGTTCCAATATATCATGTGTGAATGAAACTAAAAACTTTCTGTCTTCTAAATTCGATATGAAAGATCTAGGAAAGGCTGATGTAATTTTGGGAATTAAAATTATTAGGAAAGAGGGGGAGTTATTACTAACTCAATCTCATTACATAGAGAAATTCCTACAAAAGTATGGTCATTACGATGACAAACCAGCACCAACTCCTTTTGATCCTAGTATTAAATTAGAAAAGAACACTGGACGTACTATCTCTCAACTAGAGTATTCCAGTGTTATTGGGAGTCTTATGTATGCTATGCATTGCACTAGACCAGACATCGCACATGCTATAAGTGTATTGTGTCGATTTACGAGTAATCCAAGTTTCGAACATTGGAAAGCTATTTCCAGAGTTTTAGCTTATTTGAAAGGAACCATTGAATATGGTTTATCTTATAAAGGATATCCTGCTGTAATAGAAGGATACAGTGATGCAACCTGGAACAATGTAGAATCCAAATCCAAGTCTACGATTGGATGGATCTTTACATTAGGAGGCGCTGTTGTGTCTTGGGCTTCCAAGAAGCAGACCTGTATTTCTGACTCAACAATGTTGTCAGAATTGATTGCATTAGCAGAAGCATGTAAAGAAGCGGAATGGCTTAGGAATTTATTAGTGGAAATCCCTTTATGGAAGAAGTCATCTCCAGCAGTCTTGATTAACTGTGACAATCAAGCAACGATATACAATGTGTCTAATAAGACATATAATGGAAAGTCTAGACATGTGAGTCTAAGACATCAAATGGTGAGACAGTTACTCAAAAGAGGAGCTATAACTGTTGACTACATAGAAATGAAGAAAAACTTGGCTGATCCACTTACAAAGAGTCTTCCAAAGGCAATGGTTTCTATAAAGTCACAAGAAATGGGACTAAGGTCTGTGAATGAAGGTTGATCATCCTTAACAGAAACCCAACTTATGTCTTGAAAAGGATAGACAAAGTTCAATGGGTACCAACAAGTTAAGAGAATGATTATGGAACACTAAATCGATAATCCCATATTATTTAGTGTTGGATTCTGCAAGAACAAAGGATGGATATATATCCTTAATAAGTCTAGAAACCTTAAAAGGTGAATCGCAGAAACACCTTAAGAGACTTACCTATATGAGTATGGAAATCAGGCTGTTTCCTAGGAAAGTAAGACTGCTTTCTAAGTAGACTCATGAACCAGGATTTAAGCACATGGCCATTAACGTGCTGAGCAATACAGAACACTTTTCCTAAGGAAATCAACATGTGTGATTGTTTCGGTTTTATCATTATGGATACTTGGTTCAAGATTCGTTCACCATAGAATCTAGATAAGGCTTTGAATGGTTTACACTAAGTAAAGGTTCAAATCCAAAAGATACCTTTTATTTATGTGTTGATTTTCACGATGATGCAAAACTTGATCTTAGAACTACATATGCTTGATCCCACTTGGGTATGTAGGAAGTCACTCTAGTGATGCAGCCATTCTATTTATTAATTTTTCTTATTTTGAAAATTGGGGGAGATTGTTGTAAAATTTTCAAATAACTTTGGGGTTTGGGTTTTGATTTGGAAGAGAAGAAGTAAAGAGGAAGAAGAGAATATTAGTTCCACATGGTAGAAAGTTATACAAAATATTTGTATAAATATAGTTTTCTCATGTGGATGTTGGGGCCTTGGGGCTCCAACATGTTTGCTTTGTTGTGAGGAGAGAAGTCATGCAATACCACACGCGCGTCGCCGCCGTCCGTCCGACCGAACCAAGCCGAGTCGGGTATGGGTTTCGGGTCCGAAAATATTTTTGGATCATATATGAACAGTAACGGACCAGATTTCAGCCCGTTAAGGACCCAAAACCGGAATTTCTGAAATTGAATATAAGGCGGGAAATTGCAACGGTTTTCTGAATGCTGCAAATTATGAATGGACACGACGTTTAAATTGCGAACCGTTGCAAACGGTTGTGACACTTCGTGAATAGGCACCTCTCTACCACTATAAATAGTGACGCCCAGAAATCACTGCGATGAGTATCAAAATTCTGATTCTTCTTCTTCTTCACAGAGCAGTTTTGCGACGCCAGAACTCCGTCGCCATTACTCTGTTTTGTGACGCCTCCGAGATGTTGCAAACTCAGAAAACGTCGCAGAATTGCTCTCTTCTTCATCTCCATTCTATTCTATACAAATTGTGTCATCAGAAACCATTGCTAAAGAGTTCTTGGTCGGATCAAAGGCGTGCAAACTTTGAATCCGATTACGCTGTTATAGGGCTTCATTGAATCCCGAAAGTCGATAGTTCGATAACCCGTTTGTACCTGGTGGGTTGAACTATTGTCTGAAAGAATCTATTCCATAGATTCTTGAAGTCGGAAGTACAACATTATCTTCATTGCAATCGCCATCAAATTTGTCTCGAACCACAAAATCCCCAACATTACATGTTTAAAAATATGATTTTCTACTCAAAGAACTATATTAGTTCAGTATAGGGAAGTAATAAATTTCAAATATGAGAAATGCATACTAATTTTAAGACACTACTTTAAAGGTCATGCCAATAGGTGATTTCTAAACAAATAAACGAGTCTTATACAACATAATAATGAGAGCATGCTTGAATTTGTGGTCATGAGTAAAAACTAGACTTAATTTATGAGTATATACCTCAACTCAAATTGACATACATTTCTTGATCTTAATTTCCCAGTAGTAATGTTTATTATTACTTATGTCAAGATTATTGGGATGTTTCTTTCTATCTTATTAATATTATCCTTATTATTCATATCAATAAATTTCACATAAAGAAATGTCTTATTTATTTGAAATAGTATAAAAAATGACATATTGGTAGTTGAATTCAATAACGTGAGTAAGACCACTTTACCTCTCATCTGAAAAAACGAGATGGGAATTTGAATTTGAATTGTTTTTCAAAATTCAGTAAACTAACAAAAGATCTTAATATACTATTATTTATTTGTTTATTTCTGATAATGATATTTATTGTTTGCATTATAATTAAAGGTAAATATTTTAACCTTTTAATAATGTTTTTTTTCGTTGCTTGGAATTATTTCAAGCTGTGTACAGAAAGTATAATTTATGGCTAATTCTATTCATACACTGTAATTTACTATACATAAAAAAAATGGTGGAACCCAATATACGAGGCTCCGGCACGATAACGGGCTCTGTGGAGGTCTATAATGTACGCAGCTTTTCTCTCGCATTACAAAGAGGCTATTTCCGGACTCGAACCTAGACGCCCAGATCACCATGCGGATGACCAAATCGTTGCGCCAAGGCTTCACCTCACGTAATTTACTATAAATACACCAAAAATTTGCTAGTCATATACACTATTATTTTAATTAACATACACCGTACATCTTTATTAATAGTTATAATACATTTGGTGTCACACTTTTTTGGTGTCGACGTGAACTACCGAAAATGCCCCTCTATAGTATTAACAAATCTTAATAGTCCTTGAAAATAGGATCTAATCGTTAAACTTGCTTGATATTAACAAATCTTAATATCACCTAAAGATAGGATCTAACAGTTAAACTTCTTTACAAATTCAAAATGTACATCTACACTTAAAAGTAGGATCTAACAAATAAACATTTTTTCTTTAATTAACTACAAATTCGTTATTTATTAATTAATAATACAAATAAAATTCAAACTAACAATGAAAGTTAGATGATACAACTTAGAAATAAAAGTTTAAATTAACTGCACATTATTTCAATATAAAAATATAGCTAAATATTTGTGCAAATCATTTTTTCTTGAACGTGTTAATCATATATAATCTATAGGAAAATAATTTATGCGCGAGAGACAAGCCATTATCACACGCGAAGCGCGTACCCTGACGCTCGTATTATAAAATTACCTTCATTTTGGAATAAAACAAAACAATTATCTAATTTAACTATCTCTCATGCATTACACAAATTATTAAGGAACCTATTCCGAAAATTCTTCAAATTTACTTTTGAAAATTTTAAATGATTACTTCAAATGGAATTAAAATTTATTTAATTATTTATATATTGAATTAAAATTTAATTTTTCAATATTGAAATATTAAATAATTCAAAGTTTGATGTCCAATTTAAGTGTGATTCAATTTATTTAAAAGATAGAGAGAATTTAGTACTTTTTCAATCATATTAGCATTAGTATTAAACCTTAATAATTAATTTCTGGTATAATTTGACGTGAAAATATCAAATAGATTAAGCATGAATACAACTTGATATGGTATCGATAGAATTTATAGAAAGGTATTTAAATTTAATTTAACTGATGATGTGATGAAATTTAAGTTACTTCATTAAAAAAATATTTACTATATATAACATGGATAAAGAGGAGTTGTGTATTGCAAATTCTTCATTCTTTAATATTGTTATGAACTTTTTGATAAATAAGGGCATTTTTGTCTTAAAAATATAAAATTTTCACGGTGTAGATAAAGTTTTTTTTTTTTTTTGAAGAGTGGTGTAGATAAAATTATTTGTGCTGTTTGAATAGAATTAACCTTGATTTATACCGTGACATTATATTTTTTTTTTTTCCTAACACATATTTGACTCCGTTTTCATTCAAGCTTGTAGTGGCGTCAAATAATCAATCAGTTCACCGTATTTGGAAAAAGCAGGAAACTATTAATCTATTCCTTAAATGTTTAATCGTGATGCGTTCGTTTGTTTTGGAGTTTACAGGTACATCGCATCCTGATCTATAAACACAATCAGTTTCCATGTTATTGTATCTCCGTGTTATTCATCAACTGTACCGACTATATATACATGCATCTAGCATAAAAACCGACTTCTTTTTAGATTTCCATGGGCTGGTTGAATGCAATTTGAAATGTCTCTATGTTACTCCAAGTCAGCAATTTTTTTATATCACCAAAATTTAATTATCCACTCACGAGTGTATTACTGGCGTGTGTGATTGACAATCGTTGTGGAATAATGACAATAGAAGAGCGAGTCGCAGCTCAGTAGCTTTCCTTAGCAAACTTCTGTAAATAAAGCAATTTAAAAGAAGTGTATCTTCCAATTAATCAAAGTCCATTGAACGAGAAAAATAAAAATAAAAAATAAAAAAACGGTACAACAAGATTGTTTATCATCCAAGTAATCAAAGTCTAAGAAAGAAGAAACTAAGCTGATAAACTGCAGGATGAACCAAGTGATAGGATTCAGAATGAACAGATCCAACAACTCTCTCAAACCTCCCTCGAAAATACTCCATTTCCGACTCCCCATCCTTCACTTTCAGCATCCCAACGCCGCATGCCCTAATCTTCTCCAGCGCCTCCATCACATCATTATCTTTCTCCTCCATCTCCACCCTGCTCGCGAACCCTAAATTCCTTCCATTGAACACAACCTGCCACTTCATCACATCCAACAAGTATCCGCTTGCTGGCTCATCCCTGTCGCACTCCAGCATCACTCTGCAAGCGTCGTTGTCAATCAAGAATTTTGCAATGGGGAATTCGAGTATCAGATATGGACGGGTAGAAGCTGCGTCCTCTTGAAAGCAAAGGTTGATTTTATTCTTCTTAGAAGAGTACACGATTGTTATGATCACCACGGTTGTTCTCGTGCTGTTTGTATTCGTCCAAGGCAGGTATATTTTGCATGGGAACATTGATGATAGCAAATGTTCCCACCATGATTTTTCGCTCTCATATTCTTTGGTTTCTTCTTCTTGATTTGTCTTGTTTGATTTTGAAATTTGAATCATTTGAGTGGCATTGGACATCGTTCATCTATTGATCGATGTTTCATTAAGAGAAGAAGAAGTAATAATAAGAATGGAATTGTTCTTCCAGAAATATCGAGATTTTTGTACATGTAGCATAGTTGAATATCTGATATATAATGACCGAGTCAGCTAGATTTGAATTGAATTAGTTTCCCCTGTTATAATAACGTTGATAATCTCATTTTTTTTTTCCCCAACGGATTACAGATTCAACGTTTTCACAGCAAAACAGGAAGAGTGTATTCTTGATCAGTGAATACAAATGAATTCAAATCAACTCTCGTTGTTACGGCTAGCCTTCGCATGTAAATTGTTTTTGTACCAATTATATATGTTTAATCATATTTTTGAATTAAAATAATATGTAGTTAGTTTTAATTTTTATGTCTAATTAAGTTGTCACGTCTGATTTTTTTTCTTTTTTTCTTTTCAGTTTTTATTTCTATTATTAATTAATAAAGAAAGAAAATTTATTTTGTAAATTCTATTTTAATTGAT
The DNA here is from genome assembly GCA_030737815.1 of Allium fistulosum. Lineage (NCBI taxonomy): Eukaryota > Viridiplantae > Streptophyta > Magnoliopsida > Asparagales > Amaryllidaceae > Allium > Allium fistulosum. The sequence goes on from CM060902.1 coordinate 460,562,743, forward strand.
ATGACTTGATTTGATAATATTTATAGAGGAGCGTTTCGAATTGGTAAATAAAGTTTAATTGTTAGATCCTGATTTTAAGTGAAAGTATGATTTGGTAATATTTGTAGAGGAACATTTTAAGTTGGTAAAATAAGTTTATTTGTTATATTCTATTTTTAAGTGATAGTGAAATTTTGATAATATTTATAGAGGGACATTTTTGATAATTCACGCTGACAACAAAACGTGTAACATCAAATATATTACAACTATTAATAAAGATATCTGTAGAGAAGAAAGATATCTGTAGAGGAGCATTTTTTGTAGTTCATGCTGATACCAAAAAAATGTGACACCAAGGATGTTACAACTATTATTAAAGAAGTGTTAAGGCACGCGTTTCGTGCGTGAATTGTTTTCCTTATAAATTGTACATGTTTAAATAAGTCAAAAAAATATTTTCTTTAATTTTCAAGTGATATTAAGATTTGTATATTTGTAAAGAAGTATTTTGAATTCGTAAAGGAAGTTTAATTTTAGATCCTATTTTTAGAAGCATTTTGAATTTGTAAAACATGTTTAATTGTTAGATCCTACTTTTGGGGGCGTTTGAATTTGTAAAAGAAATTTAATATTAGATCCTATTTTTAAGCGATTAAGATTTGATAATATATAGAGGGGCGTTTTTGGTAACCCACGTTGATACCAAAAAAGTGTGAAACCAAAGCTATTACAACTATTATTAAAGATAAGGAGGCAGTGTAGAAATTTTAACATCCGCACCACAACAACGTCGTATATAGTATAGTGTATTCATCTCTTAAAGATCTAGCTGATGATATCGCCTTTCCCATAACTCCAACATGAACTCCACATATCTGCATTGTCAAATGTGGTCACGATCAAGGGCCGGTCCAAAGGATCGATTGTCCAAGTCCAATCAAATTTTTATTGCTGGTTGAGGTATAATATGCCATTTTTTATTACAAAAAATTGTAAGCATAAAATCACATAAAAACAACATAACAAAATATTAACTTTTCATACAAAAGTTAATGCATCAAGTAGATTACAATATTAAATTTAAAGAAATATAAAGCCAAGTATTGACCTTCCACACAAAATAATGGTAATTTTTCCTTAAATAGTTAAAAGAAAAATACTTCTTCTTGCATTTTTTATAGTGAATTCTTCAACTAAATTGTTATAATCAAGTTTCTCTAAAAACACGCTTTCAATTGAGATTGTTGCAAGTCCATTCAACCATTCTTGTGACATAGTTGTTCGAAGGTTATTTTTAATTAATTTCAATTTAGAAAAACTTCTCTTGGTGGAAGGAACCGTAAATGGAATAGTTAATAAAATCGGATAAGCAACTCATGCATATTGAAAACAACCATCATCCACATACGACCTTATAAATCAAGGATGTGAATCGATTTAGTTATTTCTTTGGACGACACAGTTTGCAAAGCTCTTAGATCTTGAAATAAATCTTTTCCATATATATCACGTTGTTGGTTGTATTTCAGTAACTTTCTAAACGAGCACAATGTTCCTTCAATTCGTCTTTACCAATATTCATAAAATTTTCTTTTAACAAAAACCCAAATATTTTAACATAAAGCTCAATTTGTTCAAATCAATCTTTGAATGATGTAAGAGCTTGATCAATGATGTGAATGAAATATGTGACTCTAAAATTGTCTTCCGACGATTGAATTTCATCATTATTAGTTTTGGCATCCTCATCAAAATGTTTCTTTCTAGGAATAACTTTTTCAACTCAAATACTGGTTCGATGCCTACATCTATAGCAAGTTCATTAGCTTCTTTCTTCATTTCTTCAAAGCCATGTTCTCTAAAGTTTTGAAAAAATACAACAAGTTCTTTTAGCCTTGTTATCGCATCTTCTAAAATCATTTCCTTATGTTGAAGGATTTTTTTGCTAATTTGATTTACTTTATGTTTGCACCAAAATTGGTCATAAACACCCAATAGTCGTTGAAAGCACCAGTACGCAATCACAATTCACAGATAACAAATATGAAGAGACACAAAAATGAAGAACACTCAGAAAATTGAAGATAACAGCAGTAAACAACACAGATTTTATAGTGGTTCGGCGATCTTGCCTACATCCACTCTGAAGCTTATGATTTTATTGATTCACTTGATAACTTCAATCTGTTACAGCGGATTACAATTGATGATAGCTCTCAAATTCGAATACAATGGTGATGGTAAGATGTAGAATTGAATCCGGCAGAGTCTGGACGTTGAATGGCTAAAAGGATCCCTTTTCTGTAGGCTTCAAGGGGCTATTTATAGGCGTAGGAGGCTGAAATCGCGCTCAAACTTCGGGAGACTTCTTCTGGCACGTGAGTGGGCCCACACGACCGGTCCCACCAAGTTTCGACTCGATCTGTGATCGATATAAATTGATTTCGTATCCATCAAGAATTAGTCCAATCGAGCTGAAACTTGGTAGGAACATTCTTTACCTTGTGCGCAAGCTTCTGTGAAAATTTCGTAGCATTTGGACTAGTGGTTTGGGAGATATCGTCGATACGAAATGGGATCCTTCGGCATGCTGTTTGGTTCGAATCGACTAACTCGATTCGATGCTTTCGAATCGATCACCTCACGTGCTCTCGAGGTGATGTGGCGCGCATACCTCGCATCGATCCATTCTTTACTCAGAGATGACCGTGTCGACTCCATGAATTTCGCCTTGCTCGTATCGACGAATAACACGTCACCCAGGCTCGTTGACTTGATGGATACGAACAAGCCTCTACTCATGGATTCGAACATGGTCCCATGATGGATACGAAGCAGCGAATCTCTGATGGATGCGAAGTTGACGTTAGGTGATCGTTACGAAGTGGACTACTTACTGATGGATTCTTACAAGGAGCCATGCTGATGGATTCGAATAAGTTTCTCTGGCCGAAGGTTGATCGACATGAATCTGATCGATATGAAGACCTGGCCATTCCGATCGATACGATGCAAACTCTATTGATGGATTCGAAGTCCATCGATACGAAGTGCGGCCTACTGATGGAAACGAAAATGGAGTTATCTTCTTCAATTTGCATCGATCATAACTTGAGCACACGAACTCGGATTGACTTGAAATTTGGAGTGCTGGCTTTCATGACTTTGCTTGCCGTGTCCTATCAATTGTATCTTAATCCGGGCTCAGACAAAATTCGTCGATATCCATGGTGAAACAGTGTATAACGAACTTTTACGATGAACTGTCTTTAGTTTTCCAGTCAACTTTTTGGTGTCACGGCCTTGCCAAAAGGCGGGATAACATTTGCCCCCTAAAACATGCCTTGCGATAGGAAGGTGTGTTTTGTAGTTCCATAAGCTGGATGTTCATATCCTATTATCGACCTGTAAAGTACTTGATAGTCTTTCCTGACCACGAAGGACGATCGTTCGCGACCGTAAGTCATTTGAGGTAATATGGGACCGTTCGAGGCCGGATGCCGTTCGCGGCAAATAACGAAATGGGACCGTTCGCGGTCGAATGCCGTTCGTGGCAAATAAAGAAATGAGACTGCTCGTGGTCGGATGCCGTTCGCGGCAAATAAAGAAATGAGTCCGTTCGCGGTCGGATACCGTTCGCGGCAAATAAAGAAATGAGACCGTTCGCGGTCGGATGCCGTTCGCGGCAAATAAAGAAATGAGACCGTTCGCGGTCGGATGTCGTTCTAGACGAGTTGTGACCGTTCGCGGTCGGGTGTCGTTCTAGACGAATTATGACCGTTCGCGGTCAGGTGACGTGGAAAGAAGAATGTGATCGTTTGCAATCGTGCGCCGTACGAGGAAAAAATGTGATCGTTCGCGATCGAATGTTGTACTAGATGAAGTGTGACCGTTCGCGGTCGGATGCCATTCGAGGCTAATGGTGACCGTTCGAGGTCGGGTGAATTTCTGAATTAGCGATCGTGGCGGTTCGTCGCCATACAAGGTGTACTTGTGGACCGTTCGCGATCCAAAGCATACACGAATAACTTCTTCTTCAGAATTGCAAATATCAAATTAACGTTCACATGAATTTCATAACAGAAATGTCCAAACAAGCAAAGTCTAAATGTCCAAATTAACATGAAACAAAAGCAAAGCAAGGATGTCAAAGTGTAAATTCTCACCACGAGGCAGTCAATAATCATTCAGAGCATGCCTGTGGATCGTTCGCGATCTCTTACATGTGTAAATGGTTTGATGGTGCTAGTGAGAAGTTTACGACTCGTTCATCGTTATTTAAATCAATTGATAACCATACGGTGCCCTGGCTCGTAGCCACCCCTAGCTGATGTAGACGGTGGTCGCTCTGGTTCCACCGTTGGAGCTCGCCTCCTCACATATTGAAGTAGCCTACCGTTCCTGATATGCCCTTCTACCTCATCCTTCAGGTGTCTACAGTCGTTTGTGCTATGTCCATTCAGCTCGTGGAATAAGCAATATTTGTCTGACTTTCTCTCGTCAATAGTCGGATCCCGCCGCATTGGTCTACGATAGGAAACTTGCTCTCGGGTGTCTTGGTAGATTCGCTCCAAACCCTCGTTCAGTTCTGAATAGGTGGTAAATCGCGGCTCCCTCCGTTACCGCTTTGACCTGTCATCATTCTCTTCAGCCTTTCGCTTCCCTTTACCAGTCTCTGCACCTTTTCCAGGTGAATTACCGCCTCTAACTGTGTAAACATCGATTTCTTCTTCTCTCTCCGTACGAGCATCCACTAATCACAAAAACTTTTCGGCTTCATGATAAAACTCTCCCAGGTCCGTAGGTGGATCCTTAGTTAGTGAATTCTTGAACTCCGTGCCATCAGATATTCTAGATACAGCTGCCATCATGACCATAGATGGATCTGGTCGATCCACTGATGCCGCTGCCGCATTAAATCGCGTCAGAAAACTCCTCAAAGATTCCCCGGTCTTTTGTTTTAGAGTCGCCAAACTCATCACGTTCTTGGGTCTCGAAATATGAATCCTGAATTGTCTCATAAACCGTTCTGTCAAATATGTCCAAGTCTCAATAGAGCCACTCTCCAGCTGTCTAAACCATAGCGCTGCAATGTCTGTCAAATACAATGGAAAGCACCGGGCCATGACTTCCTATGATGCCCCCAGCACTTCCATGTGCCTCATATACTTCGTTAGATGGACCGCTGGATCCGTCCGCCCATCATACATTTCCACCGATGGTAGCTTGAAGTCTGGTGGATTCCTGGCCTGCCTGATCATAGGAGTAAAGGGACTCCTATGTACATCCTCCAGATCTCTATTGACTAGTCCGCCTCTCATGGCCCGTCTGACCATCTCTGCCAACTTGTCGTTGTCGTTAGTCAGTGATCTTTGAGTGTTTCCTTCGTTCTGCCCCCCTGGCTGAGCGTTCATCCCTTTATTGCCACCAGGTTGCTCGGATGTCCCTGAATCTCTTCCCGGGATTGGATCAACATGCTCTAAGTGTGTGCCCCCCAGCTTCGGCGCTGCGCCAGATGGTCCTGCTCCATTCTGGATTCTGGTTGTTCCTTGATTTTGCGCTCCAAGTTGTCCAATCTGTTGAAGCAAATTCTGGATCATTTCCTCCTGTCTCTTAATCATTGTCTCCATCTCATCCCTGGTGATGAAGATCGATGCTTGGTTTGCCCCCGAGGAAGCCTCTTGACTCCCTTCATGCTGACTTTGCTCTGGCCTTTGTCTTTTACTAGTTTGCCTTGTCATATTTTCTCAGATCTGAGCTCTTAATTCTTCAAATTCAACATCTAAATGATGGAATTCCTGAATTAGCCTTCTCAGTGAAAGCACCAAAATGTTTGCACCAAAATTGGTCACAAACACCCGATAGTCGTTGAAAGCACCAGTACGCAATCACAATTCACAGATAACAAATATGTAGAGACAAAAAAATGAAGAACACTCAGAAAATTGAAGATAACAGCAGTAAACAACACAGATTTTATAGTGGTTCGGCGATCTTGCCTACATCCACTCTGAAGCTTATGATTTTATTGATTCACTTGATAACTTCAATCTGTTACAGCAGATTACAATTGATGATAGCTCTCAAATTCGAATACAATGGTGATGGTAAGATGTAGAATTGAATCCGGCAGAGTCTGGACGTTGAATGGCTAAAAGGATCCCTTTTCTGTAGGCTTCAGGGGGCTATTTATAGGCGTAGGAGGCTGAAATTGCGCTCAAACTTCGGGAGACTTCTTCTGGCACGTGAGTGGGCCCACGCGACCAGTCCCACCAAGTTTCGACTCGATCTGTGATCGATACGAATTGATTTCGTATCCATCAAGAATTAGTCCAATCGAGCTGAAACTTGGCAGGAACATTCTTTACCTTGTGTGCAAGCTTCTGTGAAAATTTCGTAGCATTTGGACCAGTGGTTTGGGAGATATCGTCGATACGAAATGGGATCCTTCGGCATGCTGTTTGGTTCGAATCAACTAACTCGATTCGATGCTTTCGAATCGATCACCTCACGTGCTCTCGCGGTGATGTGGCGCACATACCTCGCATCGATCCATTCTTTACTCCGAGATGACCGTGTCGACTCCATGAATTTCGCCCTGCTCGTATCGAGGAATAACACGTCACCCAGGCTCGTTGACCTGATGGATACGAACATGCCTCTGCTCATGGATTCGAACATGGTCCCATGATGGATACGAAGCAGCGAATCTCTGATGGATGCGAAGTTGACGTTAGGTGATCGTTACGAAGTGGACTACTTACTGATGGATTCGAACAAGGAGCCATGCCGATAGAATCGAACAAGGAGCCATGCCGATGGATTCGAATAAGTTTCTCTGGCCGAAGGTTGATCGACATGAATCTGATCGATACGAAGACCTGGCCATTCCGATCGATACGATGCAAACTCTATCGATGGATTCAAATTCCATCGATACGAAGTGCGGCCTACTGATGGAAACGAAAATGGAGTTATCTTCTTCAATTTGCATCGATCATAACTTGAGCACACGAACTCGGATTGACTTGAAATTTGGAGTGATGGCTTTCATGATTTTGCTTGCCGTGCTATCAATTGTAGCTTGATCTGGGCTCGAACAAAATTCGTCGATATCCATGGTGAAACAGTGTATAGCGAACTTTTACGATAAACTGTCTTTAGTTTTCCAGTCAACTTTTTGGTGTCATGGCCTTACCAAAAGGCGGGATAACACTTTACGTAATAATTTGTACCAAATAAAAAGGCTTACCAAGAATTCAAAATTCTCTAGAACATTCATACATAAACCTTTTGCTTCAGCCATCACAAAATCCTCTTTAGAACTATTTGCAATTTCAATCTAAGCATTCCTCACCATTAATGCTTAAAATCGAATAGGTCTTACACTTTCTATATGACTTTCCCGTTGAGTAGCTGATAATGATTTTGATGTTAAACTTTCGACATATTTTTTAAGAACATCCCGTTTAGTAGATCCCAAGAACAATGTATTGATCTTTCGTACATGAGCAAAAAATTTCTTGCTTTAACAAAGGACTTAGCCGTGTCACATAATGCAAGATTTAAACTATGGTATCCACATGGCATATAAAATGCTTGATGATTTATATTAAGTAGTTTTTTTACCCCTTGATTCATGTCTTTCATATAAGATCCATTATCATAACCATGGCCTCTTATGTTGTCGATGTTAAGTTTAAGTTCATTCAAAATATTTTCAAGTTGCTTGAAAAGACCAAGCCCCGTTGTATCATCAACTACTATAAATCCAATGAAAAACTCTTCTACCTTCACATCATTGATATCTTGAGTATCCACACATCTTATAATAATTAACATTTGTTCTTCATGACTTAAATCTGAGGTACAATCAAGAATAACCAAAAAATATTTTGCTTCTAAGGTCTTTTTTATTATTTTCACCATGATCTCATGTGGAAATAAAATAACGATTTCATTTTGAATTTTATGGCTAAGATAATGGTGTTGAATTTATTTATTAACCACACGTCGAAGTTGATCTAGCATAATTGGATCAAATTCCTCAAGAAACTCAGTAAGTTGACAAATTAGTCTATTATTTTTTTCATAAAATTTCTCATTCCTCCCACGAAATGGCAAATCGTTTCAAGAAAGCGTTTTCACAACTTCAATTATTTGTAATGATATCATCTTCACAACATTTTCAAAATGTTTTGGATTTGTTTCATGCTTTTTAAGTTTTTGTGGAAGATTGTGCTAATCATCAATTACATCTTCGGACAATTTGCTCGCCATCAATTTATTTTTGAACAATTTGCAACATTTACCTAATACTTTATTCAATGAATTTGAATGTATAAGCCACTGTCTTTCTTGTTCCTCGCCATTCAGAAAACGACGGATGTAATGCTTGGATGAAAAACTTCTATTTCTCCCAAACCTCACGATACTTGGAAACTTATCATTTTTCAAGGATTTGATTGGGCCTCTTTCAACTATTATCAATCTTTTAGTACCACTTATTGGTCCCCACAAACCCGGATTATGATCTACATCCACATCTTTATTTAAATCAAGCAAACTTTCATCGCATTCATTACTTGCACTATTATCACTAATTTCATCATTTTCACTTTCATTCACATGCTCTTCCTGATCGCCATTGTTTATGTCCTCATCAACTTCATTCACAAAAATATCTTCATTGTTATGCACTTATTGGTATTCATGTTCTTCTATAACATTGTCGGTATTTTCATCAATAGATTCACTTTCTTCTCCACTTAAATGAAGTGATTGTTGTGTTCTTGCATTGAATAATTTAGAAATTGAGCCCACTAACAACGTTGATATCGCATTTTGATGTCGTTTGACCTTTCTATTATAAGTTCCGGAGTTTTTCTTCCTAAATCTCATCCGTTATTTCCTTCTCCATCCTTGGGCATAGTATCTGCTATTTAACAAGATATTTTAAAATTTAAGACGCCATAAATTATCATGTTCATCGGCTATATAATAAGAAATAACTTTTGTTATAGTTTAATAATCTCTAACTATTTACATTATTTACAAAAAAGTTACTTAATTTTAATTAAATGTTTCTAACTTGTTTTGAAGTAAAATTAATTGTCTAATTTGATGTTATCACTTCCTAAATAACTTGGTATAAATTCTAAAGTGAATTAATTTAATTTGCCTGCAGGGAACTTATTTCATCTCAGCTCAGGCATCAAAAGTAAATGATGTATCTTGAAAATAGACGTTGGGGTGTCTCACATTGTGTGTGGGTAATGAGTGCACATTAGAAAAAAGAATAGTCCCACACCATGAAAAATAATGGAGGTGGAGTGGTATGTATATGATTTTAGTTGCATGTAACAACAAGGGATTCTTTTTGTTAAAAGTCGTTGACCAAAGCATGTGTTGCTCCTCCAGAGGGATGTGCTACCGGACTTCAACATGGTATTGGAGCTGATGGTAATGCCCGGGACAATGGACAATGTGCAAGAGATCTGTAAATCATGGTGGCTAGCAGTATAGGCTTAAGTAGTCAAACTTAGGGTGAAGCTAGATCATGGTACGTTGAATCCAGTAGAATGACACAAGAATAAAGTTTCAATATGGTGTAGGCATCGTGTTGGCATATTGGAAGACACATAGATGGATGTGAGCCAATGAAGATATTTGTTGGGGTGTCTCGCATTGTGTGTGGGTAATGGGTACATATTGGAAAGAAGAATAGTCTCATATTATGAAAAATAGTGGAAGTGATGTGGTATATATATATGAGTTTGGTCTCATGTAACAGCAAGGAATACCTTTTGTTAAAAGTTGTGGACCAAACTCTATGTTGCTCCCACGTAGGGATGTGTAGATGGATTCAACATGGTATTAGAGCCGATGGTAACGCCTGGGACAATGGACAGTGCATAAGACATCTGTAAATCGTGTTGACTAGCGGTGTAGGCTTAACTAGTCGAATTTAAGGTGGAGCTAGATCATGGTACGTTGGATTCGGTAGAATGAGTTAGGAACAAAGTCTCGATACGGTGCAGGCATCATGTTGGCGTATTAGAAGGCACATAGATAGATGCAAGCCAAGGTGGAGATATATATCGGTTTGGTTGCATGTAGCAACAAGAGATTCCTTTTTCTAAAAGTTGTTGACCAAACCATATGTTACCTTCATGGAGGGATGTGCGGACCGGATTTCAACAATAGAAAAGTAAGCCTCTCAGATTCTCAAAATACAAAAAATAGTGTAAAAAAAATATACCTTTCTTCAACACTCAGCATAGCAAAGCAACAAAAGAGGAGCGAGCAACCAACTTGCACAACACAACCCTAAGTCTAGAGATAGCAAAATAGAAGAGGACTTAAGAGGTGGGTTTCCCTAATATTATATTCTGACACAAGAGAAATAGGAATTGATCGATCTTTGGAGGAGCTGCAACTAAATTACTAGAGACCTAAGGGTGAAAAAACCCTAATTTAAGAATGAGATAGATACGTAATGGCAGGAGATAAAATGTCTCTATTTTTTTGTTGCGCCGCTGAGTGGGCTGCTCCATCTCAAGGGCTTAGTGGGCTTTCCTCTGGGCCAGCTCTAGTCATCATTGTTGACCATGAGTTAGCATACACTTGAATCGTATGCATGTTCACTGCATCAGCAGATTGTCTATTGATCTCTTCTTCAATGTCCACTTCTTTGGCCCCATTCTACACGTCACAACAATTTTTCCAAAAATTTAGCTACAACCTATGTACTTTCTATAATAAAGTAGATTAAAACTTAAACCTAGCAGGCATGAAAAATGAGTAACCATCAATATGAAAAATGTTAGGACTTCGTTTAGGATTTTCAATAATTATCTCATGTTATACTCAGGCATATCATCGAGCACTTGTATTACATCAATCTGGAAGTGAATTTCATCAAACAGTTAGGAAAATGAAGCTCGATGCATCACCACAAAGATCTGCTGCACATGAAAGGATTTTTGAGAGATCAGAGAAGATTCAGTAGCAAGAAGAAACAAGTAAAAGCACGACATTTATTTTGGAGAAGGAGAATTAAGGGTGTGCACGTTGTGCATGTTTGCACATGCACAACCTTATATTCATATTTTGCATGTGGGTTGATTTTGACTGTGGACTTTTTGTTAGTAAGCTATGATTCAGAAGATCTGTAACTTTTAATATCTAGTTCGAATAAGTCTTTTAAGTGAGTGTATATATATGATTGAAAGCTATATACATTATTATTAAGAGTGAATTAATAAAATTACTAGATTTTCTTCTTCCAAATTCTCTATGTATTGTTCTTTTCTTCTATCCCTCGCTTATATTCTTCTGAATACTTCACCCCTTTTGTTACCTATAATTTCACCCATTTCTTCTTATAAGCCTTCAAATTTACCGGCCTAGGACCATTCCAGTAACCTGAAACTCAACCATTGCCAAACTCCACTATGACAAACACCATATTACAAACCTGGAAAGCCCAGAAGCACCACACTTTGGTACCAAAGCCTATTGGTGAGCATGAATCTGACCCGCACTAGTCAGATACTTCATTGAGTAAAAATTCTAATGTAGACAAACAAGCTTCTTCTTCTTTGGACTTTGCAATTTCTAATGACACATCTAAACTATGGCAAAGACAAGATGTGATCAATTCACCGTCACTGAAAAGCCTAGAAAGAACAACACAATATTTATCATGACAAACTCAAGAATTAGCATCAGCCATTCATAATTTATCAAGAAGCACTCAAGAGCTCAATGAAAAAATGGAAAAAATGCAAGAAATGATGTCAATTTTTTTTCCAAAACTTAAGGAGGTTAAAAATCAAAGAATGCAAGAATGCACATCTAGAGTTGACATGCAAAGATCATTCTCTTCTCCCAAAATAACTACACCACCCCATTGATCTATTATCTATATTCCACCGAACAATAGACCTCCACTGTTGCAAAGGTCCACTGCCATCAATCTTGACCACAATACCTCTTCAAGAACCACTGACCTCTCTGCAAATCAACCAAGAGACTTGGCTAGACTAAATATCAAACTAGATTCCCCTACATTCACTAGTGAAGACAGAGTGATAGATTGGTTGAGGTATAACAGTTTTTAAAATATCATAACACTAACATTCAAGAATGGGTACACATTTGTTCATTTCACTTAAAAAAAGAAGCCTTGCAATGGTTTTATTGGTTCTCTTATAATGTTCAAGACTATGACCAGTGGACTGTTTTCTCCAATGTAATTAAGGTGCAATTTAATCCTAGTGAATTAGAAAGGCCATATGATACTTTCTCCTCACTCAAACAAACCACCTCATTCATGGTTATGTCAATAAATATAAGCAACTTGAAGGTATGATTAATCATATAACTCCTATTTATCTCCTATAAAAAATTGGGGGATTTAAGGGAAGAAATTAAATATGATGTTATTGCTCCCAAGCCCTCTAACTTTGATGAAGCTTAAACCCTAGCAAAAACTTTTGAATCAAAATGGTTGAGTGCAAATAAAAGTAGTATGGAAAATTATGTTAAAAATACTAAACTACTTCAAAAAAACTTCCAGCAGCAATCAAAATACATTTTCAACATCTTTTAATACAAATACATCCTTTGATATTATCTCTTAAACTAAAGGTCTAACACTAGAGGAAGTACTTGAAAAAGAAAGAAAATTTTATGTTTTGGTTGTAATGAAAAATATCACTCTGGCCATAAATTCAAAACTAAACAAGTTTCTATCCTTGAAGGCATTATGTACTTGAAGACTTAATAGATCAAGATGATACTTCTGATGAAAATTTAGAACTTCCTGACATAGAATTATCTCAAGAACCAGAAATTACTTTATTATAAATTTCTGTTAAAGCATTGCTGGGTATTTCTACTTTACATACATTAAAGTTAGAGGTAATATCAATAATAAAACGGTTATATTTTTAATTGATCCTGGATCCACTCACAGTTTCATTAGTGGTGCTTTAGCATAGAAATTAAATTTGAAAACAAATCAAGTAAGAAAATATGAAGTGCAAGTTGTCAATGGCCAGATATTGCAAGGGAATAAAATATGTTCACAATTTCTACTGAAATGTCAAGGTTACAAAATTGCTGTTGATTTATTAATGCCACCAATGGAAGGTTGTCAGGTTATTTTAGGTACACAATGGATGAGATAATTAGATGAGATTTTTTTAACTTTAATAGCTTTAAGTCAGATTCCACTACAAAGGAAAGGAATACAAATGGCAAAGCTTAAGAACTACAGCCTTTCAACACTTGAATGATAAAAATGCTGCCAAAGAATTGATTTTTGTTCAATTAAAATTCAAGCTTTTATTATGACGCCCCATCCCGAGACCCACATTAACAAGGAGTATTACTGGGTAATACTGTATGCTAATGCGGAGAATAGGGCTGGTTAGGAGCGACCATCTATAGTCTTGGCTTAAATATCTATTGAATACGTCGATTAGTGCTTATTTTTTTTCTAATTCAAGTGGATCGACATATCTAATAAATGTTTAATACAAAACTATAGGTGGCTATAGGATCTGTCATAACAAAATATAATAACTCAAATGCATAACACACCACAGAACAACAAATAGATATATATATATATATATATATACATATATACTGATACATCCCAATACAATACAAATAATACATCATAGGTGGTAGATGACCACAATATACACACGAGTCAAAATGATATACATATCAGAGTCATACAGAACAACTATAAAACTACAAAAAGAGATGAGCTGATATCCAAGGCGGAAGCATCAAGTAAAGTCAAAAAGTAGGTATCTAACCTGAAATAACTCGGTCTGACCCGAGTATAAAATACAAGGGTCAGTCTAGCTAAAATATCGTTTTATAAGGATAAGCAGTAATAGATGCATAAGGATAAGGGTAATGTTCTTCTTAAACAAGAGGGAACAATACTGAGTATAAGCATGAGTATAAGTATGGTATGGTTACTTCAAGTGATGGGATGATATCACTTACACAAACATATAATCTCAAAAGAGATAAGACAATTCATAAAAGGTTAAATATAGCAAGCCTCATATCATTGGCATATCACAAATCATTAATAGTGGTTTAGGGAAAATAGAACTCCTAAAAATGAGAAATTCCAAACCCGCCATATCGGAAAACTCAAAGAAATCACCATCTTAAAATACTCCATAAGGTAATCAAATATAATTCTCCAACATAGGAGAATACAATCCCATATAAATGCCAAAAGGCAAATCTCATGTAATAACGCCAATAGGCAAATCTCAGAATAATGCCAAAAGGCAACTCAAGGCTTCAAAATAGAACTCCCAAGAGTTCAAATTCCCGAAAGATAATCACCACAAATATATTGAATGGTTCAAAGGACCTATTTCAAAAAAGGGCGATACACTAGGGAAAATAGTCAAAGAAATCATCTCAAAAGTTTAGCACGTGCATTTGGCCGAAGCCTTGTCGAGTACTGTTATCTCAAATAGGTACCTCGCTCGAAGGCAAAACGTCACAATGACAAATACGCCGCAATGACAAATATGCCGCAATGGAAAACGTCTCGAAGACAAATACGCCGCAATGGCAATGACCTGAAGGTCCAGTACTGGCTCGCCGCAATGGCAAATGTGTCACAAACTCTCGGACAGGAACCCGAACAGTGTTAACGTGTGTCCCATACCACACGTTTGCACTAAACGGTTTACTAACCGCTAGTAAATTTCACACTCAAAGCAGTAAAAAGTTTACCTCATCTCATCGGTAAACTCGACTCGAAGGTCAAAACGATCAAACAGACAAGTTGGGAACTAACCGATAAGATAACGCATGTGTCCCATACCACGTGTTTTACCAAACCGTTTAATTCTCCTTCTCATTCGGTCGAATAGTGCAAAAACATGTATTATATATAAAATAATTTACTTGAGAAAACAAGATTTTAAAACCAATTTTCGAAATCGTATTTGGAATCAAACTTTGAAAATTCCCTTATTATAGAGGATATATTGCCTGTATAGCTCAAAAATAATTTAAAAAATATTGTATAATAATTATTCAAAATTCCAATGTATTTTAAAAATTATTTCAAAATCGTTTGGAGAAAACCGTGCTCGAAAACAATGAAAAACCAAAGAAATACGCAAAATCGATAACTCGAATTCAACTCAATTTCAATACGAAATAAATCCAAACCCAATACGAATTCAACTCAAATTTGAATCACAAACTCACCAAACTTGGCTAGTCCATTGATGAACATCATAGCCCTTACTCATGTAAAAAATCATCTAAAATTTGCAACAAAACAAATAACAAAGTCATAGCAAATCGAAGACAAAAGGCTGCGAATTCATGCTGCAAAACAAGGCATAAAGCAAACATTCAGGTCGACCTTAAGGTCGACCATTCTCTTCCTTAGGTTGACCGCTAGGTCAACCATAAAGAGCCCCAGGTTGACCGTATGGTCAACCTGGGGAAGGCTATGGTCGACCTCGAGGTCGACCATTCATTCGGGAATTCATCCCCTTCGTTTCCAGGTCGTTCCCCTTGCGCATACCCATTTTCAAGCAAAGGTTTGACATATCAAATGGCAATATTTTTCAATGAAATTTCACAGGCATGCACATCTACCTCTAAACTACTAACTGAAAGAAGTCCGGCAACATTTCGTTGATGGAATTGAAAGATATCAGTCCTCAAAGAAGCACCCCAAAACTGATTTTTATAAGGAAGAAAACTATGAACAAAAATTCACTACAGTAACTATTTCTGTACAGAATCAAGCTCTTTGCTCTTTGATTTAGCCAATATTGTGAGTTATTCAACTCACCTACTATTACAAAGCAAAAACTTGAATTCATGCAGAAAGTTTGAGGCTTTGAGGAGAAGAAAGCTTCCAATAACCTATAAAAACTGATAACAGCACATGCAACAAGAAATACACAGTAAAATTAGAAAAACCTACTTCTAAAAATAGGAATTTGATGAAATTGTAAAGTTTTGTAGTGAGATTACCTTTTAATTATACTCTAATTCGATAAGAACAGCAATTTATTGAAGAATCTAAGTATTTGAAAGCTTGGAATTGAAAAATTGTGAACTTTCATTTTACTGGCTTCAATTTCTTTCTGGAGAAGATGAGAGGAATGTTTGTACATACAGTACAAAGTTTTCCTCCTTTCTCATTTTCAGGCTAAGTCTACGTAGGCTTTGGACCCAAGAATTTACAAAGAAAATTAAATAAGCCTATGAGAATTAATACAACACTTAATCAAATATATATAAGTTATAAAATAAATGTCAATTTCTTTCAATGATCTCTACACAAACAAAATATGTAAACAAACTTACATATGAAATAAAATATTTTCATCATATAAAAAGATTAATTTTTATTTTTAAAACTTTATTATTATTAAAATCCTTTTTTTTTCAAAAATACACTATTTACTCAAATAAATGAATAAAACTTTATTTTTAACTTCTAAAATTCCACAAAATTTATTTTCTCACTTAGAAAAATATTTCAAACCATTTCTAAACATAATTTATGGCCAAAACATATCTTTAAACCAATTTCAACCTTTTTATTTAAATAAACAACCTTTAAAAATTTCATACTTCTTTTAAAAATTATTAAAAGAAGCAATTGGCAATAATTAATACAATTATTGCATTTTCTCCAAATAAAACCCATTTTCCAATCATTATTAACCCAAATAAATAAAATAATGTTCCAAACTTCATTTTTCTCATTTTATTTTCAAAATTCATTGTATATTTCGAATAAACAATTTAAAATCTCCAATTTTATTTTAATTTACAGTATTAAATTATAACTACTGTTATAATTTAATATTAACATGTAATCTCCAAAACTAGGGTTGTTACATTTATCTACTACAACAACAATTCAAAATGAACCACATATTTATCCAGATATCAAGCTACTACTTTTTGGATTCCCTATAGTAACTTCTTTAACAAATTCTCTACCACCTAAAAGGGAATGTGATCATAAAATTCCATTACTTCATGGTTCAAAACTATTTTGTATTAAACCTTATAAACATTCACATCATATTAAAAATGAGCTAGAGAAACTAGTTAAATAAATGCTTGACTTAGGTATTATCAGAAATAGTACAAATGCTTTCTCTACCCCTGTTGTTATGGTGAGAAATAGAAATGGTTCTTGGAGACTTTGTATGGACTACAAAGGTTTGAATAAGCAAACTATAAAGGATAAATTTCCTATACCTTCAATTAATGACCTTTTGGATGAGGTTTATTGTTTTAAATACTTTACTAAACTTGACTCAAAATCAGGTTACCATCAAATAAGAATGCATGAAGATGATATTCACAAAACAACCTTTAGAACTCATGATGGCCATTATGAATTTTTAGTAATGCCTTTTGGTTTGGAAAATGCCCTTCTACATTTCAAGCTCTTATGAATTGCATTTTCAAAATTCATGAGACAATTTATTTTAGCCTTTTTTGATGATATATTAATTTAGAGAAAGTGTTGGGATGATCACTTAAGGCATTTAAGACTAACAGTTCAAATTCTACAAGACAACAAACTAGTCATCAAGCTCCCAAATGCTCATTTGCTGAAGACAAATTACAATAGTTGGGACACATTATTTCAAAAAATGGCATTGCAGTTGACAAAGAAAAAACAAAAGCAGTTTTAGATTGGCCTCAACCACAAAATATCAAATCTTTGAAAGGGTTCCTTGGCCTAGTAGGATATTATAGAAAATTTATTAAAGGGTATGGTATGATTGCAAAACCACTTACCTCAATGCTCAGGAAAAATTGTTCTTATTGGACTCGACAAGCTATAGATGCTTTTTATAAATTAAAGTCTTGTCTTGCCAACAAACCAATTTTAGTCACACCTAATTTTAATAATGAATTTATTACATAATATGATGCAAGTGGCTTCAAGAAAACAAACATATAGCCTATATTGGTCAACCCCTACAAGAAGGAAATTTACATTTATCTACCTATGACAAAGGGCTCCTAACTTTGCTTCTTGCTACCAAAAAATGGTCTCAATATCTCCTTAGTAGAAAATTTATTATTCGAACTAATCGCCAAAGCCTACAACATCTACTCTCTCAGAAATTAACCATGGACATTCAAGGGAAATGGTTAGCAAAATTACAATTTTATGAATATCAAGTGGAATGTAAAAGGGCAAAAAAACATCATAGCTGATAGCTTGTCAAGGGTATATGGTCAATCGGTTATTAATTCCATTTTAGTTGTATAAGCAGATTGGATCTCTGAACTCAAATAATAAGTTAATCGAAGCCCATTCAATGAAATTTTAAAAAAATCTGCATGGTGATTTAAACATTGAGAAATAAAAAATCATAGATGCTTTGGAATTCTACAAAGAGAAAATTCTACTTGACCATGATAATGCATCGCTGTTGAATATAATACCCTTTAAGTTCCACTCTTCCCCACTTAGAGGACATTATGGTGGGAAAAAGACGCTAAAAAAATAAAAATGAAGTATTTTTTTGGAAGGACATGAAGAAAACAGTTGAAGATTATATCAACAATGTGATGAATGTCAAAGTGCTAAATTAGAAAATGTTGCATCCCTAGGCCTACTTCAGCCACTACCTATACCCGAACATGTTTGGATAGATATCACAATGGATTTCATAAATCATCTACCTAAAAGCAATAATGCAACTGTCATTTATTGGGTAGTTGATAGACTTTAAAAGTACGCACATTCCTTTGCATTACAACATCCATTTACAGCAAAACAAGTTGCACAGGTCTTCTTTGATGGAACTTTTAAATTACATGGTATGCCTAAGACAATAATTAGTGATAGAGACTCACTACTCATAAGCAACTTTTGGCAAGAATTATTCACTCTTCAAGGTTGCACACTTAAGTATAGCTCAGCCTACCATCCACAAACTGATGGCCAATCTGGAATAACAAATAAAATTCTTGAAAATTACCTCAGATGCTTTGTTTGCCACAAACCTAGTGAATGAAGTAGATGGCTAACCTTGGTTGAATTCTGGTACAATACTTCTTCGAAGGAATCCACCAAACTAACACCGTTTGAAATATTATATAGTAGGAAACCTCTAGCACTTGCCTAACACTACAAAAGTTCACCAACTAGAAGAACATTTATTTTCCAAAGACATTACTATGCAATTTTTAAAGGATAGCCTACAACTTGCTCAAGAAAGAAGGCAAAAATTCACTAATGCAAATAGAACCAAGTGACATTTCAATGTAAATGATTGGGTATATTTTAAGCTTTAGCCATATAGATAAATTTTAGTGAGCACTGCAACTACTACAAAGCTATCTCCTAAATACTATGGCCCTTTTAAAATAATAAAAAAATATGCGAGGTTGCATACAAATTGGAATTGCCAAGCTCAGCACAAATTCATCCAGTGTTTCATGTTTTTCAATTTTAAAAAAAGAGTAGGCCTATAAATAATAATTAAGCGGGATAACCCATCACACAAAGAAGCACTTGTGGATGAACCAAAGAGCATCATTGATACAAGAATGATCCCGAGAGGTAATAAGCCAGCTGTGCAAGCCTTGATAAAATGGAAGACAAACCAGTTTTTGAATCCATATGGTAAAATTATTAGGATATTACTAATTTATTCCATATACTAGACCTTGATATAAGGTCACTTTTTGAAGAGGAGGGGGAATTGTTACACTCATGCATATCATCAAGCACTTGAACTGCATCAATCCGGAAGTGCATTTCATAAAACGGTTAGGAAAATAAAGCTCAACACGTAACCATAAAGACCTACAGCACATGAAAGGATTTATGAGAGATCAGAGAAGATTAAGAAGCAAGAATAAATAAGAAAAAGCATGGGATTGATTTTGGAGAAGGAGAATTAAGGGTGAGCACGTTATGCATGTGTGCACATGCACAACCTGATATTCATCTTTTGCATATGGGTCGATTTTGATTGTAGATTTCTTGTTAGTGGGCTATGATTCTGAAGATGTGTAACTTATGACGGCTAGTTTGAATAAGTCCATTATGTGTAATGTGTACATATTCCCAGTTTTTTGTGTATTGTTCTTTTCTTTTATCTTTTGTTTATATTCTTTGGAATAATTCAACCCTTTCTTCTGTTACCTGCAATTTCATCCCTTTCTTCCTATAGGTCTTCACATGTTCCTTCCAAGAACCATTCTAGTAACTTGAAACTCAACCATTGCCAAACTCCACCATGACAAACACTAGACCATAAACCCAGAAAGCCAAGGAGCACACATCTCAATAAAGGTACAAAACTCAGCACTAAGCCTATTTGCATCTTTAATTTGAATTTCACTACTATAGGCTAAAGGACCATAAGATTACACTTAAACTCCTTCTTGGTAAATCCAGAATACTCTGTCAACTTAATCAGAGCTTCAAGATCCATGTGCGAAATCTAAATTCCATTAAACATGCACATCTTCTTCCCCTCAAATATCCCAAATTTTCTACAATCTTAATCTTACATGTAATATTAATATCCACATGTGAAATTCCATTAAATGCATCCTTATGTAAGCTCCTCTATTTTGACAAACAACTAGACAAAAAGCTTTGTTTAATGACCTATGATTGATGGCGTATTTTAGAAGATACTATTATGCTATGGTTTTTTGGTTGAAGTTGTAATAAAAAATGTAATAGAGGTATAGACCATGAGAAAAGCAAGGGCTAATCAAGGTGGTTGAAGACATTGATGATAATACTGTTATTAGCGGTTTTATTAAGGTTAGGACTGAGAATTGGTCGTTGATGAGAATGACTCACGGAGATTCGTCTAAATTGGAGATCATAGTGTCAAAAGTTACATCCTATGTCAAAAAAGATATAAATCTTCAACACTTGAAAGATCGAGAAGGAAGAGAATAGCAAAATAGATTATGTTGTTACGTGTGATGGTGGGAAGGGGTGTGAGGTAGAGTAATATGTCAGGGAGTAGTTGGAATGTGTATTGAAATGAATGGAAAAAGCTCATTTAGGTCACTTTTCTGTATAAAGAAGGGTGTACATGGAGTGAGAACAATGTATAAACAATTTATAAGAAGTTTAGTTACGAAAATGAAGGGTTTTCTATAGTAAAGTATGTATGAGTTTAATGAGGATGCATGGTGTTAACCCAGAAAATGGATTAACACCTAGAAATCAGATGAAAGCGCCACTTCAAATAAAGTAAATAGAAAAACAATAAAGGAAGACCAAATTTTTATAGTGGTTCAGCATAACCTCCGGCCTACGTCCATTTAATCTTTTTTATTAATTGTTCTCTCTCTGGATTACAACTAATTATATCATATTTGTCCACAATCTAGTAGATTTCAGATTTACAATGATGTTTCTAAAGAGTTTAAGAGGTAGAGGATAGGACTGAAGAAACGAAAGAAGTCTCTAATGACAAAGAGTTCATATCCAGAAGTTAGAGAACTGGAGGAGATGAGAAGAAAGAAGATCCTTTTCTGGTAGCGGCTAGGCTTGTATTTATAGGGGAAATAGTCATGTTGGGCTAGAAGTCAAGTTGGAGCAGAGTATAGATGTCGGTCCGAAGTAGTATGCAAAATTGCGGGACCCACCGAGTTGTACAAACATGTCAACCCCAACATGTTTGTGTTGTTCGATTTTGGTCGAACTCTTTTGCAATCTTCTTCTAACTTTGTTTTGAGGTGTCGCATTTTGTTTCCAATGTTTGTTGGTTGATTTTGATGGCCATTCCTTCATTGCTTGGTTTACTCTATTATTTTAGTTGTTAACTCTTCAACTCTTGTAATAGATCATTCAAAACCCTTTGAAATTACTTAACCAAACATGGAAGAAGTAAAGAATGACTCGTGTGCAGTTTGAGTGGACAATATGGAGCCAGAACATGTCAACCCCGACATGTTTGGTTACATTGTTTTGGATGAATTTTCTTTCGGCCGCTCATTTTTTTCATCTAAGTGTGCTTGTCAATTTTCAAGTCGTTTCGTCCTCATTTATATCTTCTGAGTCCGATTGAAATCTGCTTGCTAAAAAGCGGGTTAACACATGGTTTTAGGGTCTTTGTTTAAAATTCTATAAGCTGAATACTAAATACTGAATTATGAATGACTATTTGTTTACATTTCTAAAACTTCTTATTGGAACAAAAGGAAATGAGTATTTTGTATTAATTGGTTATTCACATGGTAATTATAAAAACAAAACCTTTGAGCCATAAATTTAATTTTTAAACAGCTTGAACTGTGGAAATTTTAAAATTTAGGAATAATTGGATTTTGTGGAAACTTGAATAATGGATAATTATTTAAAAGTTTTTTTTGTAAGATTTAAACTTTGGTTTGTTATATTTCAAAATTTCAATTTTCAAAAAAAAATTCCATGAATTAAGTCTATGAAATTTGATTTAAAAAAAATAAATTTCTAAAAATTATTATCAAAATTCTATAATTTTGAAGTTTGTAGTTTGGAATCTTTTTCGCAAATATTATTTGGTTTCCTTTTCTTTATATTTTTTAAGAAAAGAATCTAAATTTAGAAATGTAACAAATATTATAACTTAAAATATTTGAAATCTCAAGTAAAGTGGATTTTCAAAATTTTAAATTTCTAGTATTTCTTTTATGATAATGTAATAAATGTAACTAAGGCTATATGTGGAAGAAATTTTCAAATTTCATTAAGTGTTCAGAATCAGAAAAGGCAATATGAAAGTTCTTGACACTTGTTAACTAAGCAAGCGTTTTAAACCTGAATAATTATTCAAAACAAATAATTTAAAAGTTATTATTCATCAATAAGTGGTCAAATAATTGATCACTTATTATAAACAAATGATACCTTAGTATTTAAGAATTTCGATGCTAACTGTTTGCTTTACTTAGATACATAGGATTGTTGCTTTGTTAGAAAAGCCCTGTAGTTTAATTTTAAAGATTTAATACACATTTTGGTGGTGCAAGTGGAATAGTTCCAATAGTAGCAAGAATTGAGAATACACACACACGCATATATGTATGTACTAGTGCGAACCCGTGCTTCGCACACGGATGTTGAAAAAATATTGTTGTTGCATAGGTCATATCCAAATGTATAAGAAATTTAATATGGTGGTAATGAAAAAACATTGTTGAACGATAGTGTTACATCATGAATAACAATTTGGTAGGATAAAGAATACATAGATATATTTGGTTATGATAATCACAATTAAAATCGAACAAAAAAATTACAGTGAATATGTTAACGTTCACAGACTATTTAGAGGATAATGTGTTAAAAATTTATCCGCTAATGCATAGATATATTCACTGTGGCATATAACGCCAATGTTGTTGCTTTTGCAATTACACAGCTGCTTCAATGTGCATAGATATAGTTGAAGTATTCATTGTGAACTGCAGACACAAAGACACAGTGCAGTTCGATTCAATTAAATAAGAGTAACAAAATTTTTTTGCAATGGGGAGAAATATAGTAATAGGATGAAATTTGTAAACAGTCAGGAAAAGTATTTGTCAACAGCTGAAAAAAGGGAGCAAAATAAAAAAGAAAAAAGCAACAGATGTAGTACAGGGGAAAAGTAGTAAAACAGAAGATTCAATTGAAATAGAAATGATGATGCAATAAGAAAATAACATGGGTTCCAATATAAATTACTATTGTTCACCGAATCTGATCTATGTCGATGTAGGGTACAAAACACGGCATACAGCTGGTCGCAGTAACCAATATTTGAAAATATCCAAAACATACAGAAGAGAAAAATTGTGAGAAGTCCATTCATTTTTTAGCCTCAGAAATAACTGCTAACGCGTGTATGATATTGGCTTGAGCGCAAATAGGTGATGTTTTCTTGGCCTTAATAGCTGCATTACATCAGTCAATTATTTTAACCATTGAAGGTATTTGTACCTGCAGCCAAAAAAGGCAAAAGTGTCATTGATGTAGTATTATTACTAAATTCTCTCACTGCTCGTCTGACCTATTAACTATATCTAATAATCAAACTATAACTACATAATCATCTATACAAAGATACATTCATCAATTGTTTTCTAGAAGTTTTCCGACGGTGGTGGTGCAAGTGATTTTAGAATTTACTGCAAAAAATAAAAGATAAACTCTTTTAGGTGGTTA
Source organism: Allium fistulosum (assembly GCA_030737815.1). Classification (NCBI taxonomy): domain Eukaryota; kingdom Viridiplantae; phylum Streptophyta; class Magnoliopsida; order Asparagales; family Amaryllidaceae; genus Allium; species Allium fistulosum. Next base: position 460,586,954 of record CM060902.1, read on the forward strand.
TCAACATTATTCTCACTACAACACATGTTTTGACCCAGCACTTAAACTGTGCATCTACCTTAAGCCCGAATACAACAACTTATATGCTTATTGTATTATTGATCATCGTAATTGTAAACGAAATTGAGTAAACTTAGCCAAATTATGTCATCAAACCAGGAAGCAATGTATTAAACGCTGAGCTGCACGGTTGAATCAAGCATTAATTATGTGAAGTCATTATTTAATCATCTCAAGCTATCAAAAATCAAAATTCATTTTTCAATTATATTTTCATAATGCGGTTAAATAACTATCGTTAACATCAAACAAAATTATTACTACAGCTAAATTAGTATTGCATCACACAAATGCAGTTAAAATATTCAAAAACAATAATTGCTTAATTCCAAAAATACTGCAAAATAATAACCGCTTTTGCTTAATGCATTTAAATTTTAACTACAGTAAGCTCGAATAAATCATCGTGTACAACCAAAATTATTACTGCATCACATAAATATAGCTGAAATATTCAATTTCTACCATGCATGATTCAAAATTGTCATTAAATTATAACTGCATTTTATTAATGTAGTTAAATTTTAATTGTATTAAGATTGAATAAATTCCTGAAATGTAGCCAAATTTATTACTTCATCACATAAATGTGGTTAAAAATCTTCAAATATAGTTAAATTTACCCAAACTTGCTGGTAAATTATAATTGCATTTTCTTAATTTCATTAATTTATAACTGTTTTAAAATTGAATAAAATTATCAAATATAGTCAAAATCATCAATAGTAAATGCAATAAAAAAATGCTAACGTAGTTAAATTAATTCAAAAAATGCCTATAAATTATTACACCATTTTTTGATGGGGTTAAATTATAACTGCACTAAGTTTGAATACTATCAAACACAATCAAGATTATTACTTTATTACATAATGTAGTTACAATATTCAAAGGCAGCCATAATTGTATAATTCGAAAAAAATATTCCTTTCAAATATGTTAAAAGATAATAATACATTATAATAATCTAGGTAAAACTACTATGTAATGTTTATGATCATCATAATAATGCTGTTACAGAAACACGGTACACAGCGGTGGCACAAAATAATTGTGCAATTAAAGCTGCTATATAAAATTATGATTTTAAAAAATTTTTTTTAGCTATCAACAATGGATATCATTGGAAAGCAAATTAAATTTGAGATTTAATAATGAAAACGATTCTTAAATCCAATCAATGTAGAAAAAGTTATCACATTTTAAAGTTTGGAATATAAAGAAATTAAAAATGCGACTGTTCAGTTGCCAAATTTCAAGGGGGCCTCTGTGAGCTTGAAATTCAACTCACTAATAATAATATAGTATAGATGTATGTATCACTTATTGTAAACATCGGTACCTTAGTCTTCAAGAGTTTTAGTGTTAATGTTTGCTTTACTTGGATACGGAATCGGTAGGATTGTTGCTTTGTTTAGGAAAAGCCATGTAGTTGAGTTTTAAAGATTTGATACACATTTTTAGTGATGCAAGTGGAATAAATTCTAGTAGTAGCGAGAATCGAGAATACATACATACATACATACATACATACACACACACACACAGATATATATATATATATATATATTTGTGTGTGTATCCACGTGCGTGCATATTAAAGCAAGAAATTTGATACATCCAACTTTGAAATGGGAAAAATTTTCTATTTCCTCATTTATAGGGATCAATATTCAGTTTTCAAATAATGAATGATTATCATATCTATTATTTCTAAATATATTTGGTCAAAAGCTAGCTAAAATCACATATTCACAAGTTTGTGTCCCATGCGCGCACTTCATAATAGACTTGCATTTAATAATTAAATAAATTGATTAATATAATAGATAAACAGATGGAAGGTTGTGATCAATTTGGTAAAACAAGAAACAAGAACATAGGATTTGTTTCCATAGAATGCTTGCATTGGATGAGTGCAAAGTGCTTGATAAATTATTGACTATGCTATGCACGACTAAATCCACTTTCAATTTGATGTAAAAAAAATTAAAAATATGGATTAAACCCAATCATACAGGAGTGTAGATGATTGTAAAGTGATTGCTCATTTGATTCATGAGATTTTATATAAGGATGGGTATGATATTACATAGTGGTCATACACTATACTTTCGTAATTTTTTTTGCACTCCACCCTAGATGATTGACTCCTCGTAGAACTACTGACTACAACGATCGTCCATGTACGATTCATATTACATTTGTTAAAATTCTCAATTTATGTTATCTATGTTCCGAACAGCCATTCACACCCTGATCATTTAGCGGACTACCTAGTACATTATCTTTTCACAAAACCTTTCCACAAACATTAACAACTTTACTCTATATTTCATTCATTTTATTTCAAAAACCATAAATATTCCTAAATACATCTAAAAAATTTCAAAATCTCGACGAATCTATAAGGAAATATTAAATGGAAGAGTTTTTGTCAAAAAAATTGTTAGTTATTATTTATTTTGTAGAAAATTGTAATCTAACAATTCAGTCCAGATGTGTTAACAAAAATGAAACATTCATCATTCTAACTTGGGATAACATGGTTTCAGTTGAATCCATGCCAGATCTAAGAGTATGTGTAGATGTAACCTAGTTTGGGTTCCTACTAATCCAATAAATCCTCATCTGAGTCTAACTTGGATGCCGAGAAGTCCAAATAAGGTTAGGCATGAGTTTCTTATCATCCAAACTAGGCCTAAAGGTGAGTCCCTGAAGTTCATAGGAACCAAAGCTAGGTTCATACTAGGCTATAACTACATACAAGGCTACACATAGTATGAGTCCATTTGGAAACAAGTCACCCCGAATAAGAGTGGAGAATTTTTTTACCCTTTTAGAAAGAAAACCCAAATGAGATAATCATTTGTCACTGGTGCTTCTCACCACCATTACCACCTTCATGGCAAACTTGAGATGTGAATTCTATTTATTTGTTATGAACATCAAAATATTTGAAAAAAGAAGAACACAAAACGAATGGTTGTTTTAGCAGTGATTATGTTAAAATTTAACAACTGTGTATACTTTTGCTTGCTTGAAATGATAGGAATGTCTTTACATACAATTTGGGCAAACAATATTCATTGTAATTATAAGTTAAATACAAGTGTCAAAAAGTTGCATATAATTTGTGGGAACATCAAAACAAACAATATAGTAAATAATAAAAAAATCTAGTGCTATATGGGTGAAATGATTCAACGGTTGTGTCTAGTCATTCGTCTGTTAGGTCCTTTGGTGCATCCTGAACGTAGGAAGGGTTCGACCGCTATCATTAGTTAATATTTAAGTGTAATCTAAAGTGAGAAACAAGTCTCCCATATTTCTCGACAGTCTAGACTAGTTCCATATTTATCCTAAAGCAGTCATATATCCAAGAGGGCGTATATATACCCTAGCCCCCTATGGAGTTTAGAATAATTCAACCCTAAATAATTCAAATCCAAATTGTTATCATTAGTGTTCTTTGTGGAAGTGTGGCATACCAAGCAACAAAGAGATGTCTCACTTGTACTACAACATTGAAATTTTTGCTAACACGTAGCACCATTTCGGAACTCTACTGGTGTGTAGAGAAAACTATTCATCATTAGAAGATGGTTTGTAGTCTTCTTGTAATGGCCCTTACCCTCTAGCAGAATGAGCTTCCTACTCGAATCTTGAACGGGTTGATACAATATGCTCAGTCATTCACTACTCACATGGAATAAAGTATAATATGCAGAAATTTATAGCCATCAAAATCAAATAGACCGTGCGTGATACAAATCCCTTTCTCTCCATAGTCATATATGTCAAATATCCATGTAGACACATCAAATATTGAACACAAAAGTTAAATAGTCACATATCATAAGTTGAAATCACAGTGGAAGCAAAAATAGTAGTACTAGATAATTATATACCATTGGGTCCTTCCTAAACGATCAAGTGCTTGGACCATAGAGAAGCCCCATCCCAACCACCTATGTTGCTCTTTATAACTAGTTGTTGTTGGTTGATTTATGTTTAAAGGGTACCAGAGAGCATCAATCGTCATAAAACAAACATGTCAAAACATAATCCTAGTATGAGTCGACACATAAATTAGTATATGGTCACAAGTAAATAGTTCTATCCAAGGATGTTTGATACCCACCTCCAAAAACATATTTCAAATCATCATACTTCAAATGTCTAACGATGCATTATGTAACGCGACCATATGATAAAGTTAGTCGTATGCCCTAAGGGCAATTCTGTAATTTATTATAACTTATTGGCTCTATAATAAAATCTTATTCGAAATAATTTCTTTCTATTATATACATGTCGCAGTGTGATATGTTAATTAATTATTTAATTCAAGTATATCGAATAGAAAATCCTTAAATAGTAGGATATGTGATAATAATTATAATTTGTTGTAATCATGAGAAATTTATCACATTAAAAATAACATATTATTTTAAATATTCCTAATCAAGATGTTTCAAGATAGGATATCGATACATCCATTAAAACTAGAGTACGTAACGCTCTCCAAATGTTGGGCAGTGTATTAATCATGGCTGGTGCGGGTACCAAGGGATTATATGTCGATAGTTATTGAATAACTATGGAATGACTCACTCGAGAATTTTCTACTACTTAATACAAAGGTCAAATAGAGAAACTCGAAGTGATGGTGTTACATGGTTGTAACACCCTGTGAGTTCTAATAATGGATTAAAATGTTAAAAATGTAAATTTACATAAAAGGACGAAATAGTAAATTTTCACAAATAAATGAATTTGGGAATTTTGACTTTTCCATTGTATTAAGTAGATTATTCTAGCCCAAATTCATATATAAATTGTCAGAAATGGATACCTTATAAAGAAGATACGAAGCATTTACTATAGCTTGCGTTTTGCGGCTATTTTGAAAATAAAGGATTTATGCCAGAAAATGGTAATACTTAATTGTTAAGGAACAAGTTAAATATGCCTTTAAAAGATGAGGAGAAAAGGGTGTGTATGTGCATAAATATGAAAATGTTTCCAGTGGGATGTATTAATTGTTGCACTTGAAAGGTTGAATATGTTAAAAAGAATGGAACGAAAATAATTAATGCAAAGAGAGAGGAAGCATTAATTACCCTTTTTGGAATTATTTGAAATTAGGACAAATGTGTATACATTTAAATAAATGGTTATTTGAAAGGAAATGCGTCGATAAAAAGTGCTAGTTATTAATGTATATATGTATATATATGTTTAAAACAGTTAATAATACTTGCATGCATTAATAAATCCAATTTATCAAATACAAATTAGGATATGAATTTATTTATTTACTGATTGATTAAGGGAAGCATTTCTTGAAGAAAAAGGAAAGACAGGATATTAATTAAAAAGGATAATGTTGATTTGAATTGTAGGCGTTAATAATACAATCAATTGCAAAATTGATTGCGTAATTAAAAGGTGTTTGTACCAAAATTGGGCACAACACTCTTCGGAACTCTTTGAAGAGATAAAGTGAAGAAATTGAATGAAAAAAGAGGAATTATCTAACAAAAACTCCAAATTTCAGAAATGAGAATAATTAAAGTGCAAGGAGACACAAGAATTTTGAGTGGTTCGGCGTATAGCCTACGTCCACTATGAAATAGTTTGCTTTATTGATATCTCTTTTGTGTTTACAAGTGAATTCGATGATTTACAACAGTCAATTGTGATTTGCAGCAGTGAATTTCGTTTATGGCAGCAACAATTGAGTTCAGATCTGGATCTGGCGGAGTCCGGGAGTTGGAGATCTCAAAGAGGAAGAAGAACCCCTTTTTTGTTGGCTTTGGGGGTCTATTTATAGGTGTAGGAGGCTGATATTTCGCCCAGATCTCGGGAGACCCTCTCTGGCACGTGACCAGGCCCGCACACCCAAGCCCGTGAAGTTTCGGTCCGATCCATGATCGACACGAACATATTTTGACTCGCTCAAGATTTCGTCCAATGGAGTCGAAATTTGGCGTGGACATTCTCTAGCATGCACGTAGTCTTCTGTGAAAATTTCATAGCATTTGGACTTGTAGATTGGGAGATATGATCGATACGAAATGGAGTTTTCGGTAGGCTGTTTCCTTCGCCTCGCTACCGTTTCGACTCGCTTCTGCTTCGACTCGGTGACGTGGCGCTTTCTGGATCGTTCTGCCTTTGACGCGGCTTTGAGAGAGTCGAAGCGCGCACTGGCTTGAGCGAGTCGAAATGAGCATTGATTGATCGAGTCGAAGTGCATGGTTCGATCGATTCGAACAGTGACCTTGCTAACCGGAACTGAATTCGATGGAGTCGAACAGCTGTTTGAGAGGAGCGAGTCGAAGCATCCACTTTCGATGGTTCCAGACTGGAGCGAGTCGAAGTTGATGGAGTTGATCAGTTGTTTGAAGGGAGCGAGTCGAAATAGGCATCTGGGCGAAGTGAGTCAAAGTAGGTACTCTAGATGGCAGTGAAGCGAGTCGAACAGGAATGAGTTGAAGTTGGTATCTGAGGGAACCGGAGCGGCTCGAAGAGAGCGAGTCGAAGGAGCGAGTCGAACGGCATCTGATTTTCGTCCAATTTTGTATCCTTCATAACTTGAGCATACGAACTCGGATTGACTTGAGATTTTTAACGTTGGCTCCCATGGCTTAGCTTGTCATGTCCTACCAATTTTGGCTCGATCCGGACTCGGACAAAATTCACCGATATCCGTAGTGAGCCTGTGTATAACTGATCTCTAGGACGGGCCGTCATTGGTTATTAGTCAATTCCTTGGTGTTACGGCCTTGCCAAAAAGCGGGATAACATTTGCCCACCAAAGTATGTCTTGTGGGAACATGACGTGCTTTGAAATACTGCCATCTCTACTTTTAATAGTTATTGTCTCGTCGATGAAAGCTGTAATCTTTGACCGTTCTTCTTGATAATGTAAACTGTTGACTGCTGTACCATGTATTGTTGCAACTGATTGCTGTATGCTAGTGGTTACCCATTTGCTGTTGTAATCGTTATTAGATGAATTTTTGGTTTCTGAAAATCTGGAATATTGAATATTAGTCCGACATTCATGCATATATGTTAATCTGACTCCCGCTGACGTTTGTACGTTCTCGAGTCGTTGTCAGTTTATTGTTTTTTTATTTCCATATCGATCCTCTCCTGAACCAATGTGAAATTCGTTGCAACAACACTTGACGGTTGTTTTTGAATGTTCCTTCATAACGATCCTCTCCTGAATCGATGTGAAGGATTGAAACATCGAAGATAATTTTCGTTGGATTTTTGGATGCGAAGCAGACATGTCGAGTTGATGGAGTTGGCCTCTGGAAGCCATGGTTCGATGGATACGAAGTGCTCGTTCGACTCGATGATGGACGTGAACTGAGCGAGTCGAAACGGGGCGAGTCGAAATGAATTTCCCTGATGGCCGTGAACTGGGCGAATCGAAGTGTGCCCATATCGAGCAAGTCGAAGTAAGCATTTGGTCGAGCGAGTCGATGCATAGCACTGGTCGAGCGAATCGATGCAAAGCACTGGTCGAGCGAGTCGAATCAAGCACTAGTCGAGCGATTCGAAATGGAGCGAGTCGAAATGCGCTTCCTTGATGGATTCGAACTGCTCGTTTTGCTGCACCGGAGAGGGAGTCGAGTACAAACGATACGAAAGGGAGCTCCGTGTCAACGCACTGAAGAGGGAGTCGAAGCACGTGTTCGACTCCACTGGGATTTGAATCGTTTATTTCCCTTGCTTTTGAGTCCATATAAATACCTCGTACTTAGCCATTTTTTCACTTTTTACCTTTCATCTTTATCTGCCTTGCTTTCGTGTCGCTCCAGAGCTTCTCAAAAGAAGAAACTTCGCCTTCGAATCGATTCCTATCTTCAACCATTTGAACTAACCGACAAACCTTAGGTAATCCATTGAACGAAGCCATCACGTAAACAAGGAGACTTGATTCTTAACATCAAATCGATCGGAGTCGTGATCGATCGAAAGCTCTCTGGCCTCAGCTTCGTCTCGATGGAGTATGGGTTTCGAGATGATGAGGCGAAGGTCTTCGTATCGATCGATGGTAGAGCTTCACGTCGAATCGAGTGCTTTGAATCCATGGATCGATACGAAGGGGTCGCGCCTGATGGACTCGAAACGATGTCCCTGGATCGAGTCGAAAAGGTTGGTTTTCAATCAAGTCGAAGTGTGTAGTCTCAGGAGCGAGTCGAAATGCATGTCTTGGGACAGAGTCGAACTGCGTGGTCTTAGGAGCAAGTCGAAATGCGTGTCTTGGGACCAAGTCGAGCCCAATGGTCCTGGGGAGCGAGTCGAACTGTGTGGTCCTGGGGAGCGAGTCGAAACGCGTGGTCTTGGGACCTAGTCGAACTCGATGGTCTTGGAGAGTGAGTCGAACTTACATGCCAACCCTCTGATCGAGTCTGACTCATATGCACACGACCACAGCTTATTGATGTGAACATGGCTTCCGTGAGCGACACGATTTGAACATTACAAAATTTAAAACTCCCTGCACATTTGAACAGTTGACTCCGACGAGCTTCAAAATTGTATTACTGGACTTAACCGCTTCACCGCATATCTGATTGCCTATCGAAGCTCGTCGACGGAACTGGGACTTATCACAATGACACCAAACTTTTACTTGGAATGATAATTAATCAGCTGTATGGTATGGTTGTGACGGTCAGCGATGACGGTCCTTCCGACTGAATTCCGAAGTCTCGTCGTTTACACGCTTCCTTTAATCCTGTTGATCTTCTCAACTGATATACAGTATTGCACTGCACAATGCACTCACACACTTTACACTGGGGGAGCACGTGTGTTATTTGTCAGTTTAACAATGATTTTTTATAAGCTAGCTAGTCATGGACCCTTCAAGTTCTCAACAGCCATAAATTCCAAGTTCTATTCCTCCAACTATAGAGATACCGGTTATCAAAGCCGAGGTTATAGAGCCAGCTCCGGATGAGCGTTTGGGTGCTCGGTTTATTTGTAGTCCGCCAGATTCAGTTCCGTCGGTTATCTCCGAAGATATGCTTGGACGGATTTGCTTAAGGCATGGTTTGTCACTTGACGACGTGCTACTTCTTGGGCCAACTGACAGGCCACACAATCCCCCGGAGGGGTTTACCGCTTTTAACCGTCACGCTTGCATAGCGGGGACACTCCCTCCTTCAATGATTATATAAGGGAGATGTTATCGTTTCTTGGCATAGCTCTATCTCAACTACATCCCAACGGGTATGCCTTATTGAACAGCATCTTTGTTCTCTTTATGGAAATCCTCTTTCGATCGCCGAAGCCGATCGAAATCCGATATTTATTCAATGTCAAGAGCCGTGGAGATAGCCCCTCTTTCACCTTCCTGGAAGCGGTCAGATGCTGCCACATTGTACAGGGCTCCTGGGGAAGGCTAAGTTATTATAAAACCGAATGGTTCTACGTTCGGTGCCCCCCTGGATTTGCTGGGCGGTGGTTGGATAGACGTAAGTGTTGCCACTTCTCTCTTGAATCATTGAGATGCTAGTAACTGACTTCAAAAACTAACATACTTTTCCTTTTCTACAGCCACAATCTCTCGTCCCGATGGCGCGTACTTCAGAGAGCTGGTTCGGATTCTTCAAGCATTTCCGGACGAAGAGAGGCACATAGACTTAGTCCTGACCAACAGGAATTTGAGGGCTGTCGGGTTGATAGAACAGAGGCAGAGCATACATCTGGAAGTGATACATAGAGTGGCCCCGAAGAAACACGTGAAGCGCAAAGCGCCCGTAGTCGTGATCACCGAAGAATTTGATCCGGAAAGAACGCCCACCGATACTGAGCTCCCAGCTGGGCCTTCTGTCGATGTCCTGGACGCGGGTGGAAGAAGAAAAGGCAAGGCCGCTGCTCACAAACGCCCTAAATCTAAGAGATTTAAATCTGTGGTCGTGTCTTTACCTTTCCAGGGGATCAGAATTTCGGAGGCTCCTCCTCCGCAAGTGGAGAGTCCTTTTGCAGGGCTTGTTGATATTCCGATCCCGGATTCTATGTCGTATCCACACGACGCCGGGACGGAGGAGCTTGATAGTGCTTGAGCGGGTCGCTTGCTACGAGTGCGGACGACATTTCCGGCTGGTCGGGGGATTGCACGTGCATACACTTCACTACACTACATGATTCACAACTGTACTTCGTCCGACTTAGGAAGTTGCTAACTCTTTCTTCGCTTCTCATTTTCAGGTACTATGTATGGAGGAGGATCAATGCTAGGGAGTCTTCGCTCGGCCCGAAAGACTTCTTCTTACTACGATTCCCGCAGAAGGGACTCCGATAGAGATCGCGATCGCGAGTACTCTAGTCAGGATAGGTATGGGCGTGATAGGGATAGAGAATACATGCATCGGTCTAGATCACGCTCTCCTCCTCCTAGGCTTCCATCTCCACCTCCTGCTCATGTTCCACAGCCGTCAGAGCCTCCTTGTCTCAGGACTTCTTCTCACACTTCCAGATATGAGACTCATCTTCAAAGAGTCGAGACTACATCTTCCATGGTTACAAAGAAGGTCCCCGCTGACCCCACTGGAGAAGGGGCCCTTAAGTTGGCTCAAATGAAGAAGGATTTTCCAAATATTTGCTTCGACAGTTATGTCTTCCCTCCCCACTTGAAGAGAATTCCATCAGGGGTAGAAGGCACGATGCATGATTATGTCCACGATATCTACACCCAATACCGGGAGTGGGCAAAAGCTGCCGAAAAAGCTTCCAAAGTGGCCTTTGAGCGGGCCAAAGAGATCGAGAAGATGGAGACCGAGCTCGCAAAAAGGGATCGAATTATTCAGGTAATCTCCGCTGAGTCCGAGTTTTCTCGGAAATCCGAGATCGAGGCCATTAAGAAAGCTGACGAAGCAAAGGTGGCCATGGAGAGGTTGAGGCAGAAGCATGTCGCCTTGGTGGAGGAGATGGGCCACCGGAATACTACGGTTACCGCCGAGCAGGATGTGGCAGTCAAGGAACTGAACGAAATTAAGGCCAAATTCGCCGATATGGCCAAGGAAAAAAACGACGTGAACAACGCAACCCAGGAGGCGTGCGAACAGGCTGTTCTACTTAGGGGTGAACGGGATGCGGCGGTGGCTAAAGTCCAAAAGGTGGAGACTGAGGTCGAGGAAAGGGTGAAGTTGGCTGAGTCCAGGCTAGAGGCCGACATTGAAGACCTCCTCGTTGTCTATAACGCTAACGTTCTGAGGCACAGGGGTCTGGCCTGGCTCGATGATTATTCGACGCATCACCACAGTGCTTGGGGCCGACTGGTTGAGGAAGAGAAAGAGGCGCACCCGGGTGAGTCTGTGGATGAATTTGAGCTCGAGAATCGTCTGTTAACTGATGACGAAAAGAAGATTCTCCATGATTCAATGATCTCTTATGAGAAGGAGAGGCTCGGCACCCAGCACCTGGAAGTAGGAGAAGGCTCCGAAGTTGGACATCATGATGCAAGTCTTGATTTTCCGGTGTCAACCCAGCCTGACCCTTTGCCTGCGGTTGGTCCTCAAGTTGTTCCCGCCTATAATCCGGATCAGCCGCAGATGTCTTCGACTACAGCGCAAGCAACTGAAGTCGCCCTATCGCTTATAAGCCAAACTGAGGAAGGTACTCCGAACATTCCACATGTATTTCATGAGTCGAAGTCTTCGATCGAGTTTAAGTTCTAACAATTCTTTTATTCTTTGTCCAGTGACCGACGTTGCGCCGCACATGCCTCCTGCTACTCAAGAATTATATCAGACACAGGAGGCTATCATGACCGAAGCAACCACTGTGAGCACAACTGCCCCATTTAACGATCTGCAGGGAGGTACGATCGTGTTTGACGAGCAGCTGATGGATGAACTATTCCACCGCCACGGCGATCCTCGTGCTGACTTGTCATTTGTTATGAGCGGAACTGATCCTACTACAAGCTCTTCAATGCTAACTGTTGATGCCCCCAGCGGGGCTCAAGAAGTAACTGAAGAGGAGATGTTTGCTCGGATTGACGCTGAACTAGCAGCAGCGGGTTATGGCCGCAGCTTTGGAGGTGGGATGGCAGCATTGGGACCTGCCCCGCTCGGAATGATGTCTCCTGGTGGTTCTGTCTTTATCACCAGACTGCCCATTCCACCTTCTGTTATCGATCCCGTTCCTCCGACTCTGCCCGTAGGGAGCATTCTTATTCACACGAGTTCGGAGGAGGACATCGACATAATGCCCTCGCCTGAAGACCAACCGCCGAAAAGCAAAGGCTTGAAGAGGAAGACTGGCGATGGCTCCAGCGGGTTGCTATCGAGGAGGAAGCTAAGGAAAAAGAAAGATTAGGCATGCTCTCCCGGTGTATTTTGATTTGCATTTTGTTAGCCGTGTATAGATGCGGGTTCGGCCCCTGCTAGTAGGAATTTTTTGGAAACTTGTATACGAACTTCTTCTATAATCGATAGAAATGAAACCTTTCTTTTTTGACTTCTTTTTTGTCATTGTGTATTTGTCTAAGTGTTTCAGTGTTTGGACTGCACTTGTGAAGTTTCAGTTTCCGAATGAAGTTTGTTCCTGTTCGCGAAGTTCGGGTATTGTGGACATGATTTGCGACCGGGAGACGAGTCGAATTTTGACGTCGCGTTGCTTCAGTCAATGGTTGATGCTCAAGTCTTGCCCCCCAGTCTTAGTGGCATGTTGCAAAACATCAGTCAGCGATTACCCTTTTCTCCTAGCATGCCGAGTCTAGTGCCGTTGGATGGGCGTTTAAGGCAAACGGGGGTTGAGCGGTTTATCTGTGCTTGTCCGATCGTTGATGATCATATCCGCGCTCCGGGGATCCTCATTTGTTTACTGGCGGTTGGTCATGCTGGCTTGAGTTTCAATCATACGCCCGCTGTCTGGGGACTTGGAATTGGTTTTTGTACTCCGACTCGCGCTCCGGGAGTTTGGAGTTGATAATTATATTTTGATCCATGCTCCGGGAACTTGAAGTTGGTGTTTAGGCTCCGTTCTGCATTCTGGGAATCCGAAGTCGACGTCTATGCTCCGACTTGTACTCTGGAAATTTGGAACCGATGTTTATACTCCGGCTCGCACTTTGGGTATACGGAGTTGAATGTTTATACTCTGCTTCGCACTCTGGGAGTTCGGAGTTGAATGTTTATACTCCGCTTCACACTCTGGGAATACGGAGTTGATGTTTATACTCCGCTTCGCACTCTGGGAATACGGAGTTGGATGTTTATACTCCGACTCGCGCTCTTGGAGTTGGGAGTTATATGTTTATACTCCGCTTCGCACTCTGGGAATACGGAGTTGAATGTTTATACTCCGCTTCGCACTCTAGGAATACGGAGTTGAATGTTTATACTCTGCTTCGCGCTCTGGGAATACGGAGTTGATGTTTATACTCCGCTTCGCACTCTGGGAATACGGAGTTGAATGTTTATACTCCGACTCGCGCTCTGGGAGTTCGGAGTTGAATGTTTATACTCCGCTTCGCACTCTGGGAATACGGAGTTGAATGTTTATACTCCGACTCGCGCTCTTGGGAGTTCGAAGTTGTATGTTTATACTCTGCTTCGCACTCTGGGAATACGGAGTTGAATGTTTATACTCCGCTTCGCACTCTGGGAATACGGAGTTGAATGTTTATACTCCGACTCACGCTCTGGGAGTTTGGAGTTGATGAAGGATTGTCGTGTATCAATCCCTTTTTTGACTTTGATGTGATGGCTTGCCCCCGAGCTCGGGTTTCACTTAGGGAGTGATTGGTTGCACCGCAGCCACTCTCTATTTGAATAAATTTCACCGTATGATGAGACTTAGCTCTCCATGCATAGTGATGGTCATATGAAGTATTTCAAGTAAATCACAGCTCTGGCTCGAAGAGGTTTCATTTTATTGCTGAAATAAGAAAGTATGGCAAAGTCAGTTTCCTTATTACAAGTTCTAATTTCGAAATGCATAAACAAGTTGCAGAAAAGGAAAGTAAATTAAATGGATAAAGATAGCCTGTCAGGTGTAATAGTGGCGAAGGCTCTCGCTATTCCAAGCTTTTGGCAGGGTAAGACCGTCGACGGTCGATAACTTGAATGTGCCATATCCAAGCCTTCGTTCAATAACATACGGTCCTTCCCATGTCGGCTTCATATGTGAAGGAACTGGATAGATTCTTTTTAAGATGAGATCGCCAAGTTCGAAGGTTCACGGACAGACCTTGGCGTTGTACAATCAGGCGACTCGACTTCGATGTGCAGCTGCCCGCAAATCAGCCTCTTCACGCTTCTCATCCAGTAGATCAAGAGATTCAGCAAGTAATATAGCATTTGTCTTTGGATCATAGTATGTCACACGATGAGAAGGTACTTCTAGCTCGATTGGAATAACAGCCTCTGAACCGTAAGAAAGAGAGAACAGAGTGTGGCCGGTCGCTGTCTTGTGGGTTGTTCGGTAAGCCCATAGAGCCATAGGAAGTTCATCGACCCACTTGCCCCCGACCTTTTCTAGTCGTTTCTTCAGGATAGACTTTATGACTTTATTAACTGCTTCGACCTGTCCGTTCGCTTGAGGGTGTGCAACTGCGGAGAATTTCTTTTGGATGTGAAATCGTTTGCATAAATCTTTGAATTCAGTACTGTCGAATTGGGTTCCGTTGTCCGTGTTATGGTGTGGGGGAGACTGAATCGACAGATGATGTTACGAACCACAAAGTTGATTACTTTCTTCGTTGTAATGGTAGCGAGAGCTTCGGCTTCAACCCACTTCGTAAAGTAATCAACTGCAACGATGGCGTACTTCGCACCACCTTTTGCCAAAGGTAGAGCACCGATGATGACGATGCCCCACATTGCGAACGACCATGGGCTGACCATTTGCGTTATCTCAGTAGGAGGAGCCCTAGGGATTCAGGCGTATTTCTGGCACCTATCACATTTCTTTGCATAGTCCAATGCATCGCGATTCACGGTAGGCCAGTAATATCCGTAGCGAAGTATTTTCTTGGCAAGTGCTTGCCCCCCAGTGTGATCGCCACATTCTCCCTCATGCACATCACGTAACACTTGTTTAATTTCATCGTGAGCGACACATCGGAGTAGGGGGACTGAGTACCCCCTTCTGTACATGATTCCATTCTGGATGGTAAATCTTGAGGCCTTTCGAAGGACCTGTCTTTTTTCACTCCTGCGCTCCGGCAGGGTTCCGTGCTCAATGTAATTTTTTAGTGGAGTCATCCATGAATCCTTTTCGGGGATGGTTTCGCATACCCGGTTTATTTCTTCCCGGTCGATACTTGGGGAAGATAGCGTTTCTACGGGAACGAGCCCCATTTGTTGAGCTTCGCCTGTGCTGGCTAGCTTCGCCAACGAATCAGCCTTTTGGTTGTGTTCTCGAGGTATGTTGTAGATGGCGTAGTAATCGAAATGGTCTAGTACTTCCTTAACTCGAGCTAAGTAAGCAGCCAACCTTCGATCTCTTGCATGATACTCTTCTCGTACCTGACACACAACTAATTGTGAATCACAATAAATTTCCATTGCGATAATTCTCAAATCCCTAGCAAGTCTCAAGCCAGCTAGGAGGGCTTCATATTCAGCTTCATTATTAGTCGCATGGAAATCGAACTTTAAGGCACAACATATGGATCGAGCTTCGGGAGTTTCAAGCACAATACCAGCGCCTAAACACCTGTCGTTTGATGCTCCTTCAGTATAAAGTTTCCAAACGTACTCGGGGGATGCACTGGCTTCGGGCAAGTCCTCTGGGATGGTAAATTCAGCTATGAAATTGGCTAGGACTTGTCCTTGTATGGCCCGTCTCGGAGCGTAAGCAAGGTCAAACTGGCTCAGTTTGATGTTCCACTTGAGTAACCTACCAGACGTCTCAGGCCGTGAAAGGACCTGTCGTAACGGTTGGTCGGTGTAAACAATAATGGAACGTGCCTGGAAGTATGGTCGGAGTTTTCTTGATGCAATGACAAGGCAGTAAGCCAACTTTTCCAGCTTCGGATAATTTCTTTCAGCTCCAGTCAATCGTTTGCTGACATAGTATACTGGCCTCTATATCTTGTCCTCTTCTCGGAATAATGCAGCGCTGATAGCGTTTTCTAATATTGCCAAATATACGAACAACTTCTCATGATCAATAGGCTTTGAAAGTATCGGCAGTGTGGACAGATGTTGGACTAGTGCTTGGAAAGCGCCCTCGCACTCTGTGGTCCATTCAAAGTTTCGTTTCCCTCTTCGAATCAGATCGAAGAAGGGAATGTATTTGTCAATGGACTTTGAAATGAACCTGCTCAATGCTGCTACCTTTCCATTGAGACTCTGGACTTGCTTTATAGTTTTGGGAGTTTCAAGATTTCTGATTGCCCAAATCTTTTCGAGATTGGCTTCGATTCCCCGGGCATTAACGATGAACCCAAGGAACTTTCCGGATGAAACTCCAAAGTGACATTTCAGTGGGTTGAGCTTCATCTTGTACTCCCGAAGTATGTTGAACATAGTTTCCAGGTCTTTTACATGGTCAGTGGAGAGTCATGACTTCACAAGCATGTCGTCTACATATACTTCCATTGTCTTCCCGATTTGATTAGCGAACATCCGATTGACCAACCGTTGGTAAGTATCTCCGGCGTTCTTGAGTCCGAACGGCATAACCTTGTAACAGTAAAGTCCTAGATTGGTTACGAAGCTGGTGTGTTCTTGATCGGGTAAATGCATCGGTATCTGATTGTAGCCTGAATACGCGTCCATGAAGGATAAGAGTTCATGTCTAGCCGTCGAATCCACTAGCTGATCAATTCTAGAAAGCGGGAAACTGTCTTTGGGGCACGCTTTATTCAGATCGGAATAGTCGACACATGTTCTCCACTTCCCGTTTGCTTTCGGACGAGCACGGGATTTGACACCCATTCAGGATATAGCGCATCTAGAATGAATCCGTTCCTTCAAGCTTTTCTACTTCCTCTTTAAGGGCGGCAGATCTCTCTGAATCCATTGCGCGCCTTTTTTTGTTTGTCCGGGACATGCCGTGGGTCAATGTTCAGAGTGTGGCTCGCGATGTCCGGCGAGATCCCACACATGTCAGAATGTGTCCAAGCAAATACATCAAGATTTGCCCGCAGAAATTCAACCAATTCCTCTTGAGTTTGCTAGGTTAGCTGAGATCCAATCTTTATTATTTTTGAATCATCGTTATTGTCAATTGGGACATCAATCGTCAGCTCGGCCGGGGATGCTTGACTTTCTTTAGATTCTCCTTCGTCTTTAGTTTCTCTCGGGTCAAGGTCCTTGAGGAATTGGCTGGGGTGCCCGGGCCTGGACCCGGGCGTTAATTGTCAATTATCGGCGAAACGGACGCAAAGAGATTCCTCTACGCCCTTTCCCTTCTCCTTTTGTTGCGCCTCTCGCAGCTCAGCAACATAGCAGGCTCTGGCAGCGGCCTGATCTCCCTGAATGATTCCTATTCCATGATCAGTGGGAAATTTTAAGGTCAAACACCATGGGGCAATGGCTATTCTGAATTCGGCGAGGGCCGGTCGACCCAAGAAAGCATTGTAAAGGGAGTCTATGTCCAAAACGATGAACTGCAACATCTGTACTCTCCGACGCTCTCCAACTCCCAACTCTACTGGCAGTTCCACCATCCCGGTGGGGATTGTGGCACTTCCGTTGAAACCATGAACTCGAGACTGATAAGGCTTCAAGTCTGCGGCTTCCATCTTCATTTGATCATAAGCTCACTTGAACAAAATATTCACAGAGCTTCCACTGTCAACTAAGATCCTTTTTATCTAAGCGGGACCTACTTGTGCTGAGATGACCAGTGGGTCGATAGTGGGAGCTTCGATTTTATCTGCGTCTCTGCTTTGAACACGATGTCATCCGTCATCGTTTTCTGTTCCTTGGCCGGAGTCCCCTCATTAAAACTACTGCAACACTTGAAGTCCGCATGCCTGATAGAACTGGCATACGACTCCATTTCCTTCCAGCTTCGATCTACTCGGTGAGGACCACCACTTATCGTATTGATGACCAACCTCCCGTCTGCACGAGCGGGTTGGGCCCGCACCACCGGATTGCGGTTCCCGTACATACTGATCCAGCTTCCGCTCACGTATCAATTATTCAATGAGGTCTTGTAGGTGACGACACTCATTGGTGTTGTGGCCATAACTCTCATGGAATCTACAGAATTTTCCTGTTTGGATTTGTCTTTCAGTTGGTGGTTTCGGGGCAGGTTTCTTATACTGCATGGTATTGCAGGTCTGCAAATACACATTTTCCAACGACGTGTTCAATGGAGTATAGTTTTCGTACATGGAAGATCTACGCCGTGGTCCACGATCCTGATTACGTTTTTTGTTCTGATTTCTATTGTCCCTCTGCTGATTCTGTTTATTTTGGACGTTCAACTGAACTTTTCCAGAACTATCCCCGGATTGTTTAACAGTGACGTTACTCTAGATACCTTTGATATTGGGTCCTGCGTCATCCTGCTTCCTAGATTGTTTCGCATCCTCCCTTCTCAGGAATTGGGCTGCCTTGGAATAGAAACGGTCCAATGACGCAGGTGGTTTCCCAGCTAACCAACTTCCAAACTCGGAATCAGCATCAATCCCCTTAGTCAGAGCCATCAGGATAGAGTTATCGTTGGGATTACTTATTTCTGCACACGCAGCATGGAATCGCTCCAAGTAACGTCTAAGCGTTTCTCCGGGAGCTTGCGTAACACTAGACAGAGTGTTAATGTCCTTTGGCCTCGCCACATGCATACGGAATTGTTCGACAAACTTGGTGGCCATCTGGTCAAAGTTAGAGATGGATCGCGGTGGCAAACGAGTGAACCACATGGTAGTGATGCCCCCTAGGGAAATGGGGAAACTACGGCACTTTACTGCGTCATCCGCTCTAGCAGCATTCATCAGCCATTCGTATTTCAGGACGTGTTGATTGGGATCAGAACTCCCTTCATAAACTGGCAAAGCCGGCATCCTGAAGTGCCGAGGTGGTTCAGCATATAAAACATCATCGGTGAAAGGGGTATGACTTCGGGAGATTCCCTAGTCGTCATTAGAGAGACCCTGACTTTCACGGATCATTTGGCGGATCATCGCTGGTATATCTGGCATTCGGACACTTGGAGCATGTTGTGC
Organism: Allium fistulosum; assembly: GCA_030737815.1. NCBI lineage: Eukaryota > Viridiplantae > Streptophyta > Magnoliopsida > Asparagales > Amaryllidaceae > Allium > Allium fistulosum. The sequence continues at coordinate 460,606,182 of CM060902.1, forward strand.
CAAGGTGTGGTCGGGTTCCACAGCGCGAGTCTGGACCGGACGCGGTCGACGGTCCGTGCCTCGCCTCCTTGGTTCAACATCCTTAGGGACATAAGGTTCAGGAGTCTACTCTCGTTGGCTATGTTGAGGATCAGCTTGGTTTCTAGCATCACCTCCCCGTCCGGTGGTGCTGGTAGTAGCAATGTTGCCGGTAACATGATAAGGAGCAGCTCCTCCCCGAGTTGAAGATTCTATGCAGAGGCTAACGGATGGTCCAACTCTAGGTTGTCCAAGGTTTGGAGCAGGTTGGTGTCCCGTGGCCTGGGTGTAGCTTCCACCTAACCGTGGACGTGTGGATCTAGTTTGGCCGTCGGAGGAGGCTGAACTTTCTGTGAAGGAGTAAGAACCTTGGTCTCTTCTAGATCTTCTTCGCCTTTGGCGATTTAGCTGGTTAGTCAACTCCGTGTTGGCGCGTAGTTGTTCCGCTAGCTGCTATCGACTTTGGGTCAACTCTTGAAGCAATGTCCGGAATTCTTGTCTAGTGATTGGACCTGAAGGACCTGAAGGACCTGAAGGTCCCGTGCTCCCTGATCAGCAGCTGTAGAGGTGGTACGTGTGCTCAATATAATGAATTGATGAAGTCCATTCCTAGATCTGATTGCAAATCTGAGTAGAATGGAAGGGCTTCGAAGTTCTAGATCTGGATCTTCTTCTTAGATTTATGCAATCCAATATAGATAGGAGATCCAAAGAGAAAGAGAAAAATTGGGTTTCTCTCAGTGAAAGCACCAAAGTGTTTGTACCAAAATTGGGCACAACACTCTTCGGAAGTCTTTGAAGAGATAAAGTGAAGAAATTGAATGAAAAAGAGTAATTATCTTACAAAAACTCCAAATTTCAGAAATGAGAATAATTAAAGTGCAAGGAGACACAAGAATTTAGAGTGGTTCGGCGTATAGCCTACGTCCACTATGAAATAGTTTGCTTTATTGATATCTCTTTTGTGTTTACAAGTGAATTCAATGATTTACAGCAGTCAATTGTGATTTGCAGCAGTGAATTTCGTTTATGGTAGCAGCAATTGAGTTCAGATCTGGATCTGGCGGAGTACGGGCGTTGGAGATCTCAAAGAGGAAGAAGAACCCCTTTTTGTTGGCTTTGGGGGTCTATTTATAGGTGTAGGATGCTGATATTTCGCCCAGATCTTGGGAGACCTTCTCTGGCACGTGACCAGGCCCGCACACCCAAGCCCGTGAAGTTTCGATCTGATCCGTGATCGACACGAACAAATTTCGACTCACTCAAGATTTCGTCCAATGGAGTCGAAATTTGGCGTGGACATTCTCTAGCATGCACGTAGTCTTCTGTGAAAATTTCATAGCATTTGGACTTGTAGATTGGGAGATATGATCGATATGAAATGGAGTTTTCGGTAGGCTGTTTCCTTCGCCTCGCTACCGTTTCGACTCGCTTCTGCTTCGACTCGGTGACGTGGTGCTTTCTGGATCGTTCTGCCTTTGATGCTGCTTTGAGCGAGTCGAAGCGCGCACTGGCTTGAGCGAGTCGAAATGAGCATTGATTGATCGAATCGAAGTGCATGGTTCGATCGATTCGAACAGTGACCTTGCCAACCGGAACTGAATTCGATGGAGTCGAACAGCTGTTTGAGAGGAGCGAGTCGAAGCGTGCACTTTCGATGGTTCCAAACTGGAGCGAGTCGAAGTTGATGGAGTTGATCAGTTGTTTGAAGGGAGTGAGTCGAAATAGGCATCTGGGCGAAGCGAGTCGAAGTAGGTACTCTAGATGGCAGTGAAGCGAGTCGAACAGGAATGAGTCGAAGTTGGTATCTGAGGGAACCGGAGCTAGTCGAAGAGAGCGAGTCGAAGGAGCGAGTCGAACGGCATCTGATTTTCGTCCAATTTTGTATCCTTCATAACTTGAGCATACAAACTCGGATTGACTTGAGATTTTGAACGTTGGCTCCCATGGCTTAGCTTGTCATGTCCTACCAATTTTGGCTCGATCCGGACTCGGACAAAATTCAGCGATATCCGTAGTGAGCCTGTGTATAACTGATCTCTAAGACGGGCCGTCATTAGTTATTAGTCAATTCCTTGGTGTTACGGCATTGCCAAAAGGTGGGACAACAAAGGGCGTAATGTAAGATTTATTATTTATGCATATGTAGTTAGCTACCAAATAATAAAATTGGTATGAATTCAAATTGATTGATTGGAAATGAAATTAATGACATAAATGAGAATTATGTAACCGTCGCATTAATGAGGGAAAAGGTGTAATGTTTATTTAGGCAACAAATTAAGGTAATAATAAAATGAGGATATTTATGAATGTTTCAAAAGAATAATAGTTTATGCAAGAAGAAAAGGTTTATTTTGAAAATCTAGCATTTAATAAAAATTAAACATTTTGGAAGATATGTTTAAAAATTATACGTTTGGATAATAAATTTTTTTAAGGGAAATATAGAGAAAAGATGTTAGTTAACAAAATATGGAATGGAAATTAAGAGTATTAGTTAAGATTAGAATCTTAATTGACTGACTTAAGTGGTAAATTTGTTGCACTGGTTTGGGCAATGTAATTGTTGGAAAATGAAAAGGGTTTATTTATACAAATAAAGTTACATGAATAAAGAAATGATTTTTGGTATAAATAAATCTTCACTGGAGTTCTTCAATAAGTAAAGAGGAAACCAACATGTGTGTGTCTATATATATATACATATATATATATATATATATGTGTGTGTGTGTGTGTGTGTGTATGCTTCTGAATTAAATATGTGGTACTTTGCCATATTTAATTTTAGTAGTAAAGTGTATTGACTAAATTGGTATAAATGAATTAATTAGAGTAACATAAATGATGGTAATGGAAAGATTTTATTCAGAAAGGAAAGTAAATAAAAATTGATTGATTTATGGATTGATTGATGTTATAGGCATGTACACATATTGTTAACCTTAGAAGGAGATTTGACATATTATTTAAAAAAGTGTCTAGGTTCATTGGATTAAATATAATGGTCTAGGTTTAATAAGATAGGATTACTTGGAAATAAAGCAATCAATCAATGGTTAGGATTAATATAGATATCCTATAAATTAAACCACTACCCTAACCTAACTCTTGACTCTTCTCACTAATCCTACTTATTGCCATCTTCTTACCTCTCCTCCATTAATTCTTATATTTACATATAAATAAACAAAAATCAAAATCAAAGAATGAGATTAAAGAAGATCTAGCGGTTTGAGAGAAGACTAAGCGGATCTAGAAAGGAAAATAGTAGGATTGGGACCAGATCCAAGGGAAATATAGTATCTAGAGATTGAAATTAAAGCTAAGGATTTAAGCAAGGGGAATTAATTTCAATCAAATCTCAAAGTCTTATCCTAATCAAGGTGAATAATAATCTAAATCATCTCTATTTTATTTTATGATCATTTGATTTTCGGGTTTAAGACTAAATCCATTATAATGATGATTTTGATGATGATATGATTGGATTTAATGTGATGTTAACTCAAATAAGATTATTTGCTAGATGATTTACATAGTTTTAAGGCTAAAACTGATTATAATGATTTTCGTATACCATGAGAAAATTTTATGTTATAACATGATTTTAGAGATGAGTTTTAATTTTTATAATTTTTCAAGCTATAGAAAATTTATTACGAATTTTCAAAAGAAATATGAATACTTGGGTTTAGAAATTAATTTCGGTTATTTTATGAAAAAATTTGGTCTGAAATTTTTATATGTTAGATAAAATATTGAAAGTGAATTTCTGTAATTTTTGAGGATTTTTCCTAAGTGATTTACCATGGAAATTAAATTATTTTAGAAGGAGGATATAATTGTTTTAATTGTTTTGCTTAATGGAAGGGCTTAAATGTGAAAATTAATCTTTGTTTAGATCTGAAATTATGCGGCATTTATTTTGAGAAAGAATTTGAAAAGATTAAGGCAATAAATTAAATGTTTACAAATAGGCAGGTTGGCTATAAAGTTATTACTTTAAATAGCATTAATTCAGCCTTTACCCAGAAAAAAAGTTGGTTCCGCCTCTTTCAGAAGCATCTTTCGACCCATTACTTCCACTTCAACCAAGTCAAAACCTACCAAAGACGAAACCAATACACAAGGTATCACAATGATGGTACGTAGTGGATTGGAGAAAGACGGAAGACATGGTATCGAAACCATTGCTTTTGATAGGGTCGAAACCTTTGTTTCGCTTTCCAAAGGTAAGCGCCTGCCTTGTTTCAAAAGAATGCTTTCGACCAAGTCAAAACCATTTTAATCTTTCGAAGATGTTGCTTTCGAATCTGTTGCCGCCTCTTTGTTTAAATGGACCTTTCGAATGAGTTCCTCTGTTTATAAATCAATGCTTTCGAAAAGGGTGGTTTCGACTTAGTCGAAACCTTGCTGCCAATCTTATGCCTTTCGAAGGTATTGAAGTCATCGATGCTTTCGAAAGGTAGCTTTTGTTTTAAAATTGTACTAAGCCACTTCCTAAAAGCTTTCGAGAGGGTTCAAGGGTTTCGAAGGCAATGGCTTCGAAAGGGGGTTTCGATGCTATCCTTCAATATTTTACTTAAATGATTTAAGCTTTTGAAAGGATGGTTCCGAAGCCATCAAATTTTTCCCCAAAAATTTTTATATGAAGATTAATGGTTTCGAAAGGGTTACATTTGTTTATATTCACTTTGACCCAAAAGATATTTTTAAAGATAAACCCAATGGTTTCGAAAGAGGTACTTTCAATGGTTTCGAAGCTATGCTTCTAAGAGTTTATAAGTAATACTTTAATACTTTCGAAAGGTATATTTTGGTTTCGAAAGAGATGGTTTAAAGTGCTTCGAAAGGTATATACTTAGTGTTTTGAAAAGAAGTTTTCTATGCTTTCGAAGAAGGTTATCCAGGGGTTTTGAAAGTGATGTTTTAAGATTTCAAAACAAATAACCCAATCTCATTTTAAAAGGAAAACCATGGCATAAATAAAGATCTTTGAAATGATGTTTTTGAAGAAGTTTTTCTTGATTAACAGGTTAAAGGGATTACCCAAGTTTTATATAAAATGATTTCAGGGATATTTAACCACAGGTGTTGGTATTACTATATTGATGATTTCTTCTTCATATATTTGTTCACATTGTAATTAACCCATAATGGTATTTTGGGGAAGGGCAAAATAACCAGCTAGGTTGACCCATAGGGAATATAACTTAAGAAATGTTAAAATCTTAATTAAAGATATTGGCAGGGGCCAATAGGTTCACAGTAAGCCCATGAAAACTGTGTAATGGAAAAGATATTGGCAGGGGCCAATAGGTTCATAGTCAGCCCATGAAAACTATGATTTGATATTGGCAGCCAATAGGTTTATAGTAGCCCATGAAAACTATATCCGGATTAAGATATTGACAGTTAGTCAATAGGTTCCTAGTCATCCCATGAAAACTATGATAAGAAATTAAAATATTGACAGTTAGTCAATAGGTTCCTAGTCAGCCCATGAAAACTAGGATAAGAAATTAAGATATTGATAGTTCTCAATAGGTTCCTAGTCGATAGTTGTTAATAGGTTCCTAGTCAGCCCATGAAAACTAGTATAAGAAATAAAGATATTGGAGTTACCAATAGGTTCTTAGTAATCCCATGAAAACTATGAAATCGGGCAGGTAGTCCATAAACATTTAACAGGTTATTAGTAAGCCCATGAAAACTAGTAGGTTAATAGTAACCCTAGAAACTATAATTTTGACAGATAGTTAGAATGAATGGGGATGAGTAATCCAGATTTAATATACTAGTTTACATATCAACATATTATTTTGAATTGTTTTTAACCATTGAGGATGCAGGAGCACAATATATGGTTTTATAAAGTTTTTAAGATACTAGTGAGGGGAAAACCCATTCCGCTAAGTGGCGTGGTCTTACTTGATATCTAAATGGTTTGAGATGGTAGATTTTTATTCATACCAGGCTTTATGTCTGACTCGAAGTTTATACTTTTCCCTTAAACTCTTGGGTACTCAATCGATTTTGAGTAGTTTGAGAGTTGAGGATTTCAGGTTCTTTTTAGACGAATAAAGCTTCCAGAGACATGCATGAGGCAAGCTAGTTAATAAGAGTTCTTTATATTTCGATGTGTTTTGGTTGTAAAGGAAAACCTGTTTTATTGCCTTATTATATACTCTGATCAATCAAGGGGGCAACTTCATATGTCGCTCTTGGCGTATGTTGTAATAAGTATATTTTGTTTGAACGTAGTTACGATTGTGGGATTATGTAATGAACTTGAAATGTTTTTGTAACAACCCTAGATTTTGGCTTATATTTTAAATTTTGACTTTATTTTATTTTAAATTATTTTAAACTTGTTCTATTTCAAACATTTCATTTTAAATATAAATGTTGACTATTAAGTGATTTATAGTTCAAACTAGTATAAATTGGATATTTCAGTGAAAAGTGAATTTCTATTGAAACTGGTCAAACTTTGACTTTTGAACTTTAAATTTAAATATTTCAAATTATTAAATTTTATCTTTTATTATGAAAATAGATTTAATTCCATGGATACAGCTTTTCGTTTCGTTGGAAACGGAGTTAAATTGTGAAAGTTATGTATATTTAAATATTGTGTGTAAACTGATGTATTTAGCAATATTGTCTATTTTAAATTATATTTTATTTATCAAATTTTGTTCTAATATGTGTTAGTATTTTATTTTATGTATAATTTTGTCTTTTAAATAATTTAAAGTGATTATATAATTTTTCCAAAGCGTATTGAATTTATTTTCTATTTTTAAAGGCTAGTTTCTATTTTTCTGCTATTTTCTTCAATTAAATTATATTTAATTAAAATTTATTTATTCATTTTGTGAATGCATTTTTATTTTATGTTATTATCTTTGTTTATAAATGTTTTACAAGTCCATAAACTTTTTCCAAAGTTCATTGCATTTATTTTTCATATTTTCAAGACTAGTTGCAATTTTTGCTGTTTTACTTAATTAAATTTTATATAATTAATAATTAATTAATTTATTTTTGTTTATTTACTAAATTTTCGTATTTTTATCTGAGTTTATATATATATTTCAGTTATATAAAACTTAAAAAGAAATTAGAGGAAATATGAAAAGTTTTAAACTATTGAAATTCCTATGGCTTTTCACCTCCCGACCTTTCACTTTCTCAACTCCTCTCTTCAATGTTTTTGGCCATGCATACCCTATTCTTTTCAGCGGACTTCTTTTCATTTTTTCATGCAAACACTTCTCTTTCTCCTCCAAAAAAGTCACGGCCATGGCTTCAAAATTTTGGGTAAAAATTCTTTCTTTCTTCCTTGTTTTCTATGTTTTTTCTATTGAAACTGCATATGCTCTCTACCTTCATAGTTTGGTTCCTCCTCCTCCAGGCTTTGGCCGACCACCACGACCCCCTTCCTCTGACCATCACCCATCCTAGCAACCCTCCTCCTCAGGCCTAACCAATCCAAGTCCAAGATCTACACAAAATCCACCAAAAACCATCACACACTATCACTTATGACCTAGAATTGTCATCTCCTCCTTCTACCACCTTTTGCCACCACTACCTCCACCACCACCACCTCTGACCTGACCTTCCACCACCTCTGGCCCACACTCCAGCCACCACCTGACCACCACATACCATGGCCAAGCCACATCAGCAAGGGGCCGAACCCTATGGTGCAACAAAAGCCACACTTTGCCTTGAAACCCTTTGGTATTCCATTGCCTTCAACACCTTGTAACTTCCACTCACCTTCATCACCTTGTAGCCGCACCTTTTCCAGACCATACCTGATCCAAACCATGCCTTTAGCCGTGCCATTTCAGATCTGGAGCTGAAGCATAGGTGGTAGGAAGCAAGTGCAAACACATTGACTTTGTTTATGCATCCATTTCTAGCATTGTTTATTGAATTTTTGGGTTGAAATCTTATGTTGTTTGTAATTGTTTGGTTTGAATGTGACAAGGCAATTAGCTTTGGCTCTCCCACACTCAAATAATTATCGTGCTCTCGTGCCTCTGGAAATCTTTGTTGTGCGTTTGTGGTTGTCATCTCCAGCTTGAACAAGTGAGTAATTCTCACCAGACAATGTGTACTTATATAACTAGTAAACTGACACCATTTGAATCTGTAAAATTATATCATCCTGTTGTAACTATTATATTATGATCATATAATGTTTACCCCTATTATTACATATGTTATATCATCTATTACTGTTATCTCATGCTATTCTGTTTATTTATATCAGTTTATCACACTGCAAGTTCCCTGTAGATTAGAATCACTATGGGTTGAAATGATACATACCCGAACGAACTTTAGAATAAGGAAAAATCGTTATGGGCTGAAATGATAGGCCTGAACGGTTTTATTTATTTATATTACTTGGGATTGCGGGTTTGAAATGATAAAACCCGGTTTTTCTTTGTAAACTGCGGATTGAAATGATACATATCCGTATCACTTGACCTAGGCTAGAAAATTATATACAGACCCGTGGTTTATATATTTTTCTGAAATTTTTAAAATACTTTTTTTAATGTAAATATTATGGTATTTTGATTTAAATTTCATTAAAATGATTTCTATAAAGTATTTGTGATTTTCTACAAATTAAATAAGTGAATTAAGTAAACGGTGAAGTAGAATTTGAAATATAAGTTAATTTTGGAATTTATGATTTTGTTTATAAATGGAATTTTTGTAAAGTAAGAAAATATGACAAATTTGATTTAAAGATGAATTTAATGATTTTTATTAAGTAATAATAATGTTTTAAAGGTGTTAATGATTTTGTATAAATTAAAATATGGAATAAATGAACATTTAAGCTGAATTTGGAAATATAACTTAAATTGAATTTTGTGAAATTTGTTTAAAAGTGAAATTTTAATTAAGTAAAATAAATGGAAATAAGCTATATTTTTGGAAATTTAAACTTAGTTGTTAAGTTAATAATTTAATTAAAGAAATGAAAATTTAATTGTTATTAAATTTGATTTTTGTATGGAAATTTGACTTTATAAAATCATAGAAATAAAGGTATTTAAATGATTGTGTTAAATGTGAAATATATGATTTTATAAGTTAAAATGATTTATATTAAAAGTTAATTATTTGTGGAATTGTAAATAAAACTCTGAATATGATTTAACAGCATTTTGAAATGTAATGTAAAGGATATTACAACATTTTGTAAATGTTGTAGTGTTTTAAATGAACTAAAAGGTTAATTTGAAATAAAGGCTATTATAGCACTTTGTAAGTGCTATAGTGGTTAAACTTAACATGTAAGTTAATTGAAACTTAAAAGAAATCTATTACAGCATTTAACGCTGTCTTTTGTTAATTAACTGTTTTAAACTATAACTTTACGTAGCATTTTATAAGTGCTACGGAAACTATATTTTGTTGTTTTAAATTAATTTTAATGAAAAATAATCTCTGGAAAATGATATAATTTTGGGAAATTAAATGTTAAATTTCTAAAGATAATGAAGAGATATTTAAGTGGAAGAATTTGATTTCTAATGTGAGTTTAAAATGGTATTTAAATTTAATAAAATGAATGGATTTAAATGGTATTTAAATGAATAAAAATGAATGGTGTTTTGAATAATATTTTGATATTGTGAAATGAGTTTGAAATGATACTTGATTTCTGACTTATTTAATTTATTTGATAAATGAATATTTGAAGTATATATTAATTGAGTTTATTTAAATGATATTGGATTTATGAAATGTGGGAGATTTAAAGTTTTGAAATATACTAAAGATTGAATATTGTATTTTGTGGATTTAATCTATATTGGGAATTGATAAGATTTGAAACGGTTTGTTGGTAAACTGTAATTGAATTGAAATTTGATGGTTTGAATTTAATAAGTTTGTAAATGTATAGAATTAAAAGATGATTTTAAATATATGATTTCGAAATGCTGTGATTTTCAAAGTATAATGATTTCAAATGTTCTGTTTCAAAAGAGTTATAACTTTGAAAGTATAGACTATCTAAAAGGTGAATATATGTTTGAAATGGAAATGATGTTGTTTTGAAATGAACATAGTTTTGAAATAAAATGATTTTGGTTTCGAAGTATAACTATCAAAGGTATGATATTTTGATATATAAAAATGATTTGAAATAAAGTTTGAAAAGATATAATATTTTGATGTATTAAAATGATTTGAAAAGAAGTTTGAAAGGATACGATATTTTAGAATATTGAAATGATTTGGAAATGATAAATCTTTATTTTGATAAAGACATGATTTTGAAATGATATCTTATTTTGAAGTAAAGTATTGTTTTTAAAAGTTATAACCACGGGTTATAATAACGATTGGTTGGCAAAGAGACCGGGATCGGATATGGACATACTCTCTGTCGATACCGAAAACCACTTTGACAACCGTGTACGCGGTGGAGATTCCAGAATGAAGTAGGATGGTGGCGACGTTCTTAAGGTATGTTACGTGGACCCAACTCCCGTGAGTTGGCATAAGGTGGCTAAAACAGGAGCGATTGACGGACCAAGGAGGTAGCACCTCTTATCGGACACACTTCTTCGATACCATTCTATTACTTGTGATTGATTTGGTGGCCACCCTTGATTGGGAGTGTTGTTCGAGGTGGGCGGTAGTGGCTGCTATGCGTCACCACTAGTCCGGATGCGTAATTGGTATATCTACCCTGGCATTGCCTAGTTGTGCCGTGTCACCTACCATATCGAGCTTTACTACGATTATAATTTTAAGATCCGACCGCGTTAAGGTTCTCCATCCCCTTAACGCTATTTTCTATATGATTATACTTTACTGATTAGACATTATTATAATAGCGAATATTACTACATAGTAGATAGTTTAACGGATCCTTAAAGAATGGGCGGTCCCAAGCATTCTTTAAGTTACTTGTACCTTATTACAGTTCACTTGAGTTGGTTTATATTATATAAGTATATATTGTCCTGACTCGAGTGTTTGTGTTTTGCTTTACGCTCGGGTCAGCCTGAGTATTCACAGATTTGGATTTCCACCTTCTGGAGATTTGAATCGCTGGAGATTATCTACTAGTCTTGTTCTATCGACTTCAGTTATGTTGCTCTGTTCAGCTTGTACTTGGTTATCTTATTTATACTTCCGTTGTACTCTATTTCTTCTATTGTATCTTATGTACTCTGATATATTTATATAGTAGCTTCATGAACTACTATTTCTTTTACTTCCGCTGCATTATTTTACTCTGTGATCTGTGATTATATTTATTTACTGTATATTCTGAGATTTGCCAAATTTTAATTACAACGCGGTATTTTGAGCAATTCAACTCCGGCATGAGTGTCTACCTATACACTTATAATGGATGCGAATGGTTGAAAATATCGGGTGGTTACAGTTGGTATCAGAGCTTTGGCTTTGAGGCAAAACTCAGCATATAAAGTAGATTTATTTACAGAATCACTTTCGTTCGAGTTTGAATGTTTTCCTCTTGATTCGAATTTCCTTTTAATTTTTGGAACGTTCCATGCGGTTCTAAAATTCATTCTTGTCCCTCACTATTCATCTTCTTTTGATTCTGGAGTATCCCATAACTCCGCTTCGAATGAGCTTTATAGTGAATTGGTGGTCTCGCCAATATTCTAATGACTTGTAAAAGGGGGAAAACTCCTTTACAAATTTTCATCGATTCACCAGAGATTTATATTTATCCTTGGTTTAGATGCTAATATCTTTTGTTATTCCAAACTCTATCTCTTGAGATCGGATGTAGATTTACCCCAGAAAAATCCACATTTGCTCTTATTCATTAAGTCACGGTTGACCCGGTTAAGGTTGCCCGTGATTTATCTAAGCTTATCCATCTTCATATTTTGTTAATTAATCATCTTGTCTTTGTTCTAAACTATCTCCAACATTTTGAATTGTACTTTTAAATCTATATTTTATTATATATTGTGTTGTTTGAGTTGTTGATGTCGATTTGGGTTTCCGATCGATTCGTCTAATCAACGCTATCGATAGGATTTCTAAAACACTTTGACAGAACAAACCGATACAATATTATTTTAAAATTTGGTTAATTAAATAAATTTTAATATATAAGTAAATTTATGGAACTTAATAAATTGGTTTAAATTGATTATTTAAAATGATAACACTTGATTTATCATTTATTGTTCTACAAAGGAATTTATAAATAGTTGTTTATAAATTTATTTGGGAACTGAAATGAATTTAAAACAAGAAATTTAAAGAGTTTAATTTCCGATGGATTTCAAACCTTGTGTTTAAAATTTTAAAAAGGATATTATTTAAAGTATTTTTGAATAAAAAAAAAAAAATTTGTCTCTAAAGGATTTTAAAGTTTAAAAATTAAGTGCTCTTCTCTTTGTCGCTGGAAAATAATTTCGGTGATGACTGCAACATCATCGACGTTCATTTTCGAGTTTCGAAGTGAAAAAACCATTCTGTAGTCTTGCTACAGCTTTATTTTGGGAAACTTGATTGATATAAATTTCTAAAATATGATTGATTTATAAAATATATAGATATATGATTTAAATTTGATTTGACAAATTATGTACATACATTTATCTATCTCTAAATGGTTTGAAAGGAATCAGAGATTTTATTCTTAAATTCTATCTTAAATAATAACTTCAAGTATAAAAAGAAAATCAAAATTTTTGAATAGATGATTCAAGCTTGAAATGATTGAATTAGGATGTTTATAGTGTATATTAATTTTAGAAAGTTTTATTTGTATAATTCTCAATTGCATTCCAATATAACTTACCTTAATTTTTAGAAGTTAACAATGTAATTGGATAATATACAATATAAAAAGATTTTTATAAATAAAATTTGAGTGGTTATAATAAATATTATACACTTAAATTTTAGTTATAAAATGATTTACACAGGTAAATAGACTAAAAGGTTAATTGAATAATTTACAATACAAATGATGTTAAGGGAATTAGGAATAAATTAAAACAGTTATAATAAGTGTAAGCATATTTAACATATGTGATAAAATATTTGAGAGGGATAAATTTAATTATAATTAGGAATAAAGAAGAATTAAATTTATTGAATGTTATACACTTAATTTTAATCAAATCATGATTTTAGAGATTGTTTGTTTAAGAAAATTTGATGATAGATAATGAAATTAGAGATAGTTAAGATTTATTTAACTTGTGTAAAATTAATTATCAGTTAAGCTGAAACCATGGAAATTTCAAACCTATTATCTTATTTTGTTTTTCAAACTTATTACCTAATTTTGTTTTTCAAACTGTCTGTTAGTTGTCCTTATTTTTCCTTATCTTGCTACAGACTGGTATAGGCATCTATCTATAATCTTTTTGCTTAGAAATCTTTCTATAATCTTTATAATCTTTGGTACTCATTTTAAATCTGAGCACTGCTTTCCACCCACACACTGTCGGTCAAGCGGAAAGAGTGAATCAGATTCTAGAGGATCTTTTCGTACTTGTGTTCCTGATTCTGGAGAATCTTGGGAAGACCATCTCCACCTTGTTAAACTTACCTATAACCACAGTTATCAGGTATAATTTCAATCTTTTGTCATCTTGTCTTAATCTCATTTCAATTTTATCTTTCCTGTGTTTTCCCGTACTTCATTCCTTTTCGGGGACGAAAAGTTTTGAGTGGGGGAGAGTGTAACAACCCTAGATTTTGGCTTATATTTTAAATTTTGACTTTATTTTATTTTAAATTATTTTAAACTTGTTCTATTTCAAACATTTCATTTTAAATATAAATGTTGACTATTAAGTGATTTATAGTTCAAACTAGTATAAATTGGATATTTCAGTGAAAAGTGAATTTCTATTGAAACTGGTCAAACTTTGACTTTTGAACTTTAAATTTAAATATTTCAAATTATTAAATTTTATCTTTTATTATGAAAATAGATTTAATTCCATGGATACAGCTTTTCGTTTCGTTGGAAACGGAGTTAAATTGTGAAAGTTATGTATATTTAAATATTGTGTATAAACTGATGTATTTAGCAATATTGTCTATTTTAAATTATATTTTATTTATCAAATTTTGTTCTAATATGTGTTAGTATTTTATTTTATGTATAATTTTGTCTTTTAAATAATTTAAAGTGATTATATAATTTTTCCAAAGCGTATTGAATTTATTTTCTATTTTTAAAGGCTAGTTTCTATTTTTCTGCTATTTTCTTCAATTAAATTATATTTAATTAAAATTTATTTATTCATTTTGTGAATGCATTTTTATTTTATGTTATTATCTTTGTTTATAAATGTTTTACAAGTCCATAAACTTTTTCCAAAGTTCATTGCATTTATTTTTCATATTTTCAAGACTAGTTGCAATTTTTGCTGTTTTACTTAATTAAATTTTATATAATTAATAATTAATTAATTTATTTTTGTTTATTTACTAAATTTTCGTATTTTTATCTGAGTTTATATATATATTTCAGTTATATAAAACTTAAAAAGAAATTAGAGGAAATATGAAAAGTTTTAAACTATTGAAATTCCTATGGCTTTTCACCTCCCGACCTTTCACTTTCTCAACTCCTCTCTTCAATGTTTTTGGCCATGCATACCCTATTCTTTTCAGCGGACTTCTTTTCATTTTTTCATGCAAACACTTCTCTTTCTCCTCCAAAAAAGTCACGGCCATGGCTTCAAAATTTTGGGTAAAAATTCTTTCTTTCTTCCTTGTTTTCTATGTTTTTTCTATTGAAACTGCATATGCTCTCTACCTTCATAGTTTGGTTCCTCCTCCTCCAGGCTTTGGCCGACCACCACGACCCCCTTCCTCTGACCATCACCCATCCTAGCAACCCTCCTCCTCAGGCCTAACCAATCCAAGTCCAAGATCTACACAAAATCCACCAAAAACCATCACAAACTATCACTTATGACCTAGAATTGTCATCTCCTCCTTCTACCACCTTTTGCCACCACTACCTCCACCACCACCACCTCTGACCTGACCTTCCACCACCTCTGGCCCACACTCCAGCCACCACCTGACCACCACATACCATGGCCAAGCCACATCAGCAAGGGGCCGAACCCTATGGTGCAACAAAAGCCACACTTTGCCTTGAAACCCTTTGGTATTCCATTGCCTTCAACACCTTGTAACTTCCACTCACCTTCATCACCTTGTAGCCGCACCTTTTCCAGACCATACCTGATCCAAACCATGCCTTTAGCCGTGCCATTTCAGATCTGGAGCTGAAGCATAGGTGGTAGGAAGCAAGTGCAAACACATTGACTTTGTTTATGCATCCATTTCTAGCATTGTTTATTGAATTTTTGGGTTGAAATCTTATGTTGTTTGTAATTGTTTGGTTTGAATGTGACAAGGCAATTAGCTTTGGCTCTCCCACACTCAAATAATTATCGTGCTCTCGTGCCTCTGGAAATCTTTGTTGTGCGTTTGTGGTTGTCATCTCCAGCTTGAACAAGTGAGTAATTCTCACCAGACAATGTGTACTTATATAACTAGTAAACTGACACCATTTGAATCTGTAAAATTATATCATCCTGTTGTAACTATTATATTATGATCATATAATGTTTACCCCTATTATTACATATGTTATATCATCTATTACTGTTATCTCATGCTATTCTGTTTATTTATATCAGTTTATCACACTGCAAGTTCCCTATAGATTAGAATCACTATGGGTTGAAATGATACATACCCGAACGGACTTTAGAATAAGGAAAAATCGTTATGGGCTGAAATGATAGGCCTGAACGGTTTTATTTATTTATTTATATTACTTGGGATTGCGGGTTTGAAATGATAAAACCCGGTTTTTCTTTGTAAACTGCGGATTGAAATGATACATATCCGTATCACTTGACCTAGGCTAGAAAATTATATACAGACCCGTGGTTTATATATTTTTCTGAAATTTTTAAAATACTTTTTTTTAATGTAAATATTATGGTATTTTGATTTAAATTTCATTAAAATGATTTCTATAAAGTATTTGTGATTTTCTACAAATTAAATAAGTGAATTAAGTAAACGGTGAAGTAGAATTTGAAATATAAGTTAATTTTGGAATTTATGATTTTGTTTATAAATGGAATTTTTGTAAAGTAAGAAAATATGACAAATTTGATTTAAAGATGAATTTAATGATTTTTATTAAGTAATAATAATGTTTTAAAGGTGTTAATGATTTTGTATAAATTAAAATATGGAATAAATGAACATTTAAGCTGAATTTGGAAATATAACTTAAATTGAATTTTGTGAAATTTGTTTAAAAGTGAAATTTTAATTAAGTAAAATAAATGGAAATAAGCTATATTTTTGGAAATTTAAACTTAGTTGTTAAGTTAATAATTTAATTAAAGAAATGAAAATTTAATTGTTATTAAATTTGATTTTTGTATGGAAATTTGACTTTATAAAATCATAGAAATAAAGGTATTTAAATGATTGTGTTAAATGTGAAATATATGATTTTATAAGTTAAAATGATTTATATTAAAAGTTAATTATTTGTGGAATTGTAAATAAAACTCTGAATATGATTTAACAGCATTTTGAAATGTAATGTAAAGGATATTACAACATTTTGTAAATGTTGTAGTGTTTTAAATGAACTAAAAGGTTAATTTGAAATAAAGGCTATTATAGCACTTTGTAAGTGCTATAGTGGTTAAACTTAACATGTAAGTTAATTGAAACTTAAAAGAAATCTATTACAGCATTTAACGCTGTCTTTTGTTAATTAACTGTTTTAAACTATAACTTTACGTAGCATTTTATAAGTGCTACGGAAACTATATTTTGTTGTTTTAAATTAATTTTAATGAAAAATAATCTCTGGAAAATGATATAATTTTGGGAAATTAAATGTTAAATTTCTAAAGATAATGAAGAGATATTTAAGTGGAAGAATTTGATTTCTAATGTGAGTTTAAAATGGTATTTAAATTTAATAAAATGAATGGATTTAAATGGTATTTAAATGAATAAAAATGAATGGTGTTTTGAATAATATTTTGATATTGTGAAATGAGTTTGAAATGATACTTGATTTCTGACTTATTTAATTTATTTGATAAATGAATATTTGAAGTATATATTAATTGAGTTTATTTAAATGATATTGGATTTATGAAATGTGGGAGATTTAAAGTTTTGAAATATACTAAAGATTGAATATTGTATTTTGTGGATTTAATCTATATTGGGAATTGATAAGATTTGAAACGGTTTGTTGGTAAACTATAATTGAATTGAAATTTGATGGTTTGAATTTAATAAGTTTGTAAATGTATAGAATTAAAAGATGATTTTAAATATATGATTTCGAAATGCTGTGATTTTCAAAGTATAATGATTTCAAATGTTTTGTTTCAAAAGAGTTATAACTTTGAAAGTATAGACTATCTGAAAGGTGAATATATGTTTGAAATGGAAATGATGTTGTTTTGAAATGAACATAGTTTTGAAATAAAATGATTTTGGTTTCGAAGTATAACTATCAAAGGTATGATATTTTGATATATAAAAATGATTTGAAATAAAGTTTGAAAAGATATAATATTTTGATGTATTAAAATGATTTGAAAAGAAGTTTGAAAGGATACGATATTTTAGAATATTGAAATGATTTGGAAATGATAAATCTTTATTTTGATAAAGACATGATTTTGAAATGATATCTTATTTTGAAGTAAAGTATTGTTTTTAAAAGTTATAACCACGGGTTATAATAACGATTGGTTGGCAAAGAGACCGGGATCGGATATGGACATACTCTCTGTCGATACCGAAAACCACTTTGACAACCGTGTACGCGGTGGAGATTCCAGAATGAAGTAGGATGGTGGCGACGTTCTTAAGGTATGTTACGTGGACCCAACTCCCGTGAGTTGGCATAAGGTGGCTAAAACAGGAGCGATTGACGGACCAAGGAGGTAGCACCTCTTATCGGACACACTTCTTCGATACCATTCTATTACTTGTGATTGATTTGGTGGCCACCCTTGATTGGGAGTGTTGTTCGAGGTGGGCGGTAGTGGCTGCTATGCGTCACCACTAGTCCGGATGCGTAATTGGTATATCTACCCTGGCATTGCCTAGTTGTGCCGTGTCACCTACCATATCGAGCTTTACTACGATTATAATTTTAAGATCCGACCGCGTTAAGGTTCTCCATCCCCTTAACGCTATTTTCTATATGATTATACTTTACTGATTAGACATTATTATAATAGCGAATATTACTACATAGTAGATAGTTTAACGGATCCTTAAAGAATGGGCGGTCCCAAGCATTCTTTAAGTTACTTGTACCTTATTACAGTTCACTTGAGTTGGTTTATATTATATAAGTATATATTGTCCTGACTCGAGTGTTTGTGTTTTGCTTTACGCTCGGGTCAGCCTGAGTATTCACAGATTTGGATTTCCACCTTCTGGAGATTTGAATCGCTGGAGATTATCTACTAGTCTTGTTCTATCGACTTCAGTTATGTTGCTCTGTTCAGCTTGTACTTGGTTATCTTATTTATACTTCCGTTGTACTCTATTTCTTCTATTGTATCTTATGTACTCTGATATATTTATATAGTAGCTTCATGAACTACTATTTCTTTTACTTCCGCTGCATTATTTTACTCTGTGATCTGTGATTATATTTATTTACTGTATATTCTGAGATTTGCCAAATTTTAATTACAACGCGGTATTTTGAGCAATTCAACTCCGGCATGAGTGTCTACCTATACACTTATAATGGATGCGAATGGTTGAAAATATCGGGTGGTTACAGTTTTTGAAATGGAATGTGGAATGTGCTTTGATGATTTAAATTTTTTCCATATTCATGTGTATCTGTGGATCAATATACCTAACATTACCATATTTGGTCACCGAGGATTAATAACTATGGATGACTACAGCATCCGTAGCCGTTAGTTTTGGGCCTCCAAGTGAGGGATGTTACAACGGTTCTCTCGACTTGAGAATACCGCTATACTTCAATGTGGATACACCATTTTGATCATAGTTAAAACATGGCATAATGTCCTTCAAACGACTATAATTGGGTGAGTTGATGCATTATAAGTGAAACATGACACAATAAAGAATTCGTCTCCTCGGTTATATTAGGCTAGTATCATGGTCAACTATAGTCAATTCAAAGTCAAAGTCTCTAGCCAAAGTAGTACGGTTAATAATAATTGTTATTATTGAACCAAGGACTTTGTGTTTGGACAAACTGAGAAGAATGTGGATGGTACTGGAATTTTGATCCAAACACAATTCCATAAGTCCTAAAGTTTTGAGAAAGAGAATTGGTGTAAATAATTGGTACTACCAATTAATGCTTAAAATAGTAAAATTGGATTTTTACCGAAACGATATGTAAGCAATAATTCGGCTAAACTGTCACATCACTAACTAAGGTGATGTGTGGACATCAATATTCGAATTTTCAATATTAACCATTGACTGAATTACACATTTGAGTCACATAACGATAATGATGGATACTCTGAAATAACACATTATTCAGTTAATTGATAATTTTTGTAAATTAATTAAATTAATTAATATTAATGAAATATTGGTTATTAAAGTTTATTTTATTTTTGAATATTATTAGTATCTAATAAGGTACATACAAATATAAAAGTTATATATGTATGATCGATATACAATATCGATAAATATTTAATTTTGATTTAAATCAATTTATTACTGAATAGGTTAGGAATTTTAGAAGGCGCATATAGCCTTAAGTATGGCTAGGCATGGGAACTTTGGGGGAGGGTTTTAAGCCTTTCAAAATAGTTTTACAAAAGGTAGAAATGAAAGAGTAAAAGAAGGAGATATTTGCTCCTCCCTCACCTCTTCTTAGTGCCACAATGTAAACTACTTCATTTCATTGTTTTTGCCTCCATCATCTTCATTCTCTAGCTGCAAGCATACCATAGCTAAAAAATTCCCAAAATAAAATCAAAATAATACAAGGTGTACATATATAGGTGTTGGAGTTTACACCGCAACAGAAACATTCACCCTTTATATACACATAGGCTGTCAAAAACATTTTTAGCATTTAATATAAATACAACAATTTTCAAATTTTTGTATTGATAAAATCAAACCTTTTTGACCAAGTTATAATTTTAAAATTTAGAATTTTTCAAAATTTAATAATTCACTTAGTAAAACAATTCAAAAATTGATTTGAATCTAAAAGTTTAAAATAAAATATCTACATATATAATATATTAAAAATACAAATAAAATTATTATAATTCATTACATTAATTATAATTTACGAAAGTAACACACACACACACACATATATATTAAAACATTTAATGATTAAATACTATATATAAATAAATAAAATGCCTTTCAGCCATTTTTTTTCGATAAGCCAAAACAATATTTCATAAAATAAAAAACCAATATAAATATATATACATATGTAATTTTGAGAACATATATAATTTATATTATAAATTATATATATACATATATATAACATATTTTTTGCTAATGTCAAAAGTAATATACATTAGTGTTTAATTTTATGGTAATTTTAAATATATACATACTTATTTATAAATTAATATGTTTATATATAAAACAAGTTTTCAATTAATAAAATAAAAAATACTTTAAAAATCCATATATATGTATAAAAATTAAATTTACTTTTGTTATACATAAAACATTGATACTATATAGATCTACATACATACATGTTTATACGCACATGTACAACTGAATATATATATATATACACACACATTCGTGAGACAATATATGTGTATACAAATTCGTTCAATGATGGTATAAATATACACTATCATGATAATGGAACTATTAACAATAATAGATTACTTTATAGATGTGGCCTTAGATTTGCACCTTGATTGATAGATAATCCTATATCTGATCCTGATCCTAGCTCCTAGCTTTATAATGGCTTGGAAAACCATCTCAAAATTTGATTTGATGTTGTATGAGCTGTGGTATATTTAGCCAAGGGATGAAAATAGGAAGATGGCAGCTGGACAAGAGAAAAGAGAAAGCCCAAAAAAGTCAATCAAACAATGAGGGGTAATGTGGTTTATATAGAGAGAGTGAAGGAGATCTTTTCTCCTTGATTTACTATGTCTCCCTTTCCAAATTCAACATCCAACACTTGAATCTGAATCTCCTTTCCATTAAGTAATCAAATATATTTAAATCAGACTTAGTGCGTATTGATATCGAATATCAATTAGTGCATATATATATAACTTATATATACACTCATTTAATTACTAATAACACCAAGAAAATACCAATGGCACCTAATAAATCAAATAAATAATTAATTAATATTTCATAAATATTAATCGATTTAATTGGTTTGCAACAATTGTAAATTAATTATATCATGTGGTATTTTAGAGAATCTACCAACATGGTTGTGTGACTCACGGGTGTAAAATCAGTTAGTGATTAATACCGAACAATTCAAATATTAATGTTCGAACATCACCTTAGTTTGTGCGTGAAAGTTTGGTCGAATGTATCGCTTATACATATTTATCAATAAAATGCTATTTTATAATTTTAAGAAATGCCCATTAGTAGCGATTATTTACATCAATTCTCTTCGTCAAAACAATATCACTTTAGAACTTAAGGAATTTGTTTATGGTCAAAATTCCAATATCGTTCACAACTTGGATAGTTCAAATACGCGGTCCTTGGTTCAATAATAACAATTATTATTAACCATAGTGCTCTGGCCAGAAACTTTGACTTTGAGTTAACTACAGTTGACCATGATACTAACCTCATATAATCGAGAAGAAGAATTCTCTATTGAATGGTGTTTTACATCCAATTCTTCGACTCGGACCTAACTATAGTCCTTCTATGGACGTCATGCCATGATTTAACTATAATTAAAGTGGAGTATCCATATTGAAGTTCAACCATATTTTCAAGTCGACAAAACTATGTAATATCGTAAATTTGGGATTCTCTATTTGACCTTGGTTATATTAACCAACAAAAAATCTTGAGTGAACCATTTTATAGCTATCCAATAAATATCAATGTGTAACCCTTTAGTGCCTCTAGTAGCCATGAGTAATAAATTGCTCAAAATTTAGATAGCGTTATATATTCTAGTCTCAACAGATATATCGATATCCTGCCTTGAAACATCTTGACTAGGAATATTTAAAATAATACGTTATTTTTAATGTGATAAATTTATCATGATTACAATACATAATAATTATCATCGAATAACATATCATTTAAATAATTCCTATTTAATACACTTAAATAATATAATTAATTAACATTTCGTAGTATGACAAGTATACAATAGAAAGAAAAACAACTTTTATTTCGAACAAGAATTTATTACATAGTTAATGATTTAACAGAATTGCTTGTAGGACCCTATCAATCTCCCACTTGCGCTTGGGGCTAATTATGGAATCACAATCTCATCCCTTTGATGAGTTTTCTTAGAACCAATAAAGATAGTCCTTTTTTGTGAAGGATTTTCCATGTTGTTTTAATTATCAAGTTCGTCTGTAACATCCCCTTACTTGGAGGCCCAAAACTAAAAGCTACGGATGCTACAGTCATCCATAGTTATTAATTCTCAACGACCAAATATGGTGACATTATATACATTGATACACAGAAACACAAGAATATGGAAAAAAATTTAAACAACAAACAAATTCCACGTTCCATTTCAAAATATTCCAAATTGATTACATAATCCCAATTCGTAGACCACATTCAGATAACATATAATTATTACAAAATACACCAAGAGCGATATATGAAGATGCCCCCTTGGTAGATCAGAGTATATAGATAGGTAAGAAAACAATTTGCCTTTACAAACAAACAACAATGGATGTAAAAGAACTCTAATAACAATCTTGTCTCATGCATGTCTTCGGAAGCTTTATTCGTCTAAATGAACACCTGAAAACCTTAACTCTCAACCTTCTCAAAATCAATTGAGTACCTGAGAGTTTAAGGGAAAAACAAAAGCTTCAAGTCAGACATAAAGCCTAGTATGAATAATAATTTTCCATCTCAGACCATTTAGATATCTAGTGAGACCACGCCGCTTAGCAGAACGGGTTTTCCCCTCACTATTTCCTAAAACATTTATAAAACCATATACTATGCTCCTGCATCCACAATGGTTAAAACATAGTATTTCAAAACATTATGATGATATGCAAAACAAATAAATTAATTCTGGATTATCCATCCCCATTCATTCCGACTATTATCTCAATTATAGTTTCTAGGGTTACTATTAACCTATTAAATGTTAAGGACTATCTGTCCAATTACTTAGTTTTCATGGGATCACTAAGAACCTATAGGCAACTCCAATATCTTATTTCTTATTTCTTATCCTAGTTTTCATGGGCTAGCTAGGATCCTATTGACTGACTGTCAATATCTTAATCCGGATATAGTTTTCATGGGCTAACTACAAACCTACTGGACCCTGCCAGTATCAAATCATAGTTTTCATGGGTTGATTATGAACCTATTGGCCCCTGCCAATTTCATACAGTTTTCATGGGCTTACTTTAAACCTATTGGCCCCTGCCAATATCTTTAATTAAGAATTTAACATCTGTTAAGTTATATTTACTAACGGGTCAACCTAACTGGTTATTCTGCCCTTTCCCTAAAATACAGTTATGGGTTAATAACAATGTGAATAACATTTCCAAATTTTTTATTTATGCCATGGTTTTTCCTTAAAAATGAGAATGTGCTATTTGTTTTGTAGCTTTAAAACATCACTTTCGAAACCACTAGACAACCTCCTTCGAAAGCATAGAAAACCTATTTTCAAAGCTCTAAGTATATACCTTTCAAAACCAATGATACCTTTCGATGGTATCAAGAAACATTCTTTAAAACATAGCTTCGAAACAAATAAAGTACCCTTTCGAAAGCATTGGGTTTACTCTTTAAAAACATCATTTGGGTCAAAATGGTTATATACAAAAGTATCTCTTTCGAAACCAACAAAAATTAATTTCGGGAAAAGTTGATTATGTCGGAACCATCTTAGTCGAAAGCAAAGACCTTTAAAAATTAAAACTTCGAAGGTCTGAGTCAAAACCCCCTTTCGACTTCATCACCTTCAGAACCCTCAACCCCTTTCAAAAGCAATTAGGAAGTGGCTAAGTTTGGTTAAAACAGAGATAGCCTTTCGAAGGTATTGATGATTTCAATACTTTGGAAGGAAAGTAGCGGCTAGGTTTCGACTAGGTCGGAACATACCCTTTCGAAAGTTCCTTATTTAAAGAAAAAGTTCCCCTTCGAAAGCATGTCTTTCGACTATGTTAAAAACTTTAAGTAAATCAAGGTAGTAATTTGACTTTAAAAAACAAACTAAGGTTTCAACTCTATAGGATATCGACTCAGTCGAAAGCCCTTCAAAAACTAGACAGGCGTTGATCTTTTTAAACTTGAACCTTGGTTTCGACTTTGACGAAAGCATAGCTTTCGACACCCTACCTTCCACTACTTTCCAATACACTTAGTACCAATTTACATTGATACCATGTGCCTTGGTTCCAACTTTGTGGGTTTCGACAGTGATGGTGTCGACTAAGATGGAGCGGAGGTAAAGCAGTTGAAAGGGGCCTCCGAAATAGGAGGAACCTCCTTTTTTCTGAAATGTTGTTTTATAGCTTAAAAAAGTAAATTGCTTTATAACAAACATGCCAGTTGTAATAAACGACATCCTCTCAAATAAAGATACCCTGCTTATTAAATGGATACACAAACACTACTTACATCATAAAATTATTTGGACTATACCCGCTACACCGACATCTAGTTGGTTTTGGAAATCGCTGCTGAACCTTAGGGAGACTGTATTACCGATTATCAAGTATAATATATACTCAAATATTGATATCTCTTTCTGGTATACTCCTTGGTCGGATGTAGGTATCATCTTAAATGATGTTCTGTGTCATATGCAAAAAAGCTTATCTTCCATTCCAGATAATGCGCAACTTCGTGGATATATTCAGGCTAATAGGATTCACCTTCCGAACCCAAACTCTATCGCTGTTCGAATGCTATGGAATAAGATAGCTGCTGTTAAACATGTAAACACAGAATATGTCATTCAGTGGACAGACAGGTTTAATACTCACTCTATTGCATGTGTATACAAAGCTTTGCATGGCGACTATCATAGACCAAACATGCCATGGACTAATCGTATTTGGAAATGCATGGGGTCGGAGAAAGAAAACTTTATCCTCTGGAAAACAATTAACAACGCATTGCTCACTCGGGACAAACTTATTTACAGAGGCTTGATTACTGAAAATGTTTGCTCATTTTGCAATGACATGCCTGAGAGTAGGGACCATTTATTCTTTCAATGCATAACTGTGTACCGTCTTTGGAAGGCTACAACTCAGAAGATGGACATATATTATGAGAACACACATCGCAATCAGCAGTGGCACGAAATATTCAAGCGGACGAGATGGAAGACGGTATCTGCACAGCATCTGATTCTGTCATTGAAATGCTTTATAGCCATTATATGGAGAGAAAGAAACATTCGATTTTTTGAAGGAAAGGCGTGTTGTAGTAGAGCTTTAATAATCCAGATAGAACATATGATTCGGCAAAGGCTTGGCTACGAAGGTTGAGTGGGATAATATATTAGTTCTGGACATAATTATTAGGTATTTGGGTTTTTGCAACCTGAATCTCTTTTAATTCTGTTCGTTTATTCATGGATTGCTGTTGTATAGTCTTTATTATTTAACGTTTTGTTTAATATTAACTAGTGGGGCCAGTATAAAAACCTATTGCCTTAAAAAAAACATGCTAGTTGTAACGCCTTGATTGGCTACTTTGAAATTTTCAAATACTTTTCCATTAAAAACTGCCACATTAATTTGATTTAAACCAAAGAAAGGTAACCTTTAAGCCCTTCCATATATTAAAAGTAATATTTGCAAAAAAGTCCTTCTTTAACAATAATTTATTTTCCCAAATAAATCAATTGGGAAAATCCCCAAAAATCATAGAAAATCAATTTCATCATGCAATCAAACATATTAAAAATTTAGACCCAAATTATTCCAGGAATATTCAAAATAAACTTTTAACCCAAATACTTCATATTTACCATCAAAAATTCATAATAAAATTTCCATAGCTTGGAAAATTCCGAAAATTAAAACCAATCTCCAAAACCATGTTTTACTTAAAATAAAAATTTTCCATGTCATTTTAAAATTGACAAACCACGATTTTGACCCTAAAACCGTATGCATTACATGTATAAATAAATTGTTTAATTCAAAAAATTCATAAATTAAGCATATCATCATCCAATATATCATAGAAACAAAATAAATACCCAAATCTGAAATCATATGATTATAAAACCAAAAAGAGATGGAATGAATTATTATTCACCTTAAACTTGATTATGAATTTGAGATTTGTTATTGATTAATCCTCCCTAGCTTTTGATCCTTAGCTTTTAGATTGAAATTCCTCCTTTCCTTTTTGTTAATGGCCGGCTATTCTAGGGTTTTTACGTTTTATTTTTGATTTGAGAGAAATAAACGTGAATGGACAATAAAGAGAATGTATAGCCGTGTATAATAGATTGGCCAATTTACTAATATGCCCATGTGTAGTTTAATTACCAATAAACCAATTTAAAGCACATTTACCTTGTTAATAAGCATGACCTTATATATATAATTTATTCAAATCTCAATCTCCTTATCATCATTATTCTATTTAATTTATCTAATTAAATTTCCTGAATAATGTTATCAAAAATTAGGGATGCTACAGGCTCCCCCCTTAAAGAATTTCGTCCTCGAAATTCAGTAAGGACTAAATAATAAACATAGCATTCATCTATAACAACAATTAACAACCATACTAGTCTAACTGACTAGCAACTATCTATATAAATCTAATATAGACATACCCTTAAAGCAGATCAGGATAAGAATCTCTAATCCTATCCTCTGTCTCCCAAGTACAGTCCTCGTTGTCGCTCCACTGAACTTTCACCAACCTGACTGTCTTGTTCATTAACCTTTTCTCATCTCTAGCTACAACCCGAACTGGTTGTCTAACAAAAGTCAAATTAGGCTCTACCACTAAGTAATCTAACCCTGTCGGAGGAATAGTAGTCTCTGGATCATGCACATACTTGCAAAGATGAGACACATGAAATACATTATGGACACCTGCCAAACTGCTCGTCAACCCTATTCTGTATGCGAGCTTTCCAATTCTCTCTATAATTTGGAATGGACCTACATATCTTGGGGCTAACTTCCCTGACTTTTCAAATCGTATCACACCTTTCGTAGGTGATACCTTAATGAAAACCTTATCTCCAACTGAGAATTCTAGGTCCTTACGCCTCTTATTGCATAACTCTTCTGTCTGGACTGAGCTTCCTTCATCCTTCCCCGGATTAACTCAATCTTCTTTGACGCCTCTCTAACCAAATCTGGACCTAATACCAATCTGTCTCCAGTCTCCAACCAACATGCTGGTGATTTGCATGGCCTTCCATACAAAGCTTCAAACGACGCCATTCCAATACTAGTCTGGTAACTATTATTATAGGAAAACTCAATCAAATGTAGGCGATCCTCCCAAGATCCACCAAAGTCCAATACACAAGCTCTCAATAAATCTTCAAGTACCTTATTAACTCTCTCTGTCTACCCATCCATCTGAGGGTGATACACAGTACTCATATTAAGCTTGGTACCCATCACTTCATGTAGACTCTTCCAGAATTCACTAGTGAACAAAGCATCTCTGTCACTGACTATACTACTAGGAACTCCATGCAGTCTAACTATGTTCTTCAGGAATAACTTAGCTAAAACAGGTGCCGTTCTGGTTGACTTAACTGGAATTAAATGGGCACTCTTGGTCAATCTGTCCACTATAACCCATATACTTTCATTATCTCTATTTGACCTTGGCAACCCATCTATAAAATCCATGGATATCGAATCCCATTTTCAAACTGGAATCTCCATATACTTTCATTACCTCTATTTTACCTTGGCAACCCGTCTATAAAATCCATGGATATCGAATTCCATTTCCAAACTGGAATATTTAAAGGTTGAAGCAATCTGCTAGGCTTTTGATGTTCAGCTTTCACTTGTTGATAGTTTGCACACTGTCTAACCCACAAGCCGACATCCCTCTTCATGCCTTCCCAATAGAAGCTCCTCTTCATATCCTGATACATCTTGGTTCCTCCAGGATGAGTCATAAACTTGGATCGATGGCATTCTCCAAGAACTTCCTTCCTCAAGTCCTCCACATTCGGAACACACAACCGTCCCTTCTTTCTTAGCCATCCTTTCTGGTCAAGGCTAAAATCCTTTTGATCATCGATCTCTGTTCCAACCTCAAGTCTTCTGATCCTTTCAGCTAATACTTGATCCTCCTTCTTCTTAGAAGCAATTTTCTCAATCAATACTGGTCGAACTTCTAAACAAGACAATCTGGCTGTACTTTGGCTAGACCCAGCAGTCGATCTTAACTGCACATCGCAACTGACTAAAGGTTCTAAATCTTTCCTCCACCAACATAGCTAACACCACATTCTGATGTTTCCTGCTAAGAGCATCAGCCACTTTATTACCTTTTCCTGGTGTATATTCTATACCGAATCATATGTAGACAAAAACTCCAACCACCTTTGCTGTCTCATATTCAACTCCTTCTGAGAGAATAAATACCTTAAAAATACTTATGATCGGTATACAACTCAAATCTCTCCCCTAAGAGATAATGTCTCCAAATCTTCAATGCAAAGATCACAGCTGCCAACTCCAAATCATGAGTGAGATATCTAACTTCATACGGTCTAAGCTGCCTAGATGCGTAGAAAATGACTTTACCACTCTGTATCAACACCACTCCTAATCCAGTTCCATAACACCGCTCCTAATCCAGTCCTACTTACATCAGTATACACCACCAATCCTTGGTTTCCGTCTGGAACTACTAACACGGGTGCATTGGTCAACAAATGCTTTAACTTAAGGAATGCCTCCTCACATTTGTCGGACTAAACAAATCTCACTTCCTTCCTGGTTAGCTTAGTTAAGGGTGCTGCTATCCGCGATAAATCCTTAATGAATCTCCGGTAGTAGCCAGTAAGTCCAAGAAAACTCCTAATCTCAGTCACTATCTCTGGTCTCTTCCAATTATTCAAAGCTTCGATCTTATCTGGATCGATAGACAATCCCTTCTTTGAAACCATGTGACCAAGAAATTTTACCTCTTTCTTCCAGAAATGACACTTGGTAAGCTTCGCCTTTAGCTGATTCTGTCTCATCGTCTCAAGCACCACTCTAAGATGAACTTCATGCTCTCTCTCATCCTTAGAGTATACTAGAATGTCATCTATAAACACTAGTACAAACCTATCCAAGTACTCTCGGAAAACTCGATTCATCAAATCTACGAAGAAAGCGGGTGCATTTGTCAATCCAAATGACATCACCAACCACTCATATGAACCATACCTAGTTCAAAATGCTGCCAAAGGAATACTGTCCTCCGCCACTCTTAACTGATGGAAACCTATCGCCAAGTCCAACTGGGAAAACACTCTGGCTCCACTCAACTGATCAAATAGATCATCTATTCTTGGCAAAGGATGCTTATTCTTAATTGTCCTTTCGTTTAACTTGCGATAGTCAATGCACATCCTCAACGACAAATCTAGTTTCTTCACAAACACCGTGGCCGCTCCCCTAAGGCGAACAGCTTGGTCTAATAAAATTCCTTCCTTTTAGATCCACTAGCTGCACCTTCAATTCCTTCATCTAAGTAGGTGTCATCCTG
Source organism: Allium fistulosum (assembly GCA_030737815.1). Taxonomy (NCBI): domain Eukaryota; kingdom Viridiplantae; phylum Streptophyta; class Magnoliopsida; order Asparagales; family Amaryllidaceae; genus Allium; species Allium fistulosum. The sequence goes on from CM060902.1 coordinate 460,636,227, forward strand.
CTAGGTGGTCTACTTACAGGTTCAGCTCCTGGCACAAGATCTATTCTAAACTCAAGAGCTCTTTTCGGGGGTAGTCCAGTGACTGGCTCAAAGACACCTGCAAACTCTCTTGCTATTTGAACCTGACTTAACTCATTTCCTACCTCCATAGCATTAAGCATAGCACTACCACTCCGGTCAGTATTCTCTACAGAGAATATCACTCGGTTATGACTATCAGGGTGTCTCAGTGATATTTCTTTATCCCGACAAGATATTCTAGCCTCATACCTACCAACCAATCCATACCCAAAATGATTCCGAAATCAATAACATACAAAATGCATGCAAATTTATAACCCAACAAATCAAGTTCTAACTGGTCACAACTTAACCCTAGAGTTGCATACCCTTCCATTGGATTTGCAACCCTTGAGGAAGTAACAAGGTAGGTGGGTTCTAGACATAATCTATCAACCAAACACTGAGATATAAATGAATGTTATGCACCGGTATCAAAAAGTACTATAACTGAAATACTCTGAATCAAAAGCGTACCATCCATCAAAGTCTTTCCTTTATCAGCCGTAGTAGGCCTAGCTGATCCAATAACAAAGACCTTTCCTTTGTCCTCCCTAACTGGTGCCCAACTTCATCACAGTTGAAGCATTTCACATTCTTCTTAACTGCAGCTTTCTTCCCATTTCCTGATCGGCATTCATTACCAAAGTGACCCTTCTTGTCACACTTATAACAAACTACCTCAGCCTTTAACTTCTTGGCAGTATCTCCCTTCTGGGTTCCCTTCTTCTTAAAGAACTTCCTATTCTTCCCCTGAGAACCCTAAGTTTCCACTGACTTCTCTTTAGCTAAATCAGCAAGCAAATCCTGATGGCGAATGACCATCTCCACCACTATATTACATGGATGACAGACAAATGTCATGGTCATTTTAGCACTCTCGGGTCTCAATCCCTGAATGAACTTCTCATTCCTTTTGATGTCAGTATCTATAATACCATATCCATATCTAGACAACTCTTCAAACTTAGTAGCATACTTGACTACTGACATCTCTCCTTGCACTAAATCCATAAACTTCCTCATCAGCTCAGACTTGGCTAACTCAGATACAAACTTCTGCTCAAATCTCGTTTTAAAATCAGCCCAAGTTAACTGCTCTTCCGACACTCCGGTAGTGACACTATTCCACCAATGTAGTGCTGACCCTTGCAACTATCTAGAGGCCAACCTTCTCTTTTGCCCATCATTCAGGCCTAAATTAGTAAATATATGCTCATAATGCAACGGCCAATTCTAAACTTCTACGGCACTCTCCGTTCCTAAGAATGGTTTCCCACCCAAACTGGTGTAGTCTCTACTCAGCAAAGCAGTATTTCCAACTGGAGCCATAGGATTAGCTCCTCCTACATTTCTAGTAACTCCAGCAAAAGCTCCAACTTGCATCAAACCAACAAAGAACTAATACATCACCCCCATATCTACTGGTGGATTTCTAGCACCCACATTGGCTTCCACATGTTGGTTACTAGCATTAGTCGGTCGACCCGGATTTCTCCTGGTAGTTGGTCGAGCATTCCCATTAGTTATGGTGCTTCCTCCACCAAGATTTCCTCTTCCGTTTCCTGCTACCACATCTCCATTTTCGTAAATCTGCATACGAGCCTTAGTAAGATACATAAGAATGGTCTAAGAGAGTGGGGGATACATACTTACATATATATAACTATATATAACAAATACAAGTACGTTACTATAATGTTAACCCAAACTCCAATCTTATTATCTGATTCATTGGATTATGATTGGAAAATCTTTTAGGTTTAAGTTTCTTTTAAAGTTTTATAGACCTATGCTCTGATACCAACTTGTAACATCCCCCTACTTGGAGGCCCAGAACTAACAGCTACGGATGCTGCAGTCATCCATAGTTATTAATCCTCGCACTACACCAAAACAGGTGATTCCCAACGAGTATAACTGTCGCAAACAGTTTCGGCAACGCTTATTAGCGTCGCTGTAGGGGCGTCGCAATTTATTGCCAACGCTTATAAGCGTTGGCAAGTTTAGTTTCCCAACGCTTATAAGCGTTGGAAGGTTGTATTCGCCAATGCTTAAAAACGTTGGTGTATATTATTTAGCAACGCTTATAAACGTTGGCAAATTAACCATCCAACATTGTTTAATTTTCTATGCTGACGCTTATAAGCATTGGTATATTTTAATTGCCAACGCTTATAACGCTTTAACAGCATTATTATACTACATTCAATAGGAACCCAAAATTTACAATATTCATGATCAAATAACAACATAAATTTCATAGTCAACTACTTCATAACAATGTCAACTACTTCATAACAAGTACAATACATAATTAAGTTGGTTAATTCAATACATAATCAACTACTTCATAACAATGTCAAATTGGAATACAAAAGATAACGTAAATTTCATAGTGAAATTCTACAAATACCGAATACGAAACTCCGACCATATAACGAAACCTCCATCTGAATTATTTTAGCCAAGGCTTCATATTCAATACGTTCAAACTGTTAGTAAATCTCAATAACATTACCAGAACTATTTAAAGCAAAATCAAGTGAATCCATCTCTCCATAAAACTTGATACTGTAGCTCTCGTTGTCCTCCTCCTCTTCATCCTGTTGATCTTCATCTTCGTAATCATCTTCTTCCTTGTTAGTGTCCTCGTATGTAAGGGTATTCTCAATGTTTTCATTTGTATCCATGATTGTATTTGCTTCCATTTCGTCTGTTGAAACATTGTCTTCAGGGCTCTCGATTGATGGATGTTTTGTTTCTTCTTTGTCACAAGTTTTGGATCTGTAAAGAATTGTAGTGAGAAGAAGATCCACAATTTGATAAGAGCGAGTGTTTAATTTACATAAGTCTTTGTAAATATACACCAAGTACAAACATAGTCTGAAAATTTCTAGCCTGTTGCACTTACAAACCTATAAATACATCGGTTCTGAAACAACCCATTGTCCTATACACAGCATTAAGCTTTCAAAATTTTCGTCTAGTATATCAAGCATGTATAACATAAGGAAGAACACCGAGTGTGACAATTTCAAGCCACAAGTCTACTTGATAGAATAAGACCGGTATAGTCACATGCTTGTCATTCAGTTGCCAAGTACAACTTATAACTATAAGCTATTAATTGATATTTTCAACTTGGAAAAAGCAGTACAAAAAAAATTCACTCATTGGAATTATCAATCGATAAAATATGGTTTCATGAGAGCAGAAATTAGAGTGCAACAAAACAAAGTGGGAAGTTATTCATCAAGGGCAGCAGTTTTGCAGCAGACAACAAATATTGATGTTGAACAGTCATTTGATATGCCAAAATATGTAATAACTGGAAAAATTACTAGACAGTTTTAGGGTGGACTTCTTGTTTTAACTATGCCTAAAATTGTGATTACTGAAGCTGAAGCTGAAACAGTCACAAAAGAAAAGACCTTATCAAATGAAACAATAAAAAAGGAAATATCAAAGCAACATGTAACAAAAGAGGCAGAGCTGAAGCAAGATGAAGAAAAATACGAACAAGAGATATGTCCATACAAAATACGATGGCTAAATTATTCAAATTTGTCCAATGAAATAGGACAGTTTTGCATGTCGGTATATACTTGCCCAGTTCTAACACTCAACATTTGTCCAGTAAATTGTAAGATTCTGCATAGTATGCATGTATGATTTCCTTAGAATAAACCTTACCAATCTCTTCACGACAATATAACGACAAAACAAATTAAGCTTTCTTAATTTTTTTCCACACTTGATATAAATTGGCTACCTAGGAGAAAAAGACCATCTCCTTGCTTAAAAATCACTTAAAGAAATCAAAACAATAAAAACAACATAATGAAGCAAATAATTAATCTACTTAATTACTTAGCTTGACTGACACATTTTTCTTTTAAATAGTCCAAAACATTATTATTCTATCATCACGTCATTGTATGTAGAAGTAAAAATTTTACTTTACCATATAGCCAGGCGCTGGAATTGAACAAACTGCAGGCAAGAAGCCTTTGCGCAAGTGCCTCATTAAGTTCGAGCTTCTTGTTCCTGAAAACCATACATTATTGTTTCAGAATTTACACTGTCTTTTGAACGAACAAAAAGCAAATTGTAGTGTATTTTAGCATTGACAAATGCATTCACCCATTTATTATTTATTGATAATTATGGATGTCAAATATAAAATAAATTTGAATAAATTCTCACACAGATCTATTACAACGGGCAGCAAATGCCCGTTGTTAAAAGGGCGTTGTAATTGGTTCAGCTTAATTGATGTTTTTTGCTAGCTTTTTTATTTTTATATTTTCTGTATATACGTTAAAATTCATAGATCAATCTAGAACGTATTGAAGATTAAGGCTTAAACCCCTACTCAAAGGCTAAGTATAGTTAGAGTAATAGCACCGAGGCATGAGCAAACAATTCTCAAGTATAGTTAGAGTAATAGCACCAAGGCCAAGTAATAGTTAGAGTAATAGAACGTATACAATTAATGCTTAACTTGCTTTTAACAAAACATGATAATACAAGCAACATAGTGAGCATGTTTACGGTTGATTTATATGAATAATCTATTGAAAACCAGATGTGAAAAACCAAACTTACTATCTTTATATTAACTTCATATAAGTTTGTTCGAAAAGATAGGCGAGTCGACATTGCTCTACAACCAGAGTTTAAGTAAAGTAAGTGCATTTCTTCCCTACATCTTCCAGCTTGTTTTTGAAATGTTATCATTGTGTTGTATACTTGTATATGACTTCTTAGGTTTGCAAAGCTGTTATATCATGTTTCAAGTTCCAATGGAAGTCAAAACTAGTAGTAGAAATCATGGTTCTAATTCTATTATAAGTTCAGCTTAATTACTATGGTAAAATAAATTCTTTGAGGCTAATTGTATTACAGACTGAAATTATCCAGTATTTGATTACTGACCTGGATTATAGACTACAACTTTAGTCTTTAAGTTCTAGCATTTGAGATTGAAATTCGATTTATGTTTGGTTTCAGGCATTTGTTTGATTAAAAAAAAGTAATTTTGACACCGTTAAATATGTTGTTGTTAGTCGATGTCTATTTTAATTCATATTCATGTAATCCACGTTTTTCTAGTGAATTTGTTATGAATTGATCTGGTTTTCCATAAATTTTACACTAGCGAAACTAGAAAGCAAAAAGAAAAGAATGGCTCATTTATCATACACAACTACATATTACTAGAAAAAGAAGTGAATATAAACCAAAAGACTGTAATTCGTAGTCCGCACTATTTTCTTTTCAATTTGAAACTTAATAAGGTATAAATTCAAACAAATTTACATCCTCGGGGACATTCGAAACATGCATATAATTACAGTAAAAGATTAAGAGCTAGTAACCTGGAACATATTGAAAAAAGTAGAAATACTTATTGGTCTAGGTACACCTCATACAAAACTGGATCACCTTTATACGTACGTATATTATACTCTTAATAGTTATCATTATTATTATATATATTAGAATATATGTTAAATCCATATGGCATCTACATATTATCATATAGACCTGATATTAGAAGACATGAACTCAGCACTATGTAATTAACTATTGAACAGTTGAATAAATTGACCTTATCATATACTATAAGATGATTAAAAAACATCTTCCAGATCCAGTATATTTTTCCTAATGCATTAACATCAAACAAATCAGATATATCGAGAGAGTATATGTCGACTTATGATGAATTAGTTTCAGAGACTAATAGAAATTATGAATTATCGAGAGAGCATAATTGTTTCATCTATAGTGGAAAACCCAATATGAAATCAATCAGCTACTAGTTTAGCACGGATTAAAACGTGCTTTGATTATCATATTTTATTTTGATTATCTTAATTACACTACGCTAGCTGATGAAAGTATCAATTGCTGTCGATGCAACAAAATCAAACCTGATGTCGGTAGACGCCGAGTGAGCACCTTGAATATGAAGATCGCAATGTGCAAGAAGGACGTGATGAGTTTCAGCACCACCTAGAGAAGCCGCCGTCGATCGCCATCAAAACTATTTGCGTGAGAGCCACTTGGTCGCTTGGTCCCGAACCCTAGATTAGACAGAACGAAATTAAATTATTTGTGGCTGAGCGTTGTGAAGTTGGGATTAGGGCTACGGATGAAAACGAGGATGCTAATTTACTTTTTTGCCCTAATAACATTCATTAAATTTCAATTTAATCAAATCTACCAACGCAAATATGTGTTGGCAATTAAAAAATTGTAAATTTGCATTTTTGGTCACACATTTTTTGCTTAGCAACGCTTATTGTTGTGATTAATCTCCAATGCAAATAAGCGTTGGCAATTGAAAAAAAAAGTGTTGCAAAATGGCTGTAATGGTGTAGTGTCGGCGACCAAATACGGCGACATTAGATACATTGATACACAGAAACACAAGAATATGGAAAAAATTTAAACAGCAAACAAATTCCATATACCATTTCAAAATATTCCAAATTGATTACATAATCCCAATCGCGGATCACGTTCAGATAACATATAATTATTACATAATAAGGCAAGAGCGACATATGAAGATTCCCCCTTAGTAGATCCGAGTGTATAGATAGGCAAGAAAACAATTTTCCTTTACAAACAAACACACTGTAACGACCCGATATTTTTGACCATTCACATCCGCACATGCTGGACTTGAATTGCTCAAAATACCGAATTGTAAATATAAATTTGGCAAAACTCAGAATATACAGTAAATAAATCACAGATCACAGACATAGAGTAATATAACAATACAGCGGAAGCAAAGAAATAGTAGTTCATGAAGCTACTATATATATAGAGAGTTAAACAAGATACAACAAAATTTACGAATACAAAGATGTCTCAATACAATAGTCAAATACAAAATCTGAATACATCACTGGAATCAACTAAATGACTGAAAGCAGAATCAATAGATGGATCCAAACGAAGCTCCAACTCCAAAGGTGAATTTCGAATACTAGTACAACTCAATCTGACCCGAGCGTAAAGCAAAACACAAAACACTCGAGTCAGGACATACATACTTACACAATGTAAACCAACTCAAGTGAACTGTAATAAAGATGCACAAGTAACTTAAAGGATGCTTGTGATCGCACATCCTCTAATGATCCGTTAAACTATTTACTATGTAGTAATATTCGCTATTATAATAATGTCTAATAGTAAAATAAACTTACTTTTAAATAGCGTTAAGGAGTGACCCAATATTCCCCTTAACACATAATAGTCCTAGTAGTCTATCCAGTATCAGCATACCCCCAGATTGGGAGCTACCCTAAATACTCCACAGGCTACGGCACAAATCCAAACTCGTAGTAAAGCTCGCTACGGTAGGTGACACGGCACAACGAGGCAATGCCAGGGTAGATATACCAATTATGCACACGGGCTGGTGGAAAAGCATAGCAGCCACTACCGCCCACCTCGGAACACACACCCAATCAAAAATCGAAGGGTGGCCACCAAATCAATCATAAAGTAATAGAATAGTATCGAAGAAATGTGTCCGATCAGAGGTGCTACCTCATTGGCCCGAGACCGCTCATGTTTTAGCCACCTTATGCTAACTCATGGGAGTTAGGTCCACGTATATACCTCAATAGGAATGTCGCCACCATCCTACTTCATTCTGGAATCTCCACCGCGTACACAGTTGTCAAAGTGGTTTTCGGTATCGACAGAGAGTATGCCCATATCCGATCCGGATCTCTTTGCCAACCAATCGTTATTATAACCCATGAATATTTATTTCGAAAAATCATTTATACTTTAAAATCCAAAATATCATATCCATTTCAAAAACCAAAGCCATAATATATCATTTAAATTCCAAAACCAAATCAATATATCATTTAAATAAAACCTCCATTTTCAAATCACTTAATATTTCCTTCAATTTATTAAACTTGAAATATTCCTCATCTTAAACCAAAACCACTTTATAAAGCCATATTCTTAAATCTTAAATTGCAAATCAATATATTCAAAACAATTCTTAATTAAATATTATTTCAAATAAATTCATTTCCAAAATCATAGTACTTTCAAAGTTATAACACCTTTTTAGCCAAACACTTTGAAACCATAATGCTTTGAAACCATATCAATTTTAAAATGTTATCATTTGGAAATCATAATATTTTGAAAAATCATAACACCCTTGAAACAATATTCATTACCAAAGTTATAGCATTATTAAGTTCATTCGTTCAATTATATCAATTTCGAAAACATGGTATTAACTTATAAATTACAAAAATGGTTTATATTTCACCTCAAAAACATATTCATTTAAACCATTTAAATTCAATGTCAAAATCTTCCAAAATAATATTCATTTCCAAATTTCATGGTAATTTCTGCAACAACAGCACTTATAAAGTGTTACGGTAAATATATTAAAATTTCAAAACATTTGTCAAATTCAAAACAGCAGCACTTATAAACTACTGCAGTAAGTATTAGTATTTCAAAACAGTTTAATTTCAGAAACAGCAGCACTTATAAAGTGTATAGTAGACATATTGGCATTTTCAGAAATAGTTCAAATTCAGAAACAGCAGCACTTTGGAAATGCTATAGTATATAGTTATTTCAGAACATAGTTAAATTTCAAAAACAACAGCACTTTGGAAATACTGCCAATACAATTCCAAATATATTATAACATTTCTGAAACATTAAAACTTCAATTTTAGCCATCTTTAACTTATAAAACATATCTCACATTTCAGAAATATTCATTTGGATATCAATTTACTTATAGTTTACATAAATAACTTTTATAAATAAAATATCCAAATTTACTGTAATTCATTTATTAAGTCAAAAGTACACTATTTACTTAACCTTTTATTTTAACAAATAACTTAACACTTTATTTGAAAATACCCATTTCATAAATAAAACTAAATTTCTATTTTTCTTTACTTAACTTAAAATTTCCATTTGAAAAACTAAATTTCCAATTATCAAGTTAGGTCATAATTAAAGTTACATTTTTCCATTTAAAAATCATAACTATTTATTTTACAAAACATAACATTTCACAAAAGAATATTTTATCATAGTTAATATAAAAATCAATTTTTTTCTTTAGATCTATTTATTTAGACATCAATTAACTATGATTTTCTAGTTAAATAAATTTTATTAAAAAATGTCCAATTAAAACTGTATTCCATTTTATCAGTTCAAAATACATTATTTATTACACAAAATATGTCTGTTTCATAAAGTAAAATTCATAACAATTGCTAGGTTAGATTTAAAACTTCCATATTAAGTCAAATTCAATTATTAAGTTATTTATCATCAATAAAGGTTTTTAAGTTCAATTTAAAACAAATATATTTTTATAATTTCAATTAAAGCCACTTATAGACTTATAAAATTTTAACTTATAGAAAACCAATATCTTCTTATATTTTAAATCATTAAATCAAATCTTTAAGCTCTAATTTCATACATTTAAAAAAATTCAAAATACTTAATAATTTTTAGGAAAAATATTATTTAAAAATATAACCATGGGCCTGTATAATAATTTCTAACCTAGGTTAAGTGATACGGATATGTATCATTTCAATCCGTAATTTAAAAGGAGAAATCCGGGTTCTATCATTTCAAACCCGCAATCCCAAGTCAAATAAAATATAATAAAAATACAATAAAAATCACTTGAGCCTATCATTTCAGCTCATAATGATTTTCCTTATTCTAAAGTCCGTTCCGGTATGTATCATTTCAACCCATAGTGAAAAGGGAACTTGCAGTGTGAGAAACAGCAAATAAATAAGCAATATAACATAGCATATCATATCAGGTGATGTAACAAATATATATACAGAATTTTACATCATAAAATCATATCACAGGCATATATGAACTTATAAATATAACATATCAATTTTTACAATTCACATGCAATTGTTTCACAATTATATAAGTACGGATGTCGAGTGTGGTAAACTCACCTTTTTAAAGCTAGAAGATAATAATTCAAGACACACAACTAGACTCCGAAAAGCACGACAAAGCACGAACCAAATACGAGTGGATGGAGAGCCAAGATTCAATCTTGTAACAAATAATTACAAAACATATATAAGAATATGATTCAACACATACAAAGACGAATTAAACAATGAAAATATGAATCAAAGTGTGATAAAATGGCTTCACCTTTTCATGTAGGCTCGGCCATGGTCAAGTGGGCTCGGCTACATCAACATATGGCTCGGCCATGATGGTTGTATGCATGCTAGGCTCGGCCAAAGTGGTTTGTACACACGTCTATGGCTTGGGAAATGAAGAGGTGGAAGTTACATACCATAGGAAGGCAAAAGGTAAAGGGGCTGATGGAGTTTGGGTTCGGCCATAGGGCTTGTGTGGCTCGGCCTTGGTTTTGTTTGGGTTAAGTGCATCTCTAGTCACGGCAAGGAGATGATAAGGTCATGGCAAAGCAAGGCATGGGGTTGTATTGAGTGGTGGCCGAGGCTAGGAACAAGAGGAAGGTGGAAATACATGGCTTGTGATGGTTTTGGACAAGTTTTGGTGGTGGATCTAGATCTTGGGGTCACGGCTATGGTTGGAGGAGGTGATGGAGAGTGGAGGCCGATCTATGGTGATGGTGGAGAGGAGATATGGTCGGCAATAGAGGAGAATGAGGTGGAGGCTGAGCCAAGCATGAAGAAAATAAAAGAAAATCAAAATGAAAAAAAGAGAAAGAAGAGGAGGGAAGAGAAGCCATGGAAACTTACAGTAATTTTTCTCTGGATGCAAATGATAATGAGATGTGGGAAAATGTTTTTGTATGTGAATTAGTAATAGAGGAGGCGGCTAAGGTTTGAGGTATGAACGGCTAAAAGAATAAATGGTAAGAAAATAATAAAGGGGTTTTAATTCCTATTTAATAAAAGAAACTTACTAAAAATCTTTCAATCAGAAGAGGAAAATGAGGAAGTGAGATATTGAGAAGATCTTTATGTGATTTGATAGAGTAATGCTCAGCCAAACAAGGGTGGGAACGGCTAACAAGAAATAAAGAGTAGGCAATTAAAAAGGCAACCAATTAAGACAATATAACGTATGCCCTTTGATTCTTTCCAAGCCAAAAGTAAAAGATATATACAAATAATATTCCAATAAATACATTAAAATTCTAGACAAATAAATAGGGAAATAAACAAAGAGATGAATACAGGAAAAAAAATAAAAAAAATACAGAATTTTAATTGCGTGTAAAACGCTGTAATTTATCCAATTCTAAAAGCATAAATCAGAATTTAACGAAACAAAAAGCAGAACGGATATAAGCATTATATTTTGCTCCAAAGAAAATTTAAAAAATTTAAACTGAAATTCAAAATTTGACCAAATTTGATAAAAATATAAAATTTACAGAAAATGTATATTAAATTGTATTTGGAAAATAAATTACAAACAAATTCCAAACTTACATTGGAAAATCCCAGAAATTCAATATTTAATGATTTAAAAATCAAAGTTTTCATAATAAAATTTAATAAAAATAATTACAAATTTATGGGTTGTTACACTCTCCCCCACTCAAAAAATTTCGTCCTCGAAAAGGAACGAGGCATGGAAAATAGAGAAAATAAGATAGAATGAGATAGGATTAAGACAAGTTGAAAAGAAAATTGAACTTATACCTGATAACTGTTGTTATAGGTAAATTCAACCAAATGGAGATGATCATCCCAAGATCTTCCATAATCAAGAACACAAGCACGAAGAAGATCCTCTAGAATCTGATTCACTCTTTCCGTTTGACTGTCGGTCTATGGATGGTAAGAAGTGCTCAAATTCAGATGAGTAACAAAGATTTTTGAAAAGTTTCCAAAACAGACTGGTATAAGCAATACCCTTCCATTCTCTAACAAGATAGTGAGAAATAAGGACAACCGAAACGATAGAGTTATGATATGAAATCACAAAGGAAGAAGAGAAGAAAGACTTACATTGATCGCAGCAATCTTAACTGGATTAACATAAATTCCATTACTAGAAACAATATGTCTGAGAAATTGGACTTTATCCTTCAAGAAATGGTATTTCAAAATTTTAGCCTTCAACTGATGATTCCTAAGAGTCTCCTGAACAGATTTCGAATGTGACTCCTGTTCTTTCCTTGACTTGGAGAAGGCAAGGATATCATCAACAAAGACTAGAATGAACTTAATAGCACAACACGGAAACACGATTCATCAATCAACAAAGAAAGCAAGGGCATTTGTAATGCCCCAAAATTTTAAGGAAAATTATTTTAATAAAATAATTCAGTTCTAAAATATTTAGATTAAATGTTGAAGGATTTCTTGATGAAATGATGTGCAAGAGTATGAGTGCACTTGCACACTGGAAATGGCACAAGGAAAAGGTTTAAGATCTCTGAAGAAAAAAAATGATGATGATAATAAAATAAATAAACAAAGAAAGGAAGCATTCCAAATATGATTTTAAAATGTGAATTATTAATCCAATTAAAATATGTTTCTCTGTATACATTGAAATTAAACACTCTTTATGAAATTGGATATGTATACATATTGAAATTAAAAATATGTTTGTATATTGAAATTAAAAATATGAAACATATGCATATGAATATTTTTACAGGAAGTAAGGAAGAATTAAATAAATACATATATGTCTATACATAGGTACATTTTTCTTTGAGCAGAAATATATTGGAACTAAGCAAGAAAAATAACATAAAAATGGTATGAGATATAATATAAGCAAGTATGTTATGTATAGTCAAAAATAGAAAGAGGGGGATTTCCAGAAATAAACAAATGAGTAAATTTAGTTTAGTCACACACTTTTCACATGACTTAGGTGAGTGGCCATTTTCTGAAAAAGTAAAGAAAAGAAAATGCAGCCTTAACTAACTGATATGGCCGGGGTAATCAAGGATGAATATATGAAAACATAAAATGCAAAATACATGATGTTAGTCAGGACAAAAATGGAATTCTGCCTTGAAAAAAAAACCCTAGTGAAAATGCTTATAAGTAAGTAGTTATAGCCAGGGAAATCATTTTTACCCGAGATACTTAAAAATAAGAAAGGAAGAAAACATTTTAAAGGAAGGGAAAATACTCAGGGATTTTCTGAATCAACTAGAAGGGGATACTTAGGTGAGTAATCGCACTAGATTCATGGCATTAAGCCTGACATGAGGCAGCCAAACTTTTATGTTGCTATTGATATTTTTTGGTTTTTGTTAAACACGGTTTTATTAATATTCTTTGAATGGTTTTGATTTGATGTAATGTTTTGTTATGGATGCTCTTTGGATGACCTTGATCTGATAAGATGTTTTATTATGGATGTGCATGCTACAGTTTTATTATATTCTGAAAAGCTAAGGCATCAGATCTTGAAATCAGGGGAAGAATACTTATAACTGATATGGAATCATGGCAAGTAAATCTCAACAGAGAAAATAAAATAAGTTGCAATATACATTGTATAGGTGCTGAGGCTTTAGAAAAGATATTAGGGGTGCAATAGAGATTTCTATGTGCTAAGTCCCTGATCAAATAGCAAAAATCTACAAGACAAAAATTATGATTTAGCTAGATCTTGAATCTGGCTCAATCATAGTTATTTGCAGATCATAATAATTCATTATGCCATTTTTCTACTCTCAGTGTAAATATTCTTGAACTTGATTCAAAGACAAGATATATGTTAGCAATATTCTTGAAAATAATTATTTGTTTGCCTTTGGAAAATATGCTTGCAGTATTACAGGGGTGTTTCAATGAACACAGTGACATGTTCACTTACCTATCTGATGATAGGATTAAATAAATACAAATTAGTAAATGAACTAGGAACTGTGAGCCAAGAAGGCTGCTGGAGTGCTTGTCATATTTGAAGTATGCAAGTTTGGCACATGGTTTGTTTAAGCCCTGAGATCTTTGTGCAATGATGTGAATTAGTTCATTGCAATGTGTCCCTGTGATTCCTTGATAGCAGATGAGGCTAGGATTTAAGTGATATATATGTAAAGGCTATGCATAAATTATGAAATAAGAGTATGAGTATTTCTTAGATTTGTTGAATTGGAACCATGATTGTTCCAGGGCATCTAAGTGCTGCAGATTGATGTGAATGCTTGCATAACAATTTATCTGAAACATAGTAATATAGTTGATTTAAGAAAATTGCTTAAGCAACTGGCTAGTATTCATGTATCATTTATTTTCTTAATATCATGAATATATTGATGTCGCACATACCAGATCATAGATCTGACCCTTGTTTTCTCATGGCATATGGGGGTGTCTCATTTTAAATGAGGCAGCCACCAATGCTCTTTCAGGAAATGCAGGAATTAAGTAGAAAGTGGAGTTATGGCTAATGAGAAGGAATTAATGAACATGCTTGCTAGTTTTAATAAGAGCCTGTAATGATTTTATCTGCATGTATTCATGAGAGAGTTATGTTTGAATTTGCTGATATGTAATGAACTTACTATGTTTGATTAAACTAGTCGTTTTCTGTTAAATCTTGCTAAGTATTAAAGTTTGAAAATTAAAAGATCATCTGAGTTGAATCAAGGAAAATAAGCTTAAAAGTTACCTGTGAAAATCTGAGAGAATAATAAAATTGTATTGAGCATTTGTCATACAAAAATTTATATGTATTAGTCAAGTGTCATTCATTCAAAAGTAGTTAGCTATGAAGTTAAAACCTGGCTTTAAACTTAAAGAATATTTTTAAGTATTTAGTAGCTTTTTATTGTAATATTTTGTAGAAAGTTCAAGTTCACTTATAAGTTGTTTTAAAAAGAAAACATATCTAAAGAAGGCTTAGGTGCTTTGCAACTAAATGGTATTCCAATTGCCATGACCAAAGTGTCTGGCTGATCATGTAGGTCAGTGATTTGATAAGCAAGTGCTCTTTAAAAATCCTTAGTTCATTTTGGTAAATGTTGTACTAAACTCTTCTTTAAGTATTATTGACTAATATGCATATTAACTGGTTTGCATTATCAAACCAGTAAATACTTTTTAATTAAGATTTGGTTCATCCTAAAATATAGTGGTTATTTACTTATAAATCATTTTCAAGTCAAGTATTCTTATCATCTCAAACTCAGAAGCAAATGATTAAATGACCAGTTCAAGGTAGTGTCAAATTGATGGAATCAGAAACAAGAGAGATGCAAAAAGGCAAAACCATGAATTGAAAATGATAAAGGCAAATATCATTTTCTGAGAATAATAAAATAGCTTTAATTTCTGAGATAATTCCATCAAGATAAATTATTGAAATTCTTAGATAAAACAAGCAGGATTACTATTTTAAACAAGATTTAAGCAGGATCTACCTATATAAATAATAAGTAACAAAGAAAAATATTTAAGTGGAGATTTAGATTTAAATTTCAATTAAATTCAAATCAAACAGAATATGCTCTTGTTTAGAAAAAAAATTATATTACTCTGATTTAAACAAGAGGAACACATACATCCTCATATGTATGTGCATATCTTTTTGAACATACTGATATATCTATATTAGTGGTAATTTTGAATCCTGGATAAATTGTTTGAAAAGAAAATGACTCTGAGAATTAAATTGAATTGTGAATGTAAAAAAAGAAAATCCTAGAAAATATAGGCAAATCTGGAGGGTCATTTCAGCATTAGTCAAACCAAAAGGCATAACTAACCATTCATAGAAAAAACATTCTCAGTACGGAAAGCAGTCTCGGGAATACTTTCCTCAGCAACACTGAGCTGGTGAAAATCAGTGGCAAGATCAAGTTGAGAGAAAACAGTAGCTCCAAGGGCTGACCAATTCAAAATTCGATTTCCCACTTAGAATGTAGGAGAATGGAATCAACCAGAAAGAAAATAGATTGGAAAACAGAATAAGATAATAAATTTAAAACCATGAAATTTCAACTTACATTAATAATTAATTTCATCCATTTGATTTCACTTAAGTTAAATAAATCTTAACTATTTTTAATCTCATTATCTCATCATACAATTATCTTAAATTAACAATTTTCCAAAGTCATGAATTTGAAAATCATTTATTATACACATAATTTATTCACTAAATTTCATTCTTCTTTATCCCAAAAATTATTATTAAATTTATTCCACTTAATATATCTAATCATATTATTAAGTTTATTTACACTTTTTATAACTGCTCCAATTTATTTATAAATTCCTTTAACACCATTTTATATTGTAATTATTCAATTAACCTTTTATTCTTTTTATCTCTATTAATCTTTTTATAACTAAAATTTAAGTGTATAACATTTATTATAACCACTCAAATTTTATTTATAAAATCCTTTTATATTGTACATTATCCAATTACATATTCAACTTCTTATTAATTTGGGTAAGTTATATTGGAATGCAATAGAATATTATACAAATAAAATTTTCTAATTCAATTATTTCAAGCTGAAATATTTATTCAAAATTTTGGCTTCATTTTATAATTGAAATCATCCTTTAAGATAAATTTTAAGAATTAAATTTCCGATTAACTTCAAACTATTCTAGAGATAGATAAATATATATACAATATATATTTATCAAATCAAATTTTAAACCATTTATCAATATATATATTATAAATCAAGTCAATTTTTTGAAATTCAAATCAATTTAATTCTTCAAAGAAAAATTGTAGCAAGGCTACAGAATGGTCTCTGCACTTCGAAACCCGAAAATGAATGTCGATGATGCTGTAGTCATCACCGAAATTATTTTCCAGCGACAAAGAGAAGAGCACTGATTTAAAACTTTAAAATTCTTTAGAAACAATTTCTATCCGAAAATATTTTAAATAATATATACTTTTAAAACCTTAAAACCAAAGTTCGAAATCATCGGAAATTAAATTCTCAAATTCTTGATTTAAATTCATTTAAATTTCCAAATTAATTTATAACTATATTTTATAGTTCAATTATTTATATATGAAACAAAAGCCAATGGTTACAAGATATATACAAAGTCAAATATTATTTCTTAACATCCAATTCAATTAACTATAAAAATTCCGAAAATTTTACATATATAAAATATAATTATACAAATTTTATCCCATTTACCAAATTTGAAAACAATATGGTTCCAGTTTGCTCTGTTCAAGTGTTTTGGGGATCCTATCGATAGCGTTGATCAGACGAACCGATCAGAAACCCAAATCAACATCAACAACTCAAACAACACAATATATAATAAAACATTTTAAATATGAGTTTACAAATACACTTCAAGAATAATTTGAAGATAAGTTGGAAACAAAAGACAAGATGATTAAATAACAGAATAAGGGAATGAATAAACTTATATAAATCTCGGGCAACCTTAACCGGGTCGACTATGACTTCAAGAAAAAGATCGATGTGGAGTTTTGGGACAAACGTACATCCGATCTCAAGAGATAGAATTCGGGATAACAAGAGATAGATAGCATCGTAAACCGAGGATGTAGAAATCTTCGGTGAATCAATGCTTCTTGTAAAGGAGTTCACCCCTTTACAATCATTCAAAGATCGGCGAGACCGCCAATTCATTATAAGGATCATTCGAAGTGGAGTTATGAGATACTCCAGAATCAAAAGAAGACAAATAGGGAGAGACAAGAATGGATTTTGGAACCGCAGGGAACGTTCCAAAATTCAAAAGGAATCGGCACGAAGAAGAAAGAATTCAAGCTCGAATGAAAGTGATTCTTTAAATAAATTTACCATATATGCTAAGCTTTTCCTAGAGCCACAGCTCTGATACCAACTGTAACGACCCGATATTTTGGACCATTCGCATCCGCACATCCCGGACTTGAATTGCTCAAAATACCGAATTGTAAATATAAATTTGGCAAAAATTCAGAATATACAGTAAATAAATCACAGATCACAGACAGAGAGTAATATAACAATGCAGCGGAAGCAAAGAAATAGTAGTTCATGAAGCTACTATATATATACAAAGTTAAACAAGATACAACAAAATTTACGAATACAAAGATGTCTTAACACAATAGTCAAATACAAAATCTGAATACATCACT
The DNA here is from genome assembly GCA_030737815.1 of Allium fistulosum. NCBI lineage: Eukaryota > Viridiplantae > Streptophyta > Magnoliopsida > Asparagales > Amaryllidaceae > Allium > Allium fistulosum. The sequence continues at coordinate 460,654,434 of CM060902.1, forward strand.
GGGATCGACTGAATGACTGAAAGCAGAATCAATAGATGTATCCAAACGAAGCACCAACTCCAAAGGTGAGTCTCGAATACTGGTACAACTCAGTCTGACCCGAGCGTAAAGCAAAACACAAAACACTCGAGTCAGGACATACATACTTACACAATGTAAACCAACTCAAGTGAACTGTAATAAAGATGCACAAGTAACTTAAAGGATGCTTGGGACCGCCCATCCTCTACGGATCCGTTAAACTATTTACTATGTAGTAATATTCGCTATTATAATAATGTCTAATAGTAAAATAAACTTACTTTTAAATAGCGTTAAGGAGTGACCCAATATTCCCCTTAACACATAATAGTCCCAGTAGTCTATCTAGTATCAGCGTACCCCCAGATCGGGAGCTACCCTAAATACTCCACAGGCTACGGCACAAATCCAAACTCGTAGTAATGCTCACTATGGTAGGTGACATGAGACAATGAGGCAATGCCAGGGTAGATATACTAATTACGCACACGGGCTGGTGGAAACGCATAGCAGCCACTACCGCCCACCTCGGAACATACTCCCAATCAAAAATCGAAGGGTGCCTACCAAATCAATCACAAAGTAGTAGAATAGTATCGAAGAAATGTGTCTGATCAGAGGTGCTACCTTATTGGCCCGAGATCGCTCCTGTTTTAGCTACCTTATGCTAACTCACGGGAGTTAGGTCCACATATATACCTCAATAGGATCGTCGCCATCTTCCTACTTCATTTTGGAATCTCCACCGCGTACACGGTTGTCAAAGTGGTTTTCGGTATCGACAGAGAGTATGCCCATATCTGATCCCGGTCTCTTTGCCAACCAATCGTTATTATAACCCATGAATATTTATTTCAAAAAATCATTTATACTTTAAAATCCAAAATTTCATATCCATTTCAAAACCAAAGCCATAATACATCATTTAAATTCCAAAACCAAATCAATATATCATTTAAATAAAACACCCATTTCCAAATCACTGAATATTTCCTTTAATTTATTAAACTTGAAATATTCCTTTTTAAATCATCTTAAACCAAAACCACTTTATAAAGCCATATTCTTAAATCTTAAATTGCAAATCAATATATTCAAAACAATTCTTAATTAAATATTATTTCAAATAAATTCATTTCCAAAATCATAGTACTTCCAAAGTTATAACACCTTTGTAGCCAAACACTTTGAAACCATAATGCTTTGAAACCATATCAATTTTAAAATGTTATCATTTGGAAATTATAATATTTAGAAAAAATCATAACACCCTTAAAACAATATGCATTACCAAAGTTATAGCATTATTAAGTTCATTCGTTCAATTATATCAATTTCGAAAACATGGTATTAACTTATAAATTTCAAAAATGGTTTATATTTCACCTTAAAAACATATTCATTTAAACCATTTGAATTCAATGTCAAAATCTTCCAAAATAATATTCATTTCCAAAGTGCATTGTAATTTCAGCAACAACAGCACTTATAAAGTGTTACGGTAAATATATTAACATTTCAAAACATTTGTCAAATTCAAAACAGTAGCACTTATAAACTGCTGCAGTAAGTATTAGTATTTCAAAACAGTTTAATTTCAGAAACAGCAGCACTTATAAAGTGCTGTAGTAGACATATTTGTATTTTCAGAAATAGTTCAAATTTAGAAACAACAGCACTTTGGAAATGCTGTAGTATTATAGTTATTTCAGAACATAGTTAAATTTCAGAAACAGCACCACTTTGGAAATGCTGCCAATACAATTCCAGATTTATTATAACATTTCAGAAACGTTAAAACTTCAATTTTAGCCATCTTTAACTTATAAAACATATCTCACATTTAAAAAATATTCATTTGGATATCAATTTACTTATAGTTTACATAAAATAACTTTTATAAATAAAATATCCAAATTTACTATAATTCATTTATTAATTCAAAAGTACACTATTTACTTAACTTTTTATTTTAACAAATAACTTAACACTTTATTTGAAAATACCCATTTCATAAATAAAACTAAATTTATATATTTTTTTACTTAACTTAAAATTTCCATTTGAAAAACCAAATTTCCAATTATCAAGTTAGGTCATAATTAAAGTTACATTTTTCCATTTAAAAATCATAACTATTTATTTTACAAAACATAACATTTCACAAAAGAATATTTTATCATAGTTAATATAAAAATCAAATTTTTTCTTTAGTTCTATTCATTTAGACATCAATTAACTATGATTTTCTAGTTAAATAAATTTTATTACAAAATGTCCAATTAAAACTATATTCCATTTTATCAGTTCACAATTCATTATTTATTACACAAAACATGTCCGTTTCATAAAGTAAAATTCATAACAATTACTATGTTAGATTTAAAAACATCCATATTAAGTCAAATTCAATTATTAAGTTATTTATCATCAATAATGGTCTTTAAGTTCAATTTAAAACCAATATATTTCTACAATTTCAATTAAAGCCACTTATAGACTTATAAAATTTTAACTTATAGAAAACCAATATCTTCTTATATTTTAAATCATTAAATCAAATCTTTAAGCTCAAATTTCATACATTTAAAAAAATTCAAAATGCTTAATAATTTTTAGGAAAAATATTATTTAAAAATATAACCATGGGCCTGTATAATAATTTCTAACCTAGGTCAAGTGATACGCATATGTATCATTTCAATCCGTAATTTAAAAGGAGAAATCCGGGTTCTATCATTTCAAACCCGCAATCCCAAGTCAAATAAAATATAATAAAAATACAATAAAAATCACTTGAGCCTATCATTTCAGATCATAATGATTTTTCCTTATTCTAAAGTCCGTTCCGGTATGTATCATTTCAACCCATAGTGAAAAGGGAACTTGCAGTGTGAGAAACAACAAATAAATAAGCAATATAACATAGCATATCATATCAGGTTATGTAACAAATATATATACAGAATTTAACATCATAAAATCATATCACAGGCATATATGAACTTATAAATATAACATATCAATTTTTACAATTCGCATGCAATTGTTTCACAATTATATAAGTACGGATGTCGAGAGTGATAAACTCACCTTTTTAAAGCTAGAAGATAATAATTCAAGACACACAACTAGACTCCGAAAAGCACGACAAAGCACGAATCAAATACGAGTGGATGGAGAGCCAAGATTCAATCTTGTAACAAATAATTACAAAACATATATAAGAATATGATTCAACACATACAAAGATGAATTAAACAATGAAAATATGAATCAAAGTGTGATAAAATGGCTTCACCTTTTCATGTAGGCTTGGCCATGGTCAAGTGGGCTCGGCCACATCAACATATGGCTCGGCCATGATGGTTGTATGCATGCTAGGCTTGTCCAAACTGGTTTGTACACACGGCTATGGCTTGGGAAATGAAGAGGTGGAAGTTACATGCCATAGGAAGGCAAAAGGTCAAGGGGTTGATGGAGTTTGGGTTCGGCCATAGGGCTTGTGTGGCTCGGCCTTGGTTTTGTTTGGGTCAAGTGCATCTCTAGTCATGGCAAGGAGATGATAAGGTCATGGCAAAGAAAGGCATGGGGTTACATTGAGTGGTGGCCGAGGCTAGGAACAAGAGGAAGGTGGAAATACATGGCTTGTGATGGTTTTGGACAAGTTTTGGTGGTGGATCTAGATCTAGGGGTCACAGCTATGGTTGGAGGAGGTTATGGAGAGTGGAGGTCGATCTATGGTGATGGTGGAGAGGAGATGTGGTCAGCAATAAAGGAGCATGAGGTGGAGGCCGAGCCAAGCATGAAGAAAACAAAAGAAAATCAAAATGAAAAAAAGAGAAAGAAGAGGAGGGAAGAGAAGCCATGGAAACTTACAGTAATTTTTCTTTGGATGCAAATGAAAATGAGATGTGGGAAAAATGTTTTTTTATGTGAATTAGTAATAGAGGAGGCGGCTAGGGTTTGAGGTATGAACGGCTAAAAGAATAAATGGTAAGAAAACAATAAAGGGGCTTTAATTCTTATTTAATAAAAGAAATTTACTATAAATCTTTCAATCAGAAGAGGCAAATGAGGAAGTGAGATATTGAGAAGATTTTTATGTGATTTGATAGAGTAACGCATGACCAAACAAGGGTGGGAACGGCTAAAAAGAAATAAAGAGTAGGCAATTAAAAAGGCAAGCAATTAAGACAATATAACATATGCCCTTTGATTCTTTCCAAGCCATAAGTAAAAGATATATACAAATAATATTCCAATAAATACAATAAAAGTCTAGACAAATAAATAGGGAAATAAACAAAGAGATGGATATTGGAAAAAAAAATACAGAATTTTAGTTGCGTGTAAAACGCTGTAATTTATCCAATTCTAAAAGTATAAATCAGAATTTGACGAAACAAAAAGCAGAACGGATATCAGCATTATATTCTGCTCCAAAGAAGAAGATTAAAATTTAAAAATTCAAATTTTAAAAATTTAAACTGAAATTCAAAATTTGACAAAATTTGACAAAATATAAAATTTACAGAAAATGTATATTAAATTGTATTTGGAAAATAAATTACAAACAAATTCTGTAACGACCCGGTATTTTGGACTATTCGCATCCGCACATGTCGGACTTGAGTAATTCAAAATACCGAATTGTAAATTTAAATTTGGCAAAACTGAGCATATACAGTAAATAAATAATCACAGATCACAGACACAGAGTAATAAATGCAGCAGAAACAAAAGATAGTAGTTCATGAAGCTACTATATACATATCAGAGTTAAATAAGGTACAACAGATGTCTTGAATACAATAATCAAGTACATGAATCAAAATACAATCACTGGAATCAACTGGATATCTGAAAGCTGGATAGATAGCTGGATCTCCAAGCGAAGCTCCAACCCCAAAGGTGAGTCTCGAATACTGGTACACTCAGTCTGACCCGAGCGTAAAGCAAAACACAAAACACTCGAGTCAGGATTAACCTTCTTATATCAATAAATCCAACTCAAGTGAAATAACAAACGAAATACAAGTAACTTAAAGGATGTTTGGAATAACCATCCTTTAAGGATCCGTTAAACTATCTACTATGTAGTAGTGTACGATAAGTCGATAATGCCTATCAGTAAAATAAAGTATCAAAATAGTGTTAAGGCGTTACCATTATCCCCCTTAACACATTTTATATAAGCGTTATAGTCTATACAGCACTGTAAACTCCACCGTAAACTAGTGGGATATCAGGGAGTACTCCATAGGTATAACACAAAACAAATCGTAGTGGTCGCGTATATAGGGATACAAGTATGACAAGGCACATGAGGCAATACCCAAGGTAGTGAAACTACCGTTTGCCTGATCCGGACTGGTGAGAACGCATCGCCGCAGCGATCGTAACACCGCGAAACAACACTCCCAAATCAAGGGTGCACCAATCGACAACAAGTAATGAGTAGTTTCGAAGAAGTGTGTTCGCTCGAGGCAGCTAACCCCCATTTGGACCGGCACGGCTCCTGTTTTAGTCATTTCCAATTTGACACAAGTGTCAAGGCTATCCATTATCGTTCTCTTTCTTCAGTCATCACGTACATCATTCCAACCACTTCATTCTGGATCACACTCCGCATATAGTTATTAAAGTGGTTTTCGGTTTAGACAGTGAGTATGTCCCTAACCGATTCCGGTCTCTTTAATAACTTTCGTAATTATTACACCGATTGGTCATTTATATATTTCGAAAACCAAATCAATTTCAATTTCAGTTAGAATTTAAAAATCAACATTTCATTTCTCTTTTTAAATCAATTTCCACAATTTACGTTTCAAAACTTCCAAATCATAATTTCAAAATCTTATAATTCAATTTCAATTTCTATTTAAAACAATTCAAATATTGATTCAAGTTCGTATATAAGTTTCATTCCGAAATCATTTAAAATAATTTAATTTAACATTCAAATCAGTTTAACTTCATTTATCGATTTCATTCAATATTCGTTAAGTAAATTTATCATTCAAACAATTTCTATTTAATTTTCAATTCACTAAATCAATTACTTAAGTTCAACTCCTTTATATCAAACTTACAAATTGAATTAAATTAAATTCGTCAAATCAAGTTCTTTAAATTACAAGTCTTGCATTTATTTCAAAAATAACTCATTTTCATTTCTTGTTAAAGAAATTCAATTTCACTTATTCATTTACTTAGTTACACATTTCAAAACTCAATTAATAAAGAACTAAATTCATTTATTCAAGAAGTTCAATTTCACTAAATAAAGAATTCAATTTCATTTAATTATTAAATAATTCCATCTTATTTAATTATTAAATAATTTCAAAAACTTAATTATTAATAATTCCAAATTTTAAACAACGTTCTTTCATTAACTACTACGTTAATATTTTGATTCAGATTATTAAATATTAACATTTCCTTTCATTAAAATTCAAATTACAACTTCGATTCAAAACCATATTATTTATTCAAATAAAATCTTCATTTTATTTTTAAATCAAATTATTGACTAATCGGGTTTTATTTAATTCTCTATCCTAAGTCAAGTTCATTTGGGTATTTATCATTTCAACCCGATTCCAATTCAATTCAAAATCAAAGCATAGCAAAGGGAACTTGCAGTGTGATAACTGGGATGGTGTCAAAGTAAATAAACAAGCAATAACAACAATCAATATCAATCCAATAATCAATTCAACTAATCCCGAAATAATCATATTAATTCACATTGTTATTTGTGTAAATTAATATAATTATTTCTAGAATCTACACTATCATTTCATGTAGATTAAAGATTATTACACTAATATTAATACGGTTCTTCACTTGATATCTACTATCAAATTTAATACTTCATCGATTTAAACAACATACATTTAAATGGTTCAAGGTATATTTTACCAAATTTCTACGTGTCAATTAATTCAACATTTAAAGGGTCATATTATGCAAATGTCATCTAATCAAATTTAACATGGATCAAATCTAACTATCCTACGCGAATTTCAAATTCAAATTATTTATCACTTACAACATTAACAATTTATCATCCAGTGTCAACAACAACAACCAATCAATCATTTAACAACCAAACTAGATTATCATTGTATACATAATAGACAATGGTGTCAGATGTCACAAATGAATTGATACAGGTAAAACATACATATAACAGTGTAGATAACTAACAGCAACATATTTCAATTGTCGTTTCAATTGAAATCAAATTTAATAAATAAAAGAACGTTAATCGTGAGTGATTGCTCACCTTTCGAGGCTAGAGAGGAAATAGAACGAGATGAGTTACAGATCCAAGCACGAATTCCAAAGCAAGTTAAGATTGTCACGAATTCGACGATCGAGGCTGATAACAAGGAATTGATGAAAATAAATCAAAATCTGCTCGATATAGAATGAAACGAAATATAATATATATATATATATATTAGTTTATAAAATCAATATTTTTAAATTGACGCTAAATATTAAAATAAAATATATGTGTATATTATATATATAAAAAAAAACCAATGCTTGCATATTTAAAACGTATCCATATTATACATCAAACTCGAGATGTACTGACAAATAAAACGTATATATATTACAATATATATACAGACTATAAAATATGCATATGAAGTTATGCAAAACTACTTCACACTCGTAAACAATTCATATGCTACTTGAAATATTTCCAGACCGCACATAACATAGGTATGAACTAAAATACCTATTATATATATTTCCAGGTTATTATTTCATTTCAACACATAGATTTAAAATATACATATATATATTTGCAATACACGGAATCATTTCCTAAAGCTAATATCATATGTATACTGATGCTCTTGTAAATGCTTACCTTCCAAATATAACCCATAATGTAAGTACATATATACACGTGATATGTAAAACACAGTGTTACTTCATCCATAATATTTATATACTCACGCCCGTATGTAAATAGTTTAAATCAATATTTAATAAATAAGTATTTTATCTTCACATCATCATATTTAAAACAATATTAAAATAGTTTATCGAAATAAGCATAGACGAGTATGCGATATACAGATTTTATATACATGTAGTAGCTTAGTAAGTTTGGTCAAATGCAAAAGTACAGTGACAGGTTCTTAGGCTACAGAAGGCATATAGACATTATATTTTAAAACAATATATATCAATCATAAAAGCCAATGCAACATACTTCATTAACTATATTTATACATATAATTCAAGTCAATTTATATAAATGGTCACAATGTATACTATATGTTAAAATCCTGAATCTGCCTTTATAACTCAATATACTTTACACTGTATAAACTATAATTTAAACTACAAACCACTCAACTCATATACTAATATATAAGTATATATATACAAACAAAACTTAACAGAAAATTCACATCATATATATGAACGAATATATGTCCAACTCCTATATATTTATATAAAATACTATTCAAAACAAAATATGTATATAAACAAAAGGCATAATATATACTATATAACTTAAACTTACGTATGTGACACTTGCATAGTATATTGCTGAACCATATAATCTTCAAACTTATATAAACATTGAAACATATATGTGCTGCAAAACAGAACTAATGCTTCTTCTAAAAATATTATAAACAAATATATGTATACATCATACTGTAAACCAATCATAACCACAAATATATTTCATTTCTTTTCTTCCAAAATGCAAAATCAATCAATACCACACTAAAACATATATGTTGTATATAACAAAATATATAACTGCTAACATTATATAAATATGTATACTTGTATACATAACACAAAACTAATATACTTATAAACTGCAGCTATTTATAGAATCAAAGAAAACATACATATATATATATATAGAGAGAGATATTGGAATGCATGAATACCTTGCCAAGATAGGGAAGGAACATAAGAAGATCGACGAACAGAGTTTGGGGTGATGGGCTGTTGGCTTCGTCTGAGATACCTCGCGTGAATCTGGGCGAGATGAAGGCGGAGGAAGCAAGGGGTGCACAGGAAGGAGGGAAGTTCGGCCATTTAGGAGGAGGTGGAGCAGAGTTTGTGGTCGGAGGCTTTCATGGCTGCAAGGGTCGGCGATGGAGGAAAACTGCTTCGGCGACAAAGGCTGGGTGGTGCGGCTGCACGTGAGGGGAAGATGGAGGTGTAAAAGGCGGATGAGGCTGAAATGGTGGAGCTCGGTAGGCGGAGGGTGGACACAGAGGGTGGAGCTTGGGCACTGACGTGGAATGGCTGTGGTCGGTGGGGCTTTGTGAAGTGGAGGCAAGCTCGGGTTGACAGATGTATCTCATTTTTCAATTTTTTTTAGCCGAAAAGAAGAAGAGCAGAGAAAGATAGAGGAAGGAAATGTTTTTTTTTGTGTGCATGGTTCATAACTGGTGGCTCTTGAAGAAGATAAAACTAAATAAACTAGTTATATTATTATAATTCAAAGAGGAAGAGCAGAGAACGATTAAATCGATTAATATATTGAAACCAGTGAAAACCAAAAGTCAAGCACCCGAATTTAGAAAACATTGGGACCATGGAAAAACAAAAGCCACCGATAAATTTCTAGAAATTATAAAGGTTGTGACCATTCACTATCTCACGTCTGAACAATTGAAAGGACGCAGAACAATAAAGGTTTCAAAACGGGTACCGGTGCAGCTAACCATTTTGTGGATTTCGTCGTGCACCGGACGCCGAAACACCCAAATGAATATACTGCGGAGATCAGCATGACGAGATGGTCAAAACGGTATACAGATATCAGTGGTATGATTGAATTATAAAAATTCGAATTTTCTACCAGCGGAAAATGCAGCAAAAACGCAGAAAAATAAGATCGACGGAGCTAAAGAAGTTCGAATTTGGAAAAACGAAAAATAACATCTTGCTCAGAAGATGATTTAGAATTTTTCTATGTAAAAATATTTGGGTTTCGAAAACATTTTATTTTCATCAATTTTTAACTGATTAAATTGAAGTAAATTTACGCACGAAATAAACTTTCATATTTTCTAACAAAAATTTACAGTTTTCTATGTTTAATTAGACGCATTCCAAATAATAAATTTTTATTTCAAAATTTTATCGTTTAAAATTTCATAAAATTTTGACTAATTACGTTATTAAAACAGTTAAAATTTACGGGTCGTTACAAATTCCAAACTTACATTGGAAAATCCCAGAAATTCAATATTAAATGATTTAAAAATCAAAGTTTTCAAAATAAAATTTAATAAAAATAATTACAAATTTATGGGTGGTTACACTCTCCCCCACTCAAAACTTTTCGTTCTCGAAAAGGAACGAGGCATGGAAAACAGAGAAAATAAGATAGAATGAGATAGGATTAAGACAAGATGAAAAGAAAATTGAACTTATACCTGATAACTATTGTTATAGGTAAATTCAACCAGATGGAGATGGTCATCCTAAGATCTTCCATAATCAAGAACACAAGCACGAAAAAGATCCTCTAGAATCTGATTCACTCTTTCTGTTTGACCGTCGGTCTATGGATGGTAAGAAGTGCTCAGATTCAGATGAGTACCAAAGATTCTTGAAAAGTTTCCAAAACAGACTGGTATAAGCAATACCCTTCAATTCTCTAATAAGATAGTGAGAAATAAGGACAACCAAAATGATAGAGTTATGATATGAAATCACAAATGAAGATGAGAAGAAAGACTTACATTGATCGCAGCGATCTTAACTGGATTAACATAAATTCCATTACTAGAAAAAATATGTCCGAGAAATCGGACTTCATCCTTCCAGAAATGGTATTTCAAAATTTTAGCCTTCAACTGATGATTCCTAAGAGTCTCCAGAACAGATTTCGAATGTGACTCCTGTTCTTTCCTTAACTTGGAGAAGGCAAGGATATCATCAACAAAGACTAGAATGAACTTGATAAGCACAACACGGAAACACGATTCATCAATCAACAAAGGAAGCAGGGACATTAGTCAAACCAAAAGGCATAACTAACCATTCATAGAAAAAACATTCTCAGTACGGAAAGCAGTCTCGAGAATACTTTCCTCAGCAACACTGAGCTGGTGAAAATCAGTGGCAAGATCAAGCTGAGAGAAAACAGTAGCTCCAAGGGCTGACAAATTCGAAATTCGATTTCCCACTTAGAATGTAGAAGAATGGAAACAACCAGAAAGAAAATAGATTGGAAAACATAATAAGATAATAAATTTAAAACCATGAAATTTCAACTTACATTAATAATTAATTTCATCCATTTGATTTCACTTAAGTTAAATAAATCTTAACTATTTTTAATCTCATTATCTCATCATACAATTATCTTAAATAAACAATTTTCCAAAGTCATGAATTTGAAAATCATTTATTATACTCATAATTTATTCACTAAATTTCATTCTTCTTTGTCCCAAAAATTATTATTAAATTTATTCAACTTAATATATCTAATCATACTATTAAGTTTATTTACACTTTTTATAACTGCTCCAATTTATTTATAAATTCCTTTAACACCATTTTATATTGTAATTATTCAATTAACCTTTTATTCTTTTTACCTCTATTAATCATTTTATAACTAAAATTTAAGTGTATATGTAACGACCCGTATTTTTAACACTTTAAAAATACGAATTGAAATAAAAATTTTGGATAAAAATCCGAAGGAAATAAAATTTTGTGTTGTTAAATGTGAATTACAAGTTAAAATACAAAACTGAATTCTGAAATAACTTATTTGTAAATTAAATATGGATGTTAACTTGTAATTGAACGTAAGTAAAGATTTAAACTTGAATGTAACAATTAATTGAAACGAATTGAATTTGATTGAAAACAGCGAAATAAATAAAATGTTAAATTTAATATTGAAGTTATAATATTGAAATCAACGTAAATGAATGTAATTTAATATTACTGTGAATTTAAATAAGATGATAGCTGAAGAAAATGAAAGTAAATGAATTATAAACTATTGATAATAATGTATGAGTAAATGGTTGATTCAATAATGAAGGTGTAAATCAAAATAAAAGAATTCAATTAGAATTAAATAACTTGAATTTGAATTACAATATAATTGAACGCTGAATCTAATGTAATCTTTTATACTGGATTTATAATAGAAAACTGCATTGTAAAAGATTGTTAATTACTGTGAAATAAAAAAAATGAAATTTGTGAACAATTGAAATTTGATTTAAAAGTTAATAATTTAAAACTGGGAATTTTATATTGAAATTAGACTGTAGAAATAGCCATTTTTACAACTATCTCGGATTTCGAACGAAACCAGTTTCATCGGATCCGTAACAGTGAATTATTGTAAGGTTTCAATTTTCGTAGCAATCGGACTTGTCGTTTGGTTGTGCGAGCTTGAAACGCGTAGAAATTTAACGTCGTTAATTAAAATAATCGATTTCAAAAAGCTATCTTCCACATACGATTCAATTAGGCCTTGGGACTAGTTCCATTGCGTCCGGAACGGGGGTAAAACCTTATAAACGCCTGGCGGCACGTCTCGATTGGAGTTCGGACGACTTTGGACCTACCTATATAAATACACACAAACCAAGACAGTTTTACTGTCATTTTAAATCCAGAAACCCTAATTCTATCTCATGGCTGCCACCTATTCAATGGCCAGAATCGCTCGAACTTCTTTCCTTAATATCTCTCAATCCGTTCAACGAAATCAAAAAATTCCAAAAGCAAAGTTGTAGATCTCGGCGAGCTCTTCAAATCCATACGGTTGATCTATGCTTTTACGTCACGGATTCGCCCAGATCTGACTTGGAAGCGTGTATGGTTTTTCTTGGTTTGCGTGCAAACGGTGGCGAATGGGGTGGTGAAACTTGGCGCGTAGGTGGAGCAAGGAGAGGCGCACGCGATGGCATCCCCTGATCAACGACCGGTCGTCGTTTGCCTCGTGCGTGGATGAAGATGAACGGCATGAAGTGGGTCTCGAGTGTGCTGCGCGTGAAGAAGAAGGTTAAACGATTAATCAATTTTATTATATTGCTAATCATGTTTAAATTATATCGTTATATTAATTGAAGCGTAACTTTTGCATACGAGGTCCGTTTCGGGGCGAAACTGGCGACGTTGGAATCGCAGCGACGAGAGCTACGCTGCAGTTTAGATCCGAAGACATTCGGAGCTCGTTAAAATTTTAGGTTAAATCGAACGTTGTTCGATTTGATTTAAAAATCGAAACTCAAGGTGAGTGTTTTATAACGCTCACAACGTACTGAATATCTTTATGGTAGTTAAATTTGATATTATGAAGTGATATGAATTTATTTGTCGTTGTTTGATAAAAATTTAATTGTCATATAGATTGTCATGTGAATTCACCGTTGAAAAATTAAATTGACAGTAAATTGAAATTAGGATTTAATCGAAATCAAATTTCCCGATATTGATAACTATGAAATTGCCGGGAATTGTATTGACTATTGGATGATTTATTTCGATGGATGCTATTGGTTGATATTTAAATGTTTGGATGTTTATTTGCTTATATATATATATATATCCTGTTATACATGCATATGACACTGTGATTGGTTTAAGTAATATATATTCATCCCTGACATGTAATTGAAATAAATAATCACTTGGCCATAGGATAGAAAATTACATACAGACACCGGATTGGTTAAATTAATAATTTTAAAATCGTTGATTTGAAATTTATTTAAATGATTTGATTTAAAAGTTATGAAAAAATCCAATTTATGGAAATTGAATTATTTTAAATTGAAGCTCGAGATGTTGGAATTTAAACTTGGTAAATGGAATTGTTTAATTATTCTTTGGTTTAGATTTTTAAGAAAAATGAAATACGGCGTGAATTTTCGAAAGTTGATTTGTTTTAAAAGATTGGACTTTTAATCGAACTCTGAATATTTCTAAGAAAATTTATATGAAATGATATTTCAAGTTGAGTTTGGAATTGAAAATTGATTTGAAATTGAGATTTAATTAATTTGGAATTTAATTGAAATTCAATGAAATTTGTGAATTGGACTAAATTGAAACTATTGAATTAAATTTGAAGATAAAATTGATTTGAATAGGATTTGAACTGAAATTGATTTGGAATGTAATACTTAAATGAATTCTTGAAATCCGAATGTTAATCTAAGTTTATTGAATTGGAATTGTTCCAGAAATTAAGTAAACTACTTAATACGGATGTTTAATTTGAAGTATATTCTAATTTGAATACGAAATGGTTTTAAAGCGAATCTTATATTCTTATATAAATATATGAGCTGTTTTGAAATGTGAAATATTTAAAGTTTCGAAATATATTGAAAGTGAAATTGTTTATTTTGTGGTTCAAATATGTATTTGAAAGTGATAATTTGAAATGGTTTATTGAGAAGCTGAATCGAGTTGAAATTGATGATTTGAGATTTGATTAAATTTTAAATTTTGGAATTCGAGTTTATGTGAATCGTTTTATGAGATTTTGAGGCGAAAAATGATTTTGAAATCGAAACGAGATATTGAGGCGAAAAATGATTTTGAAATCGAAATGAGATTTTGAGGAAAAAAAATGATTTTGAAATCGAAATGAGATATTGAGGCGAAAAATGATTTTGAAACGGAATCTTACATCTTGAATAGATATGATGATATTTGAAATGGATTTGATTTTGAAGCGAATATGATATTTTGATATCAATTATGAATTGATTTTGGAAATGTAAAAGAGCCACCAATGTGAAAAAGATAATGTAGTTATTAAAGAGACCGGGATCGGATATGGACATACTCTCTGTCGATACTGAAAACCACTTTGATAACTAATATACGCGGAGTGTTGATCCAGAATGAAGTGGATGGTTTTGATGAACGCATTGACTGAAGAAAGAGAACGATTTTGGATGACCCCTGACATGACTAAAACAGGAGCCGCGCCGGGCCATTGAGGATCGCCATCTCTAGCGGACACACTCCTTTGTTACCATGTCTATTACTTTTGTGATTCGATTTGGGTGCACCCCTCGATTTTGGGAGTGTTGTTTCACGGTGTTGGGGTAGTAGCTGCTATGCCCAACATCAGTCCGGATCACGCAACTACTAGTATCCTAGTTGGTATTGCCTCATGTACCTTGTCATACTGATTATCCTATTCGCGACCACTACGATTTTGGTTTGTACCTTTAGTATATGGATTGCCCTCTGGTGACTTCCGGTTTTGGGGAAAATACGGTCTTGTATATGCTATTGGGAATAAAACTGTGTTAAGGGTGGAATAGGCCATGGCTTAACGCTAGTTTGATATTTTACTTTATGATAGACATTATTGTATATAGCGTATTCTATTATATAGTAGATAGTTTAATGGATCCTTAGGAGATGGAAATCCCGAACATATCTTAAGTTAATGCACACACGTTAAACACTGGATAGGAGGTGTCTAAAACCCATAAACATCTCCGACGCCGTCACACTCATATTTACTTATTCGATTTAACCTACATGAGATATTTTAGTCCTGACTCGAGTGTTTTGTCTTTTCATTACGCTCGGGTCAGCCTGAGCATTTCAGATAAGGTTGAAGATCTATTCTGGAGGACGAAGACGGAGTTTGGTATTACATCATTTGTATTCTACTACTGTATTATTTTTTCGCTGCATTGTTGTATTATCTCTGATATGTATGTAACTCTGATTTATGATGTATAATAATAATCAAATTTATTTATTTAACAGCTTCATGAACTGTTATTTTATTATTATATCTTGTTCCTTCCGCTGCAAGATTCTGTGTTTGTTCTGTTCTTTCCTTTCTTTTCTTATTTAACCCCAATAATTATCTGTATTTTGGATTGTTTGAGTCGACATGTGTGGATTTATTGTCGACTTGAACGGTCAAAAATGCGGGTTGTTACAGTATAACATTTATTATAACCACTCAAATTTTTTTATAAAATCCTTTTATATTGTACATTATCCAATTACATATTCAAGTTCTTATTAATTTGGGTAAGTTATATTGGAATGCAATAGAATATTATACAAATAAAACTTTCTAATTCAATTATTTCAAGCTGAAATATTTATTCAAAATTTTGGCTTCATTTTATAATTTAAATCATCATTTAAGATAAAATTTAAGAATTAAATTTCCGATTAACTTCAAACTATTCTAGAGAGAGATAAGTATATATACAATATATATTTATCAAATCAAATTTTAAACCATATATCAATATATATATCATAAATCAAGTCAATTTTTAGAAATTCAAATCAATTTAATTCTTCAAAGCAAAACTGTAGCAAGGCTACAGAATGGTCTCTTCACTTCGAAACTCAAAAATGAATGTCGATTATGCTGCAGTCATCACCGAAATTATATTCCAGTGACAAAGAGAAGAGCACTGATTTAAAACTTTAAATTCTTTAGAAACAATTCCTATTCGAAAATATTTTAAATAATATATCCTTTTAAAACCTTAAAACCAAAGTTCGAAATCATCGGAAATTAAATTCTCAAATTCTTGATTTAAATTCATTTAAATTTCCGAATTAATTTATAACCATATTTTATAGTTCAATTATTTATATATGAAACAAAAGCCAATGGTTACAAGATATATACAAAGTCAAATATTATTTCTTAACATCCAATTCAATTAACTATAAAAATTCCAAAAATTTTACATATATAAAATATAATTATACAAATTTTATCCCATTTACCAAATTTGAAAACAATATGGTGCCAGTTTGCTCTGTTCAAGTGTTTTGGGGATCCTATCGATAGCGTTGATCAAACGAATCGATCGGAAACCCAAATCAACATCAACAACTCAAACAACACAATATATAATAAAACATTTTAAATATGAGTTTACAAATACACTTCAAGAATAATTTGAAGATAAGTTGGAAACAAAAGACAAGATGATTAAATAACAGAATAAGGGAATGAATAAACTTGTATAAATCTCGGGCAACCTTAACCAGGTCGACTATGACTTCAAGAAAAAGATCGATGTGGAGTTTTAGGACAAACATACATCCGATCTCAAGAGATAGAATTCGGGATAACAAGAGATAGATAGCATCGTAAACCGAGGATGCAGAAATCTTCAGTGAATCAATGCTTCTTGTAAAGGAGTTCACCCCATTACAATCATTCAAAGATCGGCGAGACCGCCAATTCATTATAAGGATCATTCGAAGTGGAGTTATGGGATACTCTAGAATCAAAAGAAGACAAATAGGGAGAGACAAGAATGGATTTTGGAACCGCAGGGAACGTTCCAAAATTCAAAAGGAATCAGCACGAAGAAGAAGGAATTCAAGCTCGAATGAAAGTGATTCTGTAAATAAATTTACCATATATGATAAGCTTTTCCTAGAGCCACAGCTCTGATACCAACTGTAACGACCCGATATTTTGGACCATTCGCATCCGCACATGCTGGACTTGAATTGCTCAAAATACCGAATTGTAAATATAAATTTGACAAAAATTCAGAATATACAGTAAATAAATCACAGATCACAGACAGAGAGTAATATAACAATGCAGCGGAAGCAAAGAAATAGTAGTTCATGAAGCTACTATATATATATACAAAGTTAAACAAGATACAACAAAATTTACGAATACAAAGATGTCTTAACACAATAGTCAAATACAAAATCTGAATACATCACTGGGATCGACTGAATGACTGAAAGCATAATCAATAGATGGATCCAAACGAAGCTCCAACTCCAAAGGTGAGTCTCGAATACTAGTACAACTCAGCCTGACCCGAGCGTAAAGCAAAACACAAAACACTCGAGTCAGGACATACATACTTACACAATGTAAACCAACTCAAGTGAACTGTAATAAAGATGCACAAGTAACTTAAAGGATGCTTGGGACCGCCCATCCTCTAAGGATCTGTTAAACTATTTACTATGTAGTAATATTCGCTATTATAATAATGTCTAATAGTAAAATAAACTTACTTTTAAATAGCGTTAAGGAGTGACCCAATATTCCCCTTAACACATAATAGTCCCAGTAGTCTATCTAGTATCAGCGTACCCCCAAATCGGGATCTACCCTAAATACTCCACAGGCTACGACACAAATCCAAACTCGTAGTAAAGCTCGCAATGGTAGGTGACACGAGACAACGAGGCAATGCCAGGGTAGATATACCAATTACGCACACGGGCTAGTGGAAACGCATAGCAGCCACTACCGCCCACCTCGGAACACACTCCCAATCAAAAATCGAAGGGTTCCTACCAAATCAATCACAAAGTAGTAGAATAGTATCGAAGAAATGTGTTCGATCAGAGGTACTACCTCATTGGCCCGAGATCGCTCCTGTTTTAGCCACCTTATGCTAACTCACGGGAGTTAGGTCCACGTATATACCTCAATAGGATCGTCGCCATCTTCCTACTTTATTCTGGAATCTCCACCGCATACACGGTTGTCAAAGTGGTTTTCAGTATCGACAGAGAGTATGCCCATATCTGATCCCGGTCTCTTTGCCAACCAATCGTTATTATAACCCATGAATATTTATTTCAAAAAATCATTTATACTTTAAAATCCAAAATTTCATATCCATTTCAAAACTAAAGCCATAATACATCATTTACAATCCAAAACCAAATCAATATATCATTTAAATAAAACACCCATTTCCAAATCATTGAATATTTCCTTCAATTTATTAAACTTGAAATATTCCTTTTTAAATCATCTTAAACCAAAACCACTTTATAAAGCCATATTCTTAAATCTTAAATTGCAAATCAATATATTCCAAACAATTCTTAATTAAATATTATTTCAAATAAATTCATTTCCAAAATCATAGTACTTTCAAAGTTATAACACCTTTGTAGCCAAACACTTTGAAACCATAATGCTTTGAAACCATATCAATTTTAAAATGTTATCATTTGGAAATTATAATATTAAGAAAAAATCATAACACCCTTAAAACAATATGCATTACCAAAGTTATAGCATTATTAAGTTCATTCGTTCAATTATATCAATTTCGAAAACATGGTATTAACTTATAAATTTCAAAAATGGTTTATATTTCACCTTAAAAACATATTCATTTAAACCATTTGAATTCAATGTCAAAATCTTCCAAAATAATATTCATTTCCAAAGTTCATTGTAATTTCAGCAACAACAGCACTTATAAAGTGTTACGGTAAATATATTAACATTTCAAAACATTTGTCAAATTCAAAACAACAGCACTTATAAACTGCTGCAGTAAGTATTAGTATTTCTGTTGGGTGAATTCTCAGCCCCGGACCGGAAGAGCCGAACCAGCCACCCTCCAAGTAAAACAAACCAACTCCTCCATGCATAACTGAGTCGAAGCTCCACTGGACCAACTCCTACCCAACCATCGCCGAACCAACTCCATTGCCGGACCAGCCCATGCCGAACCAGCTCCACCGGACCAACTCCTACCCAACCATCGCCGAACCAACTCCATAGCCGGACCAGCCCATGCCGAACCACCCCCAAACCGGACCAAGCGATTGCCACATAGCACCGGATCACCTACAACCGGTCCATTCTACACTCCAACCACCTCCGAACCAAGCGATGCCGAACCAAGACGTACCAGGCCAGATCACATCAGCCCAGGCCCATCAACAACTATACACATCCAAGACCCCTACCCCCAGCCTCACTCTATAAATAGAGGGGAAGGGGTACAACAATGAGGGACATGTTTGAGAGCTCAAGCACGGAGAGAACTTTTAAACAACTTTCTTTTACTTGTATCAAAGCTTTGTACTTGTAATCAAAACAAGAGAAGAGAAATAACATATAAAGTGGACGTAGGCACATTCTGGCTGAACCACTATAAATCTGCGTGTCTTTTTACAGTTTAGCCCCTGCTTTTCATATATTTGCATAAATCACCCAAATCACTAAGAACAACATAAGATCTACTAAATCATACAACTTTGAGGTGTTTGTCCATTTTTTGTGCAAACATTTTTGGTGCTTTCATTGAGAGCTAGAAGCTCGAAGCTTCAGCTTCATCCACTTAACAGTTTTCCTAACAGCATCGTCCGCCACTTGGAAAACATGCCTCCCAAACAAAGAAAAGATGTTAACAAAGGAAAAAACATCGCATCCAGCAGTCTTCCAGATCCAACTGTCACGAATCAAGTAAATCGTCCTCCTCCATCAGCAGTAACAAATGAAGGACAGGCTAACCCATCCACTCCTGCCACAGAACAGCCTGCAGCAATTACTAGGGCAGATTTGGACAGAGTTGTGGTTGAAGTAACTAACCGCTTCACGTCCCAGCAGGAAGCCTTGGTGGACCATCTCATGTCACGCTTAAGGGATGCTGAAGAATCCAACCGCAACACTGAGTCATGGGGCGAGTCCCAGTCTGGAGGATCTCAGAGACAACAAAGATCTTCCTTCTTCGAAGGAGCTAACGGCAGAAGTAGCCATGGTAGGAGCCGAGACCGAGCACAGCCCGAAGTTAGGCCTGAGGAAACGTTTGGTACCGAACCCAACGGGGGAGGTACCGGACGGAGGTCTACTGTAGTTGAGCCTGTCATACTGCCTAACCACGGAAACGCCGGTGAATGGGGCCGAGCTAGAGTCCAGCCCGAAGTTGGACCCGAGGAAGTGCTTAGATCAGAACCCAGCAGGGGAAGATCAAGGCAAGGGCCAACTGTAGCTGACCCTAGCATGCCCCCAGAAGATCAAAGGCAACCGCTGGAAAATATAAGGAACGATAGACGATACCATCCCTACATGTCATCCGGACGGAATCAATCCCCCAGAACAGGACCGAACTCATTTCTATCTGCTCCAAATTCTGATGAAAGGATGGCATGCTTGTTCAGAGAGTGCGTCCAACGGGATCAAAGAGATCGATGGATAGGCGCTAGGGTAACCAGCCCTTTCGCCCGCAATATCGAAATTGCCACCACCCCCCGAGAATGGAAGATGCCGACAATGGAACCTTACAAAGGAACCTCCGACCCCGTTGTACACTTGCAGAGATACACACAACATATGCTCATGAGTGGAGCGACAGAGGGAGTACTATGCAAATGCTTTCCACTCTTCTTAGCAGACCTCGCTACCTCCTGGTTCTGTCATCTACCTCAGGGATCCATTAGCTCATGGGAAATGTTGAAAGAAAAGTTCATCAGCCAGTTCCGCATTCATGTGGAACAACCTAAGGATGCTTATTCCCTATCCAGTATCAAGCAGAAACCTGGAGAGAAGCTGCAGCAATACCTAACCCGATTCAATGCCGCAACGGCCACAGTCCAAGATGCCGTCGAGAAGCTTATCTTAATGGCCCTCTGTAGTGGTGTGCATCCGGATACTAAATTTGCTAGAAGATTGACAAAAGAAAAACCAGCTACTTTACCCGATTTTTTCTATGAGGTCGGGAAATATATGAGGCTTGAAGACGCTGCCACTAAAGGGCAGTCGGGGCGACAAAATAAGGCAGCTTACGGCAGCACATCCGCTGTAGCAAAGGACGTTCGAAGGGATGCTTCTAGAGACAATGCTGGGGGAAAGAAGGGAGAAAAGTGCTTGTATCGGCCAGGACCGAGATTTGACGCTTATACTCCTTTAAATGAAACGATCGAAAACATGTCCCAGGACACTCAAGACGAAGTTAGATACAAACGCCCCCCGCACAAGAAGAAACCAGATATCCTAAACTTAAGAAGCTAGCCTATTGCCTACTAATCACATCACGGAAACTGCGTCACTATTTCCGATCTCATTCCATCAGAGTTCTGACCGATCAACCACTAAGGCAGGTACAGAGTTCCATTCAAAATCATATCGGACAATGGACTTCAGTTTGACAGCGAGGAGTTCGCCAACTGGTGCCAAGAGCATGGAATTCACAAAAGCTTCTCATCCGTAGCTTATTCCCAGGCAAACGGAAAAGTCGAAGCCGTCAACAAAGTTCTCAAAACTCTAATAAAAAAAGAAACTTGAAAAGTCAAAGGGCGCTTGGGTGGATGAACCTCCTACGGCACTATTGGCCAATCGCACGTCTTTCAGAACATCAACGGGGCATACTCCTTTTCTCTTTGGCATACGGATCGGAGGCTATGCTCCCAATTGAAACTATAGTGCCTTCCCATCGTAGGATCCACTACAACCCAGAAGAGAACGAAGAGTTCCTCCTCATGTCTCTGGATCTAATTGAGGAAAGAAGAAATGATGCAGCCCCCCAGGGCAGCAGCTCACAAGCAAAAAGTGGCAACGCAATACAACTCCAAAGTCAAGCATCGTAGCTTACAGAAAGGAGATCTTATCCTCAAGCGAATCTTCCCGCGCCCCGGAGCGCTAGATCCAATCTGGGACGGACCATATGTAATTCATAAAGATCTTCGCAATGGAGCTTATATTTTGTCAACAGTGGACGGGGAGGTGTTCCAGAGGGCATGGAACATCCAACACCTTCGTCGATACTTTTCTTAACTCATACTGCCCATATGAAGTGGATTAACAAAGAGAATCAGTGGACGTAGGCATTTTCGTGTCGAACCACTTTAAAAAACTTGTCTCTTTTTAACTTGTTCCTTCATATCTTGGCTGCTTGTTAACTGTATCCTTTTCTGTTGAACAAAATCCTGTGCAAATAGCATTTTCATTCAAGGCGCTCCGCAGCGCAACCTCATCTGGACAAAACCTAACAGGTACTATGCGAATCTATGCCCTCGCCAATGAGACACTTTTGCTCCAGCATCCCTCTGCTGTGGGTTAACTCATTGCTCGCGACGGCCCTTAAAGCCAACTGTAATGAGCCGATTATAAGCCACCGAGAAGGCCGACTATAGCCGAGGCAGCTCATTACGGCGTTAGGCTCGCCGGCAACTGTGAACCGACTATAAGCCCCAACATAAGGTGTGTCCAGCCAGGGGCAGTTCACAGTTGACGATCGGCACCCACGCTAGCCGGCCACAGTAAATCGAATAATACCCACGATTACGGGCCATAATGGCCCGGGTAGTTACTGTGCGCGATCTCGGCTCCGATGTGTCTTAGGTGCGGCTGGGGTAAAAAAGAATTAACTCCCCGCGGAGGCGTAAGATGGGTGACAAATGTCTCCAAGACCCACAGCTAGGGAAAGTGACTACAAAACCCGTTTGCCACGAACTTAAGCACATCGAAGGCCTTCCGTGATTGGAAGTTTTACTATTTCACATATTTCAATTTTACTTAAAAAGCTTTCCTCCTATCCTCTATAACAATCCATAAAGTACAAGATACAGAGTAGGAGATACTCGCCAATGGATGCAGGGATTCACAATCGGATGGCAGGGCATTCAACTGCTTTCCATGATATTCAAAACTGCCATCTACAAACAGAACATGAAGGGCGGTATTTTCTTCCTTTATGTACAAATACATGACTATAATTTATTCACACCACACACTAACATTACAAGTCATGAAATTATGTCTTAAACCAGAACCCGACATCAAACACAATTTAATTGCAAGAATATACATAGCTATATTTCTCATACGACATGCCAAAATAACAGCAAACATTCAAAAGACGGCAAAATCAGCTTAAGTTAAAGAATTACACGTCAAAAATAAGACTATTCATTACAAGTGGCAGAATATTACAACCTACAGGCTACTTTACCATTTTTCGACTAACATATACAACCCTGTCAAATCCACAAAAAGAGTTTTTCCAGGTATAATCAAGGGGCCGGCTGCAGTGGAGCTTTATCCTTGTCCTGTTGACCCCCTGTCCAGTCAAAGAAAGGATTCATTAGCAATAAGCAACCAAGTCGATGGAGAAACTAAAAAGGGAGACTTACCAGCGCCTGCTTCCTGACTATCCTGATCGTCATCCTCTACCTGCACGCCTACCTCCTCAGCGGCAAGCAACCGTATACCTTCCTTCACCGCCACCTTCTCCTCCTTGGCAAACTGAGCAGTGACCGCATCCATGCTGAAGACCACGCCACCATCTTTATCCGCATCGGCCTTAGCCTCCTCCAAAGCCCGAAGATAGATCTTAGCCATGACCCTAGGATAATCATCCATCCAGGACAGGTTGCCCTGCTTCCAAGTTCGGAAGTACATATCCTGAAGCATTTCATCCATCATCCCCTCATTCTCCTCGAACTCCCTCATCCGGGCCTCGGAAGCCGACAACCTTCCAACAACAGCTTCTCTCTCCAAACGGTATCTCGAGCAGTCAGCCTGAAAGGATTTCCGCATCGCCTCCATCTCCTCCTTCAGCCTAACCTGAGCAAGCTCTGCGGCTTCAAGCTTCCCCGACAGCTCCTCTACCCGCTCAAGATCCGCCCTCCGAACCTCATCCATTGTCGAGATGGCCATATTTATCTGCTCCTTGCAGGCAGCCTCCACCTTCCGCAGTTCCGCCTTACTAGCCTCCTCCATAGCCTTCCTCAACCGCCCAGAGGCAGCCTCATGCTGAGAAATCTGAATGGCCTGATCAGCGAGCTGTTTGGCCTGCTCCGAAACCACCAATCTTAGTCGGATGTTGGCACTCCCAATCTCCTCTCCAACCTTAACCAGCCGGGCATGATGCCCCATCAGCTTCCTAGTCTCCTCCGCCACCCGATCAATATTAGCCTTGGCCTCGTCTCCCATGGTAACTATCCGAGTGGTAAGTAGGTCGAGATCTAAGGACTTAGCTTCATCAAGCACCCGTACCATGGGATTGCGGGGAAGAAGGTGCTCACCAGTAACCTCGTCAAAGGTAATGTCGTGGGAACTTGGATCCAGATCAGGATGACCCGCAAATGGATTACGAGCCAAGTCAGGACGATCGATATGAGTAACGAAAGGGTTTCCGGACAGGTGCGAAGAGGGTGCAAACTCGCTGTCCTCCTCCGTGATATCATGAAGAGGCTGAGCCGGGAGCTGAGGACCGGGCGAAGGTTCGGATAAGGGATGACTCCTCTTTCTCTACTGAATACCTTCTTCGATAACCCCGAGAAGAGGACGGTAGCCGACTACATCCCCGGAGCGGTAGGTCGAAGGCTTCGGCTTGACAGAAGTTTTGGAAAGCTTATATTGCTCAAGCCTGTGCCGAAGGTCTGAGGCCTTGGATGTCTTGCCTGCTCCTGATATGAAAAACAAGTGTCACAAGCTTACATCACTATATGATTCGAGAAACGCGGTAAAGTACAAGTTAAAAGAAGAAAAAAAGCACGTCTGTTATACAAACCCTGGGGAGAAGTAGGAAACTGCAATAAGTCCTGGATTTCATTCCAGGACGGGAGCGGATCATAAAATATTCCTAAGTCCCTATCATTAATGAAGCATGCAGGAGTCAAGAGTTCACCTTGAGTCGCCGGAGCCACTTTGGCTGGAATGGTCTGAAAAGACTCGCTTGCACCGGTCCCGGCCTTGTCCGCTGTCCCGGTTTTCTCTACCAAAGCCGGATCTTCGTCCAGCCCCTCGAAAGCCTGGTGGAACGCATCATCCGTCCACTCCTGAATCTCGCCCGCCTGCCCAGGAAGCAAGGCCCCGATGCCATCGCCACCTTTATCACCTTCCCGACCATCTCCACCCTCACCTCTTTCCTCCTCTATGTCTTCCTCCTCCTAGGTAAGTGGACAATTGCTGGGGGAGGGACCGTCCAACTTCTTGAGTTTCTTACCTCCGACGGCTGGAGGTTTTGTGAAAGGTTTCCTCTTGCTACTCTCTACCGTAACACCTCCCTTAGTCTGAACAGCCGCCCTCTCCTCCGCCGTTTCCCTCAGCTTGACTACTGACTGCTGTGGAAGGATTAAGTCATACTCCAGAAGGGTCGCATTTCTGATCAGGAAGGCAGATGATCTATATTTCCCGAGAATAGCTTCTATCTCAACCGCCGTCTGAACTAGGCGGTCAGTCTCCACAACCGCAAAGCCACCTGTCACTAGCAAAAATGAGAAGGTATGAGAAGAAGCATCGCAATCGTAATGGAAATTATAAGTAAAAGCATCAACTTACATCCAGAAGTAAAGCGCCGAATTGAAACGGAGTCGTCCCTGACAAAGAACCATTCCTTCTTGAACATGCTGAATTTGGAATACAGATCCAAGACCGGCTTGAAGGTCACAGCTGACTCCAAACTAATGTATGGGGACCCCTTCTTATAGCCCCTCAGATTATATAGATACCGGATTTCTCGGTTGGAAGGAGCACGACCATACTTCCTCTGGAAAATGACGAAGAGGCTCACCAGTATAGCATAGGAGTTGGGTTGAAGCTGGAATGGGGCCACCTTTAGATATGTGAGGAAGCTGGCTATCCAAGCGTTAAGAGGAGGAATGGCACCACACATGCAGTGGTATCTGCTGTAGGCGAAGTACCCTTCAGGAGGATCATACGGCATAACGTCTCTCCCAGGCAATAGCAAGTGCGCCCTATCGATTCCAAAGGATCGGGAAATGACATCAAGCTGCTCCTCCTTGAGGGAGCTAGGAAAGCAATCGGGCGGGGAGTTCAGAAGTTCCTGAGGGCCGTACCCGTCCACTAGCGATCTCGGGGTTGGTCCGTGACGTTCTTGATTCGGCTGAGCTGGGGGCACGGCAGAGGAACCTCCTTCGCCCCCGGATTTCTTTTTGTCTGATCGAGTTTCCGCTTTACGAGACATTATCTGCAACACCGGAAAAGCACATCGTTAGAACAGAAGATGTAAACAAGTATATGACGTCATTCGGTAAAAACATGTTCAGTATCAGTTTCATTCGGTAACATTTTCATTCGGAATTCAAGATTCCTGAGTTCATCCGGTTATTCAAGTGTATGACTTCATTCGGCACTTAACGCCTAAACACACTCGGCGACCATACTTTACAAGGTTCATTCGGCATTCTCACTCTCAAAGGTCCATTCGGCATTCTCACAGCTAAAGTTCATTCGGTACAACATACGAGTTTCATTCGGCAAAGGAAAGTCAAGTACCTGATTCGGTGTTTCTGAAGCAATTCGGCAGAGAGCTTGATTCGGTAGAGATATTTAGTTCGGCTATCTGGGATTGGAAAGGAATGACGAAGGCGTACCACCCCTACTTATAGGCAAACAAATGACACCGAATCAGATGGTCCGGCACTCAGTGACCGAATGAAGACGACCAAGGAACAAAGTAGGCCGTATGCCAGCATACGCCCCACTTTGGGGGGCAAGTGTTGGGTGAATTCTCAGCCCCGGACCGGAAGAGCCGAACCAGCCACCCTCCAAGTAAAACAAACCAACTCCTCCATGCATAACTGAGTCGAAGCTCCACCGGACCAACTCCTACCCAACCATCGCCGAACCAACTCCATTGCCGGACCAGCCCATGCCGAACCAGCTCCACCGGACCAACTCCTACCCAACCATCGCCGAACCAACTCCATAGCCGGACCAGCCCATGCCGAACCACCCCCAAACCGGACCAAGCGATTGCCACATAGCACCGGATCACCTACAACCGGTCCATTCTACACTCCAACCACCTCCGAACCAAGCGATGCCGAACCAAGACGTACCAGGCCAGATCACATCAGCCCAGGCCCATCAACAACTATACACATCCAAGACCCCTACCCCCAGCCTCACTCTATAAATAGAGGGGAAGGGGTACAACAATGAGGGACAGGTTTGAGAGCTCAAGCACGGAGAGAACTTTTAAACAACTTTCTTTTACTTGTATCAAAGCTTTGTACTTGTAATCAAAACAAGAGAAGAGAAATAACATATAAAGTGGACGTAGGCACATTCTGGCTGAACCACTATAAATCTGCGTGTCTTTTTATAGTTTAGCCCCTGCTTTTCATATATTTGCATAAATCACCCAAATCACTAAGAACAACATAAGATCTACTAAATCATACAACTTTGAGGTGTTTGTCCATTTTTTGTGCAAACAATTTCAAAACAGTTTAATTTCAGAAACAGCAGCACTTATAAAGTGCTGTAGTAGACATATTGGTATTTTCAGAAACAGTTCAAATTCAGAAACAGCAACACTTTGGAAATGCTGTAGTATTATAGTTATTTCAGAACATAGTTAAATTTAAGAAACAACACCGCTTTGGAAATGCTGCCAATACAATTCTAGATTTATTATAACATTTCAGAAACGTTAAAACTTCAATTTTAGCCATCTTTAACTTATAAAACATATCTCACATTTCAAAAATATTCATTTGGATATCAATTTACTTATAGTTTACATAAAATAACTTTTATAAATAAAATATCCAAATTCACTATAATTCATTTATTAATTCAAAAGTACACTATTTACTTAACTTTTTATTTTAACAAATAACTTAACACTTTATTTGAAAATACCCATTTCATAAATAAAACTAAATTTCTATATTTTTTTACTTAACTTAAAATTTCCATTTGAATAACCAAATTTCCAATTATCAAGTTAGGTCATAATTAAAGTTACATTTTTCCATTTAAAAATTATAACTATTTATTTTACAAAACATAACATTTCACAAAAGAATATTTTATCATAGTTAATATAAAAATCAATTTTTTTCTTTAGATCTATTCATTTAGACTTCAATTAACTATGATTTTCTAGTTAAATAAATTTTATTACAAAATGTCTAATTAAAACTGTATTCCATTTTATCAGTTCACAATACATTATTTATTACACAAAACATGTCTGTTTCATAAAGTAAAATTCATAACAATTACTAGGTTAGATTTAAAAACATCCATATTAAGTCAAATTCAATTATTAAGTTATTTATCATCAATAATGGTCTTTAAGTTCAATTTAAAACCAATATATTTTTACAATTTCAATTAAAGCCACTTATAGACTTATAAAATTTTAACTTATAGAAAACCAATATCTTCTTATATTTTAAATCATTAAATCAAATCTTTAAGCTCAAATTTCATACATTTAAAAAAATTCAAAATACTTAATAATTTTTAGGAAAATTATTATTTAAAAATATAACCATGGGCCTGTATAATAATTTCTAACCTAGGTCAAGTGATACGAATATGTATCATTTCAATCCATAATTTAAAAGGAGAAATCCGGGTTCTATCATTTGAAACCCGCAATCCCAAGTCAAATAAAATATAATAAAAATACAATAAAAATCACACGAGCCTATCATTTTAGCTCATAATGATTTTTCCTTATTCTAAAGTTTGTTTCGGTATGTATCATTTCAACCCATAGTGAAAAGGGAACTTGCAGTGTGAGAAACAGCAAATAAATAAGCAATATAACATAGCATATCATATCAGGTGATGTAACAAATATATATACAGAATTTAACATCATAAAATCATATCACAGGCATATATGAACTTATAAATATAACATATCAATTTTTACAATTCACATGCAATTGGTTCACAATTATATAAGTACGGATGTCGAGAGTGATAAACTCACCTTTTTAAAGCTAGAAGATAATAATTCAAGACACACAACTAGACTCCGAAAAGCACGACAAAGCACGAATCAAATACGAGTGGATGGAGAGCCAAGATTCAATCTTGTAACAAATAATTACAAAACATATATAAGAATATGATTCAACACATACAAAGATGAATTAAACATTGAAAATATGAATCAAAGTATGATAAAATGGCTTCACCTTTTCATGTAGGCTCGGCCATGGTCAAGTGGGCTCAGCCACATCAACATATGGCTCAGCCATGATGGTTGTATGCATGCTAGGCTCGTCCAAAGTGGTTTGTACACACGGCTATGGCTTGGGAAATGAAGAGGTGGAAGTTACATACCATAGGAAGGCAAAAGGTCAAGGGGTTGATCGAGTTTGGGTTCGGCCATAGGGCTTGTGTGGCTCGGCCTTGGTTTTGTTAGGGTCAAGTGCATCTCTAGTCACGGCAAGGAGATGATAAGGTCATGGCAAAGAAAGGCATGGGGTTGTATTGAATGGTGGCCGAGGCTAGGAAAAAGAGGAAGGTGGAAATACATGGCTTGTGATGGTTTTGGACAAGTTTTGGTGGTGGATCTAGATCTAGGGGTCACGGCTATGGTTGGATGAGGTGATGGAGAGTGGAGGCCGATCTATGGTAATGGTGGAGAGGAGATGTGGTCGGCAATAGAGGAGCATGAGGTGGAGGCCGAGCCAAGCATGAAGAAAACAAAAGAAAATCAAAATGAAAAAAAGAGAAAGAAGAGGAGGGAAGAGAAGCCATGGAAACTTACAGTAATTTTTCTCTGGATGCAAATGAAAATAAGATGTGAGAAAAATGTTTTTGTACGTGAATTAGTAATAGAGGAGGCGGCTAGGGTTTGAGGTATGAACGGCTAAAAGAATAAATGGTAAGAAAATAATAAAGGGGCTTTAATTCTTATTTAATAAAAGAAACTTACTATAAATCTTTCAATCAGAAGAGGTAAATGAGGAAGTGAGATATTGAGAAGATTTTTATGTGATTTGATAGAGTAATGCACGACCAAACAAGGGTGGGAACGGCTAAGAAGAAATAAAGGGTAGGCAATTAAAAAGGCAAGCAATTAAGACAATATAACGTATGCCCTTTGATTCTTTCCAAGCCATAAGTAAAAGATATATACAAATAATATTCCAATAAATAAAAATAAAATCTAGACAAATAAATATGGAAATAAACAAAGAGATGGATATTGGAAAAAAATAAAAATAAAATACAGAATTTTAGTTGCGTGTAAAACGCTGTAATTTATCCAAACTCGTAGTAAAGCTCGCTATGGTAGGTGACACGACACAACGAGGCAATGGCAGGGTAGATATACCAATTACGCACACGGGCTAGTGGAAACGGATAGCAGCCACTACCGCCCACCTCGGAACACACTCCCAATCAAAAATCGAAGGGTGGCCACCAAATCAATCACAAAGTAATAGAATAGTATTGAAGAAATGTGCACGATCAGAGGTGCTACCTCATTGGCATGAGATCGCTCCTGTTTTAGCCACCTTATGCTAACTCACGGGAGTTAGGTCCATATATATACCTCAATATGATCGTCTCCACCATCCTACTTCATTCTGGAATCTCCACCGCGTACACAGTTATCAAAGTGGTTTTCGGTATCGACAGAGAGTATGCCCATGTCCGATCCCGGTCTCTTTTCCAACCAATCTTTATTATAACCCATGAATATTTATTTCGAAAAATCATTTATACTTTAAAATCCAAAATATCATATCCATTTCAAAAACCAAAGCCATAATATATCATTTAAATTCCAAAACCAAATCAATATATCATTTAACTAAAACCCCCACTTCCAAATCACTGAATATTTCCTTCAATTTATTAAACTTGAAATATTCCTTTTTAAATCATCTTAAACCAAAACCACTTTATAAAGCCATATTCTTAAATCTTAAATTGCAAATTAATATATTCAAAACAATTCTTAATTAAATATTATTTCAAATAAATTCATTTCCAAAATCATAGTACTTTCAAATTTATAACACCTTTGTAGCCAAACACTTTGAAACCATAATGCTTTGAAACCATATCAATTTTAAAATGTTATAATTTGGAAATCATAATATTTAGAAAAAATCATAACACCCTTAAAACAATATTCATTACCAAAGTTATAGCATTATTAAGTTCATTCGTTCAATTATATCAATTTCGAAAATATGGTATTAACTTATAAATTTCAAAAATGGTTTATATTTCACCTCAAAAACATATTCATTTAAACCATTTAAATTCAAAGTCAAAATCTTCCAAAATAATATTCATTTCCAAATTCATTGTAATTTCAGCAACAACAGCACTTATAAAGTGTTACGGTAAATATATTAACATTTCAAAACATTTGTCAAACTCAAAACAACAGCACTTATAAACTGCTGCAGTAAGTATTAGTATTTCAAAACAGTTTAATTTCAGAAACAGCAGCACTTATAAAGTGCTGTAGTAGACATATTGGTATTTTCAGAAACAGTTCAAATTCAGAAACAGCAACACTTTGGAAATGTTGTAGTATTGTAGTTATTTCAGAACATAGTTAAATTTAAGAAACAACTCCACTTTGGAAATGCTGCCAATACAATTCCAGATTTATTATAACATTTCAGAAACGTTAAAACTTCAATTTTAGCCATCTTTAACTTATAAAACATATCTCACATTTCAAAAATATTCATTTGGATATCAATTTACTTATAGTTTACATAAAATAACTTTTATAAATAAAATATCCAAATTTACTATAATTCATTTATTAATTCAAAAGTACACTATTTACTTAACTTTTTATTTTAACAAATAACTTAACACTTTATTTGAAAACACCCATTTCATAAATAAAACTAAATTTTTATATTTTTTTACTTAACTTAAAATTTCCATTTGAAAAACCAAATTTCCAATTATCAAGTTAGGTCATAATTAAAGTTACATTTTTCCATTTAAAAATCATAACTATTTATTTTACAAAACATAACATTTCACAAAAGAATATTTTATCATAGTTAATATAAAAATCAATTTTTTTCTTTAGATCTATTCATTTAGACATCAATTAACTATGATTTTCTAGTTAAATAAATTTTATTACAAAATGTCCAATTAAAACTGTATTCCATTTTATCAGTTCACAATACATTATTTATTACACAAAACATGTCCGTTTCATAAAGTAAAATTCATAACAATTACTAGGTTAGATTTAAAACTTCCATATTAAGTCAAATTCAATTATTAAGTTATTTATCATCAATAAAGGTCTTTAAGTTCAATTTAAAACCAATATATTTTTAGAATTTCAATTAAAGCCACTTATAAACTTATAAAATTTTAACTTATAGAAAACCAATATCTTCTTATATTTTAAATCATTAAATCAAATCTTTACGCTCAAATTTCATACATTTAAAAAAATTCAAAATAATTAATAATTTTCAGGAAAAATATTATTTAAAAATATAACCATGGGCCTGTATAATAATTTCTAACCTAGGTCAAGTGATACGGATATGTATCATTTCAATCCGTAATTTAAAAAGAAAAATCCTAGTTCTATCATTTCAAATCCGCAATCCCAAGTCAAATAAAATATAATAAAATACAATAAAAATCACTCGAGCCTATCATTTCAGCTTATAATGATTTTTCCTTATTCTAAAGTCCGTTCGGGTATGTATCATTTCAACCCATAGTGAAAAGGGAGCTTGTAGTGTGAGAAACAACAAATAAATAAGCAATATAACATAGCATATCATATCAGGTGATGTAACAAATATATATACATAATTTAACATCATAAAATCATATCACAGGCATATATGAACTTATATATATAACATATAAATTTTTACAATTCACATGCAATTGTTTCACAATTATATAAGTACGGATGTTGAGAGTGATAAACTCACCTTTTTAAAGCTATAAGATAATAATTCAAGACACACAACTAGACTCCAAAAAGCACGATAAAGCACGAATCAAATACGAGTGGATGGAGAGCCAAGATTCAATCTTGTAACAAATAATTACAAAACATATATAAGAATATGATTCAACACATACAAAGATGAATTAAACAATGAAAATATGAATCAAAGTGTGATAAAATGGCTTCACCTTTTCATGTAGGCTCGACCATGGTCAAGTGGGCTCGGCCACATCAACATATGGCTCGGCCATGATGATTGTATGCATGCTAGGCTCGGCCAAAGTGGTGTGTACACACGACTATGGATTGGGAAATGAAGAGGTGGAAGTTACATACCATAGGAAGGCAAAAGGTCAAGGGGTTGATGGAGTTTGGGTTCGGCCATAGGGCTTGTGTGGCTCGGCCTTGGTTTTGTTTGGGTCAAGTGCATCTTTAGTCACGGCAAGGAGATGATAAGGTCATGGCAAAGCAAGGCATGGGGTTGTATTGAGTGGTGGCCGAGGCTAGGAACAAGAGGAAGGTGGAAATACATGGCTTGTGATGGTTTTGGACAAGTTTTGGTGGTGGATCTAGATCTAGGGTTCACGACCATGGTTGGAGGAGGTGATGGAGAGTGGATGCCGATCTATGGTGATGGTGGACAGGAGATGTGGTCGGCAATAGAGGAGCATGAGGTGGAGGCCGAGCCAAGCATGAAGAAAACAAAAGAAAATCAAAATGAAAAAAAGAGAAAGAAGAGGAGGGAAGAGAAGCCATGGAAACTTACAGTAATTTTTCTCTGGATGCAAATGAAAAATTACTAAATCTATTTGTATTTCTTAGCTTAATGTTGTTTTCTACCAATTTTGGCTTCATAGTGTAGCTCATAATTTTTTTTTCAACTTAATAAATGAAATTAATTACATTATTAAGTTTTATATGCAGCAAGTTCTAGGTTGTATCTTTTCTAAAGAAGAATTCAAAATTATTCAAGTTTGATACTTCACGTATGAACATCACTACAATTTAACTTAGGTACAAGTAATATACAAATCATAATGGTAATTGATTTGCAAATGATTTGTTAACTTCGATTTTATGGATAATACAAGGTCGAAAATGATCAAAGAGGAGAAAGAACATTTTTGAAAAATGTTCGATTATAGCACATGTGCGTGTGCGCGCGCGCGCTATGGGTATGTATGTATATGTATACACAATTGAATAACTTATGATAAGAATCTCCCAGGCTTACCTATTTAGTTGGCATGAGAAAATTATGTCATGCATATATATATATATATATAACACAATATTCTAAAAGTTCTAGACAAATCAATAGCTGATGCTTCATGATAATTGAAAACAATGATTGTTCATTAGAGAAGTAGATAACAGGGACAATGTAAGGTAATTTTTCTCATAGAGTGTCAGTACATTTTTCTGTTTATTTTCAAAGTTGACCTGACAAATGTCTATGTATATGTATATATTTGAAATACAAGATTTCATTTCAGCTTTATTTAATTTTGTTTGTGTTTTTATTCTTCATTTTGTTATACATAAATTGGCTAAATTATAAAATAACAGTAGAAGTTCATTTCTGTCCTTTTGGCTACTTGGATTCTTTAATGTTTTGTTGACTATAATATTCATATACACAACAATTGAGATGAGATGTCTATAAAAAAATAGTAAAAATGTACACATTTTGGACGTTGTTACCAAAAATACCATCCAATAGTAATAGCCTTTGGATTCTATTAGTAAATCGTTCAGCTTCATATTTATTAATAGTTATGCCAAAAGTACCATGCCAATACAATAATATTCTATTCATGCCAAAAGTACTTTAGATTAGAAAGGTCTGACCCGAATACTTTGTGTTACGTAATTAAGAAGAAAACATTTGTAAGAGAGGATATCGTTGATGTATGTTCATTTTTAGGTTTCCATTTATAACAACTTTATATACCTTATGTTTATGAATGCATATAGAAAACAAAGACAAGAATTCTTGCAGTCCACCATGCACAATAGAAACCCCAACTGCATGACTATTACCACCTAAACTGCCATGATACATGACAAGTGAATGAATTACCGAATTC
Organism: Allium fistulosum; assembly: GCA_030737815.1. NCBI lineage: Eukaryota > Viridiplantae > Streptophyta > Magnoliopsida > Asparagales > Amaryllidaceae > Allium > Allium fistulosum. The sequence continues at coordinate 460,690,027 of CM060902.1, forward strand.
CATGGTTTTTATTTCCCCAACAAATGAATATACTGTTCTAATTGAGGATATGTCTTTTTGCAGGCTACCCACTTTTTTGCATTACATCGAATAAATTATACTGCTATTGTTTTTGGAGAATATTTTAGCAACCTGAGAAGTGATCAACTCAGTTATAAGGAGAATGGCAAACATTGAATGATGACTGCATTCAATATGATTATATGTAACTTATATATGCATTTAGTTACCATTTACATTTCAAACTGTTCATTATATAAGCATTATGTTAACATAATACCCAATATATATGCATTCTATGTGGCTTGGAATCTTATTATTCTCTTATGCTAGCAAACTTTCCATTCGTATGTACATGAATTATTCATGTACATCATGCATCATAGTTTGTATTGATGTGATATGCATGATTAATATGGAATAATTCTACAGATAATGTTAAATTAATGTGAAGTCTTTGAATTGGTTTGCACTCTATGTTAACATGTAGTTTTGGATTAATGTTTCTATGGCTTGATGTGCCATGTTGACATGTTCACACTTAAGTTATTAAGTGCAAGCAGTGCATCTTTCTTTCTGTTTTGTGCATAATTTTTTTATCATTACTGTAGGTATGTATCCGATTGAGCCCATCTTATTTTCTATGTTTTCAAATTTAGGCCCATTTTATTTTTGTGAATTTGATACAGATTTGTCTAGACCTGAAAATTGTTACATTGTAAAAGATATTTGAGACTTTGACTAGCATAAACATTTGATGTAGTTAGAGATGTCAAGTTCTCAATCATTTAATACAAGTGTCATGAAGCTCAGAAAACTGTTGTAATGCTAACATATATAGTTGGTATTTTAGTGCTAAGATTTGGTTCATAAATTGATGTGATATAAGTTGCAAATTTGATTTCACCTGATGTTTTGTTCTAATATCCTCTTTAATTATGCACAAAAATGACATTAATGAAGCAAGCTACGGTGTTAAGGTTCTTAAGAAAATTTGAAACAACGAAAATGATTACCACATTGATTTTATTACCTTTGTATTGTAATAGTTACTTTGTAAACATATGGTTCAACGATTAAATGTAGGTCCACCAGGACATGCATATACACTCGTAATAATAACTTAATTTACATAAAATATGTACATGTGATATTATTTAGGGTTATGGTACACGAGACTTGGTTATTTGAAAATTTGGCTTCTCATTCTTTTGCAATGATTGTAATCTTTGTGTTATAATGCAATTACATATTCACACACCGCTTATTATATTTAATTGATTTAGTGATGATAATGATTTCTAGTGAATGAAAGCTTTAGGAAGCTTTTTAAACTATGCATGAGATCACATAGTGTTGTAATCCCCCAAGTGTTTCTAAGGGATTTTAACATTATGCTTTTTGATTATTTACTAAATTTGTTTAACGTTAGTTGATTATTTTGTTCTTGCTAATTTATTTTAGTATTCTTTGCATTAGCTCATGATGTGAATAAGTATAATGTTCTACAATCTTATGGTATAATAACTGCAGTGAGATGACCAACAAGAGCTTTTAACTTTACTATGTAGGTAAACTGAAGTAACTAAAAACAAAACATTAAGATTAACTTATAATATCAAGTTAGAAAAAAGATAATAAGAAAACGTTACAAATATACAGTAAACTAAGATATTGTAAATTCAAACTAAATAATTCTTAAAATTTTCTTATCAATTATAATTTGTTATTTATTAATTTGAAATTATAATTATTTATCAATTAATCAATTACTAATAATAACTAATTAGTTATTAACTATTAAAGGTTATCAGTTATTGATTATTTCTTAATCATTAATTGGTGGTTATTCAATTATTGATTATTTATTACAAATAACTGTTATTTGTTAATTATTTCTAATTGATATTTTATTAATTATTATTACATAAAAATTATCTGTTATTAATAAAAAATAATTAAATTGAAATAAATTATCATAATTTATTATTGCCAATTATTATTATTTATTAATTATCAATTACTAATATTAAATAATTAAATAAACTAATTTAATTATTCATTTATTATTATTACTTAATAAGTATCATTCGCTAACAATTACTAATTGAATTGAAACAAATTATTATAATTTATTATTGACACTTATTAATTACTAATTATTATTACTAATTACTAATAATAACTAAATGAACTAATTTATTATTGTTTTTTGAAAAAAGTTTGCTAATATAATAGATAGAGGTCTAGTACAAAAACTTCTAACGTAAAAAAACAACCATGCTCTAACATCAATCTGCATGCTATAATATATGACTGCAAAGTAAATGATATACAAAAACTTTTGTGGCCTCCATTGGACGTGAGACCTTCCCACTAGTACTGCCTTATAAAGCATGAGGCAGAGCAACAATAATTATTAGCTTCCTATGACAATGGCTAAAGTAGCAGCACGGTAGTGCATCACTAAAATGTTATTCTGAAGTTGCATTCTAGTTGATGAAAAGGCATTTAAGGGCACTTGATACTCCGTGTTAGGATGAATGATGCTCTAGCTGCTTGTAAACATGTATTATTCCAGATTTCTTATATGAGTTTTGTTGCATGTACATCGGAGCTACACCAAGCAGTTGAAGCCATTGTTTGTTGACTAGTAGTAAATCAGCTGGGTCATTATCTTTGCTGAAACCTGATTGAAGAAAATATAGGCCATGCATGAAAATTCCAGACAGCAATCAACCTGACAGGTTGCAAAGTTGGAGCAAATTAATTTCCTATAATGTTGCATTGGCTTATAGCTTATAATATTAACACTGCTGCAACAAGTTATTATTATTATTTATTGTTAATCAGAGTTACATTTCCTATAATGTTGCATTGGCTTATAGTAATTAATCAGATTTACATTTCCTATAATCCGCTTACTTATTGTTAATGGTTTATTAGTTATTTTACTTAATAATTATCAATTACTAATAATGCTTAATTTGATTGAAACAAGTTATTATTATTTATCTCTTCAAAAAAAAAGTTATTATTATTTATCATTTTTTTTGAAGAGAAGTTAAAGGGCCCAACCCAAATATTACAAAATAGAAAACGGGTAGCAAACTATCTACCCGAACTTACCAATACACACTAAAACAAACCCTAACCCTAGAAGAACCGACATACAAAATCTCAACAAACAAAATAACAAAACAATGGTGGAGGCGATTTAGAAAATCTAAACTATCTCCTCTCCATTCTTTACTCTACTCGTTTCTCCACGTTCCCAGTATGATAAATTCTCATTCATATTACCTCTCATGCCTCTACTCCTATTAACGTTGCTCGAGTAGCTCGAGTAGCTGGATCTGTTGGTCACGAGAGTAGTAATGTTAGATCTAGCATCACTGTGACCTAGATCTGACATACTCTTCTCCCAATCTCTGTTGTTAACAAAGTCTTCACTAGGGTTCAGATTATTGGCATCTGGAGCTTGATTGAAGTAAGAATCACTGTTATTAGCAATATCCAAGTTCCTAATCACAGTGTTAGCCATAAAATCATGTTGATTGCAGAAGCTAGACTCTGGAATCAGATTATTATTGTGCTTATCGATCTGAAAGCTTCTAGAATGCAACAAATATGCTTCTAAATGTTTGTTTCCAGCTTCAGAACTCCAATCATCAGCAAGGGAAGCAAATTTTGTTTGATTTTTGAATATTTTCTTAGATTTCTGCAGGATTATCTTGCTATCAAAATTTTTTTAACCAAACTTGCTCTTTACTCCTACTGCCTTTGTTGTGCACTCGCAAATTTCTTTCTTTCCACAAGTTGAACACTGCCGTAGTTAGTAAAATGTGAGCAAAATCTGTCTCTTTGGAATTAGATCTGAAGTTGTTGTTGATTAACTTTATAATATTCATAAGATCCATATGCCTGTTATCATCTATGTTCAGAGTAGCTGCATTCAAAAAATATATGATTAGAATTTTCATTACATATATTGCACAAGGAGCAGAGTGAATTTATATTATTGCCCCATTTGTTTAATCTGTCCCAAGTTGGCAATCTGTTCTTAACTGCAAAATACGTACAGAATGCCATCTTGGGACAATTCACTCTATTCCATATGCAATGATACCACTCTTCTGTTGGGTATTTGCTTCTAATAAAATTCCAAGTTGCTTTAAAGGAAAACTTCCCTCTGCTGTTAGCTTTCCATTCCCAGTAGTCATTCTCTGCAAAAGCATCCAATTGTATTTTGCATATTTCATCTTTATGAGGATTAGTAATAGGATGGATTTGTGGTTGCCATTTATTATTAATAATGATATCTGAAACTTTATTATTTGATCCACCACAAATATCAAGGCTATTCCCCCCAACTTTATTTATAAATGCCTCATTTTTAAACCAAGGATCAAACCATAAACTTGTATCTTGGCCATTTTTAAATTTTCTTTCAATCATTGATTTTCCAATTTCTCTACAGTTTAAAATTTGTTTCCAAGTGTTTGAATGATTACTATTATGAATAGTAGTCTAGAAATTATTATGTTTCAAATATTTTGATCTCATCCATCTAGCCTACAAAGAATCAGAATTTAGGAATCTCCAAAATAATTTTAAATGGCAAGTAGTACAGAGATCCTTAATATTTCTAATGCCAAGACACCCTTCATTTTTAGGCCTGCATATATTTTCCCAGCTTATTTTATGATATTTACCTTTCCATAAAAAATCAGTGCATCTACTTTCCAATTTTTTAATAGATGCAGCCGGGATTTGAAAAGTTTGTTGCTAGTAAAGAATAATAGCATAAATCACTGTCTTAATAAGTTCAAGCCTTCCAGCAATAGACAGTAACTTACATGACCAAGTCTCCATTCTATCCTGAATTTTTTCAATAAGGATAGAACAATCAGAATCCTTAATCATATTTGTAGAAAGAGGCAGACCTAAATATTTGACAGGGAGAAACCTCTCTTTTATATTTAAAACATTTAAAATTTCTCTTTTAAACTTACAAGATTTACTAAAATATGCTTTACATTTATTCACATTGAGTTGAAGGCCAGCATAATTTTTTAAATTATCAAAAATTGATTTAATAGAGACTGCATTTTCTTTATTAGCTTTAACAAACACCATAAGATCATCAGCATATATCAAATGATTAACACATGGTTGGATTCTGTTTATAGGCTGCACATTACCTTTAGCACTCTCTATTTCCATAAGAATAGAAAAGTATTCCATAACAATAGCAAAAAGATAAGGTGATAGGGGGTCTCCCTGTCTTAACCTCCTATTAGATTTAATAAACCCTTCTGCCTTTCCTTGAATCAGAATTGAAAAGGTAGGAGTATTTATACATTCAAACACCAAATCACAAAACTTTTTAGGACAACCCATACATTTCATGATATGATGAATAAATTGTCTGTTTACCTTATCATATGCTTTCTGTAAGTCAATTTTAATACAAACATTGTCACCCTGTTTAGTGTTAAATTTCCTTACCATCTCATGAGCTAAGAGAGAGTTTTCATAGATAAGTCTACCAGGAACAAATGCACTCTGATTTTCTGAAACCAGAAAAGGCAAGAACACTTTTATTCTGTTACTAAGGACATTAGGAATAATTTTATAAATAAAGTTGCAACAAGAAATTGGCCTATAATCACCAATATCAGTGGGATTTTTATTTTTTGGAATAAGGGTAATAAAAGTATGATTTAAACTTTTAAGAATTTTACCATTATCAATAAACTCATTAACAACATCCAAAACCTGTTATCTAATATAATCCCAATTATTTTTAGAAAATTTTACATTAAAACTATCAGGGCCAGGGCTTTTGTTATCTCCAGCATCAAATACAATAAGTTTTATTTCATCAAGGCTCACTGGAGCCAACAGGATTTCAGAAGCATTATGATTTAAAATATTTTTACAAGTTATATAAGGAAATACCTTTTCATAATTTGTAGAAAAATACAGCCCCTTATAGAAATTTATAGCATCTGCAGAAACTTTATCATGTGCATTAGCTAAATTTCCCTCTTTATCTATAATGCAACCTATGTTATTTATGTGCTTTCTATTACTCATTTTAGCATAAAAAATTTGGTGCAGTCATCACCTAATGTGAGCCAATCAACCTTTGCCTTTTGTCTTGCATTAATTGACTCTTTATACATTTCATTAGACAATTCCTGTTGATTTTGAAAAAAATTATTTATTTCACTGATATCATCAGGGTTGTTATCTGCACTCATTTGTAAAAGATTGCCCTCTTTTTTCAAACTAACAATCTTGTTTTTATTTAAATAGTTGCTCTTATTCCAATTTTTGAGATTATTTTTTGTGAATTTCAGAAAACTATAAAACTGAAATTGTTTAGAACCAATACAAGAAAAGTTATGGCAGTTTTCCATTAAGGATTTATAGTCTTCTTCCATCACCCAGCTATTTTTGAATCGAAAAGGAGGAGCTTTATTATTAAAATCACTATTCAAAAAAAGATTTACCATAAGAGGAGTATGATCACTTAAATTCTGCTCCAATGTAGAACAAACACTATTTGGAAAACTTTTAGAAAAGTCTTTATTATACAGAATTCTATCTAACTTGCAGTGAATATTTTTAGCTAAACCAGACTTCCAAGTATATTTATTACCACTGATAACAGGTTCAATTAGGCCAGATTCTAATAGGAATTGATTGACTCTGTCCAATTTATTTTGAGGGATTTTAATCCCCCCAAACTTCTCATTAGCATGAAAAACAGTATTGAAATCTCCTAATAAAATCCAAGGGAAATCATATATAGAATTTAAATATTTAAGTTTTTGCCACAATGCATTCCTTTCTAATTCAAAATTACTTCCATAAACACTAGTAACTTGCAAATAAAAACCTCCAATGTTTTCAAAACTACAATCAATAAATTGGTTATCCTTGTTTATATTTGTATTTGTCCAGATATTAGAATCCCACATAACAATGATTCTTCCTTTACAGCTACAATCATTGTTATGAATTGCTTTCCAATTTCTGGACAGTTTAAAACAAAATCTTTCAAAATTCTCATCATTCATTTTATTTTCAATTAAAGCAACAATAGATGGTTTATAAACATTAATCATAGAGAGGATATCAGATTGTTTAGCAGGGGTATTCATCCCCCTAACATTCCAAGCAAATATTAACATATATATAATAATAAAATATGGATTTTAAATAGTACCTGACACTATAGTGCTTTTAGCTCTCCTTTTTTTCTCTGTCCCTTTAGCTTTTAAACTGGTAGACATTTGATCCCATTCTGGATTAATTGAGATATATTTTTGCTTAAAGGATTTTTTCTCTTTGTTTCCCTTTATCTTACCAGATGATTTTGTTCTAGCAATATGTAATTCTGATAAGTCAAATTCCTCTATGATATCCCCCTTCTCTGATTCATCTTCCTCCATTTGTGCAGATTCTGGAATCTTGATTAAGGAAATATCAAAAGAAGCTGTGCGAGGCATGCCTGGCTCATTGCAGTCAGTCACTACAGCCTGCTCTGGAGGTGGATCACCCTTGTGAGGCAATGCTGAGCTACTTTTCATTCTCTCAGCATCTGCAACAAGCATAGAGGAAGGTCCCTTCTCGATTATAATTTCCTGATTCGGATTTGAAGGCTGTTGAATATTTTTGACTATTTTTGTAATATTCTGGTCTGTATTTAAACATGGCTCTAAAATATGGGGGGTTTCAGAGTTAACGAACTGCATTTTTTTACCCTCTTCTATACTTGTCGGAGTTAGAACATTTGAGAATTCTACACTTTCTTTTAACTGATGAACTTCCATTGCCATGATCTGATCATTTTTGTCAGTGAGCTCTCTATTATTGTTTTCTTGATCGAAAATGATATCTTCTTGATAGATTCGATCTTTGGCCTCCTGGGATCTTGACTGGATTTTTGTGCCTTCACTATTTCTCGTTTCTTGAACAACTTCAAAAATATTTTCTTGAATAACTGTTGTATCTTTATCATTCTTTTTGGGGATCCACATCTGTTTCGGGTTGCACTGATCTTTATTGTGACCAAAACACTTACAGATGCTACACTTTGGTGGAACCCATTCGTATTCAACATTTAGTGTAATGAATTCACCGTTATAAAGATTTAGACAAATTTCATTTGGGAGTTCATCAGTTGCAGAGACTTCTACAAGAAGTCGAGCATAATTCAATCTCGACTTCATGGTAGTTGCTGCATCCATCTTTATGGGTTTTTCGATTATACTCGCCATGATGCTAAATGCCTCTCTGTCCCATAGTTTGAGGTTTACACTGGGTAATCAAACCCATATCGGCATAGTTGACAGAAGATCTCTGTCCAACTTCAAAGACTTAGTCCATCTTCTCATGATGATGAGTTTGTCGTTGTAGAAGTAAGGACCATTCTGTATGATAGAATTGCAGTCTTGTGAATCATTAAACTTGATTAGAAAAACCCATTTTCTCTCGAAAAAATTTCAAAATCACCATTTGGTTTCCAAACTCTTTTAATATATTCCTTAAAAACAAGAAATAAGGTTTACTGCTAACCACATAAACCAAAATGGAGTTATTCCAGCATTCTGTGGCTCTTTTACATACAGCCTCCTTAACAATACCATATTTCTTGTTATTGATTCGAATGGGAGCAATGGTTTCAAGACTGCATTCTTCATCCCTTGGTTCCTTTGATTGCTCAGAGACAATATCAGCCCAAGTTTTCTGCCTAGTTCTTTATTCAAAGAGAACTTTGTTGGTGGTTTACTGATTTGTATCAGTTTGGTCCTGTCTTGGAAGGAGTTGGTCTTTGGATCATCTTTCTTTCTCTGTACATCATTTGATTAAGACCGAATCTGATTATTTCTTGACTGAAAACTTCTTTGCGATCTTGGCTGAACCAATTGGAAGCCCTCTTCATCTTTGATGATATTCGGCTTTCTGATATGAGATTCAGATGGCCTGTCTTGAGGAGTGGGTCGAGAGAGGGAAGGATTGAATTTGGAATTGAGAGAGAGATTGTTTTCTCCTATGGCAGAAGAAACCCTCAGGTAGCCGAACAAAATATAAACACATAAAACTATTATTATTTATCATTAATAATCAATAAATGTTAATTATTAAAACTTAATAATTATCAATTACTAGTAATAAATAATTAAATAAACTATTCATTAATTGTTTCTTATTAGCGATTTATTTTTAGTTACAAAGAAGGCTATTAGCTATAAATCATTAAATGACAACTACATGTATAAAATATAGACTGCAGAATTATTTCTCATACTATTTCTCTAAATTAATTTCTCATTTCAACAACAGAAACACTCTACAGTACACTGTTAACATTTATAGTTTACATGATATACAAGCGTTGAACACAATTAGCATCAAGTAAAGTTAATGCATGATTCGTTGTTAGAATGCTTACTTGAATGAAATTTTGCAAATAAATTTATGCAACCAAATGACTGCATTTCTTGAAGATGACAACATCAACAAGGAAAATATCAAATACCCATATTCTGAACTACCCATCTCTACCATCTCAAATACTGTGTCAGGTTCATAATTTAACACTACATTTAAGTACTATTGATGAGGTGATATTGTATTTTACCATTTATCTCGTATCATAAACTCTATATTTTGTGTGTTCAATTGCCAAACTGACAGGGAAATTGACGAAATGTGCGCTCAAATTACTCTCCAGCCAGTGAAATTTGTAAGAAATTTTTTATTTGTCATAGTAAATGACATAATATTTCATGGTTTGGTAGTAGCTTACATTTTATTGTGTGTGTGTTATGCTGAACTCTCAAGGCCAAATGAACTTAATATACTCTTAGCGGATTTAGCTTAAATATACTATAATGTTTGACGGACGCAAGAGAACCAATGATGTGTATATTAGAAACTAGGAATAACCATGATGTAAATGTACCTGATCTTTTGTTATACAGCAACGAAGATCGTAAGACAGTATATAAGCAAACACAAAACATATTTGCTAAATTTATACAAATATTACCTGATCCTTTGTTATGGAACAATGAAGTTCCTATTGAGAAAATTAACGTTTTTATATCAAATAAACAATATGTGTTTCTACTGAAAAACACAAAACACATTTGCTTTATTTTGGCTTTCTTTCGGAATGATTAAGATACCAAGTTTTTGGTGCAGATCCAATAATAAGGTCAGCGGAAAATATTGTTTACTTTATTCAATTGCAGAATTTATGCTGCAATGAATGGAAGCTTAAAGTATCACGGAGGAACAAATTATGGAAGATATGGTTCTCCATATGTAACAAGAAGTTAATATAATGAAGCCCTTCTTGATGAGTATGGTATATAATATCTCTTTGTAATTATATTTAAAAAATCAAAATAACTTTCTTTGGTATTCCTGTTTGCTTGATTTTTCTATAGGTTTTGTCAAAAATGCACAATAGGGTCACTTAAAGGAACTACACCATAAAAAAGGCATCATTTGATCCATTACTTTTTGGAAATTATACTAGTTTTTCACTTGGAGAACAACAAACGGTAAAACAACTAGCACTTAGGAAGATTATTAATTTAAATCGTCAGTGAATATATATCAATTACTATTATCTCGCCTTTTGGCAAGGCCAGGATACCGAGGAATTGATTGGATTCCAAATGTCGCTCGTCATGGATATCGATGAATTTTGTCCAAGTCCGGATCAAGCTACAATTGATAAGACATGACTAAGAAAGCAAAGGAAGCCAACGTCCCAAGTTTCAAGTCAATCCGAGTTCATATGCTTAGGTTATGATGGATACAAGTTGGAGGGAAAAACATGTTTTTGTATCCATCAATAAGCTCCATTTCGTACCCATCAGGGAGCATCGTTTCGTATCGATAGAGGTAGCCATGTTTCGAATCCATCGAGTTCGTATCGATGGATTTAGTGTCCATCGATAGTTAGTACAACTCGTATCGATTGGCCAAGTGTCTGTTTCGTATCCATCATGGAAATCTCTCTTCGTGTCCATCAGGTTACCTTACTCCGTATCCATCCAGCCCATGCCCATCATCCGCTTCGCATTGGCAAGTTCCCATGATTTCGTATCGATGGAGTTGGCAATGTTCGAACCCATTGAGTTCGCATCGATCGGGTTCGTATCCATCGACAGATGACGTGCCTCACAACAATCAGCTAATGACTACTTCGAATCCATGCCCACTGGCTTATTCGTATCCAACAAGTCAACGAACTAGGGTGACGTGTCATACATCGAAGCAAACGAGGCGAGATCTATGGAGTCGAAGCGGTCAACATGGCCTGAAGACTGGATCGAAACGAAGTGCGTGCGCCACGTCATCTCAGAAACACATGCAGTGATCGATACGGGGGGATCAAGTCGAATCCATGGAGTCGAACAGAACAGCCACTGAGGAATTCCATTTCGTATCGACGAGATCTCATAATCCATGATCCAAATTCAATGAAATTTTCACAAAAGCTCACGCACACACTGAAGAATGTCCCTGCCAAATTTCAGCTTAATTGGACATCATCTTGATCGATACGAAATGGATTCGTATCGATTGTAGATCGAGGCAAAACTTTCTGGAAACGGTCGTGTGGGTCCCCTCACGTGCCGGACCAAGTCTCCCGAAGTTTGAGCGAAATCTCAGCCTCCTACGCCTATAAATAGAGCCCCATAGCATACAGAAAAGGGGACTTTTTGATTCTCAAGCGCCTAGACTCTGCCAAATTGAAACTTGCATCCCACTTTTACTGTTGAATTCGAATTCTAAACTGTAATTCGATGTTGTTCACTGTAATCGCTTGTAATCGTTGAAAGAGAATCAATAAAATCATCAAAACTTCATAGTGGACGTAGGCAACACGCCGAACCACTCTAAATTGCTTGTCTGCGTATTTATATTTCTGTTTGTTGGAGTTTTTGTTAGATAATCTCTGTTTTACATTTATCTTCTTCACTTTTATCTCTTCGAAAACTTCAGAAGAGTGTTGTGCCCATTTTTGATACAAACACTTTGGTGCTTTCACTGAGAAAAACCAGATTTTCTCCTGCTCCTTGGATCTACCGTCGACACCGAATTGCATAAATCCAAGAGGAAGATCCAGATCTCTAATCCGGAATCCTTCCATCCTATTCAGATTTGCGTAAAGTCTAGGAAAGGACTCCATAACTCAAGATGGTTAGCACAAGAACTGCCTCTACAGCTGCTGATCAAGAAGGTCGGGATAGAAAATCCTACACAGCAGCCGCCAACCAATCAAGACAACACTGCTCACTCAGATCCGTCAGGGCCAGTCTCTAGACAAGAGTTCCAAGTGTTGCTCCAAGAACTGACTCAAAGTCGGCAACAGTTGACTGAGCAGTTGTGCGCTAACGCTAAATTGACCAACCAATTAAACCGCCGAAGGCGTAGGAGGACCAGGAGAGATGATGTTTCCCACTCGTCCACCGAAAGTTCTACTTCATCTGACTATCACGACAGATCTACACGTCCCCGATTAGACGTGAGTCACACGCAAGCTACTGGATATCAACCTGCCTTAACCATAGGACAATTGAGAGTTGGGCCATCAACCAGCTTCCAGACCGGACCCTCATCACGAGGAGGTGCTGTTCCACAATATACCACGGACAATCACCCTGCAACTGCCGCGGTAGAAACAAGGGTTGATACCCGAAACCTGTCAGATCCGAATAATCAGCAACGTGGGCGTACTCCAGAGCCATACGTCCCGGAAGATGCCGAGCCAAGGAGGCGAGACATGGGCCGTCGACAGCGTCCGGTCCAAACTCGCACTGTGGAACCCGACCACACTTTAGCTCAGCAGGCATAGAATGCGACGATGCCCGATATTTCAACCATGATACGTCAAATGATTCGCGAAAGTCAAGGGCTTACCAATGACGACTGGGGAATCTCCCGTAGTCATACTCCCTTCACAGACGAGATTTTATATGCTGACCCCCCTCGGCGATTCAGAATGCCAACTCTCCCGATGTACGAAGGAAGTAGTGACCCCAATCAACATATTTTGAAGTATGAGCGGTCAATGAGCGCTGCAAGGGCTGATGATGCAGTGAAATGCCGAAGTTTCCCCATCTCTTTGGGAGGAATCGCAACAATGTGGTTTACGAGGTTGCTACCTAGATCTATCTCTTCGTTCGATCAACTGGCTAAGAAATTTGTCAAACAGTTTCGTATGCATGTTGCTAGACCTAAAGACGTTAACACCTTGTCTAGTGTCACCCAAGCTCCTAGGGAAACACTCAGGCGTTACTTAGAGAGATTCCATGCGGCATGTGTGGAGATCAGTGATCCCAACGATAACTCGATCTTGATGGCTTTAACCAAAGGGATCGATCCTGATTCTGAGTTCGGAAACTGGCTAGCTGGGAAACCACCCGCATCGTTGGACCGTTTCAACTCCAAAGCCGCTCAATTCTTACGGCAAGAGGACGCGAAACAGTCTAGGAAGCAGGACGATGTGAGGCCCAGGAGTGAAGGGATACAAAGTAACATAGCAGTTAAGCAGTCCGGTGAAAATTCCGAAAAAGTTCAGTTGAATATACAGAACAAACAGACCCAGCCGCGAGGCAACAATGGTCAGGATAAGAAAAGAGATCAGAACCGAGGCCCACGACGTAGGGCCCCAATGTTTGATAATTACACGCCATTGAATACGTCGTTGGAAAACGTATACCTACAAACTTGCAACACTGTGCAATATAAGAAGCCTGCTCCGAAGCAGTCGTCGGAGAGGCAGATTCAAACAGGGAAGTTTTGTAGATTTCACGAGAGTTATGGCCACAATACCAATGAGTGTCGACATTTGCAGGACCTCACTGAGAAGTTGATCAGGGAGAGAAAGTTAGATCAGTTTGTGCGGGTGCCGTAGTCTGGTGGTGCGGGCCCTTCGAATCAAAATTGTGTGCAAAATCAAGAAAGACAGGAGGAACCCGCTCGTACGGGCGGAAGGCTAGTGATAAATACAATAAGTGGTGGTCCCCACCCAGCAGACCGAAGCTGGAGGGAAATGGAGTCGTATGCTAGCTCTATCAGGCATGCGGACTTCGAATGTTGTAGTAATTATGAAGATGGGGCTCCGGCCAAACAACAGAAAACGATGTCTGATGATATCATATTTAGAAGCCAAGACGCTGATAAGGTCGAAGCCCCCACCATCGACCCACTGGTTATATCTGCCCAGGTAGGTCCTGCTTAGATGAAGAGGATCCTGTTTGACAGTGGGAGCTCCGTAAATATCTTACTTAAATGGGCTTATGATTTGATGAAAATGGAAGCAAAGGACTTAAAACCTTGCCAATCTCGAGTCCACGGCTTCAATGGAAGTGCTACAATACCCACTGGAGTGACAGAATTACCAGTGGAGTTGGGGGTTGGAGAACGCCGGAGAGTCCGGATGTTGCAGTTTGTTGTTTTGGACATTGATTCACCTTATAATGCATTTTTGGGCCGACCGGCCCTTGTTGAATTCAGGGCAGCCATTGCCCCATGGTGCTTGACTCTGAAGTTCCCTACTGATCACGGGGTCGGAGTCATTCAAGGAGATTAGGCAGCGGGGAGGGCTTGCTATGTTGCTGAACTACGAGGAGTACAGCAAAAAGAGAAAGGAAAGGGCATAGAGGAATCTCTCTGCATCCGTTTCGCTGATAATTGACAACTAATGCCTGGGCCCCGGCCCAGGCACCACAACCAATTCCAGAAAGACCTTGACCCTAGAGACAACGAAGATAAAGATGAATCTAAAGAGAATCAAACTTCCCCGGCCGAACTGACTGTGGACGTCCCAATCAGTGAGGATGATGATTCGAGGATGCTAAAAGTTGAGTCTCAACTAGGCAAACAAACACAACAAGAATTGGTTGAATTTCTCTGGGCGAATCTCGACGTTTTCGCCTGGACACACTCTGATATGTGCAGGATCTCGCCGGACATCGTGAGTCATTCCCTAAATATCGATCCGCGGTATGTCCCGGTCAAGCAGAAAAGGCGTGGTATGGATCCAGAGAGATCTGCCGCCCTTAAAGAAGAGGTTGATAAATTACGATCAAATGGTTTCATTCGAGATGCTTTGTATCTAGAATGGGTGTCGAATCCCGTGTTGGTTCGAAAACCGAATGGGAAATGGAGAACTTGCATTGACTACTCTGACTTGAATAAGGCTTGTCCAAAGGATAGTTTTCCACTTCCTTGAATTGACCAGCTCGTGGATTCGACAGCTGGACATGAATTATTATCTTTCATGGACGCTTATTCTGGCTACAATAAAATACCTATGCATTTGCCCGATCAAGAACAAACCAGTTTCGTGACCGATCTGGGACTCTACTGCTACAAAGTCATGCCATTTGGTCTAAAAAATGCCGGAGCAACATACCAACGCTTGGTCAACCGGATGTTCGCCAATCAAATTGGGAAGACCATAGAGGTTTATGTAGATGACATGCTAGTGAAATCTCGTTTCTCCACAGATCACGTTAGAGATTTAGATTCGATGTTCTGCATCCTTCGGGAATATGGAATGAAGCTCAATCCATTAAAATGTCACTTTGGTGTCGCCTCTGGAAAGTTCCTCAGGTTCATCATCAACGCTCGAGGGATAGAAGCAAATCCCGAAAAGATCTGGGCGATAAGAAACCTGCAAACCCCAAGAACCATAAAACAAGTCTAGAGTCTCAACGGGAAAGTAGCAGCACTGAGCAGGTTCATTTCAAAATTCATCGATAAATGCATTCCTTTCTTCGATCTAATCCGGAAAGGGAAGCGAAACTTTGAATGGACCATGGAGTGTGAAGACGCATTCCGATCGCTGATTCAACATCTTTCCACACCATCGATCTTGTCAAAGCCGATTGACCATGAGCAATTGTACCTTTATCTGGCAGTATCAGAGCATGCAATCAGCGCTGCTTTAGTTCGGGAAGAGGACCGAGTGCAAAAACCAGTCTACTATGTTAGTAAACGGCTAACAGGAGCTGAAAGAAATTACCCAAGACTAGAGAAACTGGCTTATTGCCTAGTCATTGCCTCAAGGAAGCTTCGACCTTATTTCCAAGCTCATTCCCTTACTGTGTACACCGATCAGCCGTTACTTCAGGTCCTCACGCGGCCTGAGACGTTTGGTGGGTTTCTCAAGTGGAACATTGAACTGAGCCAATTTGATATCACTTATGCTCCGCGAAGAGCCGTTCAAGGACAAGTCCTAGCAGATTTTATAGCCGAATTTACTGTTTCAGAGGATTTGCCTGAAACCACTATACCTCCTAAATGCATTTGGAAGCTGCACATCGATGGTGCATCAAACGATCAGTGTTCCGGTGCCGGAATAGTACTTGAAACTCCTGAAGGCCGGTCCATATGTTACGCTCTGAGGTTCGAATTTCGCGCAACCAACAATGAGGCCGAATACGAAGCTTTACTTGCCGGGTTAAAACTTGCTTGCGATCTGAAGATTGTTGCTGTGGAAATCTACTGCGATTCCCAGTTGGTTGTATATCAAGTTCTGGGCGAATATCAGGCCAAGGATCGACGACTAGCTGCCTACCTAGCCCGAGTTCAAGAAGCCTTAAGCCAATTCGATTACTATGCCATTTACCATATACCCCGAGAGCATAATCAGAAGGCTGACTCACTAGCAAAACTGGAAAGTACGGGTGAAGCACAGCAAATGGGACTTGTCCCTGTCGAGACTTTGTCTTCCCCAAGCATTGATCAAATAGAAACGAGTTTTGTGTTTGAAACTGCTCCCGATAGAGAATCGTGGATGACTCCGTACCGAAACTACATCGAGAATGGGACATTGCCTGAGCGTAGAAATGAAAAAAGACAAATTCTGCGAAAAGCTTCAAGGTTCATCATTCAGAACGGAGTCATGTATAGAAGAGGTTATTCTGTTCCTCTCCTCCGATGTATCGCACACGATGAAATCAAATGAGTGTTACATGACGTACACGAAGGAGAGTGTGGTGATCACAGCGGTGGACAAGCTCTCGCTAAGAAGATACTCCGATATGGATACTACTGGCCGACAGTGAACCAAGATGCAGCAAACTATGCCAGAAAGTGCGATAGGTGCCAGAAACACGCCTGAATTCCAAGAGCCCCGCCTATCGATATAACTCAAATGGTCAGTCCTTGGCCATTCGCAATGTGGGGCATCGATATCATCGGTACGCTACCTTTGGCCAAAGGAGGGGCAAGATATGCCATCGTTGTAGTTGATTACTTCACCAAGTGGGCTGAAACTGAACCCCTCGCAACCATTACGACAAAGAAAGTAATCAATTTCGTAGTTCGCAACATTATCTGTCGATTTGGACTCCCGAATACCATCATCACTGATAACGGAGCCCAATTCAGTAGTACAGAATTCAAGAATTTCTATCAACGGTTCCATATTCATAAGAAATTCTCGGCGGTCGCGCATCCTCAGGCAAACGGTCAGGTCGAGGCCGTCAATAAAGTCTTAAAATCCATTCTAAAGAAACGACCAGAAAAGGCTGGGGGCAAATGGGTCGATGAACTTCCTATGGCTTTATGGGCCTATCGAACGACCCACAAGATGGCGACCGGGCACACCCCGTTTTCCCTATCTTATGGCTCAGAAGCCGTTATCCCAGTCAAGATGGAAGTGTCTTCTCATCGCGTGACTTATTATGATCCGAAAACAAACGCTATATTACTTGCCGAATCATTGGATCTACTGGATGAGAAGCGGGAAGAGGCTGATTTGAGAGCAGCCGCACATCGGAGTCGAGTCGCCCGATTGTATAATACCAAAGTTTGACCTCGAACTTTTGAACTCGGCGATCTCATACTGAAGAGATTCTATCTGGTCCCTTCAAACATGAAACCAAATTGGGAAGGACCATACGCGATTACATAGAGACTTGGAGATGGCACATTCAAGTTATCGACCGTTGACGGTCTCACTTTGCCAAGGGCCTGGAATAGCGAGAGTCTCCGTCGATATTACACCTGACAGGCTTTATTTGTTTCATTCTATTTTTCCATTTATAGTTTGTTTCCGCATTTTTAAGTTTGAATTCTATAATAAGGCAACTAACTTTGCCGCATTTTCTTACTTCAGCAGTAAAATGCCATCTCTTCGAGCCAGAGCTGTGATTCATTGAATACAATGCACGACGTCACGATGCACGGAGATCTAAATTCCATCATGCAATAGGATTTATCCAAATAGAGAGTGGCTGTGATACGACCGACCACTCGCTAAGCGAAACCTAAGCTCGGGGGCAAGTCATTACACCAATGATAAATAGGATTGATACACGACAATCCTATAACTAATTCCAAACTCCCAGAGTGTGAGCTGGAATATAAACATCGAACAAATACGGTCCCGAGGAGGACGGATCCGTCCGCCTAACGACCTCGACCGTATTGCGATCAAATACAGTTCCGAAGAGGGTGAACCTATCCACCTAACGACTTCGGCTGTACCTTAAACAAGCTCGAGGAGGATGGACCCGTCTATCTAACGACCTCGCTTGTCGACTCAGGGTGGATGCGAATCAACCATCCACGATCCTGATTAATCCACCGTTCCCAGAGTGCGAACATAATCCAAGTGCCCAAACAAACGTGACTGACCGTTTGTCGGCCAACTCCATGCTCCCAGAGTGCGAGGTGGAATATAAACTTTAAAATACAGAGTCGAATAAAAGTGAATCCGTTCATCTAACGACTTCGACCATAACTTAACCAAGTTCGAGAGGGATGGACCCGTCCGTCTAACGATCTCACTTGTTGACTCAGGATGGATATGAGCTAATCAATTCATGACCCTGATACGCCTTTCTAACTCCCGGAGCGCGAGTTGGAATCCGAACGTTAACTCCGATTTCTCGGAATATGGGATGGAGTAGTAACGTCAACCCTAAGTTCCTAAAGTGTGAACGACCGCTCACAAGATGACTTATGTCCCCGGAGTGTGGATTGATGCTTGAAAGCTTTCGATAAGCTATGACTGATTGCGAGAACGCAAGTGAAAACCACCAGAGTGTGGATGTAACAATTTATAAAGAAGCAAGTGTGGATCGACTACTCGATACTCATTCATTATGATCACAAGCTGGTCTTTACAACTCAACCCCAGAACTGGGGGCAGGTTCAAGTGTTAATCACTACCCGAAATGGTATGACATTCAAGTCCGACTCAATCTTCGGTTACCACTTAAGTTCGTAATTTCCAAGACTTGTCGGATGAAAGAAGCTATGCTTAAGAGTTAGAATAATGCAAGTACACAGAACTGAGGTTCAAACACTGTAACACTTAAGCGTAGAAAGAATGAAAGTTGAAACAAGAAGACAAAAATTTTATTTCAACTAATCAAAAGCAATGGTTCGTATACGAGCCTTTCCAAAAAATTCCTACTAGCGGGGGACGAACCCGCATCTATACACAACCTATGAAATAAAAAAGATGAAAAA
This sequence comes from Allium fistulosum, assembly GCA_030737815.1. Classification (NCBI taxonomy): domain Eukaryota; kingdom Viridiplantae; phylum Streptophyta; class Magnoliopsida; order Asparagales; family Amaryllidaceae; genus Allium; species Allium fistulosum. The sequence continues at coordinate 460,709,560 of CM060902.1, forward strand.
ATTCCTAAATGCAAAAGGAAATACATGCCTAAAAACAGTCTATCTACTCTTTCTTTTTTCTTAGCTTCTTCTTCGACGAAGAGCCACTGGAGCCGCCAGTGATCTTCCGCTTTGAGCCTTTTTCTTTGGGAAGACTGTCTCCAGAGGGGGGCATGATGTCGACGTCCTCCTCCGAACTGGAGTCTAAGGCAATGCTTCCCGCAAGAGGAGTCGAAGGAACGGGATATACAGCCGAAGGCGGGACTGGCGCACTAGTATCGACAAGTGTGCCCCTAGGGGATATCATCATAAGTGGTGTAGGGTCATGCACCGCTGCTCCGCTCCCTGAGCTGCCACCATGTGCTGCTTCCTCCATCTCGGCGTTAATTTCAGCCAGCATACTTGCTTCTCGGAGGGCTCGGGCTTCATTGTGCGCCGTGATAGTTTGTGCCGAAGTATCTGAAGTGGATGAAAATCCACCCAAACCAAATGGTATATCCGCAAAGGGGTCACTCTGTCGACCAAGGAGCTCGTTTATCATCTGTTCATCAAAAGAGATTGAGCTCCCCTGCGTTACTTCGACAGGCGCAACCGTCACAACAGAGGTCGCTTCAGAAATGATCGCTTCTTGCGCTTGGCATGATTCCTGGATTGCAGGAAGCATAGTCGGGGCGACTTCAGTCACTGATCAGAGAAAAGAAGCATTTGTTAGTATACATTTCTATACAAGTTCTTCAATCCAGATATACAAGAGGTTAGTTCGGAATACCTTCCTCAGTTTGGCTGGAGGTCGTCTGAACGACTTCAGAAGGATGCTCCTTAATAGGAGATAGATGTGGCTGGTCCAGGTCATAGGTCGGTATAGGCCGAGATTCGATCATCGGAGTCGGCTCGGACTGAGACGGCATGACAATCTCAGAACTTGTAGTGAGATACCCAACACCAGAGCCTTCTCCAACTTCTTGAAGTTGAGTACCGAGCCGAACCTTCTCATGAGAAATCATGGAGTCATGAAGAACCTTCTTTTCATCATAATTGAGTATACGGTTCTCCAACTCAAATTCATCAAAGGCTTCATCGGGACGCCCCGATTTCTCCTCCTCAACCAGCAGGTTTCGGGCATTGTAGAGCTTTGTCGGGTAATCATCGAGCCAAGTCAGGTCTCTATGCCTTAATACCTGGGCGTTATAAGTGACTAGCAGCTCCTCTACCTCAGCCTCAATCCTGCCTTCCGCCAGTCGAACTTTCTCATCAACCTCAGCTTCGATCTCGCAGACTTTTTCAATAGCCGCGTCCCTCTCTTTCTAAAGCACCACCGCCTAATCGCAGGCCTCTTGCACAGAGACATTTGCCGCATCTTTTTCCTTCATAAGATCGGAAAGTTTGGATTTAAGCTCATTAAGCTCTTTGAGGGCTGCGTCTCTCTCGGCAGTGATGGTGGTGTTCCTATGACCCATCTCTTCGATGGCAGAGTAGTGCTCTTGTTTCATTCTCTTCATGGCCGAGTTTTCATCGTCGACCTTTTTCAGGGCTTCCATTTCAGATTTGCGGGAAGACTCGACCTCGGTGTTGAGCACTTGCATAATTCGGTCTATTTGACCCAACTCCTTCTGCAGTTTTTCGATAGCAACGGCCCGATCAAACGCCACTTTAGATGCTTTCCTCGTGGCCCTCGCCCACTCCTTGTACTGAAAAAAATGTCCACAACATAATCATGGATAGTATTTTCAGCTGTTGGCGGAATTCTCTTCAGGTGGGGAGGAAAGACGTAACCATCAAAACAGATGTCGGTAAATTCCTTCCTCATCTGCGCCAGTTTGAGTGCTCCTTCCCCGGTCGGATCGGTCACGACCGGTGTAGTAGCTGAGGAGGTGGCTATTTCAGTTCCACGGGGAGGATCGGATCTAGGAATGTGAGAGGGTGGCTTGAGCCGTGACGTCTCAGGAAGACGTGTAACCAGAACTGTGGGCGGTAGAGAGGTCCTAGGAGGAGGAGAGCGGGATCAAGATCGGCGTACATATCCCCTATCTCTGTCAGACCTTTCCTGACCGGAATGCCCCGATTCGTAATCTCTATCTCCCTCTTTCCTTCATGGTTCATAATATCGGTGCTTGTTGTGCAAATTGCCAAGCACAGAGCCGCGACCAGACATCGTACCTGAAAAGTAAAACAAGGAGGATTAGTAACCGTTTATGATATGCGATTTGCGGTTAAAATTGTGTACTGCCGTGAAGAGTGTATGGATGTGTAACCCCCCAGACCAACCAGAAGTGTCGACCACACTGGTAGTAAGAGGCTCGCTAACATCAAGAGTATGTTGCAGTTCATCCAACCTGACATCATGCTGTGTGAACGTAAGGTCCGGGATTGGAAGGTCGGCGAGCCCTTCGAAGGAGCTTTCCGTCTACAGGGGGGATGATTCTGAGATTCTAACTCCAAAAAGGGGGCGGTTTGTGACCACAGACTTCTGTCTCCCAGATTTAGACTGTTTAGAAGCCACTGCCTTGCTTTTTCTCTTTTCCTCAGAGTCCGAGGTCCCGTCAGTAGGCCCGACCAATGGTTCCTCATCGGTATGAGTTCTTTCGGAGTCAGCTTCCTCGATTTAACGACTTTGGGTTTCTTCCGCTTGACTTTTTCTCTGGAGACAGTCTTTAGTGCACCGTCAAGCCTTATGCTTTGCCTCCGCCCAATCAACCCAGGAATTCTGAGATTCCGGTCCGTCAGCAGCAGTTCGATATTCCTTTCTTCACTTGGAATTTCTTGGAGAACCCGGACTATCTCTTTATAGTAATCACCATCAGGACGCTGGATTATTGCTGAAAGAAAAGAAAAAGAAAATATGAGTTCAATTTCATTCATGAATTGCCTTGTCAACAACTTAGGAAAATGACGGCACTCGCGTCTAAATAGCCATCTTTTGGCAAATCTTGGAGGACATCGGACGTAAAACCATTCCGACTTGAAGTAGCTCAATCTCGTCCAAGACCCTGTGACCACTTGGCAATTTCTTACAGACTCCAGGAATGTAAAAGATGGACTATCAGTCCGACTTTTGAAGTTGAACAAATATCTTATATCGGTCATGCGAGGAGGTCGATGTAGGTACTCCATAAATGCAATGAACAGGCTGTTGAGCGAAGCATATCCATTCGGGTGAAGCTGAGATGGGGCGATCCCCAGATAAGCCAGCACTTCTCTTATATAATCATTAAACGGAGGAAGTGTCTTGGCTGCTCACGCATGACGATTAAAGGCAGTATATCCCTCCGGGGGATTATGCGGTCTGTCATCTGGTCCCGGCAATATTACCTCGTCCAGCGACAGACCATGCCTTAAGCATATTCTCCCTAGCATATCTTCGGAAATATTGGACGGGACGGAGTCAGGTGGACTATTAATGAAGGACGCGTCAGGCAACTCGTCCAGGGCTGGACCAATGACTTCGGCCTCGATGTCCGGTATTTCAAGTCTGGGAGGGGTTAGATTCTGAGTTTCTTGCTGTTGCGAACTTGATGGTTCCATAACTAGCTAACTCACGAGAAGTCATCGTTAGACGATAAAAAGCCCGTGCATTCCCCAGTGTAAAGTGTATGAATATGTTGTGCAGTGCAAGTGTTATGCGTAACTTGAGCAAATTTCTACGAAATAAACCTAAATGTGTAAACGACAAAACTTTGAGAGTCAGACCGGAAATGACCGTCATCGCTGACCGTCACAACCGCGCCATCCAGATACTAACGATTGATTCAGATTAAAGTTCGTTATATTTTTTTGGGTTACAGTTCCATCTACGAGCTTCAAAAGGCAGTCAGATGTGCAGTACTACGATCAAGTTCGATTATGCAAGGTAGAGGCTCATAGGAGTCAAGTGTGTAGTTTAATTATCAAGTCCAGAGATGCAAGAATGAAGTTCATCGGAATCATGTTTTCAAGTGCTCAAGATTTCGTATCCATCAAAGGGAGAGTTCGAATCAATCCCGGGAGGCTCGTTCGAGTCCATCAGGTTACAAGTTCGAACTGATACCAAGCATCGTGCTTCGAATCGATCATTGGTGTCTGGTTCGTATCGATCAACATGATGCGACTTTGTATCGATCATTGGTGGTCTGGTTCGTATCGATCGGAAAGGTCTTAGCTTAACATCGATAACACTCGAGTCGATACTTCTCGTATCGATCGTAATGGAAAAATTCGTGTCGATCTAAAGCTAAGGATTTCAGAGTAATCATTAACTTATTATCAGTCACTTCGAGTCGATACGATCCATCTCCATAACCATCGATGCGAAACCACATCGTCTCCACTGACATATCCCGTTTGTCGATGCGAGATCCAGGGAGAAATGTCACTGCCTTCATCGATTCGAGCACGAGACCCCAGATCGATCTAGCTTTTTTGTTTTTCCCACTCATTCTTCCTCAACCAACCGGAGCACCGCTATGGTCGATTACAACCAAGCTTTGGCCCAGATCTAGTTTTGACAACTACTAGAATCAATGTTCAATGAAGATGGAGTGGATCTGAGATAAATTCGTTGTCTTGATTTATGGTTAATTACCTAAATTGAAGATGAAATTCGAAGGATTGGAAGGACAAATCTGATGGATTCGAAGATAGGTTGCAGTTCTTCTTTCTTGAAGGATACGGGTCGATGCGAAAACGCAGAGAGTATAAAGCAACAGTAAAAAATGGAAAGTAAAAAAGTGAAAAATGGCGAGGTCCCAGGTATTTATATGGAGCCTAGGGTAGAACCGAGTCTATTCGTCTCCCAGTCCACATGACCGGCCACAACCAGTTGACCCACGGATCGAGTCGAAGGCTTTGTTCGAATCCACTTGACCCGAAGTTTCCATCGATAGGAAATGGACAATGAACTATCGGTACGAAGCCCACAGAGAAGACACCTGTAGGCGATAGACTCCATCGATTCGAAGTGTCAATTTGCAACCATCAACTCACAACGGTACGGGTCGATCGATGCGAACATTAATTTCGTGTCCATCAAAGGCCTATCGATACGAATGAGCATTTCGTATCCATCAACTTGACCCACATCGCTATGAAAAACTACCTTTCAACCTTCTATGTCGATTCAGAAGAGGATCGATACGAAGGAACTACTCGAAAACAACCATCAAGCGTTGTTTCAACTCGAATTTCAAATCGGTTCAGGAGAGAATCAATACGAAATTCGATAACGAGCTAAACTGGCAACGACTCGCGAACTTGCAACGTTAACGAGAGTCAGCTAATCATTATCACACAGCAGTCAGTTACGAGCAATACAGAGTACAACTTTCAACAAAAGATATGATAATTGTTCAGAGAGAACCTGCAGCTTTTCAAAGCACGTCATGTTTCCACAAGACGTGCTTTGGGAGGCAAATGTTATCCCGCCTTTTGGCAAGGCCAGGATACCGAGGAATTGATTGGATTCCAAATGTCGCTCGTTATGGATATCGATGAATTTTTTCCGAGTCCGGATCAAGCTACAATTGATAAAACATGACTAAGAAAGCAAAGGAAGCCAACGTCCCAAGTTTCAAGTCAATCCGAGTTCATATGCTCAAGTTATGATGGATACAAGTTGGAGGGAAAAACATGTTTTCGTATCCATCAATAAGCTCCATTTCGTACCCATCAGGGAGCATCGTTTCGTATCGATAGAGGTAGCCGTGTTTCGAATCCATCGAGTTCGTATCAATGAATTTCGTGTCCATCGATAGTTAGTACAACTCGTATCGATTGGCTAAGTGTCTGTTTCGTATCCATCATGGAAATCTCTCTTCGTGTTCATCAGGTTACCTTACTCCGTATCCATCCAGCCCGTGCCCATCATCCGCTTCGCATCGGCAAGTTCACATGATTTCGTATCGATGGAGTTGGCAATGTTCGAACCCATCGAGTTCGCATCGATCGGGTTCGTATCCATCGACAGATGACGTGCCTCACAACAATCAGCTAATGACTACTTCGAATCCATGCCCACTGTCTTATTCGTATCCAACAAGTCAACGAACTAGGGTGACGTGTCATCCATCGAAGCAAACGAGGCGAGATCTATGGAGTCGAAGCGGTCAACACGGCTTGAAGACTGGATCGAAACGAAGTGCGCGCGCCACGTCATCTCAGAAACACGTGCAGTGATCGATACGGGGGGATCGGGTCGAATTCATGGAGTCGAACAGAATAGCCACTGAGGAATTCCATTTCGTATCGACGAGATCTCATAATCCATGATCCAAATTCAATGAAATTTTCACTAAAGCTCACACACACACTGAAGAATGTCCCTGCCAAATTTCAGCTTAATTGGACATCATCTTGATCGATACGAAATGGATTCGTATCGATCGCAGATCGAGGCGAAACTTTCTGGAAACGGTCGTGTGGGTCCTCTCACGTGCCAGACCAAGTCTCCCGAAGTTTGAGCGAAATCTCAGCCTCCTACGCCTATAAATAGAGCCCAGAGCATACAGAAAATGGGACTTTTTGATTCTCAAGCGTCCAAACTCTGCCGGATTGAAACTTGCATCCCACTTTTACTGTTGAATTCGAATTCTAAACTGTAATTCGCTGTTGTTCGCTGTAATCGCTTGTAATCGTTGAAAGAGAATCAATAAAATCATTAAAACTTCATAGTGGACGTAGGCAACACGCCGAACCACTCTAAATTGCTTGTCTGCGTATTTATATTTCTGTTTGTTGGAGTTTTTGTTAGATAATCTCTGTTTTACATTTATCTTCTTCACTTTTATCTCTTCGAAAACTTCCGAAGAGTGTTGTACCCATTTTTGGTACAAACAATTACCATCCATATACTTGCACAAAATTGTATTCAAGGTGTATGTTTTTCAAGAAAAAGATAGTTGCGTAGCATTTCTTGTTAATAAGGATACACAACATGATGCAATTGTAGAGTGTCGAAAAAGCAACATAATTCCAAGCAGTTTGATAGCATTCTTTTGAACTGTAAACAAGTGGCCTTCAATATTGTAAAGGTAAATTAGTACAAATCAGTACACTGCATCATTACTGATTCATACACTCAAAACTTGGCTTAATTTGTTAATTCATCTTGCTCAGGTTACAGTTCAATATGGCAGCAGAGTAACAACACCAGTACAGTATAGTAATAAGCAAGACACATGGGGGGCATTTTGTGAATCCTTCCCGGACTTTGATCAAGCTCCGGTGAAAGCTAAAATCTGCTTGAACAACTATCAACAACCAAAGATGATACAGATTATCTCTGCACGACTCGCACAGTCAGAATTTGAGCCTAGAGTTGCTAAAGAAGATATGAGTGCGGGTTTCGGGTTTCACATGACGCCGTAATATGGTTGGACTTTGGGTAGGTGATGCTTCCATTGGTTGAACGTGGTCATGTCTAGTATGTATAATGGGTCGTCTATGTTCGGGTTAGATGCAATGATGGAAAGGATTTCTTTCTTTGTTGCATTTTAGATATTTGTGGATTGGTACTAATTTGTGGATCTAGTTTATATAAGGTCATTCATTGATTAGTACTAATCTTTAGGACATAAGTACGATCCAATTATGTTTTTTATCATGTGCTTTGGTATCAAACTTGTCTGTAGAAAATATATTAAGCCAATGACCTTATATTTGGTTTACTATCTTGATTTAAGGATACACTATATATCAACTTTATCCACAATTGTCTGGGCTAATTTTGGATACGAGAAGTAATGAATTATTTCTATAAAACTCTTGAGAGATAAAAATCCTGACCGGTCATAAAGCATATTGTTTTAATGAAAAGTGTAACAAAAAGAAACGTGAAATCTGGTGCACAATTTAAAATGATTTTGATAATTAAATTAATTTCTGTCATTTAGGACAACACAAAACTTTAGAGTTAGTGATTTGAACCATCAGTCAACCTAGTTTGACTTCAACAATCCATATTGAAAAACACTTCAAGTGAGCCTAAAGGTGAAGTGCAGTGGTCAAACCAAGGAATAATGAAATCCATCAATTTGGATACCATGAAACCAGAACTCTGTACATGTGTTCATCTATTATTTAAAGATGCAACCAATTTGGAAGCTCTTATTCAAAGTAGTTTGATAATAGGGGAATGCTATGACGTAGTAGTAAATCTTTTCAGAAAATTGATGTTTCACTTTATTTTTAAGTTGATTGTGTGTTGCCAGATGGCAAAGTTGAAGGACTTAAAACTTACGATGTCAATTTGTGAATTGGCAACCGGATGAATGCTTATTCTCCTATAAGGTTATTTTTGTCCTAAAGGTGAGTCTTATATTTGCATTTTTAGATAAAATATGCCTTTTGCTGTTTGTCTAGCAACTTGCCTAGTACCAATATGGACCTTAGTAGTGCCTAAACCATTAATATCTGTCTGCCAGTACTTTTTACAACGTTTATATTACGTTACTCTGTCAATTAGTATAAGTATATTTCCAAAGGAGTGATAGTTCCAAGTTTGTTCCTCATATATACTTGGTAGTTGCAGTGTTGATTAATAATGTTACATTGTGTTGTAACATGTCTGGTTCTTGTCATTCCTAAAGTAAATATATTTTTGTCAGTGTGATTAACGATATGTTCCTATTGTCTAATAATCATCATCCTCCCCTCTAGTAGCCATTCTCCCAAGTAACTCTAATAATAACTAGTTTCTTTCCAGTGTACTGCCTGTATTTCCAGGCACATGTGTTGATTTCACATTAGGATTTGGTTTCAATGTTTACAGTGCCAGATTTTTAGGCTGAATCTTCCGTTATTAGGTCTGAAAAGTGGGGCAAAATTCGAGATTCCTACCATCCTTCAAGTGCTGTCCTCAATGCAGTATTTTGATTATAACGCATTAGCTAACAAGGTTGCAGTGCCCAAAATCGTTCAAGGCGGTAAGGATAAGATATTAAGTCTAATGTAAAATTCTCCACTAAACATTGTATATACGTCAGTAATTTATAGTAGGCTTAGTATTTCACTTAGGGATTGGCGATTGTTACAAATTTACTTTTTGTATGTTGCCTTTCTGTATAACTAAGAGATTTTCAGTACTTAAATTTAACAATCTATGTTTGTTAACTTTGGTTTTTTAACTTGACCACCTACATTTAGCATCTTGGTATATGAAAATGGATCTTTTAAGTCATAGCGCACTAACTGATTTTTTCTAATAATAAATATTAAACAGTTGAATGAAATTAACATACATAGTTTATTTCAAACAACAACTAGCTTCATATTTGAGTTTGATTTTGTCATGGTTAATATTTTATAAGTGAAATCAATTTGTTAGAAATCATATTAATTTTCAACCATCCACCTGAAGTACTTGGTTCAGATTGGTTGATGTATATATTTTGATTGGATACTGCTTGGTTTAAGATGTACTGCTGTATTGAAGTTAGAATATTAATGAATTATCTTCACTTTCAGCATGTCTTATGCAATTCTAGTATTCTTGTTGGGTCGCATAACTAGGTTTTAAGCATTCTTTGTTGCACAACTAAGTCCTCCCCTCTACTAATGAGTTTAAATGCATGGAAGAGTCATAATCTTTTGTTGTTGTCCGAGCGTTGAGGTCTGCTGCTAAACTACATACTTAATGCTTTGGTCCTTGTTTTGCTACCTAACTTAACGTTGATTCTTTGACTTCCATTTGCTTCAGCATGCACTTTCCTTTAGATTGCATTTTTATTTCATCTACTTCTTACATCTGTATGCTAATACATGTTGCTAAATTACTTTTTCATATGCCTCATGATTGCCTGCATAAATGTTCTCTCAACCAACAGATCAAACCTATGTTGATTATTTATCTAACCTATTCGATAGCTTATCTAGCCTATGTTGATATATACCGAAGAGTCTCTAACTTGTACTTGTGTAAATAGCAGGTTTTGAAATTTAGAATGTGCATAAGTTGATAGGAGGAAGCTAAGGGAGCATGATTTTCATGTATTTTTTTGGAGTTATGTCTAAATTTTGATTATTTACTCAACTATGTAAGAATGATATCAACTATGTAAGACCATTTTTATATTTTATATATGATTTTTGTTTTGCTATATATGTTTTTTGTATTTTTTGCTATCAGATATGTTTTATGTATGATTTGTAGTTTAAAAATATATTGCTATTTGAAATGCCTATTTGTAATGTGCATAATTCAGCTAAGAGAAATGATGGTGTTTTTACCACACTAAAAAATAGCTTAGCGAAAATCAAGCGCTATATTAAAAGCATTAAAAATGGAAAACTACCGCTATAGAAACAGAAGATGAAGTGCAATTAAAACTTATTAAATAAACACTATTAAAAAACATATTCTAGCGCTTATACTGAGCTGAAAACCGCTTGGAAAATATTTCAAATCAAAGGCAATACCATTTTATAATAGTTCCTAAACGCTATAAATAAATGGTTAAACGATTTGAATGAATAAAATGCATGCCAAAAATGCTTGAAAATATTTTCATAGCGGAAACAAACTGCTATAAAATGTTTTATATAATAGTGGTTTTTGTAGTGCTACGAGATGCGTCTGGGCTATTATAACATGTCGTTATGTAATCTTTACTAATGCTATGAAAAGCTAACATAGCGCTTTTTGTGCGCTATCAAAAGGTAAATCTGATGTAATGTCCAAACCGCCGGGCCGACCGTGAAAATTGACCCTCAACCTTTTGAGAACCGACATTGTCCGAAGATAGACGACACCGGAAAGGTCCAAACCGCCGGGTCGATGGAGAATATCAACCCTCAACCTTCTGAGAACCGGTGTTGCCCGAAGATAGGCGACGTCGGGAAAGTCCAAACAGTCGGGTCGATGGGGAAAATCGACCCTCAATCTTTTGAGAACCAGCATTGCCCGAAGATAGGTGACGTCGGGAAGGTTCAAACCGCCAGGTCGACGATGAAAATCGATCCTAGACCTTTTGAGAATTGGCGTTGTCAGAAGGTAGGCCATATCGAGAAGGAACCAACTTATCTCAGGAATCTGGCATTGAGCGAAAATAGGCGATGTCAAGAAGGCACCAACTTCCAACCTTCATGAACCCGGTGTTGCCGAAGGTAGGCGACGTCGAGAAGGTACAAACCAATTTTTTTAGATATTTGGTGTCATCTAGAGATAGGCAGCATTAGGACAACATAATCGTAAAGTCTGCTATTATATGCCATCGCCCGGAGATAGGCGATGCCAAGAATCAACCCTTGGATTCGAACCCTTCATGTGCTAGTTTTGGGAGATAGGAGCTGGTGCACGATCGAATTTCTAACCTCGAACTTCAAGAACTCAATTGTTGCCCAGAGATAGGCAGCGTCAAGAAAGGAATGCTCGGAATTGAGCAATCAAACCGTCGATTCGTAGAGACAGAGACTGGTGTGCAGACTGGATTCTAAGACCGTAGAGGAAGTGGAATCATAAACGACTCTAACAAAGTACTATTTGCTCAAAGGAATTCTTCCTAGAGATAGGAATGAGCAAAAGAAATTTCTTTGGAAAGTTCTACGGTTCATGGTGAAAGATGTGGTACTGTACACAAGATGATTCTCCTCCCCCGCTACTTAGGTGTGTAACCAAAGATGAGATTTGGAAGATCCTCATGGAGGTCCATAAGGGTAGCTGTGGAGATCACGCCAGAGTGCAGACCTTAGTGAAGAAAGCGTTTCGCCATGGATATCTCTAGACGACGATAAATTGGAGTGTTGTCGACTAAACCAAACAATGCCACCGGTGCCAGAAATTTGTGAAGATCTCGAGAGCCTCATCAATGGAACTTATGCAAATGGTCAGACCATGGCTATTTACAACTTGAGGAATCGACATTATCGATGTGCTACCAGTGGCTAAGGGAGGAGCTAAGCATGTTATCATTGCAGTTGACTATTTTGTGAAACGGGCTAAAGCGGAACCACTTACGATGATAATAATGAAGAAAGAAAACAAAAAAGTGGAAGCAACGATCCCGATAAAATTAGAGATCCCTTTACATTGTAAAGGGAATTTCAACCCTTATCTTCAGGAACTCGTCATTGCTTGGAGATAGGCAACGTCGAGAAGGTATAATCAAAAACCCTCAAGAATCTAGCATTCCCTAAAGATTGGCAACATTAGGAAGGAAAGCTCTAACTTTCAGGAACCCCAAGATTGGCAACATTAGGAAAGAGCCCTCGGAATTGAGCCATTGATATGCTAGTTTTTGGAGATAAAAAATGGTACAAGCTCACTACACCAGAAATGTCATTTCGCAACGGCTTAGAGCCGTTGCAAAATTGGCAGTGGTAAAAATTTAGCAACGGCTCTTAGCCGTTGCGAAATTAAATTTAGTAACGGCTCAAAGCCGTTGCAAAACTTAATTTTACAACGGCTAAGAGCCGTTGCTAAATTTAATTTCGCAACGGCTAAAAGCCGTTGCAAAACCTTGTTGTATATGGGTTGTTAATTTGGTTTTGCAACGGCTCAAAACCGTTGCTAATTTTAATATATTTTTAAAAAAAATATACATTGCTTTTTTCTGCCCTCTTACAGTAAGAATCAATTCATTATCATACTCAATACAAACATTTACAAATTTAACATAATATCACAAAAGAAAGATCATTAAACCAAATATTTTTCATAGATTCGGCACAAAGACCAAACATAACAAATCTTTTAATTACAATGTTCAACAACAATACATTACACTACATAGTTCAGCGGCAACAACAGCAAATTACAATATACAGTACATAGTTTGGCAACAACAACAAAATGATTAGTACAACAATACGACATCATTGCCAACAATACTACATTATCATACTCAATATTACAGTATATAGCACTCAATACAAACAGAGGTATCTTTCAGGACAGAAGAGCTTACTGCAGTAATCAAACCTGGAAAACCTTCCACATATATCTTTGAAAACTAGGAACCGAGACTCTTCAACTATGATACATATAAAGAAGCGAATTGTTACCTGTAAAAAGTAGTAAGAACAAACAAAATAATTAAGATGACTTGAGTTTTAATTTTGCTCTACGATTTAATCTTCTTTTATTTTACATTCACTTCTTTAGCCAGAAAAAATTGCATTTCATTTTGTTTACATTCCACTATGTTTGTTGTGCAATGTTCACTGTTTGTTGCAAAAGTTCATTTCCTCTACAAAATTTGTTGTAACCCATTTGTTCTCTGTTGCAATTAATTGGTTTATATTGGTTGCATTGTGCATTTAATTTTGTGCTTTGCTCTTCTTAAAAAAGAAAAAGAAGAAAACACAATTATTTGTGCACCTGTCTCTACTTATTCATACAATTTCAATTGTGCATTCTTATATGTTGTGCATTCTTATATGTGTACATATTTTCAGCTTTTAGATTTCCCAACATTTCAGATTTTATAATCTCTTCATACATTTTAGTTTTAAGTTTTCAAAAAATATTGCATTGCATTTTACAATTTTTTTTCATTTTCTACATCTCTACTTTCTGGTTTTAGTAACTCTTCAACCCATTGCAAACCTGATAACAACTACACCTCCTCACCTTCCTTTAACAAGTTCCTCATCATAACTGCCTCATCTCTATAAAATCACCTCATCTACCTCACCATCTCAAACAACCAAACTTATACAAATTGCACCTCAACCCCAGAATCCACCCACCTAAAATAAGACCACGACCATCAACCAGAAATCTCCTCGACCATCCAATCACCAAAACGTTACCACCTCCTACCTCAAACATCATCTCACCATCTGCCTAACCGCCTCCCACTGCACCTCGCTGCCACACAACCAGAAACTTCCCTACTTCAGACCCCATCAGTCACCAAAACAAATTTGAATGCCTGAACAATGAAGGCTCCGACCTCTCGTAAAATCAAACAACAATTTGGAACAACACCTACCACTTACTCGAACGTAATCCCTTATTTCATCAAAACCCAACGCACTACGAACTCTGCCCCAGCCAGTCGCAGCCTTAGCTCAATCCAAAACATTATACAATTTCACTGAACATTGCAATCGCGTGCAACCTAAGCTTCAAGCACTATCTACACTCGAAAATTGCCTCCAACAACTTGGACATCAATCTCCACGACCATGACCAGAATTTTGCAAATTATGTTTAGGGAATTTTTGTTCTGTTTTGCAAGGTAAAATTTGTTTTTTGAAGTAAAATTTGTTTTGAGAGCTATGTTGACTTTGGGTATTTCATCTAGTGTTTGAGAGGTGAGAGTAGTTTTTTTGTTAAGTAGTGTTTTTTTTTACCTTAGGTGCGTGCGTGTTCGAGCAGTGTAAATTTGTGTTAATGTTTTTAAAGTTTCTCTTAAAAAATGATAATAAAATTGTTTTGGGCTCTTGGGTAGAGGGTTTGTTGTGGACTTGAAAAAAAAGAAAAATAATTCTCTGTTATTTAGAATAAAACATTAAACACATACCTACAGTTTACCCTTTTGCTTGTACTTTAACTGCATATCATAAAGCTTGCAACTCATACCTTTCAAATTCTACAAAACGGTATAGATTATTTTATTTCTCCGTTTTTTTTGGGTACACGCATGAAAATTCGAAATTCAACAGTGGAATTTAAGTAATTCTGCCAACTTAGACTTGACATATTATAAGGGGTTATGGCACATTCAGTTCAATTATAGTGGCGCATAAAATTCATTAAATCATAGGAAACCAAGTAAAATAATACAATGGGCAACATTATATTTAGTGTGACGGTATAAAAGAGAAGATCAAGTGTAAAAGAGTTTACTTTCATGCTTTTGCTGAAGTGCAGTCAATCTGTGAATCAAATGAGAACCAACATCAGCATAATGGCTTTGACGCTTCTCCTTGTTGATAACTTTAAGCACTTCAAGTCCCCCAGCAGAACATACAGGGTTTCCACCGAATGTATTGAACTATATCTTTTCAGACATCACTTGAGCTATCTCAGGAGTTGTCACTACTGCCCCTAGTGGCAAGCCATTGCCAATACCCTACATGACAGTAGAGGTTACTGCATGTTTAGGTTCATATATATGCTACCACATTCTTTCCAGGTGCGCATCCGCCCTCACCACCATCGCCTTTGTCACATCCATCAATTCAAACCTTCTCTTCTTCCCATTCTTTACACTCTCAAACTCCTCCATCTGAACCTTCCAGAATTCCCAACTCTGCCCCCTCCTATGCAAATCTTCATCTCTTGTTTGCTTGTGTATTTTGAAATGTGACAAAGTGACAAAGACAATGGTGGTGGTGCAAAGTGACAAAGACCACAAGCACTGAGATTAATGAACTTTATTTCATCAGCGTGTACTGTTTGTTTTTTAATAACACTCCATCCTAGAAATATTTTTATTCTATATAATATATGCCAGGGAGAATTCCTTTTGCGTTATAAAATTCCATTAAGATGATATTGGAAAAGGTGTTTAAGGGGATGCCTGCCATATCATTAATGTACTGCCGGCCCAGAGCCAGAGGCGGTATAGCTGAGGAGGTCAAGTGACCTCACTAGGACATTGGAGAAAAAAGCAGGAACTAAAAGGCTTTGGAACTGTTATTCATTTTGTGACTGGTTTACAAAGTAGAGGGAGAAATTCAGAAAAAGAAGAAGGTGGATTATGAGGTCCCTAATACACAGTAATCCAATACCAGGAAATTTCATAAAATCCATCAAATCAATTAAAAACATAAAGAATAAGTGGAGATTACTCAAGTAGAACCTTTGAGCAGCTGACACATGGTGCATCGCATTGAAGCCACGTCAGATCGCTTCCAGTGTCCACATCAAGAAAATAAGGCTTCACCGGATCTCCAATGGTCATCGACACATAATACAATCTACAAGTAGAATTAACTATTATCAGAATAGGATTTATATTACTTTATATTAAAGGAGAATCTGAAAAAAAATGATTAAAATGTAGAAAACAACTAAAGTTTACTTTAACTCAAAATCTGTCACTTCAACAAAAAGGGGAAAAGGCTTCTGGATAACTTTGAGCACTCAAAATAAAGTGACCTTTTTCGCAAAATTTACTTAGCAATTTATACAAATAGGAATGGATAAAGAATTCGTACCCATGTGGATACACATCGCCGTAAACGGGCGAGGATGGCAACTGTCTGGCGATTATGGCATCGTTCGTCAGCTTGGGTGGCGTCTTGACGGCGGCAAAAGATGTGGAGGGAGAGAGAACGGCGGTGACAATAAGCAAGGCAAGGACCGTGGTTAACATATTGGGCATAACTGATACATTGAATCTTACATAATTAAACACAACCCCATTGGTATCACATGAGATATCTCTTACCTAATCCTTAGTTCACTAAAAGTGAAATAATAAATAAGTAGTGATTTTACCTTCCAATCTCAAGTGGCAATAGCAACCGATGTGATGGATCACCAAACTAAAATAGCAAATGAGAATGTGCACAATATCAGTTCTCTACAGACATTCCTAGACAAATATGAAAAGGAGGTTAGCAGTTCAAACCAGAATTCAAACACAATTTTAATATCACAGTGGTAATACATTTTCTCTCCCCACACAGCAGCAATTAGTAAAAGTATAATACAAAACAACCCGGTTTCAAGTGAAAAACATAACTCAACACTATCTGATAATGCCTGCTCAACTCAAGCAGCCATAGTCATAAATCACACAAACCCTGTACAACCCATTCAACACTCTGATCAGACAGAGTATCAACCAAATATTATAGACCAAAGCCTATCTCTCCCATAAGTCGTCAGAAATACCCTGCATTGAACATGATAAATGCAGCTCCTTGACATCCTCGGTCAGCAATAACCGAAAGCATTAATGCACATACAAACTTGATAGAATGCATTGGAACAGCTAACCTCTTTGAGCCACAAGGGATAAGGAATTATTATACATGGCATGGTGGGCCTAATCTATTGACTCACAGCAGAATTGATATATGCTTTATTAACTGGGAATGTTTCACTAAATTCCCACGTTTCTTGATTCTCTTTGCTAATCATTCCTCGAGCAATCACACTCTAATAATTTTCAATTTTGATACCCAACAGGAACATGCCAAAAACATTCCTTTCAAATACAGCAACGGATGGCAATATAAATCAGGATACAAGCAAATAATTAAAGAGGAGTGGAATTATTCTTATATTGGATATCCTTTACTCCAACTCCTAACAAAGTTAAAAGCAGTAAAAACGAAACTAGAAAAGTGGAACAGATAGGAGCATAATTCTCAAAACAAAGTTGACGATGTAAGGAAGGAGCTGGACTAGTCCTACAATCACCTAATCATCCACCCGAATGATGAACAGATTAATAGACTTTGTAAACAACAGTTTGATAGTCTAACCTGAGAGCTAAACAAACAAGCTACAAAAATTAGACAAAGATCCAAAATGAAGTGGCTAACGAAAGGAGACAGAACAACTCAATTTTTCCACTTAAATGTCTCCTATCCAAAGACAAATCAAAGCAGCAAACTGATGATGGATTCACTTAGTATATTTTTTTACAAATGCAGGCCATAAAGTAGATCAGAATTTTCTTATGGCTACAATGACCTCCAATATGCTTATAGCTCCAAATGTAACGCCAAGTAGAGAAAGTAAAATAAATAGAACCAAACTTTTGCTTTTAGAGTTCTTGTAGTATTGAACAAAAGCATGAAATCAATGAAACTTGAAAGCGGTCCAGCCTACTACTACCTACACATACTACAATATCAAGAAAAAGACACTACAACAGACTTCCTACACATTCATAGTTTGTTATTTCTGGATTTATTAAACACAACCAGGTATTCTAGATTGGTTAGTAGATA
Organism: Allium fistulosum; assembly: GCA_030737815.1. Classification (NCBI taxonomy): domain Eukaryota; kingdom Viridiplantae; phylum Streptophyta; class Magnoliopsida; order Asparagales; family Amaryllidaceae; genus Allium; species Allium fistulosum. Next base: position 460,727,365 of record CM060902.1, read on the forward strand.
TAGAAATTGTAATAAATGTTGCTTAAACTGATGTGCTCCACAAGCTGTCGAAGTCAGTGACCATGAGTACGACATTATTTAAGCATATAAAATCAAAATGTATTGAGCGTGTACAAATTACTTGCTTATAACACAAATCTGACTTTACTTGAAGCTCGATCATATAAGATTTGCCAGTTGTAACTACAGATGAGAACTCAGATTACTGAACTGAACCAAATTGAAGAATCAAAATCAAATTGCAATCTAATAAGACTTAAATTTAATTCAAAAACTCTTATATAACGAACCATTTATAAGGAATAAAAATTAAAATCGAACCATTTACAAGGAATAAAAGTCGAAACCAGGAAAACTATTATATTCGAAAACTATCATGTACCGAACCATTCATTCGAAAATAGGAACCAAATTGATGATTTAAACATAACGAACCATTCATAAGGAATAAAAATAAAAATTGATTCGTATTAAATACCTTGACCGGATCGATTGGAAAATGAGATCACCAGATTCTTTTTGAACTGCGTCGATAATCGATACCTTTGCCTCAATTGAGTGTAGTATGTCAGTGTTTAACAATTGATGGCTTTCAAGAGATTAAAATTTGGCGATCTGAAGATGAAATTAGAGAAGAGTACGGGGACGATATTAGGGCAAATGGTAAAGGAGTGTACTATTTTGGGAATAAGGGGGTTACACAAGTGGTAACGAACTAAAAAAAAATCACAACGGCTTCGACCCATTGCAAAAGTAAAACGGCCTTTAGCCGTTCTTATTGATTTTACAACGGCTCGAAACCGTTGCTGTTTAGCAACGGCCCAAAACCGTTGCTATTCTTCCGCATGAGGGGGTTGCGAAACTGCCAATATGGTATAGTGAAGGCTGGAATTCGACCATAAACGTTGAAAATAGATAACTTCATGGAGGGGTAACCGGAATTGGATAATTTGCCCCACATGTTTTACTCATACGAACACCTGGACCCACGATAGAAACATGTGAATGAGGAGTAAACATTACAGATAATATCCCCCATCGACGATGAGAAGTGCGGAACTTGGACTATTTGCAATGAAAGTCGGCCAGGGGAAACTCGACCTAAAACATCAGGAACCTACCGTTGCCCGGATATAGGCGACGTCAGGATGGTATAACCATACAGGGGTCAATCAGACAATTCAACCTCAGCTTGCAAGAATCGATCGTTGCCCGAAAGTAGGTAACGTCAAGAAGGATGCTCGAAATTGAACAATTCACACGCCTGTTTCCGGAGATCGAAACAAGTGCACGATTGAACTTCCACGACAATGCTAACAGCCAAGCGGGACATGTTTGGTCGAGAATAAGAAAGGATAATCGTGGAGACTCGAAGGCTGGCATCGTTGGACTTTCCCGATCCAGGATCAAGATGGGGAAAACACACTTGGATTGGAGGCAATCGGTTAATTTTCCACATAAAATTTAGTTACTACTAATGCCTAGAGTCAGGCATTTTGAAACAACAGGTTTCGCGAACAAGATTTAGTTCACGACAAAAATCATACTAAAAGGAAATGAATGTCCCAACAGCTGGTCCGAGACAGTAAGGAGCAGCGCAAAACTGGGATTGTTCACGACTAATAGTCGGTCGAAAGGAACACAACCGGGCACAAACATGAATAATTACGGAGTTGGTTAAATGAGGGTTCTGTTTCACTAAGCGAGTACATTGGCAACTATATACAGGGCCAAATAATGGAATATAACCAAAGCAATAGCAGGAATATTATTTACGTGCATAGTGTTGTGGTAAATAAGCGTATTGCATGGAAACAGGCGCATATAATATAGGAAAATTGCAGTACCAGCAATGATAATATATACGTAGAGAGCGGGGGCCGCTCCCACACAAACATGACCTACTTAGAGCCAAAACAAAGAGTATGGACTATAAGACAAAAAAAGAACGATAGGCCAACAAACTTCAGGAGACCCCTACTTGCTCTTTTCTCTTCGTCCAAGGCCTTTTAGGCCATGTATTCATTTAGAAGAGGTGGTGGATTTAGCAATGGCCCTGTAGGAACAACTGTGCCTCGTAATTCGACAATGATCGACCATCTAGGCATAACACGAATAAAAGGTGAAGCTTGAGCTGTGAAGGATCCAGCTTCAAAAGGAGTGGATGTACCATCAACAAACTTGAAACGGGGTGATCAACGAATCATTCTAAACAAGGGAACTTAACGTTCAACACAGTCATGTATGTTTTATTTTGAATAGTAAACCCGTGTGACCAACGTCCGAAGTCCGAAGAATGTTGACGTGTTTGACCAATCAAACTCCAAGTATTGACCGGGGCAAGTGAATATTGTTAATCTATAAAGTATGAGTCGCGTGTCCCGCTCATGACGAACGGACCATCCTATGTAGATAGCTCACTCATGGTAGAAAAATGAGTCATGTCCCATGACTGATTTGTGCATCGGATATTACCCGTTATCGATGAACAATCGATAACAGAGCCGATGTTCGGAGCGACGCAAAAGCTTTTCTTTTCAGGAACACGGGAAGTGTGGTAATAGGAAAAGTATAGCGATGGAATCAACCAACACGACCATTCCTAAAGAGAACCATCTTATTGGAGTTCAAGCGGCAATACAAGAATAACTGTACGCCGATAGGAGTTAGCTGAAGAAAAAGAGTCGGACGTGTCTCCAAAGTGACGTAAATACAAGCTAGGACAAGCTTGAGATCCTCCATAGGTCAAGCGTAACCCAAACTTTGACTATCTCAACCAAGAAGTAATCGACCGCACCACCACCATCGCCACAACAATCACCATTCCTCCAGCCTTAGATGAATTTCACTCGGTGGCTAGTAGACATAAGTGGCTGAAAGCTCTCGATGATGACTTGAAGGACTCGGCATTGGAAGCTTTTGGGGCAACAGAAAAGAAAAAATGAAAACAATACATAGCAAAGAGAGAGCTTGTTCGTCTAAGGCATGAAACGATCTCTAAAGCTTAGATCAGATCTCCAGAGTGTAGATCTTGTCCTTAGCACGAAGAATAGAATTCTAGCAATGCAAAGCAATTGAAGGAACATCTACTGGACAAAAGCAATGCCTCGAAGCGGTCCCCAAACGATTAATTGAATTCAAGAGATGGAGTATCAGAGCTTGTCTTGTTCCAAAGCATGCTTTGTTTTCAATGAAAGCATACTCTAGAGAGCAAGTGTTAACATGAGTTTTAACCAAGCAGAATTCAACTGGAAGAAGAAGGTCATGACGAAGACAAAACAACTTGAGAACTCAGGAACACAATCAGAAGGAGTAGAGAGTTGGACTCAGGAAGATTCATTAGAATTCAAGCTAAGTAAACCACTAGGTACCGAGAGGAACCTCTCGGTATCGAAAGATTTTTTCCCATATAAGTCTTCAACAACTACATGCACTTCATCTACAACTCCAACTGGCTGTCATCAAGAGTTTTTCTTGGAGATTGGACAAGCAACTTCAAAGATTGATGAGAAGAAAGCAAAGAAGGCAGAGCAAGTTAAGCACGATCAAGTAGATTAGCAGAAGGAACTTGATATTCATTGGAAAGAGCTCAAAACACATCAGAAGGGGGATAGAAGTATGATGTTAAGTGGAAAAGTTGACCCATCACCGAGCAAAAGCTCTCAGTACCAAGAGGTCCTTTAGGCACGTAGGTCCACGTGCTCACGTGTACACCACTAGACTTTCTCCTGGGCTTCAATTCAAGCAGGCTTCTGAACCTGCACAGCCGTTTCTCTATAAATACTAAGCTAACTACAACTATAAAAGGATCTTGGCTAATCTTCACTCTACTTCTTCATCATCCCTTATCTTCCTCATTCAATAGTCATCTAGGAAGCTATTGTTGGCTATTCTAAGCAATAGGACCTGTCAAACCCTTGCACTAGCAACTTCTATCCTTTATAATCAATAATTTATAAAACTATAAAGTGGACGTATTACAGAGATTGCCGAACCACTATAAAAATCTTGTGTCTTTTTTTTTTCTTCATGTTATTTTTGTTATTATCTGCTAGATCTAGGTCTCATGGGTTCTCTACAACGTATCCTTGGGCGTTGTGCTACTTTTAGCGTAAATATCTTAAATTCCAGCTAGATGAATTTTGGGTAAATAACCCAACAAATAATTAGTTAAACATTAATAGAAAGCTAGTGGGACTCAACAGTAACTCGATAACATATTGAGGCATTACGTCCGAGTAAAAAAAAGGTATATTTAACAATCATATTGGTCCTTTGCAATGTAAGGTATTGTGTTATAGAAGAAAGAAAAGACATATCATTTCAGATATATATTTGAGGTTTTTGTAATATAAAGAGTATATGTACGATACATGCCACTTTTCATTTTTGTTCTTTTGGCTGTAACTGATTTTGGCACTATTATATATATATATATTATATTATATAATGAAAATGAAGTAGCTCGATGTGTGGGATTGAAAAAAGTCATTGGCACATAAAATTGACTTAAACTGATATAGTTTGCTATATATTTGTTCTTACATGCAATGCAAGGACCTATTATACAAGTAAAAACCCTATTTACCTCCTCAACTACAAATGCAAAATGTTGAAATGCTTATGCCAGGAACTAGGCAAAACTAAAAAAAGTACAGGTGTCACATAAACAATATGAGTAATATTTTTGTGCCTAACAATGTTAAAGAGGACATAGCCATAATAGCATGTGCAATAAGCTATGCTATTGGAATAAAATCATTTAAAAACATAAGCCGAGTTCAATAGCTTCTCAGCATAATGCTTGTATACAGAGTTCCATTTGGATTAGCGGTAAGCACCGAATTTACCATCAATACCAGGCTTTGAAGATGCAATAAACCAATAATATAAATGACATTTTCACACTCGCAAAAGAATAAGGTACTTACTATTAGGCATTATGATTGGATTTATGGATGGTGAATAGATCAAGAATAAACAAAGGTAGTGTACACTTAGTTTGACACGATCAAGAATAATAATCAAAGGTTTTCGACATATCGAGACTATACTGTAAGTATAGAGATATAGTAAAATTAGTCTTGATAATATTTTTTAAATGGATTAACGTGCAGTATACAAAGAGTCGGTAAATTAGCTGCTACAGACTTTTAGCAAATTTATTGCTTAATCAGTCAATAATTAACAGAATATATTATTTACTTCTAATTTTAATTGAACTAGACGTCAAAAGATGATTAAAATATGTTTAGCAATACATCAAGTAGCTTAGTATAATTTGGTTAAACTCTATAACAACCAATTATATATTATTTGCCGACCAATTTAATCAATCAAGTTTTAGCTGTAAGCAGCTATAAATTAGTTAAAGTATTTGATGTTGGAACTTTAAGTGAATTAATTAAAAAATAAATAAAACAGGTTAATGGTAATATATTTATGAGTCTTTATTATAATCGAGTCATTGCAAATATATAATGGTAATATATATTTATAAGCCATTATTATAATTGAGTCGTTGCAAATGTATAACAGTAATATATATTTATGAGTCATTATTATAACTGAGCTATTGCAAATGTATAATGGTCATATATTCATGAGCCATTACTATTGAGCCATTGCAAAAGTTAATGTTATTAAAAATTCATTTTAAATGACAATTAATTCAAATCCATTAACATTCCCCCACTTCAGTAACGCATACAATTTCTATTCCGTCTATTTAAATGATAGATAGGCATAAGAAAACAAATACAAATTTTTTTCTTTCTTCTTCTTTATCCTCTGCATTTTTTCTCTCTTTAAGAAACTTTACAAGCAATTAAATTAGAAAGTGCTATATTTAGAATAATTTGCTGAAGTGCTAATAGCAAATTGATCAAAATTTCAAAGGCTGTTTTATGCTGGGGATGGAGCAGTTGATAAAAAAATTTGCACCTTGAAGTTAAGCCGTAAATCATCTTAAAGAGAGCGGCCTAATGCGCGACTCATCCAAAAGGACGCTGCCGATTCAGATTGAGGTACAACAATTTTAAGATGATTATGACTTCAATCGCTAACAACTCTGCTGCCCCGATGTCGATGTTTGAGGTTCCGACTGTATCTGCTGTGCTGTTCAGATTCGAAGGCTTGCATTTCAAATGATGGCACCAAAAGATGAAGTTTTTTCTGACTATGCAAAAGGTGGCACATGTGTTGATGACCGAAAAACCAACGCTGCCTGGAGAAGCAACAGACGATCAGAAAAAGGCTTTGAAGGACTTGATTAAACATGAATACCTTTGCAAAAACTATGTTCTTAATGGCTTGAGCGATGAGATGTATGATTAGTACAATTCAGACAAGTCAGCAATGGAGATCTGGGATGTGCTGCAAATGAAATATGATACCGAGGAAGCTGGAGCGAAAAAAATATGATGTTAGTCGCTATTTGAAGTTTCAAATGACGGATGACAAATCTGTGGAAGCTCAGTCACACGAGCTCCATAAAATTGCACATGAGATCATCTTTGAAGGTATGGCTTTAGATGAATAGTTTTAGGTTGTTGTGTTAATTGATAAATTACCCCTAGTTGGAAAGATTTTAAAAATAATCTCAGGCATAAGATTAAGGAGTTTTCTTTAGAAAGTTTGATTACTCGTCTTCGTATTATAGAGGAGGCCAAAAAAACAGGACCAGAAAGAAGAGGTGCTTGTTGTATCTACCAAAAACATTAAGAAATCCACAAACAAGAGTTTGAAACCAAATGCAAAAAATTTTAAAAATCAAAATCACAAACTGAATCAGAACTACAATAATCAGCATCAGAAGAATCAGTGTGATACTCCCTAAAGAATGGCACTGGACAGTTGTTCTTATGTTACAACTATGGCAAACCTGGCCATATGGTACAAAAGTGTCAGAACATGCCAAATCCTACACCGTAGGCTAACTTGACTAAAGAAGCCCTTGTGGGTATGCTTACTAAGATCAACATAGTCGGTGGATCAAAAGGGTGGTGGGTAGGCACTGGTGCTTCTCGCCATGTCTGTTATGATCGTTAAATTTTTAAGACATATAATACTGCTAATGACATGAAAGTGATGTTGGGAGATTCTCGCACCACTACTGTTGCTAGAATTGGGACTGTGGAGTTAAAGTTTCCCTCTGAAAAGAATTTATTATTGAAAGACGTGATGCATACTCTAGAGATAGGGAAAAATTTAGTATCTGATTTCTTGTTAAATAAAGCTGGTTTTACTCAAACTATTGGATCTGACTTGTACACCACCACTAAAAGTGGTGTTTTTGTTGGTAAAGGATATGTTGTAGATGGGATGTTTAAGTTGAATGTTAATGGTTCTGTTTATATGCTGTGTGATTTTAATATTTAGCATGCTAGGCTTTTTCATGTTAATAAGCGACTAATTCATAACATGAGTAACTAAGGCCTAATCCCTAAAGTTTCCATAAATGATTCTGAAAAATGTGAATATTGTAGCCAAGCTAAAATTACTAAGACCCCACATAAATAAGTGTTTAGAGAGTCAGAACATTTAGATTTAATACACTCTGATATATGTGAACTTGATGGTACTCTAACTAGGGATGGAAAACGATTCTATTTTACTTTTATTGATGATTGTTCTGATTTTACTTATGTTTATCTCATGAAGAATAAAAGCGATGCATTAGATATGTTTAAATTATTTGCCATTGAAATTGAAAATCAATCTAATAAGAAAGTTAAAAGATTTCAAAGTGATAGAGGAACATAGTATGAATCTAACTTATTCATTTTTTATAAATAACATGGCATAAATCATGAGAGAACTGCACCGTATTTGCCTAAAATGAACGATAAAGCTAAAAGAAAAAATAGGACTCTTACCGAATTAGTAGTAGCTGTTTTATTAAATTCGAGTGCAGCATCTCACTGGTGGGGGAAAATTTTATTAACTGTTTGTTATGTCTTAAACAGAATTCTAAATCTAAGAGCAAATTTTCACCTTTTGAGATTTTAAAATAATCATAAACCCAACTTGTCTTATTTTAAAACATGGGATTGCTTAGCGTATGTTCGTATTCCTAACCCTAAAAGAATTAAATTAGCAAGTCAAGCATATGAATGTGTTTTCATTGTTATTCCATTAACAACAAACAATATGGATTTTGTGATTTGTATGCTCGAGTTATTATTGAGTCAAATGATGGTGATTTCTTTGAAAATAAATTTCCGTTTAAACTTAGGAATAGTGGGGGCACTTCTACCATTAATAATCCAATAATAAAAAATAATGAACATAATGTGGAAAGTGACTCTGAACTTAGAAGAAGTAAAAGAGGTAGGATAGCTAAAGATTTTTGTCCAGAATATTATGCTTATGCACTAGAAGAGGACCCTGCTAATTTAAAAGAAGCTCTGTCTTCTTTGGATTCAGATCTCTGGCAAGAAGCTATAAATGATGAAATGGAATCTCTTGAATCTAATAAAACTTGGCATCTAGTTGATTTACCTCCAAGTTGTAAAACTATAGGTTGTAAATGGGTACTTAAAAAGAAGTTGAAACCTAATGGTTCAATTAATAAATATAAGACTCGTCTTGTAGTTAAAGGATTTAGAAAAAAAGAAAACATTGACTTCTTTGATACCTTTTCACCTGTTACAAGAATAACATCAATTTGAGTATTAATTTCTCTTGCTTCACTATATGATCTACTAATTCACCAAATGGATGTAAAAATTGTTTTTTTGAATGGCGAATTAGAAGAAGAGATTTATATGGACCAACCCGAAGGTTTTTTTATACATGGTCAAGAGCATAAAGTCTGTAAATTAGATAAATCTCTATAAGGTCTTAAACATGCACCAAAATATTGGCATGAAAAGTTTGACAATCTAATTATTTCACATGGTTTTAAAGTAAATGAAAGTGACAAGTGTGTTTATTATAAATCCGAGAATAACATTTGCACTATCATATGCTTATATGTTGACGATTTACTTATATTTGGTTCAAATATTCATGTTGTAAATCATGTTAAGTCCATACTATGTGCCGATTTTGATATGAAAGATCTTGGTGAAAAAAGCGAGTGTGATTCTTGGTATTAAGATTACTAAGTCAGAAAAGTGAACTTCTTTGGATCAGACTTATTATATTGAGAAGATGTTAAAGAAATATAATTACTTGAATGTAAATGCTAGTATACCATATGATTCGAGTGTAAAACTATTTAAGAACAACGGTGAATGTGTAAGACAGTCTAAATATGCGAGCATTATTGGCAGTCTTCGGTATGTCGTTGATTGTACTAGACCCGACATTACATATATCGTGGGATTGTTAGTAGACCAAGTATAGAGCATTGGCATGCTATTGAAAGGGTCATGAGATACCTTAAAAGAATTATGAACCTTGGATTACACCATCAGAAGTTTCCCACTGTCCTTGAAGGATATAGCAATGCAGATTAGAATACGTTATCAGACGATTCCAAAACCACCGGTGGATATATTTTCAGTATTGTAGGAGAAGTTGTTGTTGGAAATCTAAGAAACAGACTATTTTGGCTCAATCCACTATGAAGTTTGAAATGATAGCACTAGCTATTGCTAGTGAAGAAGCATATTACTTAAAAAATTTGCTAGTTGAGATCTCTTTATCGGAAAAACCAATACCAGCTGTGTTGAGCCACTTTGATAGCACTGCGGCTATTGCAAAAGTTGAGAACCGTTACAACGGTAAGAGACAAAAAATTCATCATAAGCACAGTACTGTAAGAGAGTATATCTCTTCAGGTCTGTAAAAGTGGATGATGTACGCACTAATGAGAATCTGGCGGATTCTTTGACGAAAGGACTAGCCAGAGAGAAATTCCTTTCTACATCTAAAAGAATGAGACTATTGCCCTTAGATTGTTGAGTCACGCACAGTGGTAACCCAACCTAATGACTGGAGATCCCAAGAACTAGGTTCAATGGGTAATAACAAGTTGTATAGTGATATGAGTTGAACATGCTATTTTTATAAACTTAGAAGCATGTATTCCTGAAGTGATTATAGGATGAGTTAATAGAAACTCTTAATGAGATCTATACTCTAAATTGAGTGGAGTACCTATCTTAAGGAGTACTCTTGATAGACTGACCTGTGTGGATCATACCTTCAGGAGTACTCTTGATAGACTGACCTGTGTGGATGTGGAAATGTGGCCATTTCCTACGGAATTTTGGGCAAGATTCCTATAGCATTCGCTAAACTAAGATAGACGTGCATGGCCATAAATGCACGGACTTAGTTGATAACACTTTATGTGTGTGGTTTGATGTCAGGAATAGAGTTCCAGACTATGTGTCACTCTAGTAAGCTGAATCTTACTCACTATGCAAAGGTTCAAATTGAAAGATACCTTTTGTTTACGCACAATCCTATATTTTTAGAAATTACTTGGAATTTTTTTTAATAATTTAAGTGGGGGATTGTTGGAACTTTAAGTGAATTAATTAAAGAATAAATAAAAATAGGTTAATGGTAATATATTTATGAGCCTTTTATTATAATTGAGTCATTGCAAATGTATGACGGTAATATATATTTATGAGCCATTATTATAATTGAGCCGTTGCAAATGTATAACGGTAATATATATTGATGAGTCATTATTATAATTGAGCCATTGCAAATGTATAATGGTTATATATTCACGAGCCATTAATACTGAGCTGTTGCAAAAGCAAATGGTATTAAAAAATTATTTTAAATGACAATAAATTCAAATCCATTAACATTCCCTCACTTCAGTAACGCATACAATTTCCATTCTGTCTATTTAAATGATAGACATACAGAAGAAAAAAAAGTAGATAATTTTTTCTTTCTTCTTCTTTGTCCTTTGCATTTTTTCTCTCTTTAAGATACTTTACAAGAAAATAAATTAAAAAGTGCTATATTTAGAACAATTTGCTGAAGTGCAAATAACAAATAGATCAAAATTTCAGAGGCTGTTTTATCCTAAAGACGGAGCGGTTGATAGAAAGCTTTGCACCTTGAAGCTTAGACGCGAACTGTCTTAAAAAGAGTGACCTAGTCCGCAACTCAGCCTAAAAGACACCACAAATTCATTGAGGTACAACATTTGCAACTGAGTATATTAGCTAATTTCAAATGTTTGCAGAAATTTGATCAAAATACCTGGTTAGCAAAATATGATTTCAAACACATTGTTGTAGTGTTAATCAATGGTGTATAAATTACAATCCATTTTTTGACAATGTACAAACGTGATGAACGTGTTCTTGTTTACAACATGGTTAGCAAAAGAACTAGCAAATGTTAAGTTCCACGTCCTTTTGGTGAAATTAAAGATGAAATCAGATTTGTTCTAAAAAAGTTTCACTCTCTGAAATTTAGTGATTAATATGAAAAACATGTGTTTCACATTATTAGTTTGCTGCTTGTTGAAAATATTCGGAGATTCCAAACTTTATCAATTTAATATAATAAATGTTACACCTATTAACTAATCCCAGTAATATAACAAATGTTGATACTACAATACAAGCTGGATTCAGCACCATACAAGGTATGAAACTATAAGGAAACATCATGTTAATACTAAAATCATAGTTAGCCGATACTGAATTAGGGCCACTCAATACTAAAATAGAGCCAGCTAATAATACAAATACCAGTACTAAAATTTGATACTTGATGTGCGTTAGAGGTAGGAAAATGAATGGCGGAAGTGCAACAAAGGAATTGGAAGGCGCGGCGGACGATGGTCGAGACGTGGTAGACGATGATGGATTCAGTTTTGGTGGTCGTGATGCGTGCGATGTAACATCCCGAAATTTTCAACCATTCGCATCCATACATGTCGGATTTGAATTGCTCAAAATATCGGATTGTTAATTTAAAATTTGGCAAAACTCGATATATAAAGTAAATAAATAATCACAGAATCACAGACACAGAGTAATATAACAATAATGCAGCGGAAACAAAGAATAGTAGTTCATGAAGCTACTACATATAATATAACAGAGTTAAACAAGATACAACAGAAATCACGAATACAAAGATGTCTAAATACAATAGTCAAATACAAGATCTGAATAGATCACTGGAATCAACTTAATGACTGAAAGCAGAATCAATAGATTGATCCAAGCGAAGCTCCAACTCCAAAGGTGAGTCTCAAATACTGGTATAACTCAGTCTGACCCGAGCATAAAGCAAAACACAAAACACTCGAGTCAGGACATACATACTTATACAATGTAACCCAACTCAAGTGAACTGTAATAGAAATGCTCAAGTAACTTAAATGATGCTTGGGATCGCCCATCCTTTAAGGATCCATTAAACTATTTACTATGTAGTAATATACACTATTATAATAATGTCTAAAGTAAAGTAAACTTACTTAAAAATAGCGTTAAGGCTTTACATTTTCCACCTTAACACATATATAGTGCCAATAGTCTATACAGTACCGTAGTACTTCCAGATCGGGAGGCTACCATAGGATACTCCATAGGTACGACACAAATCAAACTCATAGTAAGGCTCGTTATGGTAGGTGACACGGCACAACGAGGCAATGCCAGGGTAGATATACCAATTATGCATCCGGGCTAGTGGAAACGCATAGCAGCTACTATCACCCACCTTGGAACACACTCCTAAATCAAAATCAAGGATGGCCATCAAATCAATCACAAAGTCAGGATATAATATTGAAGGAATGTGCCCGATCGGAGGAATGACCTCACTTAGCCCGGAATCGCTCCTGTTTTAGCCACCTTATGCCAACTCACGGGAGTTGGGTCCACGTATATACCTCAATAGGATCGTCGCCACCATCCTACTTCATTCTGGAATCTCCACCGCGTACACGGTTGTTAAAGTGGTTTTCAGTATCGACATAGAGTATGTCCATATCCGATCCCGGTCTCTTTAACAACCAATCGTTATTATAACCCATGGTTATAAATTTCAAAATGGTTTATATTTCAAATAAAAACATATTCATTTAAACTATTTAAATCCAATGTCAATATCTTTAAAAATAATATTCATTTCCAAAGTTGTAGCATTTCTAAGTTCATTCATTCAATCATAACAATTCCAAAAACATTGTATTTTAGCATTCGTAGCACTTGGAAAATGTGATAATACATATAGTAGTAGTTCGAAAATATCATCCTTTTAGAAATATTGTCTTTTCAGAAACAACAGCACTTATAAAATGTTAAAGTAGGTATAATAGAAATTCAGAAATACAGTTCATTTCAGAAACAACAGCACTTATAAAATGTTACAGTAGGTATAATAGAAATTCAGAAATACAGTTCATTTCAGAAACAACAGCACTTATAAAATGTTACAGTAGGTATAATAGAAATTCAGAAATACAATTCATTTCAGAAACAGCAGCACTTATAAAATGTTACAGTAGGTATAATAGTAACTCAGAAATACAGTTCATTTCAGAAACAGCAGCACTTAGAAAATGCCACCTTAAAACCACATCATTTTGGAAATGCTGCCAATACAAATCTAACATTTATTATAACATTTCAGAAACATTATAATTTCAGTTTTCACCTTTTTTAACATATAAAACATATCTCACTTTTCAGAAATATTTATCTGGATATCATTCAACATACGATTTAAATAAAATAAAATTTTATAAATAAAATATCCAAATTTTACCAAAATTCATTTATTAAGTCAAAATTACATTTATATTGCTTAACTTTTAATTTAACAAACAACTATATATTTTATTTTCTTTTAAAAATATCCATTCCATAAATAAAATATTTTAATTTAAATTTAAAAATCCAACCAAATTAAATTATTAAGTTAAATTAAATTTTAAATAGTTTCTTATGTTATAAATTAAAACCATTTATCATCTTATAAAATTTTAACTTATAAAACCAATTTATATTTATATTTAAATCACTTAAATCAACCTTAAATTTAAAATTATTAAGTTAGATTAATTTTAAATAAAATCATAGGTTGTACAATAAAACCATTTATAAGCTATAAATTTTTAACTTATAGAAACCAATATATACATTTATTTAAACCATTTAAATCAAACTTAAGTTCAAATCTACATATAACTAAATTTCAAAATACTTAATAAATTTCAGAAAACTATTATTTAAAAATTAACCACAGGTCTGTATAATATTTTCTAACCTAGGTCAAGTGATACGGATGTATATCATTTCAATCCGTCAAATAAAAACCCCAGGTTCTATCATTTCAAACCCGCAATCCCAAGTCAAATAAAAATAAAAATCGCTTGAGCTTATCATTTCAGCTCATAACGATTTTTCCCTATTCTAAAGTCCGTTTGGGTATGTATCATTTCAACCCATAGTAAGGGAACCTGCGGTGTGAGAAACAAAATATAAATGAACAGTATAACATATCATATCAAGTGATGCAACAGGTATATAATTAGGTTATAACATCATATAATCATATCACATGCATATCTGAACATATATCAACATAGCATATCAACTACTTCACATTCACATGTCATCATTTCACAATATATAAGTACGAATGTCGAGAGTGATAACTCACCTTTTAAAGCTAGAGATGATAATTTCGAGACACACAACCAAACTCCAAAAAGCACGACTAGATTTGAGTAGATGGTGGGCCAAGATCCAGGTCTTGTAAACAACAAATATACAACACATATAAGTATATGATTGTACGAAAGAATTTAGACTTAAACAAAATCAAAATACGAACAAAGTGAAGCAAGAGGACTTAACCAAATCAAGTGAGCTCAGCCACTTTGCAAATTGACTAGCCACCATCAAAACATGGTTCGGCCATGACTGATTTAAGGCACACATGCTCGGCCATGGTCACCATAAGGCACGGCTATGGGCTAGAATGTGAAGAGATAGGGTTATGGAATGCAAAAGGCAAGGCAAGTGAAAGGTCAAGAGGCTAATTGGGTTCGGCCCTAGGCAAATGGGCTCGGTCTGGGTTCATGGTTCAAGTCAGGTCTGGTCACGGCCTAGAGATGGATCTGGTCATGGCAAAGCAAGGCAAAGGAGGTGAAAGAATTGGTGGTGGCCGATGCTAGCAAATAGGAAAGGGATGATGTGGTGATCAAGGAAAGCTCGGCTAGGGTTTCTAGCAAGGAGATATGGTGATTGTTTGGATCAAGGTGGTCACGGCCTGACTGGGATGGTGATGGTGGATGAAGGCCGGTCATCATGGTGGTGATGGAGTGGAGATGAGGTCGGCAAAGGGAATGGTTAGGGCCGAACTATGCTTAAAACAAAAGAGAAAGGAAAAATGAAAAAGAGGAAGAAGCAAGAAAGGATTTACTGGAAGTCTCTTTGTCAGGAAATCAAAATGAGAGGAGAGATGAGAAAACAAAATTTTTGAATGGCTATGGGAATGAAATGAACGGCTAAGGAAATGTAAAGGCACCACTTCATATTAAATAAAGGAACTCATGCCTCTTGAATTTCCTAAGCCCACTTACAAAGCCCATCAAAATAAGCAAGCCAAAAATCCAATAGAAAATCAAATCCCAAACCAAAATAAAATAGAAAAATGAAAATAGAAATTAGATAAATGAAATACAGAAAATAATTGCGTGTAAAACGCTGAATTCTATCAGATTTAAAAAGTATAAAATAGAATTTGACGAAACGAAAAGCAGAACGAAAATCAGAATCAAGTACAGCTTAAAAGAAAAAGATTGGAAATTTAAAATTGAAATTTTAAAATTTCAACTGAAAGTCAAAGGTTGACCAAAGTTGACCAAAATATAAAACTTTCAGAAAATCATTATTTTATTATATTTGGAAAATAAATTATAAACAAAATCCAAAATTTCATTGGAAAATTCAAAATTTTCAATTTTAAAATGATTTAAAAATCAAAGTTTTCAAATAAATTCTATTTTAAAATAATTGTTAAAAATATGGGTTGTTACATGCGACAATCAAGATAACGAATTTAGGATTTTATTTCATTTTTAGTTTTAGGGCTGTGCAAGATACTGGTAGATTAAAATAAATGGACACATATATTCAACAGATTATTATGATATACGAGGTCCAGTTGAAATGCGGTTTTTGCCGTTCCACTTCTAGTGCGATTATCTACGAGGTGGTAGAGGTTTGGATGGGATCTGGGTACTTGAGAAATTTTCATTCAGGTGAGTGGAATTATAACTTTGAATTTATATTTCAGTATAAATTCTTGTAATTATATATATTGAAAAATATTACTTGAGAGAGGTATAATAATATGTATAGGTAATTATTCCCTTGTTTGATTGGCTTGGTTTGAGTAAATATTCGAGATAATTGATTAAAATCTCGTATATACAAATATTGTATTTTATTCGTGTTGAATAGAGATAGATGGAGCTGATATTAATTTATAACATGGTTATAAATTAATTTAATTCTAACTTATGGTTGTATTAGTGATAGAAACATTATTATTTATTTTATTAATAATTGGAAGTATAACCTTTAAAATAAGCTGTAAGGCTAAAATAATTATTTAGACAGATTAAACTTATATTTAAATGGCTTTGAAGTTTATCTGTCCTTGACACTGGTTTATTATGATATAAATCAATAATTATCTAGCTAGTGAATTTTTATAAAGGTGATTTGAAAAGTTAGAAATTACAAAAGAAGTATTGTATTAGTTAATAGGGTTTGACTAAGGTTATAAAATCCCAAATATTATAGTAACATGATTTATTAACTTTAGACCTTAAGCAATGGTTTGAGATATATGTGTACACACACACACACACACACATATATATATATATATATTATATACATGAGCTATATAATATTTTGAGGCCTTATTGATAGCTAAACTTAATTTTAATGGAAGAATTAAATGACATTAAGCTATAATAAGATTGATTCAACGAGGATATTATTTTCTAAAATAAGTTTGAAACTTCTATAAAATAATATGAAGAAGATATGGTTGTTAGATTGGTTACTTAAGTAAGATGCATTTTTGTTGAATTATTTATATGATTATATGTGTGAATTGTTATCGATATGATAGATTTGCTACTTTGATTGTGTATTGCCTTCATGTAGTAAATGGGTACATATGTGTTTATTAGTTCCATATAGTTGGACTGGTTGTATATATATACCTGCAATTAATTTATGTGGGTTATATTTATCTATATTTATATATAGTTATGGTATGTCCAACTTTGGGCTACTATGAGATACACGGAATATTTTATATGTATTTATTGATATGCGACTTAAAGCGTTTATATATATGGTTTTGGCATGTCCAACTTAGGGCTACCGATTGGTGCATGGAATCTATTGTACAATTGAGGAGCATGACCTGCAGATGTGGTTCCAGAGCAAGGGCGGAGAGAGACTGGGACGACAGTCTAGAGTAGGTCATATATTGTTCTGTAGTACTCTTGGATGCTGCGATAGGACCTATAGGCCAACTTCTTATGAGGTGTTGATATTTAGGGAAGTCCATAATATAGTTGCGGCTCTTGATAGGTCTCTTTGGTAGCTAATGGCAGTACAATGTGATTTATCGATGTGCAATCTAAGCATATGTATAGTTTGGTATGCCTGACTTCGAATAGTAGACGAAATATATTATACATATATATAATTATGTTATTCAAATACATTATATATATATAATTATAGATTCACGGTTTATGCGATTTATATATGTTAGTTTGGTATGCCTGACTTGGGGCAACTCGGTAGTGCGAGGTACTTCAAGAATGAATCACAATCCATATGGGGATGACAATACTTCGATATTGTTTACGTATGGGAAGGATGTACGTAGGGTAGCTTGAATCCGAATTGTCTATCCATATACAATCGGATGATATTGATTTTGTAAAAGAAATCCATTGTACCATTGAGGCACACGACCTAAAGACATGGTCCTAGAGCAAGGGCAGAGAGAGACATGAAAATAATTCTAGAGTAGGTCTGTTCCGTAGTACTCTTGGGTGCTATGACAGGACCTATAGGCCAACTTCTTTTGAGGTGTTGTTTTCTAGAGAGTCCATAATATAGTTGTGGCTCTCGATATGTCTCTTCGGTAGTTGATGGAAATTCGAGACTGGTATCTGTTATAGATACCTGTATTTCAGTCTTGGGTATAGAGGTGCTATGTTAGTAATATCATTATATCGTTGTATTTGCTTTGCATTTCAAATGCTTCGATGGAGATTATTGAATCGATTGGTGTCCGTAGTAGACTCCACCCATCAACAATGATGGGTACCAACTTATTCTTTGTATGTCTCTTATCAGTATGACTGTGCATGTTATATTGCTTGGTTGATTATTATTATTGAACATTATGTGTTATACATATTGTGATATCTATATTACCCCTGCATTTGTATATTGGGTTAACTTTATCATGGTATATAGTTACGTGCTAGTCATACCATATTAGTTGTGCTGACTCGTTGATGACGGGAGAAGAGCAGGCTAATATATGATTCCCTACCTTTGAGTTGGGTTTATTTTGCTTGTTTATGGGTACTCAATTGACTATTTAGGGAGCCAAATGCTTTTGGGGTTACGCTTTCAAGACAACCGAAGCATTTTGGAGGCAAAGTCGATACTTTGGATATATATATATATATATACTTGATGTTGTAGTAGTACATAACATATATGCTATTTATATATGAGACTTGTTGTATCAGATATTGTATGTCGACGTTTTGTATTGATATTTATTTATTAGTTTCTTCCATCAGTACAGTCTCTTATATATTTTATCATGTTATGTTCATGTATATTCAGTATATTATATATCATCATTCCGCTGCAAGATTCGATCGCTATGCCTTAGTTTAGTGTTTCGTCGTTTATTTTAACCAGTGGCATTCGAGAGTCATATATTGTTATTTGACCTTGATTTAAGGTATTACGAAGGGCGGTCATCATAGTTGGTATCACATCTTAGGCACAACACTTAGAACTAAGTAGACCAACTTGAGTTAAGCAACCTAATAAATGTAGATATATTGAGAGTGTACTTTTATTTTTCTACTATATAATATTGTGTACACCAATTATCTCCTGAACTTTGATTCGCTCAGTTTCTAATGGCTATATAAGCTGACGGGGTGCACGGGCAACTAAAGATAGGTAGTTGAGGTGCATGATTGGTTCAGAGACTATTGGAATATTGCTAGGCATGTTTTGCCATCCAAAAACATTCCAACAGCTATGGTATGGGTCAGAGGTGGTGTAGCCCTTGGAGCATAATAGTAGAAGAGGTTGGCGAGTAGGCCATGGTTTGGATTGACTTTAGACATCACTTAAGTCTCGGTTTAATTTTTTTGAGATTGAAAAGGACGTGCAGCTTGACCATTTAATCTATCTATAGCAGTGTAGCTTGCCAATGAAGGTGTATCTTATCCAATTTAACCTTTTGGCTAAATTTCAAGTAGAGTGGGCTTTTTCGGTGAAGTGCAACTGGGATTCTACATCCTAAGGATTTGATGTTTGCCCGGAAATGAGTAAGAATCGAGCGGGTAACTTATACGTTTTGTGTTGAGTCATTCGAGTTAGAAGTGTTTGTCCTTGTGTTAGCAAACCTTTGGGGATGGGATTATTGACATGAGTTGCATTAGTGTTTTCTAGAGATCAATCCATTTACGTACCCGTTTTTAATTCTTAGTTCGAGCATGGGTTTCTACATGATTTATACCAGTTGGGCAAGGGTTTTTCACTCGATTCTTGAAGGCGAGCACTCGAGTCAGATTCTTGAAGTGATTGAGAGATTTCTAAAGCACAACTCTAGTCATGCGAGAAAATTTCAGTGATCGGACCAAGGGGCCGGATCGAATTCGTATGAGAGGAGTTAGGTGGCTGAACGTAGTTTAATAAAGAAACTATGCGAGCGAGCAAAGGATTGGATCGGGAAACATCTATTATTTTGGATTATCTTTATTCGTTGTATAGTTATAAATATAGTATAGTTAGGATAGTTTAAGATAGTTTGGGGAGGACTTCTCAACTAGTTTTGTAACGATTCGGATAATCTTCAAAGTGAAGATATGATACTTACCTGGGTGAGCGCCACAGTACACTTTGTATATTATCCTTATTATTATTGTGCGGTTGAGGTGAGTTTGAACCCAAGAAAGCCCAAACATGTGTAGATTGTCATTTAACAACGATTTAGTTAGTAAGTTTTCTCATTTGGAGAATGAGTTATATTCGCAAGGGAAAGGAAAGTTGAGACTTAAATTACTGGGTTTATTTGAGAATTTTAAGGATCTGTGACCCAACTTATCATAAGTTTTCATTTTCAAAGGTGGAGGTGTGATAGTCTTTAATGTATTGTATTAATGAAGGAGAGTTGCACCACTTAAGCAATAGGATCATCTTGGATATCGAACAGACTCATGGGAGTTTACAGCTTGGCATGCATGCTATGATATTATTAGTTACCATGCATTTCGGTATAAACTATTTGTTTTGTTTCATTGTTTTGCATTCTGCTTGTTTATTGTTGCTTGCTATTATTTGATTGTTTCTTGTTGTTGCCTGCTTTTGTTTGTTGTTGTGTATTGTTGATTGGTTTTGATTTTGTTGATTTATTATTATTGCTTATTGTTGCTTATTTCTTACTTGTTGTTACTTGAGTATTGATTGGTTGTTTATTTTTGTTGATTGACTGTTGATTGATTATTGATTGATTTTTTTATGCTTGTTGATTACCTTTTTTTATTGTTATTGCAAGTATTTTGTGAATTTTGTTTGTATAAGGGTATTATTCTAGTGACGTCGTCGTGATAAGTCGACCAAAGAAAGTGGATGTAGCTTTAGACCTTGAAGGCCTATTCAATTTTTAGAATAGGGCTATACGACTTTAGACTGATAGG
This sequence comes from Allium fistulosum, assembly GCA_030737815.1. Taxonomy (NCBI): domain Eukaryota; kingdom Viridiplantae; phylum Streptophyta; class Magnoliopsida; order Asparagales; family Amaryllidaceae; genus Allium; species Allium fistulosum. Next base: position 460,748,309 of record CM060902.1, read on the forward strand.
GTTAAGCTTGTCCGTGTTCATGGAGCTTTATATTGGTATACCTCCAATTACTTAAGGAAACTTTTGTTTACCTTTTTATTTTGTTAAAATGTAACAAAGCATAGTGTAGAGCTTGCTTTGTTGTTGCTTGTATTTTACAAGTGTACTTGTTGTTTCCAATGGTAACACGTTTATTTAAGATGTTGGTTGCATTAGACGTGTTTGTTGCATAATTGTTATAACATGTTTTTGTGATACCTGTTGCATTAGATGTGTTTGTTGCATAGTTAGTTGTAACATATTTATTTGAGATGCTTTTTAATGGTTTGATATAGCATATTTATTCGAGATGATTGCTATATATGATTTAGCATGTTTAAATCCATGGTTTAATGTTGTAATTGTATTTAATCCTCTTTGTTGAGTACATGGTTAGGTACATGGAAGCAGTGATGCGCTATTTGGATGCTTATTCGTTTAGATTTGCATCGAAATGATATGCTCTTGCTATAAAAGAGGTATATAAGCTTTGTAGTGTAGATGGTGTGGATATATATGCTTGTATGTACTCAGAAATGAGATGCCTCAAACATGGGATCCCTCAAATATGAGATGTATATGTATATATATGTCATTTTGGGATTATTTTCATATCTGGCCATGCAAAGGAGGTACTTTTGAATTTTTTCAAAATGAAAGGGGCTTTAAAATCCTAAGGGTTAGGAGTTCCATTTTGTGCTCTGGTTAGTTGGGTTGCATTGTCCTACTTATAGGAATTTCGTGGACGAAATTCTTTTAAGGGGGAAGAATGTAAAATCCACATTTTTTAACGATTGGACATTTAAATAATTAATTTGAATATTAGATCATCATTGAATTGAACGTCCAAAATCCAAATTTTCGCATACGGATGAATTAGGACTTAAGACCACTTCCGTTGAGTCGGGATCGACGTTGCAAATTAAAACGAGTATAAATATCGGTATATTTGGAGTACGGTAATTTTATGATTTACATATTGGTATACATATTTTATAAAAAGAAGTGCGCATTCGAGTCTAGTGAGATCATGATTGACGGCTTATGTTTCTGGGATGAGGATTCATTATGAGACGTAGGATTGAGGAATTTTTGGAATCGGGTTATCCGATGGCCAAAACGATCTCGAAATGCATGTAGTTATCATTTTGAAGCGCTATCTCGAATATTGATGAAATTTATACCATCGGGACTGAAATAATGAGCTGATATGCGTTGAAGAGTTTCGTAGCGATCCGACGTGCTGTGTGATGGTACGAGGTCAAAATGCAAGGCGACTTATTTGAAAATCAAATAAGAAAAATATATATTTTATTATATATTTATATAATATATTCACAGATATTTATTCCTTAATTTTGCTCTTCCCTTTTTCATTCTCAATCTTCTCCTTTAGTAAAGAAAAGCTTCTCCCATATCTTCAATTAAATCAAGATCTACAAGCGACGAGAGGGATCGTGGTTGGTTCCGTTGGACTTAGGGTGATGAGAGTTTCACATTAGTGTACGTGGTGGTAGGTGCGACGTTGCTTGTCAAACATCCATATTTCATGGCCATGATTAGGCTTGCACTTTGGTGGAGCTAAAGGAATAGTTGGGTGAGATGGAGAGTGCCATTGCACTTGTATTTGCATCGCACATCATTTAGCATCCTCTATTGAAGCTCCAGTCGATGATGGCCACTCAGGACGTTGTGTAACGACCCGGATTTTTCGACGTGTGATTTTGAATATTTAAATGGTTTTAAATATGGATTTAGAATATAATTTGATTTTTGAATATGAAGATGTGCCTGAAAATTTTAAAATGAATTTAAATTTCAAAATAGCGATTTATCGTAATACAGAAATAGTAAATAATTGAAAATTTGAATTGAATATGAATTGAAATAAATTCTAATGTGGATATAAATTCTATTTGAATTAAAAATGAGTTAATAAGTTTTCAAAACTGAAATTCAAGCGATTTCGTAAATTTTAGAAATCGTCGATTTAATCGACGCGTTAAAATAGCGATCTGGGGCACAGTCTCGGAATCCGACGAAACTAGTTTCATTAGATCCGTAATAGTGTATTATTATCGGATTTCAAATTTCTTAGCAATCAGATTTATCGTTTACTCATGGGAGCTGGAAACGCGTAGAAATGTATTTTAGAAATTTAATTTAAAATCAGTCGTTTAAAGCCGTAACTTCCGTATACTTTTGAATTAGGCTTCGAAACTTGTTTCATTGAGTTTGAAATAGGGGTAAAACATTATAAATGCCTGTCGGCACATTCCGTTTAGAGATCGGAAAAATCGAGTGTGAACGGGGCTTCAAATAGTAAAATAGACGTATATATACACACCCTAATTAGTAAACCCTAGAAAATTTTTTGGGCAGGCTGCCTCTATACTCTTCAATGGCCGAAAATGGCCTACCTTCTTCCTCCATTATCTCATGATCTATCGATTATTAGAAGAAATCACCAACTAGGAAATCGAAGAGCATGGAAAGATCTAGACATCCAACGGTCTTGATCGTATATAACGTGGTGGATCGCTCTGATTTTGGCCGCGTTCTCGTGGTGTTTGGTGGCGTTTTATTGGCCTGAGGTTGACCGATTTGGCCATGGTGGTTGGCGTGGGTGCGGCAGGGGTAGGCTCAGCGTTTGGTGTTGTTCTATCATGTTTCGATGCATCGGTGGACGAACGACGATCGAAAGTTGTTTGCGTGCGATGTGTTCTCTCGCCTGGAACGAACGGCAATGAAGAAGATGCAAAGTTCAGCCTAGATCTGCTTGGTATGGAATGAACGGACCTGATTAATTAGGTTTTAAAATAAAAGAATTTTATTTATATAAATTATCTTCAAAACTTATAAATTGTATATCTTCTCCATACGAGGCCAGAATTGGGCAAAATAAGCGGCATCGGAATCGTGGCGACGAGCAATACGTGCTAGAACTGATTTGGAATTGATTGGAACTAGTTAAAATTTTAGGTTAAATCGATTGTCGTTCGATTTGATTTAAAGTTGAAAACTCAAGGTGAGTAAATCTCACTCATTTGGATTACTGCAATTAATTTTAAGAGCTGGTTGAATTTTTAAATTAATATCAGTTGGATGCTATATTATTTATATTGTTAGATATATTAGTAGTTGGATATATTTCCCGTCGATTGGAGCAGATGAGACCCTATGCACCCCGCATAATAGCGGATGACCCTATATACCGCGATATCCCGCCTCGAAGCAGGATTGGTATTTTTATGTTGTATTAACATCCGTGGATGCAGGGAAACAGGTTGGAGGGTTCCAACCGGATTCCTCAAATTTATATTGATTGTTTTCCATATATACTATATATGCTGTGTTAGAATAATCTGTTATAGATTATTGTTGGATGCTATAGTAGCACTGGCCTGAATTTTGGTATTTTAAATACCATAAATATTATTTCTGGAATTTGAAAAGATTTTAAAGGAGATTTTGAATATAAAGATATTTATATCGAAGTTTGGATTATTTTTTTAAGAAAATGATCTGGATAAAAACAATAATTGAGTTTGGTTTGTATTTAACTATTCGTAAAAATATTTTAAATAGAGATTTTAAAATAATTTATATAAAGGATTTTTAAACGATATTTTTGGAAAATATGAAAAGGAGTTAAAATCGATATTTTAAATAGATTTGTGAAATAGATGGAATCTATTAAGAAATGGATTTATGAAATGAGATTTTATAAATGGGATTAGTTTTATAAACAAGTGAAACTCAAAGGAGTTATAAAATTTATAAATGATGTTTATAAAAAAGGGAAAATGAAAATTAATTAATAAATTGGAATATAATTTCACAAGGTGAATTTATATCGAGATATGAAAAATAGATTTTTGAAAAAAATAGTGAATTCTATTTTTGAAATGTAAGATGGTTAGAGAATTGGAATGGGATCAGTGTGTTGTAAATCGACAGGGATTTATAAATTGAATTGGTTATTGGGATTTTAGAATTTTTTTTAAGAAGTTAAGTTTTGATTTAAAAAGGGAAATTTTATTTATTTAACTATGTAATTTTAAACCAGATAGTATTAAAATACTTTGGAAGTGAATTTTTCAAATATCTAATATTAATTGGAATTAAATTCTAATTTTTATAATCGGCTTTGTAAATCGATTTGTTTATCTAAAAATGAGTTATTGATGTTATAAAAAAAAGTGTTTCGATATTTTAAATAATCACTTGAACAAGTTTTTAAAAATAAATTATTATTCTTTTAAAATGCTTATTATATATATAGAGGTTTTGGAATGATTTAAATTTATTTATAAATCTTCTCGAGGTTCGGAGATGGGGTTTATTCAGTAGATGGGATTTATAAGAGGAATTCTCAACGTGGAATTTGGGAAATGTAAGGAAAATTTACGAAGTGTTTAAATAAAAGTGAACTTCAAAAAAATGAATTAGGATTCATAAAAGAGGTTAGAAATGGATATTTGGAATTGTAGACAAGTGTTTTGACTTTCAAAATATTAAAGGGAATTAATTAAGGAACCCAAGAACTTATAAATTCGTTATAAACGAGTTAAGGAATTTACAATATAAATTGTGAAGAATTTTGAGAAAATAGAAATAAATGAAATTTTCCTATATGTTGAGAAGTAAGGGGGTTAGAAAATATATTTTCAAATATTTTTCTAGGTGTTGAAATAAGTGATGGTTTGAAATATCCTGATATGGGTATAAGTATTTGAGTTGTCTCAAATATTGAAAATTTGGAAGGGATTTGAATATATATCTTTTAAAGATATTTTGAAATAAATTTTGGAAAATCTATAATAAGGCCCCATGTCTGCTTATGGATGTTTTATTGATAGTTAAATAACCAACTATCAATTTTGGCCAATTCGTTGATCGTTTCGAAGAGACTAGGATCAGATTAATTATCCAAAAACCACTTCGATCTGATTTGAGCGTTACGAATGGATATCGTGAAGATAGTAAAGATGGTGATTTGGTTTGTCCAGACCCAGGACAACTTGTATGGATGAATGCTGTCAGAACATCGTCATTGGAGGACGATGAGCATTCTAAGTGGAACAGTTCTTGAAAGGTAATCGTTAGGCTCAAGCCTCATCAACCGGAATGACTAAAACAGGGGAGATGCGGCAAGGCTAAGTGGGTCGCACCCAATTAGGGTATGATATCACCTTTTAGATACCCTCGGAAATAGATATAAATTATGGATTTGGTTGTGCATGGAAAAGGGAGTGCTCGATATTAAGGGTGGGAACACCCGGGGTGATAACATATTCAATTCCATCCAAGTTAGGGATAGAGCCGGTCTTGTGTTGTAGGGGATCCTAGCGAGGTCCTCGGTACATTTTTCTAGAGGTACTGTGGTGGACGGTACCCAGTAGCCCAATCATTGTATGGAATCCATTCTCCAATAAGCGTTGTACGGTTTTGATTGTGCCGAACTATGCTGAAACATGAGATGCAAGCATTTCAGCTATTTTCTATTTACTTTGTTTGGACACTATTATAATATCAAATGATTTTGATAAAAATGTTTTGGTTATCGTAAGGAAAAAACCCATCGTGTTTATGTGTGACGTGGTCTTACGAGATACCTTTGTTTTTAAAAGGATTTTGACAACCTTAATAATTCAAATTGAGTGTGTTTTCTCATGCTGGTTTTCCAGACCAACTCGGGTGTTATTTTATTATAATGCTCGGGTCAGACCAAGTATACAAATTCAGGATAGGATGTTATAGAGCTCAGGAGACGAGCTGGATAACAGAGACGCATCTCACGTACTTGGTTATTCCCGCTATGTGAGTTATGTGTATGAGGACAAGTTATTATAACTGTCCAGATTAATGTATTGATTGTTGTACTCTGATGATTGTAAGTATAAAACAGTTGCAGATTCTTTTGTATAAAAATCTGTTATTATATATTTCATTTTATTCCGCTGCGATTGTGAGATTCTGTGTTGATTATTTCTAATTTTCTTCTACCTTTTTTTTCTTCACCTCTAACAATCCATCTTTTTGTGCAAATTTGAGCTGACTTGTGCGGTAATATTGTCAGCTTAGACTATACGGAAAAGTGGGTCGTTACACGTTGTGAAGCAGTGGAGGAAGCTATAATTCACGATTTGATGGGGGGTGCCAGAGGTTGAAGTGATGGTACAAAATGGACTCAGCTCGCGATGGGTATGACATTGGTGGTGGCCGGTGGTGGCCGGTGGGGGCTCCGATAGCCTAGGGTGATTTGTGATCAAGTACGGCCAAAAAAGGGGGTGTAGGTTGCTTTTTGCATGGAGGAGCTGGGGTGGACATGTTCATGTCTGTTGCGGAGAGCGCTCAACGTGGAGCATGTAGAAATCGATGGTTCGTCGATTCATGGACCGTAGCTCAAGATTGGTTGAAGGAAGTGCATGGCCAATTGGGTGTGTATGTATGCATATCTTTGGGCACAGTAATGGGCATTTTGGGAAGAAAGGTTATAAGTGATTAACCTTGATTAGTGGATTAATTAAGTTAATTAATTGATGTTTATAATTTGAATTCTTATAAAATTTGTACCTCTTGCATACTAGGTCTAATCAAGACACGGTTCTAAATGTTGCACTCGTAGTGGGATTATCTATGATGTAGTAGAGATTTAGATGAGATCTAAGTACTTGAGAAATTTCGGTTCAAGTGAGCAGAATATAACTTTGAATTTATATTTCATTATAAATTCCCATAATTATATATATTGAAAAATATAACCTAGGAGAGGTAGAATAATATATGTATATGTATGTATGTATGTATGTATGTATGTATGAATATGTATATAGGTAATTATTTCCTTATCTGATTAGATTGGATTGGTTTTGGGAAAATATTCGAGATAATTGATTAAAATCCTGTATATACATATATAGTATTTTATTCGTATGGAACAGAGATAGATGGAGTTGGTATTAATTTATAGCATGGTTATGAATTAATTTAATTCTAATTTGTAGTTATATTAGTGATAGAAATATCATCATATATTTTATAACTAATTGGAAGCTAGAAGTATAACCTTTGAAATATGCTGTAAGGCAAAAATAATTATTTAGACGGGTTAAACTTATATTTAAATGGCTTTGAAGTTTATCTGACCTTGACACTAGTTTATTATGATATAAATCGATAATTAGCTAACTAATTAATTTTTATAAAGGTGATTTGAAAAGTTAGAAACTACAAAAGAACTATTGTATTAGTTAATAGGGTTTGATTAAGGTTATAAAATCCCAAATATAGTAATAATGTGATTTATTAACTTTAGACCTTAATGAATGGTTTGAGATATATGTGTATGCATACATATACATATATATATACATACAAACATACATACATATATATACATATATATATGCATACATACATATATATATACATATACATATATATATATATAAATAAATTAATTACACGAGCCATGTAATATTCTGAGGCCTTATTGGTAGCTAAACTTAATTTTAGTAGAAGAATTAAATGATATTAAACTATAATAGGATTTATTCGACGAGGATATTATTTTTTAAATTAAGTGAAACTTCTATAAAATAATACGAAGAAGATATGATTATTAGATTGGTTACTTCAGTAAGATGCATTTTTGTTGAATTATTTATATGATTGTACGTGTGAATTATTTTTGATATTGATATGATAGATTTGCTACTTTGGTTGTGTATTACCTTCGTGTATGTAAATAGGCATGTTATGTGTTTATTAGTTCCATCTAGTTCACGAGCCATGTAATATTTTGAGGCCTTATTGGTAGCTAAACTTAATTTTAATAGAAGAATTAAATGATATTAAACTATAATAGGATTGATTTGACGAGGATATTATTTTTTAAATTAAGTGAAACTTCTATAAAATAATACGAAGAAGATATGATTATTAGACTGGTTACTTCAGTAAGATGCATTTTTGTTGAATTATTTATATGATTGTACGTGTGAATTATTTTTGATATTGATATGATAGATTTGCTACTTTGGTTGTGTATTACCTTCGTGTATGTAAATAGGCATGATATGTGTTTATTAGTTCCATCTAGTTGGGCTAGTTATGTTTATGTATATATATATAGATACACACACACCTGCATACAATTTATGTGAGTTAGATGCGTCTATATTTATATGTAGTTTTGTATGTCCGACTTAGGGCTGGTAGGAGATACACAGATTATTATATATATATATATATATATATATTTACTGATATGTGGTTTAAAGCATTTATATATATGGTTTCAGTATGTCCAACTTGGGGCAACCGATTGGTGCATGGAATCCGTTATACCATTGAGGCACACTATCTGCGGATGTGGTTCTATAGTAGGGGCGGAGAGAGACTGGGATGCCTGTCTAGAATAAGTCATATACTATTCTATAGTACTCTTGGTTGTTGCGACATGACCTACAAGCCAACTTCTTTTGAGGTGTAGGTTTTCAGGGGAGTCCACAATATAGTTGTGGCTCTTAATAGGTCTCTTTGGTAGCTAATGGAAATTTAACACAATTTATCTATATGCAATTTAAACGTATGTATAGTTCGGTATGTCCGACTTAGGGTTACCGAATAATGGATGAAATATATTATATAGATATATAATTATGTGATTCAAGTGCTTTATATATAATTATAGATGCACAGTTTGTGCTATTTATATATATTGGTTTGGTATGCCTGACTTGGAGCAACCGGGTAGTGCGAGGCACTTCCAGAACAAATCACGATCCACATGGGGACGACAATACTTCGTGTTGTGTATATGTGTAGGAAGGATGCATAAAGGATAGCCCGAGTCCTGATTGCCTATCCATAGACAATCAGATGATATTGGTTTTGTGAAAGGAATCCATTATACCATCGAGGCACACGACCTACAGATGTGGTCCCGCAGTAGGGACGGAGAGAGATTGGGATGTCTGTCTAAGTAGGTTAGATACTGTTCCATAGTATTCTTAGGTGCTGCGATAGTACCTATAGGCTACGTACTTTTGAGGTGTTTATTTTTAGGGGAGTCCACAATATAGTTGTGGCTCTTGTTAGGTCTATTTGGTAGCTAATGGAAATTCAGGATGGGTATCAGTTATAGATACTCGTATTTCAGTCTTGGGTGTGGAGATGCAATGTTTGTAGCATCGTTATATTGCTGTATTTGTTTTGCATTTCAGATGCTTTGATAGGAATCATTGAATCAATTGGTGTCCATAGCAGACTCCACCCATCAACAATGATGGTACCAACTTACACTTTATGTGTATCTTATCATTATGATTATAAATGTTATATTGCTTGGTTGATTATTATTATTGAACATTGTGTGTTATACTTATTGTGATATCTATATTACCCCTGCATTTGTATATTAGGTTGCATTTATCATGGTATACCATTACGTGCCAGTCACACCATATTAGTTGTGCTGACTCGTTAATGATATGAGAAGAGTAGGTTATGATATGATTCCCTTCCTTTGAGTTGGATTTAATTTACTTTTTTACGGGTAGTCCGGATTATCCCTAAGCCACGTTTGTGAAGAGGACCAGTTGTACCTCAACAGTTTCCTATTTATTTGTATTTGGTTTTTATATAAAATATTTTGAAATAGTTACCCTCGCACCAGGCTTTATGTCTGACCTACGTTTTGTCTTTGTCTGTTTATGTCATGACAACTCTCATGTACTCGATTGAGTAGTTTGCAAGCCAGATGCTTTTGGGAATATGCTTTCAGGACAAATGGAGCACTTTGGAGGTGAAGTCGGTACTTTGGATATATACATGATATTGTAGTGGTACATGACATATATGCTATTTATATATGAGACTTGTTGTATCAGATATTGTATTATGACCTTTTGTATTGATATTTATTTATCAGCTACTTCCATTAGGACAACCTCTTATATATTTTATCCTATTATATCCATGCACATTCAGTATATTATATATTATCATTTCGATGCAAGATTCAATCGCTATGCCTTGTTCGGTGTTTTGTTTTTTATTTTACCCTGACAAGTTGTCTTTTGTGGTATTCGAGAGTTAGACGCTGTCATTTGACGTTGATTCAGGGTATTACAAAGGGCATATCATTACAAATACCATCGGGACTGGAATAGGATTCAAAGGAGCTTGTAGGCTTTGTTGAAGGTATGTCTTTGGTTTACAATTATAAATTAATGTTATATCTTATGCCAGATGATGTTTCGATCGATAGGTGATGAATCTAGTATATCGATATATCGTTACATTTTGATGGTTTTACATTTATGTGCTTATTTTAAAAAATATTATGTTATATATACATAACTTAATACTCATGGCATAATATTTTTTTAAAATTTAAAATTAATTTAATATATAATTTAACTCACATAAATTTCATAATTTAAAGATTAAGTACTATATCATACATAATAAGTTTTAAAATTTAATACAAATAGTTTTATACCTAAAAGACTTTTGGCTATATATATAACATAATCATATTTAAATTAAATAAAGCTTATAAATTTATAATATCAATAATTATGTCATTTAAAATATATTTTACATTTTATAAAATTAATTTCATAAATAATATGCTTTCGGTAGTAAAAAATTAATTTTTATATAAATTAAATATTTATATATATTTATGTGAGTGTGTGTGTTGAAATATTTAAATGTTAAAATATTGTTCATATTTTTTATAAAATATTAATGTTTAAAATTTTATTTTAGGAAATAATTTTTTTAAATTTTTACTAATTTTTGAACGAAAATTTAATTTTAATATATCTTTGTATAAGAAACAATTTTGCTGTGAGTATTATTAGATATGTATATTTATATTTATGTATTATATATATATCGTTAATGTATTAATATATATATTTATTAGTAAATTATTTATAAGCATATATATAATATGTTTATTTATATAAGAAACTAAATTTTGTTTTTGGATTTTATAATAAAATAAATAAATAAATTTTTTATATTTTATTTAAAATGATTATACATTTATTTACATTCATATATATATTTTTATAATTATATATATATTTTATAAATTCCTTATATATATTATTCAAAATTATATATATATATATTTGTAATATTTTGTATATACGACTTAAAGCACATAAACATGCGTTTGGACGATATATTTGTATCTAGAGGGGCTAACATGTCCGTTGTGGTGTAAATCCCAACACTTATACACGGGCATATCAAAGCTTATACAGATTGCTATATTACACATGCACATACCTATATATGTGTGTATATCATACATACATACATATATAATACAATGTTAACTACATAATATAGTATTATAATATAAAGTTAAATAAAACAATGATTTTATTTAAAATTAATTTAAAAATGTTCTAAATGAATCAAATTTCATAGGCTTAATAAAGATCCAAAATGGTAAAAAAAATTGAAATTCACCTATTTCTTCCACCATGGGTTGGCCTAATTCCAACAATGGTATTAGAGCCCAATAGCCTATGCGGTCTAAATTAGTTATGTTAGAGTTAACTAAGTAAGCTTACAGCCCAGATAGTAGGGTGTCTAGAAAGGCAGTATTATAGGATTGAGTTTGAATAATCAAGTATTTTGCCCTACCTGGCTACCGTCCTGGCCCGAACAGATGCACGAGCCCAAAAGTTGTCCCTAATGGAAAATGCCCAATTTGAATAGGGCCTTGGGCCAATTTTCAAAATTGTTTGAAAAATAAAAATATAAGATTTTAAATTTAAAAGTTAAATTTAAAATTATATATCTATACACACACTATAAAAGTTATAATGTAATATATTCAAAATGTTTAAAAATTAATATAAATTAATTTCGAAATTTTAAATTTATTAATAAGGTTATAAAATACATTTATTAAATGAGTTAGTAAATAAATAAATAAATATATACATGTATTATATATTATGATATATATATATATATATATTATGTTGTTTTAAAATGTTAAAATAACATAAATATACATGTATTATTAATTAAGTGAGCACGATGTAGTTTTAATGGCAGATTAGGTTTAGGGTGCGCCGCCTCAAATCGTCTCTTCATTTCTCATCAACTTCACATAATTGACTTTCCCCTTCTCTCACTTCCCCCCTTTCTTCCCCATTCTTCTCCATTTTGCGCTACTCCCTAATTTAATTTCGCTCCTCCATATTTGCACTGCAGTTGATGTTTTTCTTCTTCTGCCCCTAAAATCAATGTCATGTATCAGATCCTGGCTTCCCATTTCCTTTTTTAGACCTTTCCTCCAGTACCTTTATCTTTCGTCTACCAATTTTCTCCAAGTGCGAATTCCAGTAGATTTGGATTCTTTTGAGTTCCTCCTGGTTTCTCAATCGTCGCCCATGAAATTCGTGCTTACCCCGTCATAGCCAAAATGCCGTGATAGAACGTAGGGATGCGACTGTGTCGATGATTTTTTGGGTGCAGTTTTGGGTTTTATTTTCGGCTTAGGGAGGTGGCAGTCATGTATTCTGGTGGCACTCAGTGGCGTTTGGGTAGCAGTGTTTCTAATGGCAGGAGAATACGCTTCTTTTATGTTCACATTTTTAGAGCTTTATTTCTACATCATGAGATTAGTCGATTTATGCTCTTATTATTTGAGATTTGTTATCTTCCAGATCTTGTATGGTATTGCCATGTACTAGGGCTGCTTTGTTTTCCTGTGTATTAGTCATCCCAAGTTCGTTGTCTTGTCTCTTTTCACTGCCTTTATTGAAGGAACTGGGCCAGCCCGCAGCGGAAGAAATGGGTGAATGTCAAAAAATTTAGCATTTTGGATCATTAATGGGCCTATGAAGTCTAAATTCATTTAGAACTTTTCTAAGTTTCTTTTAAATAAAATCAATATTTTATTTAATTTATAAATAAAGCTCTACTTTAATTTAATGTGTATGTAAATTAGAGTATATCAAATATACGCTTATGTACATATTTATGTGTAATGGAATGAATGTATCAAATACATTCGTGTTGTGAAATATAAGTGTAACATATTGGAAGTGTATATTTGTGTAACTAAGCATGAAATTTTTTAGAGAAGAAAAACCTTTGGTTTTCTTTCTCTTGGCATGTATAATAATTAAGGAAAGATGAGGCTATAAATGTAGAAAGAGAAACCCTTACGTCTCTCTCCCTTTTTAATTACATTGAATGACATATTAATTGACATTTACAATAGAATTGCATATGCCTTTGTTGTCCAAGATTTTTTAAAGTAATAAAATATACATGTATAATAATTGATAAGTTTACACATACACATGTTAAAATAAGTTTTCCTATATATATGAGTTTGTCAAAACAAGAATTAACAATTGTAACAAAGGTTTCAATTAATGAAGAGCTTGAAATTAAATTCTACAGTTTCACTAAAAGGTCCGTTTTGATTTAGATTAAAATAACATAAACACATGTATATCTATATTTATACATAATTGCAAGTCATGCATTCATTTTAAAATAACACATATATTTATATATATATGTATGAAGATTGCAATTTAAGTAACATATATGTTTAAATTTAATTCTAACAAAACGATTCAATCTTTTAATCTTAGGTATGAAATAAAAGTCTATAACTTTACATAAATGACCACTTATGAATTCTAAAAAAAAGAAAATTTTTACTTTTATGACTAAAACAAGTAAAATTAAATCATTTTGGAAATTAACTATGCAACATTAGAAATTAATTTTACTGTATTAAACCACCAACAAATATAGTTTATTAATGTTTATGTATACAGATGTTACAAAATTTTATATACAACATTACAATATAATAAAATATTTTCACATTCCGGTTTTTTTCAATTCAAAAACAATGATATCATATATCAATGCACACAAATATAACTTTTATAAATGCATTCAAATAAGTACAAATAACTCCCAAACATCAAATGAAATAAATAATAATTAATATTTCTCAAATACTAATTAATTTACAATTTTTTATAAATTAATTAAATCATGTGTTTTTTTTAGAGAATTCATCATTACGATTGTGCGACTCAAAGGTGTAAATTCAGTCAGCGATTAATATTGAACAATTCAAATATTAACGTTCACACGCCACTTAGCAGGTGGTATGAAATTTTGTCTGAATTCATTGCTTTCACATCTTTTGGTAAAATACAATTTTACTTATTATAAGCGGTACCTAATAGTGGCAATTATTTACACCAATTCTCTTCGTCAAAACTATATCACTTTGGATTTATGGAATTTGGTAATGGTCAAAATTCCAATATCATCCACATTCAACTTGGTATTCCAAACACAAAGTCCTTGGTTCAATAATAACAATTATTATTAACCAAAATGCTCTAGCCAGAGACTTTGACTTTGAGTTGACTTGAGTTGACCATGATACTAACCCCATATAACCGAGGAGATGAATCCTCTCTTAAATAGTGCTTCACTTCCAATACTTCCACTTGACCCAACTATATTCATTTGATGGAACGCCATGCCATGATTTGACCATAATCAAAGCGGAGCTTTCATATTAAAGATCCACAGTATTCTCAAGTCGAGAGAACTGTGTAAATCAGTCACATCGATATTTTCTGTTTGACCTTAGTTATATTAACCAATAGAAAACTATCAAGTGAGTCATTCCAGAGTTATCCAATAACTATCAGTACATAACCTCTAGGTGCCCCCAGCAGTCATGAGTAATACACTGCCCAACATTTGGAGAGCGTTACATACTCTAGTCTCAAAGGATACACCGATATCCAGTCTTGATGCATCTTAACTAGGAACATTTAAAATGGTATATTTGTTTTATTGCGATAAATTACTCACGGTTACAACACTTTGTAAACTACTATCACAAAATATGCCATTAATGGATTTTTTATTAAATATATTTTTAATTAAATTGATTAATTAATATAACCACATTATATCAAGTATATAATAGAAATAAAATACCTTTATTTTGAACAAGATTGGTCAACGAGTTAAATATATGTAACAAATACATAATTTCTTTTAGGGCATACCCTTAACTCTATCAATCTCCCACTTGCACTTGGGGTCAATTATGGAATCTTATTCCAACTTCTCCAATCGGTTTTCTCAAAACCAACTAGGTCAGTCCCTTTGTGAACGGTTATGCTATTATGTTTAATTATCTACTTTGTCATTCAACTCTCTCCGACGGTGATAAACTGCTTTATCACGTGGAACAATTCGGAGTATGTCTCTCGACCTCTAATGAGCTCTATGTTCTATTACGACCCATATCGCCACATTGTTATCATATAACAATGTTATGAGATTCTCAACATTTGGAATCGTCTCAGTTATAAATATGTGCGCTTATAATTTTATATATATTCTTTTTATTGCGGTAATAGTTAAGGCAATCTACATGCCTTTTTTCATTGAATAAGCCACAGTCTTTTATTTGGAACATTTCCAACTAAAGATTCATAACGTGAATTTATTATTGACATACTATACTCAATATCACTTATAAAGTTTAAGTCCGAACACTCCCTAATAAAGAGTTTTTGTTTCTGTAAACAATTCTCTAGTATTTCATAAATACATGAGAACACTTCAAAAAACCATTTAGCGATATCAATTTGGATTTGATATTTTCTTCATGTATCAAATACATAAGCAAATCATGATATCATAGGCAACACAACATGTATGATAATTCCTTTTGCCAATGCAAAGGAATCAAGCTTACATGTTCCATATTAAAATCTTTAATAAGGTGTCCTTGCATATCATTTGGGACATTCCCGACATCTTTTATACTTACTATAAAAGTCATCATTTATTAATCCAGTGTTGAGTACTAAAACAACTAAGGATGATTTTAACACAAGTACATCGTTAAAATCCACAACGTGTTGTTTACTTATAGTTTATAAATATCAATGTACCTTTTAACTTTCTTTCTTATGAACACGCGCTTCCTCTACACTTTGATTGAAAATCAAACTATTTGATATTTCTATCAAAATACTTATTCAATCTTGAGGCTTATAAAATGATACTTTCATATCATTTCTTGGATCATATCCAAAGACTCACAAACTCAATATTGTTCCCATTGACTTCGAGACATTTTTGGTTAATATGTGTACAGCTTATTCTAAATCGTTATTTAGAATTTTCTGTTTCAATACATATGTACTGAAACACTAAGTCTTATCAAGTGATAATTTTGTGAGTAAATCCAAATTAACTTGAGCATGTTGAATACTGAATATTTTATGCTAATTTCAACAATTGAAATTTACGATATTATTCTTGTCAACTTTGCTCATTTAATTCCAACTGCATTAGTCTTTCTCATAAAGACACAATCTCGGCCGATGGATCACATCCCTTCGGTTATGACCACCAAAATCTATATTTTGATAGCATACTTGGAATTCTTTCGAATTTGCGCATCATATCATATATAGTCAACACTCTTAATGGTTTAATTAAACAACAGAGGATTATATATTTTCGACATTAATAAGAAACTCATATTTTCTCTTCAATGTGCGAAAATACTTATTAGACATTCTAATGCTATGTGTTCATTTAGGTTAGTTAATTTCATTTCTTCTCATATAATCAGTCCTAACTATGGATCGTATCCAATTCCATTTAACTATAAATAATTCCTCAAAGAAATTCCTTCGCAATGAAGTTGGTATATCTTGAAACAACAATTGTTTCTCAGTGTAAATAGAATAGGAATTCATAAACGCTTTATGAATTTCTTTATTTATAAAACTGATTTGGTTTTAGTTTACAAATATTATGTTCAAAACTTAAATATGTCATCCAATGACAGTCTTTCCCAAAATCCTTTTGGGCAGATTCATACAAGATCATTCATGAATAATTATTACGTGCAATCTTTCAACTCGCACAACCTACCAACTCCTTGCCCTAGGATATGTTGGAGTTTCTTATAAACCCTTAGCTTGTGTGATTTTGTAAACCATTATTTAGATGAAATAATATTAACCTTGTGTACTACTATTAAGTACATGTCCTTATAAAAAGAAACTAACTCAACTTCATTCACAATTAACAGCACATTGTCCAACAAAGTTCGATTACACCTTGTCGATACATCATTATGCATCACATGGAGGAGTGACTTTTGAGATTGAATCTTTATTCATTTTAGGTACGTTTGGAACATTTTCCAATATACTCACTCATTCGATCAAATCAAATCATTTCTATCGCATGTTATTTTATTTACTTCTGTTTTATATTCTATAAGTTTACCATAAACATACTACATGTGTATCAAATACGCATGTCCATGACGACGATAACTCATCGGTGAATATGACGAAGTACATGGAACCGTTTTGGTATTTATAGAATTTGATTGCATATATCTATATGTATCAATCCGAAGAGTTCATCAACTCTTATGATACTCCCACTAAATGGGTGCATAGCCCTTTATTGTTTGAGATAATTAACAAGTATCATATGATTCAAAATCATATAATAAAATTATTTCTCAAAACTATGACTTAGTCTATAATTCCAAAAAAACCATAAATAATATTAGATACTTTTGTATTTTCCAATGCATCACTTTTGTTGTAAAAAATTACCACATTATAGTTTTATTTCATAAAGAATATTCATAATATTCATGTTGAAATATAGCTATGTCTATTTTTTCAGTCGATACCAAAAAATAATCATTATTTCATAAATAATGCATGGTAAGTTTTACAGAAACAATTTGTTTACTATGATGCAATTAATAAGTGCTACATGGCATGCTCCCACTATTTCCACCATTACTATAATAGCGTACTAAATTCGGTGGTCCATTCATTCACTTAATACAATTTGTTTATTTCATACACTGCAACCATTTACAGTGGAGAGTTCGTTGATCAAATATCTTGAGCTCAAAGAAATAAATCTCATAGAAAATAATTTTCTATATGAAAAGACATTTCGGAATAGAAATCATATTTCTTATTCCAATATTAAGTATTAATTATTATTACAATTCTCATTTCCAATGTTTCTCTATAAAGCAGAAGTGACTATTCATTCTCTTCATCCTAACTGTACCTTAAATTACATCTATTCTTATACATTCATTTTCCTTTCAAATGGCCAAACTATTCTAAAGAAAACCATACTACAATATCATAACAAACTCTTTACAAAATCGCATTCGATTATCCTGAGCATTTAAGGACATCAAATATGTTGCACTTTACGTAAACCAATCAAAATGACATTTCAGCGATCGAGTTCTTATATCCATCTTGTAGTTTTTAGTCTTGTGTTACATTTACACAATATGATCCCTTTTGTAATCAATCGGATTGAATACTCGATTTCGCACTAATGTTTATTTGGTTTTTCGAATGAAGTAATTTCATCAAAATAGTATACATTACAAACTTTGACCATTCACCATATAACATTTATATGCAATTGTATATGGATCAAATATCCATAGTCCTGTATTGCTTTTAGAGCTCGAAACTCATAGAATGCAGTACATGGTCTTGACCAAATAAATGCATAAGTGACCAAACCACGAATGTATTCAGTAATTGTAAAATAAGGCACTTGCATGGGTGTTGAAACGTTAACATGAAATAGGAATTTAATAGTGGGTATTATATTTCCATTTGTCAACTTTCAACTCAATTCGTTTGTATATGTTAATTGATAAACATTTTATCAATCATATTAAATGCACAAATTTATCACTGTAGATAATTATAACAATATTTAGCATATGTTCTTACAATATTAGAAAGGTTAAATGTTACCATTTCACTTTCCTGATAAGGCTCCCACTAGTCTTTTATGTTTCTCCAAACCCTAAGATGAAACATAGAAGTCATTCGACTTCACTAGTGGGTGTTAGGACTCGTCTGTCTTGGTATTCTGACCTTGAGTTTACTTAACAAATCATTGCCTCACAAACGATGGATAACTCCTTATCGGTTGTACCACATACAACTCCTAACCTATTTTTTCTTGTCCTAATCTCATTTCGACCTTGAGTTTGCTCAACAAATCGAAAGAGATTATTCACTCATACCTACCATATCGTGATGGCCTAAGTTTAGTATATGTACCTTGAGTTTTCTCAACAAATACATATAGTTATCTTACCTCATCTGTTCAATATATTAATAATACTATGCATAACATCCCCAGCTTGAGTTTGCTCAACAACTAAGGAGTATGCAAGTAATTTATTAATATATATATGGTAGAGGACAACATTATATTGAAGATTCATAATCTTCAATATGTTGTATTGAGTGATATCGACTTATGGAATAATGTATTTCTTATGAAATACCATCATGATTCAAGTGTCAGACACATCAGAAATCACAGTATGTACATTTACGTATGTATTTATTCCTTAAGTCTATTTAGGTTTCTTTAATGTTCCACTTTTAGTTTATACATTCATATCATATAAGTTTTGTTGTTAAATAACTTTTATATTTCATATTGCTTATATGATAGTCTTATGTATAATATTTCATCAATTAAATCTTATTTAATTAATTAACTCTTTAATAAGTTTTATATTAGTATTCCAATACAACTTTTATATTGGACATAACTACTATAACCTTTATACTATAACACATATATCTTATATATGTGTATTTTTATTTAATTAATTAACATTTAATTAACTTATTAATTAAACAATTTTAATTAAATTATATTAATTTCAAAAATTTATCTTATATAACATACATGTATGCTTATGTTATCTTAAACACTTTAAAATAACATAACATATATCAACATATATAATACATGCAAATAAATATTAATTAATTAACTCATTTAATTACTTTATATTATTAATCTTATTAATAAATTTAAATTCAAAATTAATATTTACATAGTTTCAAACATTTTGAACTTTTCAATACATTTTCAAACATTTTGAAAATTTATGTTATATTATAAACTTTTATAATAAACATGTTTTTATTTTAAATTTAACTTTTAAATTTAAAGTCATGTCTTAATTTTCAAAACTATTTTGAAAATTAGCCCAAGGCCCAATTAAAATTGGGCCTTTTCTATTAGGGGCAACCTTTGGGCTCACATCACTTTTCAAGCCACGCAGGTAACCACGTAGGACTGGGTACTTGATTACCCAATTCCAATCCTAGACATCACCTTTCTAAACACCTTACTAAGTGCACAAGCTTAATTAGTTAGCCCTAACATGACTAATTTAGACCACATAGGCTATTGGGCTCTGATACCATTGAAGGAACTAGGCCAGTCCGCGGCGGAAGAAATTGCTGAATTTCAAAAAATTTATAATTTTGAATCATTAATGGGCCTATGAAGTCTAAATTCATTTAGAACTTTTCTAAGTTTCTTTTAAATAAAATCAATATTTAATTTAATTTATAAATAAAGTTTTACTTTAATTTAATGTGTATGTAAATTAGAGTATATCAAATATACGCTTATGTACATATTTATGTGTAATGGAATCAATGTATCAAATACATTCATGTTGTGAAATATAAGTGTAACATATAAGAAGTGTATATTTGTGTAACTAAGAATGAATTTTTTTAGAGAAATCTTGACATATATAATAAATTGAGGAAAGATAAGGCTATAAATATAGAGAGAGAAACCCTTACGTTTCTCTCCCTTTTTAATAACATTAAATGACATATTAAATGGCATTTACAATAGAATTTGCATAGGCCTTTGTTGTACAAGTTTTATTAAGTAATAAAATATACATGTATAATAATTGATAAGTTTACACATACACATGTTAAAATAAGTTTTCCTATATATGTGAGTTTGTCAAAACAAGAATTAACAATTAAAACAAAGGATTCAATTAATGAAGAGCTTGAAATTAAATTCTACAGTTTCACAAAAGGTCCTTTTTTATTTAGATCAAAATAACATGAACACATGTATATCTATATGTATAAATAATTGCAAGGTATGTATTCATTTTAAAATAACACATATATTTATATATGTATGAAGATTGCAATTTAAGTAACATATTTGTTTAAATTTAATGCTAACAAAATGATTCAATCATTTAATCTTAGGTATGAAATAAAAGTCTATAACTTTACATAAATGACCACTTATGAATTCTAAAACAAAAGAATTTTTTTACTTTTATGACTAAAACAGGTAAAATTAAATCATTTGGAAATTAACTATGTAGCATTGGAAATTAATTTTACTGTATTAAACCACCAACAAATATAGTTTATTAATGTTTATGTATACAGATGTTACAAAATTTTATATACAATATTACAATATAATAAAATATTTTCACATTCCATTTTTTTTCAATTCAAAAACAATGATAGAAAAATATTGGACAACTTGGGCATATACAAATTTGTTGTATGATAAATCAGATCTGACAATACAAAAGGGACACACAATAAAACATATAAAGGATTTGAAGTCAACCATAATAAACATATAGTCAATGGATATGTAATAAGGAGAGATTCATATTAAATCTACATAATGATCATATAATTAAATGAGATGAACAAAAAGGGATCTAAGTTATATTACAAGATGAATACACAAGATAGAAGAGATATAGTATGAATAAATCTAAACCTTTTAAACATGATGAGATAGAAGATATATAATATGAATAAATCCAGACAATTTCAACATGATGAGTATACAAATAAATGAAATTAGAGTTACTAAAAATGAAGCCAATAATTTGCACCTTGAATGATGAATCAAATCTCATAGATTCAGAAATCAGGCTCTAGATGTTGCAAGGATCAAGAGGAATAAACCACTTTTCATAATCGATTTTATTTGTATTTGATTTTAGGAATAATTGAAGCCATGGAAGATCTCATATTTTCAGCATTAGAGAAGGAGAGGGCTAGAAAAGTTACAGAAATAAGAATGAAAAATGAGAAACTCAATTGTGCATACAGAATGAATTAGAGGATATGTTTTATTTGAAAGAAGGAAACATTTCTCATTCTTTAATTAAAACTTCTATAATTAATTCTCTTGATTAACTTTCTCTGTTCACTCCTATTTCTTTACATGGTATGGCTGAAAATTACGTGCCATCAAATGACATAAGATTCCATAAATTAACGCATGTAATTATCTTTTATTTAATTACAATGATATCATATATCAAGGTGTGCAAATATAACTTCTATAAATGTATTCAAATAATTACAAATAACTCCCAAACATCAAATAAAATAAATAATAATTAATATTTCTCAAATACTAATTAATTTAATTAATTTACAATTTTTTATAAATTAATTAAATCATGTGGTTTTTCGGAGAATTCATCATTACGGTTGTGCGGCTCAAAGGTGTAAATTCAGTCAGCGATTAATATTGAACAAATTTAAATATTAACGTTCACACGTCACTTAGTAGGTGGTGTGACATTTTGGCTGAATTCATCGCTTACACATCTTTTGGTAAAATCCAATTTTACTTATTATAAGCGGTACCTAATAGTGATAATTATTTACACCAATTCTCTTCATCAAAACTATATCACTTTGGATTTATGGAATTTGGTAATGGTCAAAATTCCAATATCATCCACATTCAACTTAGTAGTCCAAACACAAAGTCCTTGGTTCAATAATAACAATTATTAACCAAAATGCACTGGTCAGAGACTTTGACTTTGAGTTGACTTGAGTTGAACATGATACTAACCTCATATAACCGAGGAGACGAATCCTCTCTTGAATAGTGCTTCACTTCCAATACTTTCACTCGACCCAATTATAGTCACTCGATGGAACGCTATGCCATGATTTGACTATAATCATAGTGGAGCTTTCATATTGAAGATCCATAGTATTCTCAAGTCGAGAGAACAATGTAAATCAGTCACATCGATATTTTCTGTTTGACCTTAGTTATATTAACCAAAATAAAACTATCAAGTGAGTCGTTCCATAGTTATCCAATAACTATCAGTACATAACCTCTAGGTGCCTCCAGTAGTCATGAGTAATACACCGCCCAACATTTGGAGAGCGTTACATACTCTAGTCTCAATGGATACACCGATATCTAGTCTCGATGCATCTTGACTAGGAACATTTAAAATGGTATATTTGTTTTATTGCGATAAATTACTCGCGGTTACAACACTTTGTAACTACTATCACAAAATATGCCATTTATGGATTTTCTATTGAATATACTTTTAATTAAATCGATTAATTAATATAACCACATTATATCAAGTATATAATAGAAATAAAATACCTTTATTTCGAACAAGATTGGTCAACGAGTTAGATAGATGTAACAAATTACATAATTGCCCCTAGGGCATACCCTTAACTCTATCATTTATTTCATCATTTCTGGGATTGCATTTTGCGACAAGGTTTGATGCTCTATGTAGCTGGGTGTCGTTCTTTATTGTGTTGGGTTGTGGATTGTGGTAATTGGGTTTCTTGTGTACACTGCACATATGGTCCTATCTTGTGTTATTTAGCTTTGGCAATTTATGTTTTTCTTGGGTAAATCTGCCTTTTGGTGTTTATGCTACTTCTGGCTGCTTGGATATGCACTCCTTGAGATTGCAACGTCGACTTCTGTTGAATGAAATATAGGTTTGTGTTGGTATAGGTTATGGGTTGTGTCCCATGATTGTAATTGTGTGTGTATCATGTCAAAGTGCTTGTATTAGTGTGTTGCTAATTTCCAAGCTACGTGTGTGTTGTAAGTTTTATGCTGTTGAGGCATGCCCACCTCTCACCTGTTTTAATTATCTATAAAAAGTAGATGGTCCACTATAAAACTGGCTTGCCTTACAAAAAAATGAATTTTGAAATTAATATAACTAAAATTGTTTAATTAAATAATTAATTAAAGGTTAATTAATTAAATGATATACACATATTTATGATATATGTATTATATTATAAAAGTTAGAATATACATATAATCAATATTCTATATAAATATTGTATTAGAATAATATAAAATTAATAAAAATATTAATTAGTTTAAATTAATTAAATAAGATTTAATTAATATAAAATTACACATAAAATTATTATATAAGAAAATTAAAATACAAAAGTTATATAATAATAAAACTTGTACAATATGAATGTATAAACTAAAGTTGGAACATTAAAGAAACCCACACAAAGACTTAAGGAATAAATACATATGTAAATGTACGTATACGGTGATTTCTGATGTGTCTGACACTTGAATCATAAGAGTAATTCATAAGAGTTACATTATTTCATAAGTCAATATCACTCGATATAATCCATTAAAGATTATAAACCTTTACTATAATGTTGTCATCTACAATTTATATATTAATAGATTACTTGCATACTCTTTAGTTATTGAGCTTTTCTAAAGCTAGAGATGTTATGTGTAGTACTATTAATACATGGATAGACAAGGTAATATAACTGCACATATTTGTTGACCTTTCCTAAAAGTATGTGCATTATACTTAGGCCGTCGCAAAATAGTAGGTCCGAGTGAATAATCCTACTTTATTTTTTTATCTTTCATGAAGGTAAAGGCAGATTAGGACAAAATACCACTGGTTAGGAGCTGTATATGATACAACTGATAAGAGTTATCCATCATATATGGGAGTATGATTTGTTGAGCATTCCTTAAAGGTCAGAATCCTATGACATATGAATCCTAATGCCTACTATTGGAGTTCAAAGACTTCTATGTTTTGACTTAGGGTTTGGAGAAACATAAAACACTAGTGAGAGCTTATTTGTAAAATGAAACATAAAGTTTAACCTTACTAATATTATAAGAATACCTACTATGTTAATGTCCTAATTAATAGAGTTAGGGGTATGCATTAGGGGCAATTATGTAATTGCTAAATATATCTAACTCGATAACCAATCATTTTCGAAATAAAAGTTGTTTTCTTTCTATTATATACTTTATATAATGTGTTATATATTTATTAACTAAAAGTATATTTAATAGAAAATCCATAAATGGTATGTTTTATGATAGTACTTGTGACGCCCCACCTCTATGCTCATAATAACAAAGAGTATTAAAAGAAATACTGTCTGTTATTATGAAGAATAAGGCTGGATAGGAAATGCCATTCGTAGTTGGGCCTTACACTAGTATTGGATACCTCGATAGGAGTGGTATATATTTATTTTTCATCTCTTATTTATTTACTCCCATCGACGTACCCAATTCCAGTATAAAACGAACTACGATGGTTCATAATAGTTTAGGACAATTTATATAATAATAACACAGATAATAAAAGTCTCATATATATATATATAACTGATGTCAGTTACAATACATTTAACACAATACATATGATACAACTACAACCGTCGACTCTGGAAGTTATATATACAAGTACATTAACGAATAATATACATGAATACATATCAACCTAGCTCAGATACAGTGACTACTACAAAATGACGACGACTACTCCAAAAGATATGAAGAGACTTCATAGCTCAAGCAGCAACCCAAAGCAAGATATCAACAACCTGAAATAACTCGGTCTAACCCGAGTATTAAATTCAAAAGAAAATAATACACGGGTCAGTCTAATTCAAACTCAGTTATTAATGCACAAAAGCAATAATAATTTAATTACAAATAGACGACAGTCACAATAAATCTCGTCTATCCAATCCTTTAATAAGAAAATCGGATAACGATAGATATGACACTAAACAGTGTTAAACAATAAATCAGCAAATTCAAATCATCAACAAGGATAAATAAAAAGATTATCAATGAAGATAATGTGAAAACCACAGAATTGCCTAAACAGCAATTAACAACAAAATAATCAATATTGTTCGTCTGTAGTACACGCTCGCGTGCACTGCCTCGCCACTACAGTGATGAAATACACAAAAGCTCCATGAATCAGAAACAAATGGCATCAAATCAAATCAAAATGAACCAGATGGAACTGCAACAGCATCCACCCAGTAACCATCAAATGAACGAAGTGCACACGAATGCACAATGAAAACTCCCAATCGAGCACGAGGTCAAACCCGAGCATTTAAGCTGGATTCAACTCAGGTGAAATTTCAAAAATCATCATGAAATGAGTCGAGACTATCAAAGTTCAGTAAAATCCGAAGCAAGCTAAAATCAATACATCAAGAAACCAAATCAAGGCAGTGACAATAAGGCACTGCAAATACAAGGCAATGCAACAGTAGGATGCACATGCACATGTACACAGAAGTGATGCAACCCAGATTCAAGCACTTGAACCAAAACTAGAATCAAAGCAAGTGAAAATTGCCTTAAAGAAATATGACACAGTGAAACACAACCAAATGCCACCAAACAACAAAAAATACAACATCAAGTATGACATGAAATGATCTAGTTCAAGATAATGAAACAAGCAATAGTGCTTCAGCCTCGACAGCAAAAACAGACCACATGAATGCTATAGAACTCGAGGCTACAACCCAATACAAACTATGTGACGTCAAAGCATCATCGACAAAGTGAAACTACACTTACACAAAGTCAATGCAATAGAAGCATCAACCATGAAATACAAGTGCACTAACAACTCGAAGACTGCAATATCTAAGTGATGATATGGATTGATACAAGTAGCGACAACAAAAATATCAACCAGAATAATGGACCAACAATGCAACTGTATGCAAACTGACTCGAAGTGAATAGCATGCACATGTAAACAAAATAGTGAAACAACAGTGTTTAGACCAATGCCATCAAGTGAACATGAACCAGATCAGAAAATCAAAATGACCTGGCAACTCAAGAAACAAGTTCATCCTGTAACAACAAGTGATAAACCAAAGAATACAATTAGACTACAATGAACCAGGTGAAACAACTCGAGTCAGCATATCAGACATATGGACTATACATGAAGACAAACCACAGTGCACATATAGCAGTGGACACAAAGAACTAACAAGCTCAACTAAATAAAAAAAAGTGCAAACCAACAGAGTGTGCAATGAAGACTACAAGGAAAGCAACACTCCTTCATATACATGACAACCAGAGTACTTGGATAAGTACTAATACACATGAACACAAATTGACACAGCATACATGTATTGATATATATATATATATATATATGCAGTGAACAGTGGACAAGAACATAAGTCAACACTCAAACTCACAATGGAAACAGACTTCAATATGCACATATCAGACTACATGAAGTACAAACATGAATCAGTGAATATGATACAGACATGAAGGCAGCAAAACTCAAACCAGTCATGATATGCAAGCAAACCAGACCAGTTCAAGTTAATACAAGAAAGAAGTACATATGAAGCTTATAGTGTAACCGGTCAGGGAAGCAAACAAGTGTAGTGAGCCTCAATGCAAACCACGAATGCGACTATATACAAGTGGAAACGAAAAGTAAACTACAGAACAACAGTTACTAAAATAGTGAAACAAATTCAAAAATGTCAAGGTCGAAGTCGAAGCCAGATAATATCATCACACAAACAAAGTTATGGCAAAGTCAAAAATCATCATATACATCCCAACGAAGATCAATGGCCAACGCAAAGTAATTGACGAATTCAAACAAAATTATACGAACGAAAATATAGGGGTTCGACTCCTATAAATTGCAATCAACATCATCGGCAAATTCAATTCAAAACCCAAGTCACGAAATAAAGAATTGAATTAAATGTGAGTGATATAAATCACTCACCTTATTTTGACGATCACAGATCCATCAACCGAAATCCCCATTTCCCCCTCTCTCATCTCGCCTTAGCACGGTGACGACGAGGCTTTGGGAAAGATTCGAAAACCCTAGCAGCCATTTTCACAAGCAAGAGGACCAAGATCGAAAGCCCTAATTTGAAGACGAACGAGAAGGAAGTCGCGGCTTCGAAGATTTGAGCCACCATTTATTTCGTTATTTCGCTTTAGGGTTTTTCGAATGAATCCAAATGAATGGGGGGGCGGGTATGGATATTATCACGTCTTCAAAACAAAAATATGGGCCGAGATAATTTTAAAGCCCACAACCCTTAACTAATTTGTAAAAGAATTTAAACCGGATTCAAACTCTCAATAGCAATTAACAACCAATCTAATCGTCATTTGACGATAATTAATTGTTACTAAACCCTGGGTTGTTACAGTACTTATAATGCATTGTAACCATGAGTGATTTATCATAATAAAATAAACATACCGTTTTAAATATTCCTTGTCAAGATGTATCGAAACTGGATATTGATGCATCTATTGAGACTAGAGTACGTAACGCTCTCAAATGTTGGACAATGTATTACTTATGGCTACTAGGGGCACCAAGAGTCAGTACTGATAGTTATTGGATAACTATAGAATGACCCACTCAATAGTTTTCTGTTGGTTAATATAACTAATTAGGTCAATAGAAAATATTGATGAAATAAATTACACAGTTCTCTTGATATGAGAATGCTGTTGATCTTCAGTATGGAAGCTCCACTTTGATTATGGTTAAATCATGGCACATCATCCATCAAACGACTATAGTTGGGTCGAGTAGAAGCATTTAAAGTAAAACACTATTCAAGAGAGGATTCGTCTCCTTAATTATAT
Organism: Allium fistulosum; assembly: GCA_030737815.1. Taxonomy (NCBI): domain Eukaryota; kingdom Viridiplantae; phylum Streptophyta; class Magnoliopsida; order Asparagales; family Amaryllidaceae; genus Allium; species Allium fistulosum. Next base: position 460,777,076 of record CM060902.1, read on the forward strand.
AATGTTAGTATCACGGTCAATTGATGTATACTCAAAGTTAAAGTCTATAGCCATAACATTTTGATTAATAATAATTGTTATTATTGAAAGAAAGACTTTGTGTTTGGACAATAGAGTTGAATATGGATGATATTGGAATTTTGACCATTACCTAATTCCATAAATCCAAAGTGATATAGTTTTGACGAAGAATATTGGTATAAATAATCGTCACTACTGGATAACGCTTAACAAAGTAAATATGAATTTTACCAAAACCAAGTAAGTAATAAATTTTGCCAAAATGTCACACCACCTGCTAAGAGATGTGTGAACGTTAATAATCGAATGGTTTCGATATTAATCGCTGACCAAATTTATACTCAACAAGTCACGCAACCGAAATGTTGTATATTCCTTTGACCACATGATTTAATTAATTTGTAATTATTAAAAATTAATTAAATCAATTAATATTTATAAAATATTAGTTATTAAAAATTTCTTTTGATTTGTTGAACAATATTAATATTTATGTTTATAATAGTTATAAATATATTAATCGATATACGATATCGATACACGTTTAAATTGGATTTAAATTCGATAAATATTGTGCGGCTAAAAATGGATTTGAAGCCCATATAGGGCAAGGAGCATTTCGGCCTTGGTATGATCAGGTGGGTGGGGCCATATGATGGCGAGGAGGCTTGGGTTTTGACATGATAAGAGGAATGAGTAAGAGAAATAAGAGGATCCAGATCCTAATTTATCTCTATATTCTCTCCTCCATAAAAGCATGATAGCCTGATGATGCAGCTCAGGCCAGAGTCGAAGCAGTGCAAGCTACGAATTCACAAAGCCTAGGTCGTCCACGACCTAAGGAAGGAGATTTAGGTCGTGCACGACTTAAGGGAAAGAGGCTACGACTTAGCTTAAGTCGTTCGGGATCTTTAGATCGTGTATGATCTAAGGCTACAGGAGGAGCACCACGAGATAACAAAGTAGCAGCACGAGTTGAGAATACGCAAGGCTTAAGTCGTCTACGACCTAAGGAAAGTGTTTTAGGTCGTCTACGACCTAACGAGTATGCTGAAGATGGGAGCTCACGACCCAAGATAAGTCGCGTACGACCTACGACCTAGTTAGGTCGCGTGACGTGATGCAGCAGTTTTTCTCTTGAGTCGCTGAATGTTAACTCGTGGCAATGATAAGTCGTTTGTTGTTGAGTCGCGGCACCTGTTAACTCGTGGCAATGATAAGTCACTTGTTGTTGAGTCGTGGCACCTGTTAACTCGTGAGCATTGATAAGTCGTTAGGTTTAAGTCGTATGTCGTGGGTGTTTTGCTGGACTTGTTGTATATATGTGTTGAGTCGTTTGTACTTAAGTCGTAGGTCGTGAGTCGTGTGTCTGTTAGGTCGTATACGACCTAAGTGTTGTAAATTTGTTATGTTGTGTGGGTTGTAATACAAGTGCTTGAGTCGTGGATTGTTGAGTCGTTGTCGACCTAAGTTGGGTCGTAAGTCGTGAACGACTTAAGGGTCTGGATTGTAAAATGCTATAAATAGGCGTGAGTTGTACATTTGAAAGGTTGGTTGATTTTGAATAAAATTTTGGTTTGTTAGCTTTGTGCTTTCATCTAAATTGGTAGTTGAGTGTAACCTCCTATCTCCTCTTTCGGCATTCGAGTGCGCTCGGATCAACGATCGTAGAAGCCAATTCACGGTATCTAGTGCGCTAGATCAACGTTTGAAGAATTGCAGATCTTCCTTCACGGTATCGTGCGCGATCAACGTGACGAAGATAGCTAGAATTCGGTATCTTCGGATCAACGAATTTGGGCCATTCAGTATTCTTCATTCCATCGACTGCTACTTTCACCGTATCATCATTTTGTTATTTCCGCTGCTGCGTCACCTGCACATTTTGGTAACTTTTTGGAGCCTCCATCTACCCCATTACTGGCCAAAATTCATCCCCTCCTCTCATCCATTTTCAAGCACAAATCAAATAAATCTAATGTTATTCGATAGCTGGTGATCAACAATTTGAAGCTACCACCTTCGGGATTGGAATATAATTCAAAGGAGCTCGTACCTTTGTTTTAATGTGTATTCAATAGCTCATGGTGAAGGCATGTCTCTAATTTACAAATATAAATTGATATCATATGATGTTTAGATCGACAGGTGACAAATCTAGTATATCGATGCTCTCACATATTGGATGGTTGAATATATATTGGTGCATTTATATATATATATGATTGCACGTATGTTTGATTGTGTGTATATATAATTTGTATGTTGCTGGTATTATAGCTCACAGCCAAATAGTAAAAAAATATTAATTAAAATATTATATACAATTTAATTAATTATATCCTAAAGATCAAAATCGTATAATAAACATTTTAGAACTTATAAAACATTTCTTTTACATAATAATAATTTGGCAGCATGGAAAATTTTATTTTAATATATATTTTTATTTATTGTATATTTAAATATTAATATATTTAACTAGAAATTATTAATATAAAGAAATAAAATATATATACACTATAATACGAAATTAAACATAAAATTTCATACAATAAAATTACATAATTTCCAGATTGCAAAAAATGAATTTTTAATAATTTTATAAGTATTTAAATTGGTTTTTAAATTTATTTTATAAATTTTTATTTTAAATTAATTCTAAATTATATTAAAAAAAAATCCGATGCCGTGAGCTTCTAGTATGCTTGCACTAGTTCTATAAAATTTATTATTTATATATATTTAAATTAGTTTTTAAATTTATTTTACAATTGCTTACTTAAAATTATTTTATAAATAAAAAATTAATTTTTTTTGATACCGTGAGCTTCTGGTAAGCTTGCACCAATTTTATAAAATTTATTATGTGTGTGTGTATATATATATATTATATTTATGTTTATAAACAAGTATTTCCATATTTATAAATAATTATAATTAAAAAATTATTTTCTCTGTTATAATTTCGGTTTTACAACAGCAAAAAAAATTATTTTTAAATTATTTTATATTAATTATTGAATTATTTTGTAATTTAGTATAAATAAATATTTGAACAAATATATCTTAAATACTTTATATAAATTATTATTATTATTATTTTCGAGTATAAGTACATACATGATTAAATTTTACATGTGAATAGTTTATATATATATATATATCTATGTGTGTGTGTGTTATCTAATGCATGAAGATATATTCATTTAGACAGTGCTTAGAATATTAAAGGAACTAACATGTCCATTACGGTGTAAATCCCAACACTTATACACATGCATGTCAATCCTTACACGGATTGATATTTTGCACATGCACATGCATATATATGTGTATATGATACTTTATATATTTATAATATAATAATAGCATAATGTTAAGATAAAGCTATATCATAAATTTAAATAAAATAATGATGTTATTAAAAAGAAATTTAGAAATGTTTTAAATGAATTAGTCTTCATAGGCCCAATGAAGATCCAAAATGATAAAAAAAATTGAAATTCACTAATTTCTTCCACTATGGGTCGGCTAAGTTCCAACAATGGTATCAAAACCCAAATAGCCTATGCGATTTAAAATTAGACATATTATGGCTAACTAATCTGTAACGACCTACATTTTTGACCGTTCAAGTCGACAAAACATACACACATGCCGACTCAAACAATCCAAAATACAGATAGTTATTGGGGTTAAATAAGAAAAGAAAAGAAAGAATAGAAACAAACTCAGAATCTCGCAGCGGAAGGAACAAGATATAATAATAAAATAACAGTTCATGAAGCTGTTAAATAAATAAATTTGATTATTATTATACATCATAAATCAGAGTTACATACATATCAGAGATAATACAACAATGCAGCGGAAAAATAATACAGTAGTAGAATACAAATGATGTAATACCAAACTCCGTCTTCGTCCTCCAGAATAGATCTTCAACCAAATCTAGAATGCTCAGGCTGACCCGAGCATAATGAAAAGACAAAACACTCGAGTCAGGACTAAAATATCTCATGTAAGTTAAATCGAATAAGTAAATATGAGTGTGACGGCGTCGGAGATGTTTATGGGTTTTAGACACCTCCTATCCAGTGTTTAACGTGCATGCATTAACTTAAGAGATGTTCGGGATTTCCATCTCCTAAGGATCCGTTAAACTATCTACTATATAGTAGAATACGCTATATACAATAATGTATATCATAAAGTAAAATATCATTCCTAGCGTTAAGCCATGGCCCATTCCACCCTTAACACAGTTTATAAATGTCATAGTCTATACAGCACCGTAAGCCTCACCGTAAACTAGTGGTTATCAGAGGGTACCCCATAGGTATAACACAAATCAAAATCGTAGTGGTCGCGAATAGGATAAACAGTATGACAAGGTACATGAGGCGATACCAACTAGGATACTAGTAGTTGCGTCATCCAGACTGATGTTGGGCATAGCAGCTACTACCCCAACACCGCGAAACAACACTCCCATAATCGAGGGGTGCACCCAAATCGAATCACAAAAGTAATAGATATGGTAACGAAGAAGTGTGTCCGCTAGAGGTGGCGAACCTCAATGGCCCGGCAGGGCTCCTGTTTTAGTCATGTCAGGGGTCATCCAAAATCGTTCTCTTTCTTCAGTCAACGCGTTCATCAAAACCATCCACTTCGTTCTGGATCAACACTCTGCGTATATTAGTTATTAAAGTGGTTTTCAGTATCGACAAAGAGTATGTCCATATCCGATCCCGATCTCTTTAATAACTACGTATTAATTACCCGATGGTCATTTTATTATTAAAGTTTAATCAAATCAAAATCCAAAAGTCAAGTTGCAAATTCGACTTTCAAAATTCTAACATTACACAATTCAATTTATTCCAAATATTTAAAATCATATTTCCAAATGAAATTTAGTTCAACATTTATTTAGCAAATCAATTCAAGTATTCAATTTAAGTTTAATAAGATTCCAGTTTCACTTATTAAATTTATTTCATATTCAATGGATTTAATTTGATTCTTAATTTAATTCAAAATCATTTAAACAAAATTCGATTCATTCACATTTATGTTTACATTCATTACTTCATTAAATATAATTATAAATTCGGTTAAATCAATTTCATTAACTAAATCCCCTTTAAATCAAAATAGTTTTAGTTAACCCGTTTACAAAATCAAATTCAATTTCTATTAAAGAATCCTATTTCACTTTATTTAGTTCATTGATTAATTAACACAATTTTATTTTCTCAACAAGTTTCAAAACAATTTAACTTCATAACCAAGTTACAAAATCATAATTAAACTAATTCACTCAATTTAAAATCATTTTATATTTAAATTATCACTTAATCAAATTTGCAAACTTTACTTAGTTTAAATTCCACTTATGTCAAATTCCATTTAATCTTAAATTAAATTTAATTATCAAGTCTCAAATCCGTTTAATCAAAACCAAGTTTATAGATCTTAAATTTTTACTTAACTTTAAATTTTACTTAATCCAATTCCATATAAACTCAAATCAATTCATTTATTTATTCTATTACAATTCAAATAAATTTATTAGTTTATTTAAATCAAATCCATTAATTTATTTCATTTAAACTCGAGTAAAATCATTTATAAGTTCTAAATTAAATCCATTAAGGTTGTTAATTAATTTCGAAACAATTTGTTGACCAATCGGGTTTCTTATTTTAATTGTCTATCCTAGGCCAGGTTGTTTAATTGGGTATTTATCATTTCAACCCGATCCCATTTTAATTAAATATAAATATAAAATAAAATAAACACTATGGCAACTTGCAGTATTAGAACAACATAAAATAAACACAACATTCAAATATCCAAATATCAATAGTTAAACATCCATCACATCATCATCCAAATCAGACAATAGATAACATAATTTAATCGATTATCAATAACGGTTATTAATGGCAATTTATAAGTTCATGCTAGTTAAATGACGATTAAATGAAATAAGGTCATACTTAACTGAAATAATAATTCAAACATTTCAAACATCAATCAATAAACATCAATAGACTATTTATTATCATTAACAGGTATAAACTTGCAAATTGGAATTTAATATTAAATCGAATGGATATAACTACAATGAATGTCATATTTAATTGGAATAACAATTTTAACGTACCAAACATCAACCATCAACAAACATCATAATTCATCATTCAATCAACAGGTCATAACAAATAACTGGTTATCATAGATGGGTATTTAACTAACAATTAAATTTCAACATTAATTTAAATAACAATTTAATCTAATTCGATTAAATTTCAACTAAACATCAATTTTAAACTACTAACTAGCAACCAGAAACATTCATATTAACTAATGAATTCAAATTAACTAACATAACATATTTAGTCAAGTGTGAGCGTATAAACACTCACCTTTGATTTATCGACGATTTAAAATCCAAATAAATGCCCAAATTTGAACAGTCTTGGAATGGAGCCAAACTTGCTCCATGTTGTCTGGAATTTTGATATGAACGCAACGGAGAAAACCGTGCGTCGATCCGAGCTCGTATGCAAAAGATATGCTAATTAGAAGTTATATGATATATATTGTTATGAAATAATTAAATAATAAAAAAATTACGTTACTTTCTTCTTCCCAATCCCAGATCATAGCCGAACCCACCCTTATCCTTTCAACCTCCACACGCACGCAAAGATCAGCCACCAGAGATTGATCAGCGACCACCACTATGTGCGCCACTTTGAGAGCCACCTACGCGCCAAGTTTCATCGCGTCATTCGCTGCCGTTTGCACGCAATCCAAGAAAATACGTGCATTCTTCAATCTCAGATCTCGGAAAAACTATGATGTATTAGCAGCAATCAACCGTATGGATTCGAAGAGCTCGTCGAGATCTACACTTTTGCTTTTGGAATTTTTCGATTTCGTTGAACGGATTGAGAGATATTAATGAAAGAAGATCGGCAATTTCTGGCCATGGAATAGGTGGCGGCCATGGTTTGAAATTAGGGTTTCTGATATAAAATAATAATAAAACTGTCTCGGTTTGCGTTCGTATTTATATAGGTAGGTCCAAAATCGTCCGAACTCCAATCGAGACATGCCGCCAGGCATTTATAATGTTTTACCCCCATTCCGAACTCAATGGAATAAGTTTCGAGGCCTAATTCGATCATATGTGAAAGATAGCTTTTTTTTAAAGTCGATTGTTTTAATTAAATTCGAAATTAAATTTCTACGCGTTTCAAGCTCGCACGGTCAAACGACAAGTCCGATTGCTACGAAAACTGAAATCCTACAATAATTCACTATTTCAGATCCGATGAAACTAGTTTCGTCGAAATCCGAGACCGTTGCCAAAATGGCTACTTTCCTCGTTAATTACAATATAAAATTTTAATTTCAAATTTTCCACATTTAAATTCAATCTTAAATGTTAACCATCTTAATTTTTTTATTTATATAAAACTTAAATCAGCTTACGGCATCATTTTCTATCATATTAAATTCAAAATTTAATTAGTTAAATAATTTCTAAAGCTACAAATACACAAACAGAGCCCATTTTTATTTCTAAAGCGATATAGAACATCCTATATATCGAAACAGAGGTTTTCGATATTTCTGAACACAATGGAATAGGTTACAGGCCATAATTCCATCGTATAAAGAAGTTATCATTTGAAAATCAATTTATATCGATTTAAATTATTAACACAATTTCTACGTGTTTTAACGTTGTATGATCAAACGGTAAATCCGTTTGATACAAAATTTGAAACCATATAATAATAATAATATACCATTCCGGATCCGATGAAACTAGTTTCGTCAAAATCCGAAACAGTTTTCAAAATTTCAATTTTGACAAGTTAATTAAAATATTAAATATTCAATTTTTATATATCCTCTTTTAATTCAATATTAAAAGTTCATAAACTTTATTCTAATCCAAATAAAATTTAGACTAACTTAGTAAATAAATTTCTTATATATTAAACCCTATATTCAAATAAATTTACAACCAAAATCTTAAATTACTTGCCACAACAGATTGCACATTCCAAACACAACCAATTTCATTTGCAATAGATACTTCCAACATTAACTCCAATATTTTGATTTATTCCTTATTTCCGATTATAACCAAATTAACTTCATATTTATTCAATTTATTAACGTTACAATAATATAGTGGTTACTAACATTCAAACCATATTATTAAGTCATACTCAAACAATTCCCATTTATCAATCATAAATTTTGATTTCCACTATATTAAATTCGAAAATCTTATTAAATTTTATTATTTAAGTTATCTAAAATTACGGGTCGTTACATTCTCCCCCACTCAAAACTTTTCGTCCGCGAAAAGGCGTAGTAAGGGATTTATCATATGGTGTATTTAATAATATAACTTCTACTCAACTTAGAAATATTAACTTATACCAACAGTTTAATATATTACTATGGATTATTCCAATTCCAACCAAAATTTTCTAAGTCCTAAATTCACGGAAAATTTCGACAGAGTCTCCTTTGCGCGGCTAGGTCCGGAAAAATCACAATACATATATAATCACAATATACATCTCATCTCAATGATGAGGCATCCAAAACCATGGGGAAACAATATATAATACCAAAATACGATATATAATTCGATATATGTACTTTTTTTAGCGTTTATTAGCCATTTAACTTACATTTTGCATTAAGCGCAGAAGCGAGCTCCACAAGCGAAGCGCAACCCTTTGTCACCTACTAAAATACTCAACAAACAATGATAACCAAACATATAAGGTAGATTGATATACTTAGCATATACAACATTTATATAACATATTTTAACTTCAAAACTGAGATTCTAAATTCAGGACAACGAACAAATCCAAGTTTTTAGTCCCCTAAACGATGAAATTTTGTAAGGGAATCTATATAAAAGTTGCTGAATTTGTTTCAGGCTTTCCGGAATGTCCAAAATCATTGAATTCGGACTATCCGTTCAAAAATTACGGCCGTTTTACTAAAATGATACGCTTCAGCCCCGGGCAAGTAGCGCAGGCCTGAAATGTAATTTCAGATTTTCGACCTCCTAAATGATAGAAATAGGAAAGTCTTATAAAACAAAAGTTGGAGCTTAGGCTCTAAGCTTTCCAAAAAGTGCAAGATCATCAAAATCCGATACACCAGTAAAATGTTATGGAGAGAATACTAAGATGCTTCAGATTTCTACTTCGCCCAGGCCAGCGACTAATATTGGTGTTTTAAGCCTAGTGGATGAAGGTATTTATCAAAACATTCTAAACAAAAGATGTAGCACAGTTTCTAGGCTTTTTGAAAAGTCCAAGATCGTCGAATTCCGTTCAACCATTTAAAAGTTATGGCTATTTCATTTCAGCTTGCTTTGAGTATTTCAAAATTTTTATTCAATTGCTAATATTCATTTCATTAACGTTTGATTTATTCAAATTCAGTACATTGATATTCAATTGGTTAGTTTCCCTTAATTCACATGATTTTCTTTCAATTCAATTGGTTTACATTAAACTCTTCTATGTTCATTTGATTAATAATATATTCATTAATCTCTACATGCATTTTCATTCAATTCAATTGCACATAATTCGTAACACCTATTTACATCTAATTGATTAATTTTCAATTCATATTGAATTTATTTACTTTCCCAAACATTCCATAAACCAACAATAACCACAACAACAACCAAGAATTCGAAATTTTATTTAATTTGGTATAATGTACATATCTCATTCGTACACACTATCAATATTGATCACTTGCTTAAATACTGTGACGCCCCACCCCTATGCTCACAATAACAAAGAGTATTAAAAGAAATACTGTCTGTTATTACAAAGAATAAGGCAGGATAGGAGCGGCCATCCGTAGTTGGGCCTTACACTAATATTGGTTACCTCGGTAGGAGTGGTATATATTTATTATTTTTCATCTCTTATTTAATTACTCCCATCGACATACCCAATTCCAGTATAAAACGAACTACGACGGTTCATAATAGTTTAGGACAATGGATATAATAATAACACAGATAATATAAATGCGGAACACAGATAAAACAAAATGTCTCATATATATATAATAACTGATGTCAGTTACAATACATTTGACACAATACATATGATACAACTACAACAGTCGACTCAGGAAGTTATATATACAAGTACATTATCGACTAATATACATGAATACATATCAACCTATACTATGACACGACAACTCCAAAAGATATGAAAAGTATTCATAGCTTAAACAACAACCCAAAGCAAGATATCTACAACTTGAAATAACTCGGGTCTGACCCGAGTATTACATTCAAAAGAAAATAATACACGGGTCAGTCTAATTCAAACTCAGTTATTAATGCATAGAAGCAATAATAATTAAGTAACAAGTAGACGACAGTCACAAATAACTCACTTCTATCCAATTCTTTAACAAGGAAATCGGATAACGGTAAATATAACACGTAACAGTGTTAAACAACAAATCAGCAAATTCCAATCATCAACAAAGATAAATAAAAAGATTATCAATGAAGATAATTTTTGAAAACAACAGAATTGTCCAAACGACAATTATCAACAAGTGGCCAAAGCAAACTCAAGCCAGTGAAACAACAGAAACAACAAAATAATCAATACTGTTTGGCTGCAGTACACGCTCGCGTGCACTGCCTCGCCACTACAGTGATGAAATACGCAAAAACCCAATGAATCGGGAACAAAAGGCATCAACTCAAATCAAAATGAACCAGATGGAACCGCAACGGCAGAAATGAACACAGCAAAATGATCAAACTCAGTTTAACATGACCAGTAAAACAGATCCAACAACACAAGGTCAAACCCAAAATGACGGTTTCAACGCAGGTGCAATATAAATAAAATCTCGACATCAGCACAAGGTCAAATCTAAATCGGATTCAACTCAGGTGTAATTCGAAAAATCAAGTGGTCAAGACAGTTACATACAGTCTTAAGTGAATGCAAAAACATCAATGAATTTCAAGTGTACAAAGAAGACAGTGGCAATTACTCAACTGAGGATGCAGATACAAAATGTACAAGTGCAACTGGAAACAACAAGAGTGCAAGCTACAACTTCAAGTAAAACCAATACACAACGAAATAGAAAACTGCTTCAAATGATATAGTTAAAAACTGCAGGTCCAAATCAACACAAAATCTCTCAATTCAAAATGACATGATCATCACAGACCAGTGTCAACAGACACAATGGAACAACAAGTGCAACTTGAGTTAAAAGCTATGCAGTTCAGACATAAACAAGCTATATGAAGACTACTTGAAATATGTCAATAAGACTACAAGATGAGTGCCCGTAAAAATGTGCAACTCGAATATAAATGCCAACAATGACCAGACTCAAGTAAAGTGTATCAAGTCAGAAGCCATGTCAATTAAAGTCGAAGAAAAGTCAGACATGCCTGGGTTTACTTAAAGCCGTGAATGAACAGATTCAAAACCAAGAAACAACATCAAGTATGCTCGAGTCTAAGTGCAACAGTATGGAAGTAGTGTGACAAACAGTCACATATATACATACACTAATGCATATATATATAAAGCAATGCCACAGTATGCTACAGAGATAATCGAAGCAGCAGTTTCAAAACAAGACAATGCCCAAACCAAAATAGTTCAAATGTCGAAGTCAACCAAACAAGTTCAAACAATATCAAGAACAAAAGTCACAAATTAATATCATAAATACCGAGCATGATAAGCAAATGAGACAAGGTTGCAAACCAAGCATCATACAAATACAAGAATTAGTTGTGGATACAAATGCATCACAATTTAAAGCAGCAGGAACAAGCAAGCACTGCCAAGATTCACTGTGCAAAATCATGTTCAGGCCGAGATGTACATTTGAACGAAATATTAGGTTTTACAATCCTAAATTTTTCGAGTAACATCATCGGCAAATTCCCAGATTCGAACGCAAAAATATAATAAAAGATACTTACACAAAATCAAAGTGAAAGTCAAGCCGTATGTCCAAGGAGTTCGAACATTTCAAAATATTCATCAAAGCTATATAAATGAATCATTGACAATTCGCAAGTATCGTTTTATACGAATTTGATTAAGTCAGAGAAACAACAACATCAAAGCAACATCGAGAAACTCAAGTGAGAATTAGAAATGTGAGTGAATAAAATCACTCACCAGAATCAAAGCGGAGGCGAGCTCAATCAAGTAGCCGCGAGCATTTAAAGTCGCCATCTTCGAATTTCCTGTAACCCTAAATTGAATTTGGGGACGACGAAGAATAAACGAGGCCGCCATTCTTTTCGTTTATTTTGTTTAGGGTTGTCGAATGAAAATGAATGGAGGGGTCGGGTTTGCCAAAAGAAACGAAGAGGGGAACCGGTTATACCCTTTATCAAATTATTAAAAGAATTTAAACCAGATTTAAAAAGAATTCAACCGATTAAAACTCCAATACCACTTTGTTAGCCATTTTTAATCGTCTAATGACGATAACTAATTGTTATAAAACCCCGGGTTGTTACAAATACTCAGTTCATTTCTATACTAGTATTATTGACCCAGCTATTCTAGAGCGAACTATGATTCAGATTCTTAATTAAAAAATTTCATTTTCCCTGCATAGTTATAACTATGATAGAAAACTACAAAATCTCATTAACAATCCGTTTCAACTGTTCGCCGTCGATTAATCGAGTGAAGAATAATTATACAGATCGATATAAATCATTTCAAACTATGTACTTAAATCTAAACCAACACTGTTAGGTGAATAAATGATTTATACACATAAATTTTAATCTCATTTGTTTTAATTCGTTTTTATTTACACAAATATTTCATTCTAAATTATATTCATTTGTTCACATTCTAACTTACACAAAATTCCCTTATTTATTTAATTAACAAAAGTGTTCGAAAATTTTCATCCTATCTCATTTGATTCATTTTATTAATTTATTCATTCAACAAAATGTTGTTCGTTCATTTCATTAACTTCCATAAGTTATATAAATCTAATAATCCATTTGCTAGTTTATTCTATTGGTCCAATATATTCACTTAATTTATTGGAATTCAATTTCATAACATAACATAACTATATATCATTTATTTTCACAGTTTAAGTTTTATTCATATTTGCAAACCACTAATTAAATTCCTATTTCATTTTTCATACCTATACTTGTATATTATCTAATCACTTATTCATATAGACATTTTGAACTTTTTAAATATTTTGGTAAGTTATATATATATGCTATTGAATCAAATTGAACACTAATCAAGTTTACAGTTTCTAGTTTATTTCAAATTTATACTCCTTTATTCTAAGGGTTTCCTACTTCAATCTATTTTCACTTAACACTTAGGTTCATCCCTTATTTTTCAATTCAGATGTTCCTTAATGATTCAGGTATTTGTTTATTTCAATAGTTTAAAGTCATTAAATATTAAAGAACTTAAGAATTTCAACTCCGGTTTCATTTCAAATCAAGTTTGAAATAATATATACTTATATTAATATATATCAAGTCATACTATAGAGAATACAAAATAAAAGTCAATTTTAATCAAAACAGGGTTTAGAAAAAAGCTATTAAGTGATCTCCCCCACTTGGACTCTCGAAAATAAACGTCGATGATGTGTGCACTCATCACCGAAATCATTCTCTAGTGTCAAGAGGGGAGTATACCACTTACTTCATTTGAAATCCTTTGAAAACAATTTCTAATCGAATATACTATCATATAATACTTATATTATACATTTCAAATTTTTGTTAATAAATTTTCAAAACACTGGAATTTAAATTCTCCATCTTAATTTAAATTCATTTTTATTTTATCTTATTTACCATTTATATTCATTGTCAATCATATTTACAAGTTTCATTTCTTAAAATCATCCAATAGTCAATAGTTAGAAATATTGACTAATCAATAATAAATGATGATAATCTAATATTATCATCTCCTAACAACCAATACAATCAAAATTTATAAATTTTCAAGATAATTCTTTTATATATAAAATATAATCCAAAACAATATTATGTCAATCTGTCCTATTCGAGTGTTTAGAAATTCCTATCGGTGCCTTGGCGTCCCAAGTACCAACCAGAATTCATAAATACTCAACGGAACAAATTAACACAATAGAAAATCATTTTTATATCAAAATTACAAATACGCTCTCTCATATACACTCAAACTCATTCATAAGGTTTAACCCTATTTCAATGAGTTATTCCCCACAAGAGCCAAGGTAATCTAAACCAAAGCTCTGATACCAACTGTAACGACCTACATTTTTGACCGTTCAAGTCGACAAAACATACACACATTCCGACTCAAACAATCCAAAATACAGATAGTTATTGGGGTTAAATAAGAAAAGAAAAGAAAGAACAGAAACAAACTCAGAATCTCGCAGCGGAAGGAACAAGATATAATAATAAAATAACAGTCCATGAAGCTGTTAAATAAATAAATTTGATTATTATTATACATCATAAATCAGAGTTACATACATATCAGAGATAATAAAACAATACAGCGGAAAAATAATACAGTAGTATAATACAAATTATGTAATACCAAACTCTGTCTTCGTCCTCCAGAATAGATCTTCAACCAAATATGGAATGCTCAGGCTGACCCGAGCGTAATGAAAAGACAAAACACTCGAGTCAAGACTAAAATATCTCATGTAAGTTAAATCGAATAAGTAAATATGAGTGAGACGGCGTCAGAGATGTTTACGGGTTTTAGACACCTCCTATCCAGTGTTTAACGTGCGTGCATTAACTTAAGAGATGTTTGGGATTTCCATCTCCTAAGGATCAGTTAAACTATCTACTATATAGTAGAATACGCTATATACAATAATGTCTATCATAAAGTAAAATATCATTCCTAGCGTTAAGCCATGGCCCATTCCACCCTTAACACAGTTTATAAATGTCATAGTCTATATAGCACCGTAAGCCCCACTGTAAACTAGTGGTTATCAGAGGGTACCCCATAGGTATAACACAAATCAAAATCATAGTGGTCGCGAATAGGATAAACAATATGACAAGGTACATGAGGCGATACCAACTAGGATACTAGTATTTGCGTCATCCGGACTGATGTTGGGCATAGCAGCTACTACCCCAACACCGCGAAACAACACTCCCATATTCGATGGGTGCACCCAAATCGAATCACAAAAGTAATAGATATGGTAACGAAGAAGTGTGTCCGCTAGAGGTGGCGAACCTCAATGGCCCGACAGGGCTCCTGTTTTAGTCATGTCAAGGGTCATCCAAAATCGTTCTCTTTCTTCAGTCAACGCGTTCATCAAAAGCATCCACTTCGTTCTGGATCAACACTCCGCGTATATTAGTTATTAAAGTGGTTTCGGTATCGACAAAGAGTATGTCAATATCTGATCCCGGTCTCTTTAATAACTACGTATTAATTACCCGATGGTCATTTTATTATTAAAGTTTAATCAAATCAAAATTTAAAGTCAAGTTGCAAATTCGACTTTCAAAATTCTGACATTACACAATTCAATTTATTTCAAATATTTAAAATCATATTTCCAAATGAAATTTAGTTCAACATTTATTTAGCAAATCAATTCAAGTATTCAATTTCAGTTTAATAAGATTCCAATTTCACTTATTAAATTTATTTCATATTCAATGGATTTAATTTGATTCTTAATTTAATTCAAAATCATTTAAACAAAATTCGATTCATTCACATTTATGTTTACATTCATTACTTCATTAAATATAATTATAAATTTGGTTAAATCAATTTCATTAACTAAATCCCCTTTAAATCAAAATAGTTTTAGTTAACCCATTTACAAAATCAAATTCAATTTCTATTAAAGAATCCTATTTCACTTTATTTAGTTCATTGATTAATTAACACAATTTTATTTTTCTGAACAAGTTTCAAAACAATTTAACTTCGTAACCAAGTTACAAAATCATATTTAAACTAATTCACTCAATTTAAAATCATTTTATTTTTAAATTATCACTTAATCAAATTTGCAAACTTTACTTAATTTAAATTCCACTTATGTCAAATTCCACTTATGTCAAATTCCATTTAATCTAAAATTAAATTTCATTATCAAGTCTCAAATCCATTTAATCAAAACCAAGTCTATAGATCTTAAATTTTTACTTAACTTTAAATTTTACTTAATCCAATACCATATAAACTCAAATCAATTCATTTATTTATTCTATTACAATTCAAATAAATTTATTAGTTTATTCAAATCAAATCTATTAATTTATTTCATTTAAACTCGAGTAAAATAATTTATAAGTTCTAAATTAAATCCATTAAGGTTGTTAATTAATTTCGAAACAATTTGTTGACCAATCGAGTTTCTTATTTTAATTGTCTATCCTAGGCTAGGTTGTTTAATTGGGTATTTATCATTTCAACCCGATCTCATTTTAATTAAATATAAATATAAAATAAAATAAACACTATGGGAACTTGCAGTATTAGAATAACATAAAATAAACACAACATTCAAATATCCAAATATCAATAGTTAAACATCCATCACATCATCATCCAAATCGGACAATAGATAACATAATTTAATCGATTATCAATAACGGTTATTAACTGGCAATTTATAAGTTCATACTAATTAAATGACGATTAAATGAAATAAGGTCATACTTAACTGAAATAATAATTCAAACATTTCAAACATCAATTAACATCAATAGACTATTTATTATCATTAACAGGTATAAACTTGCAAATTGGAATTTAATATTAAATCGAATGGATATTAACTGCAATGAATGTCATATTTAATTGGAATAACAATTTTAACGTACCAAACATCAACCATCAACAAACATCATAATTCATCATTCAATCAACAGGTCATAACCAATAACTGGTTATCATAGATGGGTATTTAACTAACAATTAAATTTCAACATTAATTTAAATAACAATTTAATCCAATTCGATTAAATTTCAACTAAACATCAATTTTAAACTACTAACTAGCAACCAGAAACATTCATATTAACTAATGAATTCAAATTAACTAACATAACATATTTAGTCAAGCGTGAGCGTATAAACACTCACCTTTGATTTATCGACGATTTAAAATCCAAATAAAGGCCCAAATTTGAACAGTCTCGTAAATGCAGCCAAACTAGCTCCATGTTGTCTGGAATTTTGATACGAACGCAACGGAGAAAACCGCTCGTCGATCCAAGCTCGTATGCAAAAGATATGCTAATTAGAAGTTATACGATATATATTGTTATGAAATAATTAAATAATAAAAAAAATACGTTACTTTCTTCTTCCCAATCCCAGATCGTAGCCGAACCCACCCTACGCGCCACCAGAGATTGATCAGCGACCACCACTATGTGCGCCACTTTGAGAGCCACCTACGCGCCAAGTTTCATCGCGTCATTCGCCGCCGTTTGCACGCAATTCAAGAAAATACGTGCATCCTTCAATCTCAGATCTCGGAAAATTTGTGATGTATTAGTAGCAATCAACCGTATGGATTCGAAGAGCTCGTCGAGATCTACACTTTTGCTTTTGGAATTTTTCGATTTCGTTGAATGGATTGAGAGATATTAAATAGGTGGCGGCCATGGTTTGAAATTAGGGTTTCTGAAATAAAATAATAATAAATCTGTCTCGGTTTGCGTGCGTATTTATATAAGTAGGTCCAAAATCGTCCGAACTCCAATCGAGACGTGCCGCCAGGCGTTTATAATGTTTTACCCCCATTCTGAACGCAATGGAACAAGTTTCGAGGCCTAATTCGATCATATGTGGAAGATAGCTTTTTTCTAAAGTCGGTTATGTTAATTAAATTCGAATTAAATTTCTACGTGTTTCAAGCTCGCACGGTCAAACGACAAGTCCGATTGCTACGAAAATTGAAATCCTACAATAATTCACTATTTCGGATCCGATGAAACTAGATTCGTCGAAATCCGAAACAGTTGCCAAAATGGCTATTTTTTACGTTAATTACAATATAAAATTTCAATTTCAAATTTTCCACATTTAAATTCAATCTTAAATGTTAACCATCTTATTTTTTTTATTTATATAAAACTTTAATCAGCTTACGACATCATTTTCTATCATATTAAATTCAGAATTTAATTAGTTAAATAATTTCTAAAGCTACAAATACACAAACAGAGCCCACTTTTATTTCTGAAGCGATATAGAACATCCTATATATCGAAACGAAGGTTTTTGATATTTCTGAACACAATGGAATAGGTTACAGGCCATAATTCCATCGTATAAAGAAGTTATCATTTGAAAATGAATTTATATCGATTTAAATTATTAACACAATTTCTACGTGTTTTAACGTTGTACGATCAAACGATAAATCCGTTTGATACGAAATTTGAAACCATATAATAATAATATACCATTCCGGATCCAATGAAACTAGTTTCGTCGAAATCCGAAACAGTTTGCAAAATTTAATTTTGACAAGTTAATTAAAATATTAAATATTCAATTTTTATATATCCTCTTTTAATTCAATATTAAAAGTTCATAAACTTTATTCTAATCCAAATAAAATTTAGACTAACTTAGTAAATCAATTTCCTATATATTAAACCCTATATTCAAATAAATTTACAACCAAAATCTTAAATTACTTGCCACAACTGATTGCTCCAAATACAGCCAATTTCATTTACAATAGATACTTCCAACATTAACTCCAATATTTTGATTTATTCCTTATTTCCGATTATAACCAAATTAACTTCATATTTATTCAATTTATTAACGTTACAATAATATAGTGGTTAGTAACATTCAAACCATTTTATTAAGTCATACTCAAACAATTCCCATTTATCAATCATAAATTTTGATTTCCACTATATTAAATTCGAAAATCTTATCAAATTTTATTATTTAAGTTATCGAAAATTATGGGTCGTTACATAATCAAGCTTACAACTCAAATAGTAGGGTACTAAGAAAGGTAGTGTATAGGCTGGGTTTTTGGGTAATCAAGTAGCATGTCCTACTTGGCTACCAGCCTAGCTAGAACAGTTATGTGAGCCAAAGGTTGCCCCTAATAGAAAATGCCCAATTTGAATTGGGCCTTAGGATAATTTCAAAAAAAATTTAAAATTAAAATAAAAAATTTAAATTTAATAGTTAAATTTAAAATAAGATAAATATTATAAATGTTATAATATATATTTTCAAACTATTTTGAAAATTAAAATAAAAGTTTTAAATTTAAAAGTTAAGTTTAAAATAAATCACATATTATAAAAGTCATAGTGTAATTTTCAAAAGGTTGGAGAATGTTATAAATTTAATTTTGAAAATATTATTTATTAATAAGATTAAAAAAATAAATGAATTGAATAAATAAGTTAATTAACAAAATATTTATGTGTATAATATATATAATGATACATGTTATGTTGTCTTGAATTATTTAAGATAACATAAGTATACATGTATGCATAAAAGAATTTTTGAAATTAATAATTACTAAAATTATTTAATTAAATAAATTAATTAAAAGTTAACTAACAAATTAAAATACATATATACATATAGATATATGATATGTGTGTGTTACTATAAAGGTTATAGTATATATATTAGATATAATATGGTATAATTGAATAACATAATAATTAATTAAAGTGTTAATTAATTAAATAAGGTTTAATTAATATAATGTTATACATATTTAAATATTATATAAGTTAAATAAAGTATAAAAGTTATATAATAATTAAAACTTATATAATATGAATGCATAAGTTAAAGGTGCAACAATTAAAAACCGTAAATAGACTTAAGGAATAAATACATACATAAAAGTACGTATACCATGATTTATGATGTGTCCGACACTTGAACTGTGAGGATATTTCATAAGAAATACATTATTCTATAAGTCGATATCACTCGGTTAAATATATTAAAGATTATTAATCTTTAATATAAGTGTTGTCCTCTACCATTTATATATTAATAAATTAGTTGCATGCTCTCTGGTTGTTTAGAAAACTCAAGTTAGAGATGTTATGTGTAGAATTATTAATATATTGACTAGATGTGGTAAGATAACCATATGTATTTGTTGAGCAAACTCAAGGTGCATATACTATACTTTGGCCGTCGTGAAATGATATGTATGAGTGAATAATTTCTTTCGATTTGTTGAGCAAACTCAAGGTCTATATGAGATTAGGATAAGGAATCATAGGTTAGGAGTTGTATATGATCCAACCGATAAGGAGTTATCCATTGTTTGTGGAGCTATGACTTGTTAAGTAAACTCAAGGTTGGAATCCTAAGACAGATGGGTCCAAACACCCACTGGTAAAGTCGAAGAACTTTTATTATTTGTCTTAGGGTTTGGAGAAACATAAAAGACTAGTGGTTGACTTATTGGAAAAATGAAAGGTAACATTTAACCATTCTAATATTGTAAGAACATCTGCTATATAAAGTTATAATAGTCTACATTTATAAAATTTCACAATAAATATAATTGATAAAATGCTTACCAATTAATATATACAAATGTACTAAATTAATACTGACAAATAGAAATATAAAATATGCTTACCAATAATTTTTTGCATGTTAACCCATGCAAGTGCCTTATTATACAACTATTAAATACATTCGTAACTTGGTTGCTTACGAGTTTACTTACCCGAGACCGTGTATTGCCATCAATGAGTTTACGATCTCTAAAAGCAATGCAAGAATATGGATAATTGATCCATATACGATCACATATAAATGTTATATGGTGAACAATCACAATTCGTAATGTACAAAACCACAAATAAATTAGTTCATTGAAATTAGAAAGTAAACTATAGTGTGATATCGTGTATTCAATATGATTGACAACAATAATGATCTTGTTGTGTTAATTGTAACACTAGACCAAAGGCTACAGGATGGATCTAAAAATTTGATCATTGAAATGTTAGTTTGATTGGTTAACGTAAAGTGCAATTTATTTGATGTCCTTGAAAGTTAAAGATGACCAAATGCACTTTTGTAAAGAGTTCATTATGATACTGTAGAAAGGATTTTCTTTGACTGGTTCGATCATTTAGAAAGGCAACCGAATGCATAAGAGTGGATGTAACCTAAGGCATGGTTGGGATGAAAAGAGTGAATGATCACTTATGCTTCATAAAGAAACATCAAATATGAGAATTGGAAAATAACAATTGATACTTAACATTGGAATGAAAATATGATTTCTATTTCAAAGTGTATTTTCAAATAGAAAATTGTTTTCTATGAGATTTAATTTATTGAGTTTAAGATATTTGATTTGAAATTTCTTGACCGTAAACTAGTTACAGTAAATGAAATAAATAGCCTATATTAAGTGGTTGAATGAAGCTCCGTATTTCGTACGCTCTTATAGTAATTGCGGAAATAGGAGGAGCATGCCATAAGACACTTATAAGTCGCATCAAATTATGAAAATTGTTTTTGTAAAACATACAAACATTATTTATAAAATAATAATGATTTTTCAGTATTGATTGAACAATGGACATAGTTTTAATTCAGCATGAGCATTGCGAATATTCGTTATAAAATAAAACTATAATAGTGGGCATTGGAAAATACATAAATGTCTAAATTTATTTATAGTTATTTTGGAATTATAGAATAAGCCACAGATATAAGAAATAATTTTTGATTATATGATTATGAATCATATGGTATTAGTAAATTATATCTCAAACAATTAATGGTAATACATCCATTTAGTGGGAGCATGATAATAGTTGATGAACTCTTTGGATTGATACATATAGATGTATGCAATGGCAAGTTTATTAATACTAGAACGGTTCCACGTACTTCGTTATATTCACTGATGGGTTATCGTTGACATGAACATGTGTATTGTAGTATGTTTGTGATAAGCTTATAGAGTATGAAACAAAAATAAATAAAATAGCATGCAGTAGAAAATAAAACTGACTCGATTTTCTCAAATAGGCAAGTATATTGGAAAGAGTTCCAAACATACCTAGAATGAATAAGGATTTAATCTCAAAAGTCACTCCTTCCTATGATACACGATGATGTATCGATACGAAGTAATCTAACTTTGTTGAACAAAGAATGCTTATTGGTGTGTGAGGTTGAGTTAACTTCTTTCTAAAAGGTCATATACTTTAACTGTAGTACACAAGATTAAAATTAATTTCATTAAAGAATAGTTTGCAATCATACAAGATAAGGGCTTATAAGAAATCTTAACATATCCTAGGCCAAGGAGTTGCAGGTTGTATAAGTCAAAAGACTACATGTAATAATTGTACGTGAATCACCCTAAAAGGAGTTTGGGAACGACTGTCATGGATGACCTATTTATGTTTTGAACATAAGTTTTGTAAACTAAAACCTAATCAGTTTTATATACAAGGAAATTCTTAAAGTGTTTATGAATACCTATTGCATTGCATCGAGAAACCGCTGTTGTTTCAAGAAATACCAACTTCATAATGAAGGAATTTCTTTAAGAAATTATTAGTAGTAAAATGGATTTCGATATGAACCTAAGATAAAACTAATTACGTAGGATGATATTAACCTAACGTGAATGAACATATCGCATTAGAGTGTCTAATAAGTGTTCTGACACATTAAAGAGAAACTATGATTTTCTTATCAATGCCGAGAATAGATAATCCTCGGTTGTCAATTAAGCCATTAAGAGTATTGACTCTTCTATATGGTATGATGCATAAATCCCAAAAGGATTCCAAGTACATTATCAAAATATGATTTTGATAGTTATATCGAAGGGATATGATCCATCGGACATGAATGAGTCTTCAAGAGCAAGACAATTACAGTTGGAATATAATGAGAAAAGTTATAAAAATAACATCATAAATTTCAATTGTTGAAATTGGCATCTTAAATTCGTTATTCAACGGGCTCAAGTTAATTTCCGTTTGCTTACAAAATTATAGCTTGGTATGATTTTGTGTTTGGTACATATGCGTTGAAATGGAAAATACTAAATAATGATTTAGAATAGACCGTTTAGTCATAACAACCCAATCACATGAAAGTCAGTGGAAGAGATATTGAGTTTGTGGGTTGTTGGATATGATCCTAGAAATGATACAAAAGTATCATTTTATAAGCATTGAAATTGAACATGTATTTTGATGGAAATATTAAATGGTTTGCAGTCAAAATGCAAAGGAAGTGTGTGTCTGTAAGAAAGGACCGCTAAAAGGTACATAGATATTTCTAGACTATAAGTACAACTTTCCGCTGATTGTCAACGATATATTTGTCTTAGAATCAGTAATACTTTGGTTGTTTTATACTTGATATTGGATTTGTAAATTATATCTTTTATAGTAGTGTAAGGATATTGTGAATGTCCTAAATATATGCAAAGACAACTTATTAAATTGTTTAATAAAGAAGATGTGAGATGGATTCCTTATGCTTTGGCAATAGGAATTATCATACATGTTGTATTGTCTAAATTATCGTAATTTACTTATGTATTTGATACATAAAGAAAATATCAAATCCAAAGTAAGGTCACTAAATGGTAGTTTAGAATATTCTCGAGTATATACGAAACACCAGAGAGTTGTTTATAGAAACAACGAAATCCTTATGTTGGAGTGTACGAACTTAAACAACATGGGTGATATTAAGTACAATATGTCTATACTAAATTCTTGTTCAAACTGTAATTAAGAAGCTTTAAGTTGGAAATGTTTCAAACAAAACATTATGGCTAATTCAACGAAATGGCTATGTACATCACCTTGAATAGTGCTATGATAAAAGCAATGTATAAATATAAATGCACAAATTTATACCTGAGGTAGGGGTGATTCTTAGTATTAAGCATATTATTTATTGTTATATGATAACAATGTAATAATATGAGCTCGCTAAAGGTTGAGAAACATACTCCAAATAGTTCCACATGATAAAGGTAGTTTACCATCATCGATGAGAGTTGATTGACATAGTAGATAATTAAACAACATAGTAGATCTATTCATGAAGGGTCTAACTCGATCAGTTCTCATCAAATTGATCGAAGGGATGGGATTGAGGTTCCATAATTTGCCCCAAATGTAAGTGGAAGATTGATAGAGTAAGGGGTATGTCCTAGGGGAAATTATGTAATTGTTACATATATCTAACTTAATAACCAGTCTTGTTCGAAATAAAAGGTGTTTTATTTCTATATATACTTGATATATTGTGTTATATATAAATAAATTAATTAAAAGTATATTTAATAGAAAATCCATAAATGGTATGTTTTGTGATAGTAGTTACAATGCATTGTAACCATAAGTGATTTATCATAATAAAATAAACATACCATTTTAAATATTTCTAGTCAAGATGCATCGAGACTGGATATTGATGCATCCGTTGCAATTAGAGTACGCAACGTTATCCAAATATTGGCCAGTGTATTACTCATGGCTATTGGGGACACCAAGCGGTTACGTACTGATAATTATTGGATAACTATGGAATAACTCACTCGATAGTTTTTTGAGGGTTAATGTAACTAAGGTCAAACAAAAAATATTGATGTGACAAAATTACACAGTTCTCTTGACTCAAGAATACCATTGATCTTCAATGTGGAAGATCCACTTTGATTATAGTTATATCGTGCCACCACGTCCATCGAACGACTATAGTTGGGTCGAGTGGAAGCATTGAAAGTGAAACATTATTCAAGAGCGGATTCATCTCCTTGGTTATATGAGGTTAGTATCCTGGTCAACTCAAAGTCAAAGTCTCTGACCAAGCATTTCAGTTAATAATATTGTTATTATTGAACCAAGGACGTTGTGTTTGGACTATATAATTGAGTATGGATGAGATTGGAATTTTGATCATTAACAAATTCCATAAGTCCAAAGTGATATAATTTTGATGAAGAGAATTAGTGTAAATAATCATCATTGTCAGGCATCACTTAACAAAGTAAAATTGTATTTTATCGAAACCAAGTAAGCGATAAATTTGTGCCAAATGTCACACAACCTGCTAAGTGACGTGTGAACATCAATAAGTGAATAGTTCGATATTAACCGCTCATCAAATTTACACCTAAAGAGTCATAAAACCGAAACGTTATATACTCCTTTGACCATATGATTTAATTAATTTGTATTTTTTATAAATTAATTAAATCAATTAATATCTATGAAATATTATTTATAAATTTTTTATTTTGATTTGTTGAACAATATTAATATATTTGTTTATAATAGTTATAAATATATTAATCGGTCTACGATATAGGTACGCGTTTAATTTGAATTTATATGCGAAAAATATTATACAGGCTAAAAATGTATTTGATGCCCATATAGGGCTAGGAGCATTCCGGACATGGTATAATTAGGTGTGTGCGGCTATATGATGGAAAGTAGGCTTGGTTTTGACATGATATGAGGAAGAGATGAGCAAGAGAAATAAGAGGATCCAGATCCTACTTTATCTTTATATTCTCTCCTCCACAAAAGCATGATAACCTACATATTTTGATAACGTTTTGGAGCCTCCATCTACCCCATTGTTGGCCGAAATTCATCCCCTCCTCTCATCCATTTCTAAGCTCAAATCTAATAGATCTAATGCTATTTGATAGCCAGTAGTCAATAATTTGAAGTTAGCACCTTCAGGATTGGAATAGGATTACAAGGAGCTCATATCTTCGTTTCTACGTATATTCAATAGGCCCTAGTAAAGGTATGTTTCCGATTACAAATATAAATTAATATCATATAATGTACAGATCAATATGTGACAAATCTAGTATATCGACGCTCTTTCACATATTGAATGGTTGAATATATTGGTGCATATATGTATACGATTATATATTAAAAAAATTGTATGCTTGTTGGTATTAAAGCTCACGACCAAACAATAAAAAAACATTTTTTTAATTAAATAATATTATATATAATTTAATTAATTATTTATTTATTTCCTAAAGATTAAAATCATATAATAAGCATTTTAAAATTTATAAAATTTATTTTTACATAATAATTTGGCAGCATGAAAACTTTATTTTAATATATATTTATTTACTATATACTTAAATATTAGTATAACTATTTATTTAAGTAAAAATTGATTATATAAATAAATAAAAAATATATATACATACACACACAGAGTATAATATGAAATTAAGTAAAAAAATTATATGATAACAGCAGATAATTTCAGATTTTGAAAATGATTTTTTAATAATTTTAGTAATTATTTAAATTAATTTTATAATTGTTTATTTAAAATTAATTTTAAATTATATATAAAAAAAATTGATGTCATAAGCTTTCAGTATGCATGCGTGAATTTTATAAAATTTATTATTTATATATATTTAAATTAGTTTTCAAATTTATTTTTAATTGTTTATTTAAAATTATTTTATAAATAAAAAAATTAATTTTTTTCTGATGTCATATGTTTCTAGTAAGCATGCACCAATGTTATAAAATTTATTGTTCATATATTTATATATGTTATATATATTTATTTATATAAACAAATATTTGTACATCTATAAATAATTATTATGAAAAAAAATTATTTTTCTTTACTATATTTCCGATTTTACACCAGCAAAAAAATTTATTTTTAAATTATTTTATATTAATTATCGAATGATTTTGTAATTTAGTATATTTAAATATTTGTACAAATATATTTTTAATATTTTATATAAATTTTTATTATTAATTTTGCATATATATATATATATATATACGTATATGATTAAATTTTACATATGCATAATTATATGTGTGTGTGTGTGTTATTTGGTGCATATAGATATATTCATTTATATAGTGCATAGAATACTAGAAGGGCTAAAATGTCCATTGTTGTGTAAATCCCAACACTTATATACGGCCATGTCAAACCTTACACGGATTGATATGTTGCATATGGACATACACATATGTTTATATGATACTCATATATTTATAATATAATAATAACATAAATTTAAAAGAAAACTATATTATAAATTTAAATAAAATAATGATTTTATTAAAAAGAAATTTAGAAATGTTCCAAATGAATTAGACTTCATATGCCCAATAAAGATCCAAAATGGTAAAAAAAAAAAAAATTCATTCATTTCTTCCACTACGAGCTGGCATAGGTCCAACATTAATAATCTAAAATGTTGAATCCAGTATTTTTTAATGAAAGTGATCGATCAATCAGACCAAACAACTATGTCGACTGGCTATGAGCTATAAAGATAGCTTTGAAATAAGAATGAGTTCGATTATCTATAACTTGTGCTTTGTTGACAAGACTCGCTGATGACGATCATGAAGACCTGCATGTTGCTTATAGTAATTGGGCCAATGACCTCAAAATCGCCCAACAAGTATTCATGTCGTCTACTCTGTACAAACAGTTGCAAAGGAAGCACGAATCAATATATGCGCATGAGATTTTTGATAGTCTCGAGGAACCATTTGGTAAGCAATCTTGTTCTACAACGTATGAGACTACGAAGAAACTGTTCAATACCAAAATGCAAAAGGGAAAAAGGTAGACGATTACTTGCTAATAATAAAGGGTTATATTAATAAGCTTGCATTATTGGATGTGACTATAAACAATGAGTTACAGGTTGACTTCATTCTTAGTTCATTGACCCCTCAATATGAACCATTCATATTAAATTATAATATGAACAAACTGAATGTGAATCTCATGTAGTTAAAGGTGGGGCGTCATCTTCGAATTTAAGGATCAATTGGCTACGCATGTAGTTAAAGGTGGGGCTACATCTTCGAATAGTTCGAAGAAGTGAAAGAGAAAGGGTAGGAAGAAAAGTAAGAAAAGAAAGAAAACTGTTGATGACAAGGGTGAGTGTCCCCACTATCATAAAAAGGGGCAGTGGAAGAGAAACTGTCTCGAGTATTGTAAGATTTTAAAAGAAAAGAGAAAGAACAATTTTGCAGCTCCATCAGGTACATTTATGTTTCAAAATAGTTTAATGGTTAATAAAATGCCTTGGGTTTTAGATATAGGATATGAAACTCATATTTGTACTTCCTTACAAGGGCTTGGGAACTTGAGTCACATGGCACAAGGCGAAATGAGACTCTAAGTTGCTGATAGGTTTATTGTAGATGCAACAATAGTAGAAAATTTGGATTAATGTTCCCTAGTGTTTTTGTTCCGATATTAAATAATTGCTATTTTGTATAAGATTTTATTTTTGGAACTATTTCTATTTTTAACTTGTCTGAGACTGGATATATATTTTATTATGCAAATAATAAAATGAACATTAGTTTGAATGGAAATAAAGTCTGCGATGGAATTCTTGAAAATGGAATTTATACGATCAATGCAAATTATGCATGTTCAATAAGTAGTTCTAGTTGTAATATAAATAATAGCTATCTTTGGCATTGTAGGCTCAGTCATATTAGTGAGAAACAAATATACTAACTAAAAACTAAAGGTTTTCTAACTTTACTTGATTCTGAATAATTTGACACCCATGTCTAAAAGGAAAAATGACCAAGCACCCCATTAGTGGGATCAATAAAAGAGTTGGTGAAACCTTAGGGCTAGTACATAGTGATGTATGTGGCCCAATGTCTGTAATAACCAAAGATAATAGTTCTTGCTTTGTTAATCTCACAGATGATTTCTAGATACTAAGATATATGTATCTTATGAAGAACAAATCCGATGTTTGCGAGAAGTTTAAGGAGTATAAAAATAAAGTTGAAAATCAGACAAACCAAAAGATTAAAATTCTTCGACCTGATCGTGGAGGCGAGTACGTTAGACAAGAGCTCCAACAGTACTTAACAGATAATAGGATTATCTCTTAGATTACCCCACCCTATACTCCACAATAAAATGGTGTGTCAAAGCAAAGGAATCGAACCCTAGTAGATAAGGTTTGATCCATGAGGAGTAAGGCTAAGTTGCCTTTGTCCTATTGGGGACATGCATTGGAAATCGCAGCGCATATGTTGAACTTAGTATCCATTAAATCGACGTCTAGGACGCCATATGAAATATGGTACGGGAAGAAACCTCATTTCAATTACTCAAAGGTGTAGGGTTGTCCGTCCTACGTTAAGAACATTGGCCCTAATAAGCTAGAGGCGAGATCAGATTTGTATAAGTTTATAGGATATCCCAAAAATTCTAGAAGATATATTTTGTACAACATAGAGCAACAAAAAGGGATTGTTTCCATACGCGTTGTCTTTTTAGAAAAGGATTTTCTGTCAAAGTAAATTAATAGTGAAGTTGTAGGCTTGGATGAGATTTGAGAAACTAAAACTTAGGCTGAACTAGTGGGAGAACAGATTTCACCAGTATACGGTAACATGCGACCTATTAGAAGGTCTAGTAGGGAATCTCGTGCACCGGAGAGATATATGGTTTCCTTATGGATGGTGAGAAGGTGGACTGTGCCTTAGATGATGACACTCCTCTACCTTTCCAACAAGCACTATAGAGTAAAGCCTCTACACTTTGGCTTGGAGCAATGAAATCCAAGATGGATTCCATGTACGAAAACAAAGTATGGACTTTGGCAGACGTACATGAAGGGATAAAACTGATCGTCTGCAAATGGATTTCTAAGAAAAAGCTAAAGTATTTCATCAAATTCAATGCGTTGATTACGATGAGACCTTTTCAACCATAGCCATGTTCAAGTCCATTCGGATTATGCTGCCCATTGCAGCATTCTATGACTATGAAATTTGGCAAATGGATGTGAAGACGACATTTCTAAATGGTGATTTAGAAGAGACCGTCAATATGTCACTGGTCGAAGGTTTGTGGTTAGCAGGAGTGAAGGCAAAGATTGCAAGTTGTTAAAGTCAATTTATGGACCTAAACAAGCTTCAAGGAGTTGGAATAAATATTTTGATAAGGTAATCAAATAGTTTGGTTTTTATCAGAATACAGAGGAAGCGTGCGTACATAGAAATAAATAGGGAAAAATTATCATGCTTTTAGTGCTATATGTCGACGATCTATTATTGATTAGAAATGACACTTCGTTATTACAATCAATGAAAGCTTGGCTTTCCAAGAATTTCCGCACTAAGGATTTGGAAGAAGCAGTCTATATACTAGGTATAAAGATATATAAAGATAGATCTAAGAGTCTGTTGGGATTTTCCTAATCCCTGTACATAGATACCATCCTGAAGAGGTTTAGTATAGAGTATCCAAATGTGGAAACATTCCAATACAATCTGGAATCGTCCTTTCTAAGAAGGAAGCTCATTATACCTATAAGGAAAAAGAGCGTATGAAGAGTATCCCCTATTCTCCAGCCATAGGATCCATAATATATGCTATGCTATATACTAGATCGGATGTGGCATACCATTAGGATTCATAAGCCGATACCAGTCTAATCATGGAGAAAAACATTGGATGACCATAAAATGTGTACTAAAGTATTTAAGAAATACTCGGGACTTATTTCTTATTTACAGGAATGGAGACCTCCTTATGAAGGGCTATACGGATTCGAGCTTTAAGAAGTGACAAAGATGATAGTTAATCGGTGTCTAGTTACATCTTTATGCTTAATGGCGGAGCCGTCGGTTTGAAAAGTTCCAAGCAAGAGACAATTGTTGATTCAACGATGGAGGTCGAATAATCGCTCTCAACGAAGTAGCTAAAGAGGCAATCTGGATATGCAAGTTTTAAGTGAGCTCGAAGTGATTCCCAATATCGAGAATTCAATGGCATTGTTCTATTAATGCGGCAATACAAATCGCAAAGGAGCCTAAATCACACAAGAATTCACGTCATATTCTTCAGAAGTTCCACCTCATTGATGAATTCATTGACAAGAAAGAGGTTATACACAGATGGTAGATACCAAGGACAATATAGTAGATTCATCCACTAAGGGGTCTAGCTCGGTTCTGTTCTCGAGAAGCTGATCAAAGGGATGGGATTGAAATTCCATAATTAGCCCCAAGTGGAAGTGAGAGATTGATAGAGTTATGGGTATGCCCTAGGGGAAATTCTATAATTTATTAACTCTATAATCAATTCTATTATAAGATCACTAAAGGTGTATTTCTTTCTATTATAAATTATTCACTAAAGGTGTTTCTTTTTCTATTATATATTTGTTATAATGTGTTATAAGTAACTTAAATGTTTAATTAAAATATATTTAATGGAAAATCCATAAATGGTGTGTTTGTGATAGTAATTACAAATAGTTATAATCATGGATATTATATCATGATATAATAAACAGATCATTTTATATATTCCAAGTCAAGATGCATCGAGACTAGATATCGATGCATCCATTGAGACTAGAGTGTGTAATGCTCTCCAAATGTTGGGCAATGTTTTACACATGACTGCTAGGGGTACCAAGGGGTTACATACTGATAGTTATTGAATACTATGGAATGAATCACTCGATAGTTTTCTATTGATTAATTTAGCTAAGGTCAAACAGAAAATATCGATATGACTAATTTGCAAAGTTCTCTCGACTTGAGAATACTGTTGACCTTCAATACGATAGCTCTGCTTTGATTATAGTCAAATCAGAGCACAACGTCCCTCGAGTGACTTTAGTTGGATCTGGTGGAAGTATTGTAAGTGAAACACTATTAAAGATAGGATTTGTCACCTCGGTAACATGGGTTTAGTATCACGATCAACCGAAGGCAATTCAAAGTCAAAATCTCTAGCCTAAGTAGTCCGGTTAATAATAATTGTTATTATTGAACCAAGGACTGTGCTTTGATTATAGGAATATGGACGATATTGGAATTTTGACCACTACCAAATTCCACAAGTTCAAAGTGATATGGTTTTGACGAAATGAATTGGTGTAAATAATCGTCACTACCGGGTAACGCTTAACAAAGTAAAATTGGATTTTATCGAAACTAAGTAAGCGATAAATTTGACCAAAATGTCACACCACCTGCTAAGTGATGTGGGAACGTTAATGTTCGAATAGTTTGATATTAATCACTGACCGAATTTACACCTAAAGAGTCACACAACCAAAATATTAAATACTCCTTTGACCAAATAATTTTATTAATTTGTAATTGTTATAAATTAATTAATAATTATGAAATATTAATTATAAAAATTTTATTTGACATGTTGAACAATGTTAATATATATGTATAAAATAGTTTATATATTAATCAATATGCGATATCGGTACACATTTAAATTAGATTTAAATGCGATAAAATTTGTTCGGGCTTGAAACAGGATTAAAGCCCATGCAAGTAAGGGAATTTCGGCCATCATGAGATTAGGGAATTGGCGGCCATATGATGTAATAGGCTTGGGTTTTGATATTTTAAAAGGCAGAGAATGAGTAAGAGAAGAAAGTGGATCTTGATCCAACTTTTTATCATTAGCCTCTTCCTTATAAAATGATCTGAACCCTCATTCTATAACTACTTTCTAGAGCCTCCACCCATAGCTTTACTCGCTGAAAATCAGCCCCTCCTTTCCTCTGTTTCCAAGCTCAAATCAAATAAATTAAAAGCTATACGATGGCCAATGGTCAACAATTCGAAGCTAGCACCTTCAGGATTGGAATAGAATTCAAAGGGGCTTGTATCTTTGTTTTAACGTGTATTTAGTAGGCTTTAGTGAAGGTATGTCTCTGATTTACAGTTATAAATTAATGTTTTATCTTTTATCGTATGATGTTTAGATGGATAGTTGACGAATCTAGTATATTGATATATCATCACATTTTGACGGTTGTATATTTATGTGCTTATATATAATTATGTAATATATACATACCTTAATACTCAAGGCATAATAAAAAAAATTGTTTTTAATTTAAAATTAATTTAATATATTATTTAAATCATATAAGTTTCATAATTTAAATATTAAATATTATATCATACAAAATATGTTTTAAATTTTTATACAAATAGCTTTATACCTAAAAGGCTTTCGAGAAAACTTTTTTAAATATATATATTTTTAGAATTGGACCAGGGCGTAGTGGAAGTTATGGGTGAATTTTAAAATTTTTCCATATTGGATCTATATTAGGCCTATGTAGTCTAAATTATTTAGAACATTTCTAAATTTCTTTTAAATAAAAGCATTATTTTATTTAAATTTATAATACAGTTTTATATTATGTAATTGATATTATATTATAGATATGTAAAAATGTATCATATAAACATATATGTGTGTGTGCGCGGGTGTTACATAGCAATTTGTACGAAGTATAACATGACCATGTATAAGTGCTGTGAACCGTAACGGACATGTTAACATATCTAGTATGCAGATATATCATTCAAATGTGTATTTATATACTTAAATTTATGTATTCAAAACATTGCAGATATATATATATGTGTATGTATGTATGAAATTTTTAATATATATATATATATGTATGTACGTATGTATATGTATATATTTTAAATTATTTAAAATTATATTAAAAAATTATTTATTTATTTTACTGAAAATTCGAAATCAAAATCAAATTTTATTTTATTTAAAAAAATTTATGTATTATATATATATATATCTTATAAATAATTTAATAACATCTATATATATAAGTATACTTAAATTAAATATATATATATAGTATATAAAATAAATATATGCCTATTATAATGCTCACGAAAAAAGTTGTTTTTTTAAATTTTAAATATATATATTAATGAAAAATATTTTAGAAAGAAAATTTCAAATATAAAAATTCCAACAAAATTTCAAAGATATTTTAATATTTTATAATTAAAATAGATTATTTAAAATCAACTACTAATTTCGGCTATGATTTAAATATTTAAATTAAATATAGAAAAATAATTTTTTATATACTGAAAGTGTTATTAGACGTATACTTAATTTTAAAAAATTGGAAACATATTTATATAATATATATATTATTTATATCATCAAACGATTTAATTAATATTTAAAAATAAATATATATTTGTAAAATTATTTTAATCACATCGAAAATCCATTAAGTATAAAATTATTTGCATAAAATTTTAAAACTATATTTTGTATAATATAAGAATTAATATTTTAATTTTGAAGCTAGTATAATTAAATAATGTATATAAATTAATTTAATTAAAAAATCATTTTTTTTTAATTTTGAGCCATGATTATCAAAGGCGTATACATAAAAAAATTATTATATGCAAGTATATAAACAAACAACCATTTTGAATGTGATGATATATCGATATAATAGAATCGTCACCTAACTAATAAATAATATACATGTATGTATGTGTCATCCGGCCTTTTGACCCGGCTATATCTAGACTATTGGACAAGTTAGACTTGATGATAGATAATGCAAGCAGCCTAGAGAGGTGATTATGGAGTCCAGTGATCAAGCACAGACAACAATATGAAGCAACGATCAAGCGAGACCAAGAGATGGACTCTTCGGAATATTCTAAGTATGGATTAGTGCCTCCCCAAGGCAGGGGATCTGTACATATCCCTTCTCCTATGCAGGAGATCAGATCATATCACTATAGCTATGAACAACATCAACCAACAGTTTAACTCAATTGGAATCGATCGATATCTCCAAAAACATGAAAATAATTATGCAAACAACTTTGGAAACATGAAACTGGCATGGAGTGGGACCCACCAGAGCGATCGCATGATACCACGTGTCCATTTAGACCGATGGGTACCGATCCCTTATACTTGGGAATTGTATCGTTAAAACATTTTGGGTGACCTCGTCTACATCTTGAGATTCTATCGACGAAATTTTAGGAAGATATTCGATCATCTACGCCTATAAATACAGAGCTCATTGTTCATTTTAAGGATATTTTTACGCTTCTACTTTACTTGTACTCTAACTCTATTGTAATCAAGGATCATCCAATTCAATCTCCATGTACTCAGAATTCCAAGCGATTAATAAAGCAATTCATTCAAAGTGGACGTAAGCAATCAACGCCGAACCATTATAAATTTGCGTGTTCTCATTTTCTGCTTATTTCCTTTGTTTTTATTTCAGTTCATCACTTTATTTCTCTACATTTAATCTATCGGGTATTTGTGCCAACTTTTGGTGCAAACATTTTGGTGCTTTCATTGAGAGAAAATTCTCAGCTTGATTGGATCTCATCGTCTACTTGTGGATTCCCATATTCGCGAGATAGATCTAGGTTTCTGCCAACAAGATTCCATTTCTATTCAGATTTGAAGAAGATGTAAAAGGAAGCTATTAGCCATTGCTAGAGGAAAGTCTACTACTTCACGTGTTGTTGAAGGCAATGAGGATACCAGCGTTTAGCAGATTGACCAGAATGTACAACCGGCGACCGCCGATGCCCTAAATCCTCCTGATTATATCACCAAAGTCGACTTTGAAGTCCTGATAATGGAACTGCTTGATAGCCGTCAGCAGCTAAATCAGCAGATCCAGGCCAATGTCAAACTGATGAACCAATTGAAAGACCAACTTGGCCAGACAAGGAGGGAGCCCTCTCCATACTCTAGGTCAGAGAACTCCTCTTCATCCGGCGACAATCACAAGAGCAGAAGGCGTAAGACAGATGCATATGAAGGTGGAACATCCAGGGGGAACTATGCTGCATAATGCTGCCATACTATACTGATCGGTACCGAAACCTCCAGAGGGATCGAAACCAAACCTTCCCATCTAGAGGGAGCCATCAAGTTTGTAACGACCCGATATTTTGGACCATTCGCGTCCATTATAAGTGAATAGGTAGACACTCATGCCGGAGTTGAATTGCTCAAAATACCGCGTTGTTAATTTAAATTGGCAAAACTGAACATATACAGTAAATAAAATATCACAGATCACAGACACAGAGTAATAAGTGCAGCGGAATTAAAAGAGATAGTAGTTCATGAAGCTACTATATGAATATATAAAATACATCAGAGTTTACAACAGAAGAATAATACAATACATCAGAGTTAAACCAAATACAACGGAAGAGTAACACGATACATCAGATACAAATCAGAATACATCACTGGAATCATCGAATACTGAAAGCTGGATAGATAGCTGGATCTCCAAGCGAAGCTCCAACTCCAAAGGTGAGTCTCGAAAGCTGAACCACTCAGTCTGACCCGAGCGTAAAGCAAAAACACAAGACACTCGAGTCAGGATTAACATTCTTATATTAATAAATCCAACTCAAGTGAAATAGCAATTGAAATACAAGTAACTCAAAGGATGTTTGGAATAACCATCCTTTAAGGATCCGTTAAACTATCTACTATGTAGTAGTGTACGATAAGTAGATAATGTCTATCAGTAATATAAAGATATCAAAATAGCGTTAAGTCATGGCCCATTCCACCCTTAACACATTTTTATTCCCACAAGCATATACAAGACCGTAGTTTCCCCAAAACCGGAAGTCACCAGAGGGAAATCCATATACTCAAGGTACAAATCAAAATCGTAGTGGTCGCGCATAAATGGAATACAAGTATGACAAGGCACATGAGGCTATACCCAAGATAGTGATACTACCGTTCGCCTAATCCGGACTGGTGAGAACGCAACGCCGCAGCGCCCGCAACACCGTGAGACAACACTCCCAAAATCAAGGGTGCACCAATCGACAACAAGTATAAGTAGTTCGAAGAAGTGTGTCCACTTGAGGTATCAATCCTCCATTGGCCCGGCACAGCTCCTGTTTTAGTCATTTCCAATTTGACACAAGTGTCAAGGCTATCCATCATCGTTCTCTTTCTTCAGTCAACACGATCACCATTCCACCCACTTCATTCTGGATCATCACTCCGCGTATAGTTATTAAAGTGGTTTTCGGTTTAGATAGAGAGTATATCCATAACCGAATTCCGGTCTCTTTAATAACTTCCGTAATTATTTCACCGATTGGTCATTTATATATTTCAAAAACCAAATCAAATTCCATTTCAATTTCAATTCATAAATCAACATTTCACTTGTCTTTCAAAAACCAATTTCCATACTTTACGTTTCAAAACTTCCAAATCATAATTTCAAAATCTTATAATTCAATTTCAATCTTTATTTAAAACAAT
The DNA here is from genome assembly GCA_030737815.1 of Allium fistulosum. Classification (NCBI taxonomy): domain Eukaryota; kingdom Viridiplantae; phylum Streptophyta; class Magnoliopsida; order Asparagales; family Amaryllidaceae; genus Allium; species Allium fistulosum. The sequence continues at coordinate 460,814,398 of CM060902.1, forward strand.
TCAGGTATTGATTCAAGTTCGTATGTAAGTTTCGTTTCGAAATCATTTACATTTAATTTAATTTAACCTTCAAATCAATTCCAAATTCATTTATCGATTTCATTCAATATTCGTTAAGTTACTTTATCATTTAAAACAATTCTATTTAATTTCCAATTCATTAAATCAATTTCTTAAATTCAACTTCATTATATCAAAACTTACAAATTGAATTAAATTAAATTCGTCAAATCAAATTCTTTAAATTTCAAGTCTTACATTAATTTTAATAAATCACATTTTATTCCTTGTTAAAAAAATTCAATTCACTTATTTACTTACTTAAATAATTTTTCAAAACTTAATTAATAAAGAAACTCAATTTCAATTATTTACGAAGTAAATTCACTTATTCAAAAGTTCAATTTTCTTAATTAAAAATCCAATTCAATTTAATCATTAAATAATTCAATCTTATTTAATTATTACATAATTCAAACCTTAAATATTAAATAATTTCAAAGTTTTAAAATTCCAACTTAATTATAATTTCAACTTAATTATTAAATCATTTCACAGTTTAATAATTTCAACTTAATTATAATTTCAAACTTGATTATTAAATCATTTCAAACTTAATTCAATCATTTCTCAAATTAAACAACATTCTTACAACATTTTCCTTTCGTTACATTCAAATTCCAACTTCATTTCAAAACCATATTATTTATTCAAATAAAATCTTCGTTTTATTTTTAAATCAAATTATTGACCAATCGGGTTTTATTTAATTTCCTATCCTAGGTCAAAGTTCAATTTGGGTATTTATCATTTCAACCCAATTCCAATTCAATTCAAAATCAAAGCATAACAAAGGGAACTTGCAGTGTGATAACTGGGATGGTGTCAAAGTAAATAAACAAGCAAGAACAACAATCAATATCAATCCAATAATCAATTCAAATAATCCCGAAATATCCGTATTAATTCGCATTGTTATTTGTACGAATTAATATAATTATTTCTAGAATCTACACTATCATTTCATGTAGATTAAAGATTATTACATTACGGTTCTTCACTTGTCATCTATTTACAATTTCATACATCATCAATTTAACAACATACATTCAGTGGTTCAAAATGTAATTAAACAATCCTACGTGTCAATAAATTTAACAGTTAAAGGGGTCATATTATACAAATGTCAGTTAATCAAATTTTACATTTAACTGTCCTATATCAAGTTCAATTTCATACTATTTATCATTTTAACATTAACAATTTAACGTCCAATATAAACATCAACAATCAATCAATTATCAGCCAAACTGTATTATCATCGCACAAATAATTAACAGATAAAGGTGTCAGATGTCACAGGTGAACTGATACAGGCAATAGCATATATAACAGTGCAATTAACTAACAGCAGCCTATTTCAATTGTCGTTTCAATTGAAATTAAATTTAATAAATAAAAGAACGTTAATCGTGAGTGAGTGCTCACCTTTTGAGGTTAGAGAGATAGACAATGAAGTGAGTTCCGAAATCCGAACACGAATTCCAACGAAAGCTAGATGGACACGATTCGACGATCAAAGCTGAAAATAAGATATCGATGAGAATGAATCGATTAGATCTAAAGTATATACATTATCATGTTATTAATTTCCCAAACTCAATATTCAATTTACTATAACTTGTTATTATATATATATATTAAAACATATCTATGTCAATATGTAATTTAAACAATCTCCAAATAAAACCATTGTATTCTACTTCGTAATCGATTATAAAACAACTTATTATTATATATATATATTAAAGCATATCTATATTATTGTTTACAGTATATATAACAGTAAAGTCTGGGAGTACGATATATATATATAAACCTTGAAATTAACTTAAACTTATATCTCTTAAGATAAAACTTGCATAATAATAAGATGTAAACTGACGTAAAATTTCAGTAAATGCATCACCTTCAAATCACAAGCTACAACCTTGTTTATTAACAACTATATATGTACTAACAATATATTACTTCATACTGTAAATCAACATAACATAAACATATAACAGATTTTCGAAACTTAATAAAATCAATCATAAAATATGGTTTGCAAAACATAAATATATATAATATAAGAAACACTCAAGTAACTCTATAAAGATCGAGCGCCCAATCTATAGTGTAACCTTACTGTAAACAAAACTATATAAACCACTTTATAATATGACATACATAACCGACGTATAAATAATTTATATGAAACTAATAGGAACACTTTTACTAAAGCGCTAAAAAAATCATATTACTATGTATACAAAATACTGTAACCTACATTCATTCGACTAAAAAAAAATATAAGTATATAAACTGATAATATATATAAACAAACTTATACAACATCACCACATATATATGCGGCAACCAGGAAGCTACAACAGCATACTATGCATAGTATTAAATTGTACTTAATTTTGTATATGTAAATAAGTGAATATAAACATACCTTTAAACAAAACAGATTTAAATAAAATCCCCTCATATAACAAACTTCAGTAGACTATCTATATATATACTTTTGTACACCAAAGCAAAATATACTTATTTATAACCAAATCAACCCAAAATAGGATTATATATGTATCGTATACAAACTATGGTATTTATACACTTACGTATAAACTAGTGGATATAGATATATATACAACTAACGTACATATGCAAACTAACATTTATAAAAAAAAAAAATACATACATATCACCATATACAATCAAACGTGGCATATACCTTATATAAATTAAACTGCTATTAATATATATATACTTACAATGTAACAAACTGATATGGGAAGATGGTTCTCGGATGAGACTGAGTGGTTTTAGACCCTCAGATTTAATCAAGATATGTATGCTAGTGCTAGATCTACTAACAGAGCAACAAGTAATTGGAATGTGCAGCCTCCAGCAATCATCTCAAGAGGCATAAGAGGCACTCTCGCAAGGCTTCGAGTAGCTGCAACAGTCGCTAGCTGGTACAATTTCAAGTGGATCCCTTAACGATGGTTCAAACGTTAGCAACTATATGGGACATACGGCCATGGCACTTGGAAAACTAGCCAACGTTGAAGTATTGGTGCACTAGGCAGATAAAATGAAGCAGCAAGCCTTGCATCAACTTGAGCGCATTCTGACGATTCGACAAGCAGCAAGGTGTTTTCTGGCAATTGGAGAGTACTACAATCGCCTTCGGGCCCACAGCTCTATTTGGGCCTCTCGACCTAGAGAGAACATAGCGACAGAGGAGGCTCGGGACGAGGATTGGTTGATGTGATGCGGTGAGGAGGAGATGTTAGCCGTTGGAAGAGGGAAGAGGAAGTGTGAGAGAAAGGAAGAAGGAAGCAATCGGTAGGGGAAAGAAAAAGAAGGAGACGAGTAGGCAACACACCAAAGAATGAATGCAACTTGAATATAAAATAAATTATTTCTTTGTTTGAAACAACCAGACAATCGAAAGTAATATGAAAGGATAAACCAATTGAACTTGAAGTGGTGGAATAGAAAAAGTTTGGTATAAAATCTAGGGATATAAAAGGTTAGTAGTGACTGTTTGTTTTAACGATACGAAGATGAAGGGTCAAGGAACTCAAGAGTTTAAAATGTGAACCGGTACTGAAGTTTTGTTTCATCGACTCCACCACGAACCGGATGTCGAATCATGGAAAGGAATATATTACGGTGATCAGCACGACGCGACGAATGGAACGGCACACAGATCTCGGTGATACGATCATCCAGTCGAAAATCGATATCGGTAAAAATGCTGCTATTTTGCCGAAAATAAGATCGACGGAGTAATAGATGTCCAAATTTGACGAAACGACAAACTGACATCTTGCTCAGAAGATGGTTTAGAATTTTTCTATGTAAAAATATTTAGATTTCGAAAACATTTTATTTTCATTTCTTTTTAACTGATTAAATTGAAGTGAATTTACGCACGAAATAAATTTTCATATTTTCGGACGAAAATTTACCAGTCGCTATGTTTAATTAGACGTATTCCAAATATCAAATTTATATTTCAAAATTTTATCGTTTAAAATTTTACAAAATTTCAACTAATTTCGTTATTAAAACAGTCGAAATTTTACGGGTCGTTACAAAGTTGGTGGGGGAGCTAACTTCAGATTTGCCGCAACCGATCAAGGTGCTGGGATCCAGGCAAATGTGAATGAAACTTAGATGAGAGACGAAAATAAGGCTGCTGCTCGGGAGGAATATCAAGAGCACGCTGAGCCAAGGCAACGTGGTATTGCCCGAAGGCATGGATTGGGCCATTTATGTGAGGTGGAACACGACCATTACCAGGCACCGACTCTCCAAACGCCAGACCTGACAGCTATGGTAAGACAGCCGGTGAAAGAAAGTTAGGGCCTGACCAATGATGATTAGAGACTCTCTAGGAGTCATACTCCATTCACTGACCACATCCTGCATGCAAAGTATACCTGGAGGTTTAATGCGCCTACAATGCCTGCTTATGTGGGAAAAACCAACCCCTTGCAGCATCTGATGAAGTACGAGTGTCACATGGACTCCGCACGAGCCACCGATGCAGTTAAGTGCATATGCTTTCCCATTTTTCTGGAAGGGATTGTGACATATGGTTTACTAAGTTACCACCACGGTCAATTTCCTCATTTGATGAATTAGCAAGGAAGTTCATAGAGTAGTTTCGCATGCACGCAGCTCGCCCCAAAGATGTCAATCCCCATGCGTTCCTTTCTTCAACTTGATCGGGAAAGGGAAGAGAAACTTCAAATAGACGCAAGATTGTAATTGATGCATTCCAAGCTCTGGTAAATCACTTAGAGAGACCCCCATCTTGTCCAAACCACTGGATCATGATGACTTGTACATCTATTTGGTGGTGTTGATACATGCCATAAATGCTGCACTATTGTGCAAAGAGAATCAGATTTCGAGGCCAGTATACCATGTTAGCAAGCGATTGATAGGTTCTGAAAGAAATTGTCCGAAGATAGAAAATCCCACATACTGCCTGTTGATTGCATCGAGGAAACTCTGCCCGTATTTCCAGGCTCACTCCATCAATGTCTTCTATGACAGCCATTACGATAGGTCCTATTATGACCTGAGTCATCTCAAAATTTACTTAAATGGAACATCGAATTGAGCCAGTTCGATATAACTTATCTCCCTCGGAGAGTCATCCAGGGACAAGGATTGGCAGACTTCATAGCTGAATTCACTGCACAGGATGACTCTTCTGAAAGTAGTGAAGAACCTACCATCCAATGGAAGATGTACACGGATGGAGCATCTAATAATCGGTGTTCTGGCACCGGAGTTATGCTAGTAACTCCTTAGAAACGCTCGATCTGCTATGCTCTGAAACTCGACTTCCCTGCGATAAATAATGAAGTCGAATATGAAGCCTTGATCGTCGGGCTCAAACTTTCTAAAGAACTGGGAGTAAGAGCTTTGCAAATTTTCTATGATTTCCAGTTAGTCGTGGCTAAGTCAGGGGCAAATATCAGGCCAAGGGAGCGCGACTTGCCCCTTATCTCAACTGGATGCAAGAGCTACTAGCCGATCTTGAGCAATACACCATTACACATATCCCAAGAGAGGAGAACGAGAAAGCCGATTCACTATCCAAACTGGCCAGTTCCGGGGATGCACAACAAATGGGTCTGGTCCCAGTCGAAATACTTAACGCTCTGAGCATCGACCAGATGAAGATTGATTGGGTCTTAGATACGGAGCTCTAAATGAGTTGTGGATGACTCCAATAAAAGATTATTTGCAGAGAGGGATCCTTCTCGAACGAAGGAATGAGAAACGACGGATCCTTTGTAAATCTTCATATTACATCCTTCAAGAAGGAGTCTTATAGAGGAAGGGTTTTTCCATCCTCCTACTTCGGTGTATCATCAACCATGAAGTCAAGCAAGTATTAAGAGAAGTCCATGAAGGAGAATGTGACAATCGCACCTGGGGGCAAAACTTGGTGAAGAAGATAATTCGCTATGGTTGCTATTGGCTAACTGTAAATCAGGATGCAGTTGAGTACGCTAGATGATGTAACAAGTGCCAGATATTCACAAAGAGTCCGAGAACCCAGTTGACGGAGATTACTCAAATGGTCATTCCATGGTCGTTTGCTACATGGGGCATTGACATCATCGGCTCCTTGCTGATTTCCAAATGTGGTGCGAAGTACACCATTGTGGCAGTCGATTACTTCACTAAATGGACTGAAGTGGACTATTAGCCACAATCATAACGAAGAGAGTAATCAACTTTGTTGTTCGAAACATCATCTTTCATTTTGGTCTCCCTCAAAAAATCATAACTAACAAGGGACCCAATTCGACAGTGCTGAATTCAAAGTCTTTTTCCGTCGGCATCGTATTGAGAAAAGACCCGCGATAGTCGCTCACCCTCAAGCTAACAGACATGTCAAAGTTGTTAATAAAATCATAAAATCTATTCTGAAGAAGCATTTGGAGAAGGCTAGAGGAAAGTGGGTTGATTAACTCTCATTAGCTTTATGGGCATACATGACCATGCACAAGTCCACGACTGGCCATACTCCATTCCCTCTTGCCAATGGCTCTAAAGCCGTGATTCCTATAGAACTTAAACTCCCTTCTCATCGAGTGACTTACTATAACCCCAGAACAAATAGAGATCTTCTTTATCCCTATACATGGTCGATGAGATGCGCGAATAAGTTGCTTGAGGGCAGTTGCACACTGACACTAAGTCACCAGATACTACAATGTTAAAGTCCGAGCTAGGACCTTTGCAATTGGCGATCTTGTCCTGAAACGGATCTTTCCTAGCCTCGAAAACATGGGTCCGAGATGGAAAGGACCGTATGTCATCGATAAGAAGCTTGGAGATGGAACTTTCAAGCTAATGACTGTTGATGGCATTACACTCCCTAGAGCATGGAATAACAAGCATTTACGATGCTACTTCACTTTATTTTGTTTCATTCAGTTGTGTTCCATTTAGAATTTGCTTTTGCATTTTGGTTCGAAGCCATGTAATAAGACAGACTCTGTCGTTTTCTCTTTCAGTTGGCAACAAAACTTGAAGTTTTTTCCAGACCTATAAATTGATTGTGCATAGTATAATAGTTGTGATATACAACCAACTTACATCTACGTATGCCCAGTATAGACCCACGAGTACCCCAAGTCTGGTGCTAACTAAGTTCTTGGGTCCATAATTGAATTGATTAGATTGAACTGATCAAATTAATCAGACTGAACTAACTCGATCGTTCATCCATTAGATCTCGCCTACGATCTGATGGACTGAGTATAAAACATAGAACTGATGTGACTCGACCATCTGTTATCTAGCTCCATCCCTCGATTTGACGGAAGGGATGTAAAGTAAAAGTGGATGTGATACGACCGACCACTCTTCGACTTTTTCCCTTGATCTGGGGGCAAAGGAATCAACCATGAAAAATGTGCTTCGACCATTTATCATAATAACTACAGCCCCTAAAGTATGGGCTAGAGTATAAACATCAATTGGGTATGATTAATCACCCATCGACTAACTCTGATCCCCAGTTGCGGAAAAGAGTATAAACGAACGAATGTGTGCAATTCGACCACTCATTTGCCGAATTTGGCCTAAACCCGACAGGCGGAGTATAAACTTGTAATGGATGGAATATGGCCATCCACGAGCTAACTCCGCCAACCCGAGATTGGGGGCAGTAGTATAATCACTCAACCGCTGAATACGACAGCGTAACACGGTGGCTCATGCCTTGAATTTAATACGACTTAAGGCTACGACCGGAAGGAGGCCTTGAGATGAACTTATTGGATCGACGCCTGAGGAAATGGACGACCGAATGACATTACAACTTAAACGACTAGTGACAAATTACAAGTACATTGAATGGAAAACGTAATAGCTCGAACACTTAAACAAACTTATATAGAAGTTAAACCGAAATAAAAGAAGTTTTTATTCATAAGCAAAAAACTTGGAAAGCTAAGTACAAGTTTATTCCTAGAACTTGAAAATAAAGGTGGGGGTCGTACCCGCAAAATCATGGCCAACAAAAAGAAACTAACTGCCTAGCTATACATAACAAAAGCCATTTCGACGGCTATTTCTTGTCCCTCTTGGGCTTCTTAAGGGTAGACTCACCGGAGCTCTCACCCTTGCCTCTCCTCCTTGACCTTCCTCCACCCTTGCCACTTTTAGTTAAAATGCTTTTAGAGATAGAAATAGAAGCGGTCTCACTTTGGATATAGAGGGGTCGAACTTTACAGGGACAATACCGCGGGATAGTATGACTTGGAGTGGAATGACATCTACCTCAGCACGCTCCTCTTGGCTTGCTTGTCCAGCTCCTCCTTTTCAATGTGCTCTTTCAACCTATGTATGTTTGTATGCACAGAGGCATGGGTCAACACGACGTCATCTGACTCATCCTGGGTCTGTTATTCATTGGCCTTTTGTTCATTTAAAACCCCTATAACTTTAGCATCCGGGTCGGGAGTCTCAATGGATTGGATGGCTGGAAACATCTATGCAGTGGTGACCGCTATAGACTCCATGGCTAGTGCCTGTTGTCCCAGGATGGCTTCACCGCCAGGAGCATGTACAGATGCAGACAGACCTGCCATTTCTCAAAGTTCAATTGGTGAACCCGTAACTTTCGTGTGCAAGATGTATGTTTTCTCAAACATCGGGGAGGTGAGAGATATACCTTCCCCATATTGGCCTTTGATCGACGTTGGAGTGCCGCCTTCAAGAAGCTAGAGTGCCCAAAACACCTGTGGATTTTAGGATGATCTGGATCGTAGCCTATCTTTTTTCAAGGGCATGAGAAGCTGAGGCACCAATTGCCTGACTTGTGAGAGCGTCTTGAGAGCCAGACCCAGAGGCTTCATCGCTATCCTACCCCTTCTTGATGATCACTGGGCCACGGAGTAAACTAAGTTGAGAAACCTTGAGTTTGTCAGGCTCTTCATGGCGCAAGATTTCGTGCATAAGCTGCTGTTCGTCATCCTCATTGCCACCAAGGGATTTCTTTTTCAGCTCAATAATATAATCCCAAGCTTCTACTAGCAACTCCGGATATCGCTCTCCAAGGAAGCGAAGGTTGTGGTTCATGAGGACACTTGCATGTAATATATCAGCAAGGGATCAAAGTCATCCTTTACCCCTATTCGACCAGCCTCCCTAGCTTCTTCTTTGAGGGTCTCTACCTACGCAAGTTGATTATCAGGCTTAATCTTGGTCAAGCGAGCCTCGACGGTCTCCTTGCACTATTGTTGGGGCTCCAGTTGAGCTTCAAGTTTCTCTTATTTTTCCTTCTCAAGCTCCTCCTCAAGCTATTGAATACGGATGGTTTTGGCATCATTATCTTTTTTCAACGCGTCCTTTTCCTTCTACAAAACATCCTTCTCAAGGGTTAAAGTGCCACTATGGCAAACAACGGTATCCAGTTCAACTTGATGCACTTTCATCATATGTTCCATTACTTTAGAAGATTCACTGGCTCTTTTCTCAGCATCGGCCAGTTTTTTATTCAGCCCCTTGACTTCTTCATCCAAGTGTTTGATGATGCCTTTATCATGAATCGCTTCGAGAGTTAAGCGATCGATCCCATGTTTCCTATCAATTAACACTTCAAAAATCCTCTCGGCTACATAAAGAGTTATGCCATGCTGGATATAGACATCATTACCATAAGAGAGATGTGGCCTTGAGCTTGGGCATTTTTTTGCAGCAGTGGCGTCAAGAGCAGTTGGAGCTAAGAGGGTCCTTTTTTCATGCCTATGAGAAGATATATGAAAACTTCCTATGCCACTATGGCATTTAGAAGATCGCCAAGTGCCAGAAGAACCCGAATGTTGCTCGGATGGTGCAGCCGAAGTAGGGTGTGAGGTAATGACTTGCCACTACTGTTATCCCATCTTTCGGCAAGGGCGTGACACCAAGGACTTGACTAGAAACTAAAGACAATCCGTCCTGAAAATCGGTTATACACAGGTTCACAACAGGCAAAATTTTTCCGAGTCTGGATCGAGCTGCAATTAACATGGTACAAAAAATAAAGCTATGAAAGCCAATATTCCAAATTTCAGCTCAATCGGAGTTTGTATGCTCAAGTTATGGATCGATCAAGTTTCACATGAGACATGCTTACTTCGTATCCATCAAACTCCACATCCATCCCCTTCATATCCATCAAACAACAGCCTCGATCATAATCTGTATGTTCAATTTGTATCGATCAACCCCTTCCATCCATTTCGTATCGATCAACCAGGCATCGATACAAAACCATCATTCAGGCATCGATACGAAATCTACAACCAAGTATCGATACGAAATCAATAACCGGGCATCGATACAAAGACGACCTCCAAGCATCGATACGAAGGCAAGGATGTGGTATCGATACGAAGAAGGCAAGGTCAACCAAGGGAAGCGGTCTACTAGCATGAAACTCGGATCTCCATGTTATTGCCGCTCCACGTCATCAATACGAGATCGATCGATACAAAGGAGCATCGATACGCATGCCTCAGCCAACCTACAAATCCAATCTTGGATCGATCATAATTCAAAATCTACAAGTACAAATGCTATGAAATTTTCACAGGAGCTTTCTTACCACCTCAAGAATGCCTCTGGTCGATCGCAGCCCAAATGGACACAATCTTGATCGATACGAAGATAATGTGGATAGATCTCAATCGATCCCAAATGACCCTTGATCGATCTGGTGGGCCCACCCACGTGTGAGAAGGAGTATTCTGAGTTCATGGGCAGATATTTCAGACCTACACCTATAAATAACACCCCTACGCCTACAGAAAAAGGACTTTGGACTTTGCTACGCCGTTACTCTGCCACAACTCCATTGTAACTTGAGTGTCAGAATGTTGTACTATTGTAATCAGTTGTCAATCATCAATAAACAGCAAAACATTCAAAGTGGACGTAGGCTACAACACCGAACCACTATAATTTCTTGTCCTTTTCTATTTTTGCATGCTTTTATTGGTGTGATTGTTAGATTGGCATCCTTTTCCATTTAATTTCTTCATTTTAATCTCTTCAATCACATCCGAAGAGTGTTGTGTCCAATTTTGGTACAAACACTTTGGTGCTTTCACTGAGAGAACTCTGTTTTACTCTAATTCTTTGGATCTACTGCCGTTGTTGGATTGCTAAAATCTAAGGAGGAAACCCAGATCTGTCTTCCTGTAGTTCCTTCCATTCTATTCAGATTACTCCAGATCTAGGAAAGAGCTACATCAATCATGGTGCGTACTACCAGAACCGCTTCATATGCCACAAATCCAAAGGGAAGGGATATGCATGATCTCGCGCAGCTGGCCACAGTAGGCCAAACATCTGCTGGAGCTCCAGATCCACAAGGTCCTATCATTAGGGAGGAGTTCCAGACCCTCATGCAAGAGCTTACTCAAAGCCGTCAGGAGCTAACTCAATAGATCCATGCCAACATGGAGCTTGCAAACCAGCTGAACGAAGAAAGGCGAAGGAGATCTAGAAGGGATCATGTCTCTCATTCCTCAACCGAAAGCACGACTTCATCTGACTTCAATCGTAGATCTACACGCCGTCGGCTGGATGAAAATTATGCGGAAGCCTCCAGGCATCAGCGTGTTGTGAATCTCGGACAAGCCGGGATTAGTCCTTCTACAGGGCATCAAGCTGGACCCTCCTCCAGAGGTGGTGCACTTCCTTATCACACCATTCACGACCATGCAGCTGCTGCCGCTATAGATCTGGAAGCCGAGATGCAGAACTAACCAGATCCGGCCCTTCGTCAACATGTTCATGCTCTAGAACCCTACTTTCCTGAAGACCGAGAGCCAAGGAGGCGAGGAACGGACTATCGACAATGACCGAACCATCCCCGCAACATGGAACCCGACCATGCCTTGGCCCCGAATGTCCAAATGCCTGACCTTCCAACCATGATTCGCCAAATGATCCGAGAAAGTCAAGGTCTTACTAATGACGACTGGGAATTCTCCCGAAGTCATACTCCATTCACAAATGACATCCTTTATGCTGAGCTACCTCGTCGATTCAGGATGCTTGACCGTGTCCGAAGGTAGTTCGGATCCTAACCAGCATATATTAAAGTATGAACGCTGCTCGGGCTGACGATGTGGTCAAGTGTAGGAGTTTCCCTATCTCTTTGGGAGGGATTGCAACTATATGGTCCACTCGTCTACCATCCAGATCCATTTCAAGTTCGATTAGTTGGCTACAAAGTTTGTCGAACAGTTCCGTATGAATGTTACAACGCCAAAGGATGTCAACACCGTGTCCAGTGTTACCCAAGCTCCAAGAGAGACTCTTAGATATTATCTGGAAAGATTTCATGCTGCCTGTGCTAAGGTCAGCAACCCCAATGATAATTCTATTTTGATGGCATTAACTAAAGGGTTCGATCCCGATTCCGAGTTTGGCAATTGGTTGGCTGGGAAACCCCACGCTTCGTTGGATCGTTTCTATGCTAAGGCAGCCCAATTTTCTGAGGAGAGAAGACGCTAGGCAATCTAGGAAGCAGGACGATGCGGGGCCCGGTGTTGAAGGCATTCAGAGTAATGTTGTTGTGAAACAGATCGGTGAGAATTCCGGCAAAGTACAATTGAACATACAGAACAAGCAAGGTCAACAGAAGGGCAATGGATGTCAGGGGAAGAAAAGAGACCCAAATCGCGGACCGAGACCCAGAGCTCCCATGTTCGACCGATATACTCCTTTAAACACATCGTTGGAAAATGTTTATTTGTAGACTTGTAATACCGGACAGTATAAGAAGCCAGCTCCGAGATAATCATCTGAGAAACAAATTCAAACCTGAAAATACTGTAGATTCCACGATTGTTACGGCCATAATACTAATGAGTGCCGCCATTTGCAAGACATCATCGAAAAATTGATTAGAGAAAGGAAGTTGGAACAGTTTGTTCGGGCATCGTAGGACGGTGATGCAGGCCCATCTTACCCGAATCAAGGTCAAGGCCAAGCTAGGCCCGAAGAACCCGCATGTACTGGTGGGAGGTTGGTAATAAACATAGTGACGGTAGTCCTCATCCAACTAACCGGAGCTGGAAGGAAATGGAGTCATATTCCAGTTCGATTAGGCATGTGGACTTTGAGTGTTGTAGTAATTCTGATGATGGGTCCCCGACGAAACAACCGAGAACGATGATAGACGACATCGTTTTTAGAACCGAGACGTCGATAGAGTCGAAGCCCCCACTATCGATCCATTAGTTATTTCAGCCCAGATAGGTCCTGCTTGGACGAAGAAGATCTTAGTCGACAGCGGAAGCTCTGTAAACATTCTTTTTAAGCGAGCTTACGACCAAATGAAAATGGAGGCAAAAGATTTAAAACCATGTCATTCACATATACATGGTTCTAATGGAAGCGCAACTATACCAGTTGGGATGGTGGAGTGCCAGTTGAGTTGGGTATTGGAGATCACCAAAGAGTCCGGATGCTGCAGTTTTATTGTGTTAAACATTCATTCCCCCTATAATGCTTTCTTGGGCCGACCGACCCTCGTTGAATTCAGGCCAGCAATTGCCCCATGGTGTTTGACTTTGAAGTTCCCCACTGATAACGGGGTTGGAACGGTGCATGGTGTTCAGGCGGTTGGACGTGCCTGTTATGTTGCTGAGCTGCGGGATGCGCAGCGTAAGGAGAAAGGCAAGGGTGTAGAGGAATCTCTCTGCGTCCATTTTCCAGAGAATTGACAGCTAACGCCTGGGCCTAGGCCTGGATGCCATAACCAGTTCCTTAAAGATCTTGATCCCTGAGACAATAGTGGTGAAGAGGAAGTCAAAGACAATTAGGCTTCCCCTACAGAGTTAACGATCGATGTTTCGATCCACGACAATGATGACTCCAGAATGATAAAGGTCGGATCTCAACTCAGCCCCTAGATGAGACATGAATTGGTTGATTTTCTCCGAGCAAACGTTGATGTGTTTGCCTGGACTCATTCAGACATGTGTGGGATCTTGCCGAACATCGAGAGCCATGCATTAAATATTGACCCGCGGCATGTCCCGGTCAAAAAAAGGCGCTGTATGGATCTAGAGAGATCTGCCACCCTAAAGGAAGAAGTAAATAAACTCAAGTTGAATGGGTTTATCCGTGATGCTTTATACCCGAAGTCGGTATCAAATCCAGTGCTTGTCAGGAAGTCAAATGGGAAATGGCGAACGTGTGTGGACCACTCAGATTTGAATAAAGCCTGCCCCAAAGACAGTTTCCCACTTCCCAGAATTGATCAACCGGTGGATTCAACAGCTGGACACGAGCTCTTATCTTTCATGGATGCGTATTCCGGCTATAATCAAATCCCGATGCATCTACCTTACCAGGAACATACTAGCTTCGTCACTAATTTGGGACTCTATTGTTACAAGGTGATGCCGTTCGGACTCAAGTACGCCGGGGCAACTTATTAGTGGCTTGTGAACCGAATGTTTGCTAACCAGATCGGAAATACCATGGAGGTGTACGTGGATGACATGCTCGTGAAGTCGCGACTGTCCATCAACCATGTTAGAGACTTGGAAACGATGTTTAACATACTCCGACAGTACAAAATGAAGGTCAATCCGTTGAAGTGTCATTTCGGAGTTGCATCAGGAAAATTCCTTGGATTCATTATCAACGCCAGAGGAATTGAAGCCAATCCTAAGAAAATCTGGGCGATTCGGAATCTCGAAACTCCCAGAACCATAAAGAAAATGCAAAGCCTCAACGGGAAGGTGGCAGCCTTAAGTAGGTTCATCTCCAGATCTATAGACAAGTGCATCCCTTTCTTCGATCTGATTAGAAAAGTAAAGGGGAATTTCGAATGGAAAGAGGAGTGTGAAGGTGCATTCCAAGCACTATTTTAATATCTGTCGACACCTCCAATTTTGTCAAAGTCAGTTGATCACGAGAAATTATACATCTATCTGGCGGTTTCAGCAAACACGATCAGTGCTGGGCTAATTCGGGAAGAGGAACGGATCCAACGACCAGTCTATTATATCAGCAAGCGATTGACAAGGGCAGAAAGAAACTACCCGAAGTTAGAAAATATAGCTTATTGTCTCGTCATAGCCTCAAGAAAGCTCCGTCCATATTTCCAGGCTCACCCGATCACAGTCTACACCGACTAGTTGTTACGACAGATCCTAACACGACCTGAGACGTCTGGTAGATTGCTCAGGTGGAACATCAAGTTGAGTCAATTTGATATCACTTATACACCGAGGCGAGCCATCCAAGGACAAGTTTTGGTGGACTTCATAGCCGAATTCACCATACCAGAAGACTTTCCCGAAGCCAGTGAATCTCGTAAGAATGTGTGGAAGCTATACACCGATGGTGCATCAAACGACTGTTGCTTAGGCGCTGGGGTGGTACTCGAAACCTAAGAAGGCCGATGCATATGCTATGCATTAAAGTTTGACTTCTACGCAACTAACAACGAGGCCGAGTACGAAGCTTTACTAGCTGCACTTAGGCTTGCCAGAGACTTGGGCATTATTGTTGTGGAGATTTATTACGTAATTGGTCGTGTGCCAGATTCGGGGAGAGTATCAAGCAATAGACCGGAGATTGGCTACATACCTCACTCAGGTTCAGGAAATGTTGAATCAGTTCGACTATTATGTTATTCACTGCATAACCCAAGAGCAAAATCAGAAAGCCGTTTCTTTGGCAAAACCAGCTTGCATTGGCGAAGCACAGCTTATAGGACTCACCCCGTTGAGACACTTACTGCTCCGAGTATCGATCAGATGGAGACAGACTGGGTGCACGAGATGATGCCCGAGAAGGATTCGTGGATGACTCCATTTAGAAATTATATTGAGCATGGAGCATTGCCCGAACACAGAAGTGAGAAAAGACAGGTTCTCCGAAAAGCTTCGCGATTTGTTATCCAAAATGGAGTCTTGTACAGGAGAGGGTATTTTGTTCCTTTACTTCGGTGTATCGCCCACGATGAGATCAAACGAGTGTTACAAGATGTGCATGAGGGGGAGTGTGGCGACCACACCGGGGGGCAAGCAGTTGCAAAAAAGATACTCAGATATGGGTACTACTGGCCAACCATGAATCGAGATGCATCAGATTATGCCAAGAAATGTGATAAGTGCCAGAAGCATGCCAAAATTCCAAGAGCCCCGCCTACCGAAATCACTCAGATGGTCAGTCCATGGTTGTTCGCCACATGTGGCATTGATATAATAGGGTCTCTACCTTTAGCCAAGGATGGTGCATAGTACGCCATCGTTGCAATTGACTACTTCACTTAATGGGTGGAAGATAAGCCCCTTGCCCCTATCACGACGAAGAAAGTAATCAACTTTGTTGTGCGCAACACCATCTATCGCTTTGGCCTCCCACACACCATCATAACTGATAATGGGACCCAATTCGATAGTGTCAAGTTCAAAGATTTCTGCCAACGCTACCGCATCTAGAAGAAGTTCTCAGCAGTAGATCACCCTCAAGAAAATGGACAAGTCGAAGATGTCAACAAAGTAATCAAGTCCATTCTGAAGAAACGACTAGAGAAGGCTGGGGGCAAGTGGGTCGATGAACTTCCCATGGCCCTATGGGCATATCGAACTACCCAAGAGTCCGCGACCGGCCATACTCCGTTTGCACTTTCCTACGGCTCTGAAGCCGTTATTTCAATTGAATTAGAAGTACCTTCTCACCGTGTGACTTACTACGATCCAAAGACAAATGCCATCCTAGTTGCATAAACACTGGATTTACTGGATGAGAAGCGTGAAGAGGCTGATTTGAGGGCAGCCACACACCGCAGTCGAGTCGCCCGATTGTACAATGCTAAGGTCCGACCCAGAACCTTCGAAGTTAGCGATCTCATACTTAAGCAAATTTATCCGGTCCCTTCACACATGAAACCGACATGGGAAGGGCTGTATGTTATCGAGCGGAGACTTGGAGACGGCACATTCAAACTATCAACTGTCGACGGTCTCACTTTACCGAAAGCAAGGAACATCGAGAGTCTCCGTCGCTATTACACATGACTGGCTTTTATTCATTTAGTCTTCTTTTCCTTTGAAATTTGTTTATGAATTTTTTGAATTTGAACTTGTAATAAGGAAACTGACTTTGACATACTTTCTTATTTCAACAATAAAATGCAATCTCACCGAGCCAGATAGGTGATTCTTGAAGTGCATCCTATGACCGTCACGATGTACGAAGAGCTAAGTTCCATCTTATGGTAGGACTTATTCAAATATGGAATGAGTGTAATCTGACCGGTCACTCGCTAAGTGAAACCCCAAGCTCGGGGGCAAGCAATGATAAAGTAAAAAAGGATTGAAACATGACGATTCTCTAACATACTCCATCTCCCAGAGTGCGAGCTGGAGCACAAACTCCACAATATGGGATCGAAGAGGGTGGATCCGTCCTCCCATGACTTCGCCCTCATTCAACCTACACTCAGGGTGGATGTGATCCGACCGTCCATAACCCTGATCAACTCCTCATTCTCGTAGTGCGAACGAGATCCTAATACTTAAACAAATGTGATTGACCGTCTGTCGACCGACTCTAGATTCCCTAGTGTGAATTGGAGTATAAACAATCAACGGGTGTGATCGACCACCCACCAACTAACTCTGGTCCCGAGAGCGCGGGCCGAAGTATAAACACCAGATGGGTGTGATTGGCCACCCATCGACTGACTCTAGTCCCGAGAGCGCGGACTAGAGTATAAACGCCAAATGGGTGCGACCGACTACCCATAAAACAACTAATGTCCCCGGAGATCGGATATATCCTAAACGTTAGATGGATGTGGCTGACCACCCATCAACTGACTCTAGCCTCGAGAGCGTGTACCAGAGTAAAAACATTAAACGGGCATGACCGACCGCCCATAGAATAACTCATGTCCCCGGAGCGCGGATATGATTCCAAACACTTGAACGGGTGTGACCGACCGCCCGCAAATTAACTTACGTCCCCGGAGTGCGGATATAATTCCAAGCATTATGCAGGTGTGACCAACCACCGACATACGAGTTCAATCCTCAGAATACGGATGCAAATACCATCAAATGAGCGAGTGTGATCCGACCACTCAAACTCATTTCACTTTAACTTTGTTCCGACAGTTAAATTAAAATTAGAAAAGGTGGAAAAAGACTGCCGACTGACTACTTCAATTCTCCCTAGGACTGGGGGCATAACTCAACTACCAGCCGCTGACCGAAACAGCGCAACGTTGGAATTCGACCCGACGTTTGATTATGACTCGAATCCATGACTTCAGGACTTAGCGACCAGACTCAAGTTCAACTCAGAATTTAAAGCCTCACAAGTACATTGAATGGAAACGCGAGTGCTGAAAACTTAAACAAATAAACACAGAGTTATGTTGAAAAACGAAATGAAATTTTTATTTCCACTATTCTTTGAAAAGATAAGTACGGAAAAATTATTCGAAGAATTCCTATAAGCAGGGGCCGAACCCGCATCTATACACGGCCTATAAAAAGTAAAAGAGAATCCTATTCCAGCTGTCTATCAAAAAGAGAAGAAGCAAAAGTGCAAGTATACGCCTTTGATTTTCTATCCTTCTTGCTTTTCTTCGGCGTAGACCTGCTAGAACTGCCACTCAGATGCCTCTTTTAACCTTTTCCTCCCCGGCCTGCTCCGGTGGGGTATTAAAGCAGTCTCCTCCTCGAAACTCACAGGGAGCATAATGTCCTCTGTATGCGGAACTGGAGGAATGGTGGCACTCTCGATGTTAGAAGAAGGAGCCGCGTTGGAATCAATGATAGTGCTACCCGGAGAAACAATAAGTATCGGGACCGGACTGGGGCCTGCCATGCCCCCACCAGCTCTACGAGACTGCTCAGCTTGCTCGATTTCGGCTTTTATTTCCTCTATTATCTGCTCCACCTGGTCCGCCCAAATGCCCATTGGGATGCTACTGGTCGGGCCAAAGGAGCCTGTAATAACCACATCTTCATGTACATTAAACGGCATTCCAATACTTGGATCACTTTGGTGGCCGAGGAGTGCTTCCATTAATTGGTCATCAATCACATAACTACCATCGTGTGTCTCCCTGGCCGAAGTGGTGACCTTTGTAGTTGTAGCCTCCATCGTCATTGCCTCCAGCTCGTGATGCATTTCTTGAGTTACAGGAGGATCGATTGATGTAGAATCTAGAGCTGAATAAAGATAGGAGAAAATATTAGTAACGTCTTCTGACAGTGCTCCTACATGTTAAGGAAAGGAAGAAGTGTCCAGAATACCTTCCCTGGGTTGAGTCCCGTTTTGAACTGATGTGCCTTCCGAGATCGGAGAAAGGTGCGGCTTATTAGGGTCATATCCTAGGATAACTGGAGGATCGATAGCAGAAGTAGGCACATATTGAGAGACTGGAGCACTTCAAAACCTACTTCATGATGCTCAACTCCAGATCCTTCTCTAGTGTCCGGATACTTGGCAGCCAACTTTTCTTTTTTCAAGAGCGACAATTATTTCATGAAGGACCTTCGGTTCATCTCCAACGAGTATTTAAGCTTCTAGTTTGAACTCATCGATAGTCGTAGCGTCACGGATCACTTTTTCGTCATCCACCAAGCGGCTCCAGGCCTTGTACAGTTGGAAGGGATAATCTTCGCCTAGCCAGTTTAAATTGTGGTTTCTCAAGACGTTGGCATTGTACATGACCAGGAGATCTTCAAATTCGTTCTCCATCCTAGCCTCTACCGCTTTGATTTCGTTCTCAATCCTGGCATCGACTTCCTGAGCCTTTAAATTCGCCGTATCCCTCTTATGCTTAAGTGCCATCGCTTGTTCACATGCCTCCTGGGCGACTTTGTTGGCCTCATCTTTTTCCTTGATGGTTGCGGCTAATTTCGCCTTTAACTCCTCAACCTCTTTCCATGCCTTATCCCTTTCCCGAGTGATAATAGTGTTATGGTGGCCCATCCCCTGTACCAGGTCCATGTGAGTTTTTCGCATGTTTTCCATGGACTGCCTGACCTCTTCGGCTCTTTGGTCGGCTTCTATCTCCGATTTCCTTAAAGATTCAACTTCGTTATTAAGCACTCATATTATTCTATCTTTTTGAGAAAGGTCGGCCTCCATTTCTCAATTATTTTGGCCTGCTCGAAAGCTACCGCCGAAGCCTTTTCTACAGTTTTAGCCCACTCTTGGTACTGGCTGTAAACGTCATGCATGTAGTCGTATACCAGTTTGTTTGCATCATTGGGAATTCTTTTCAAGTTCAAAGGGAAGTGGAAGCCATCGAAGCAGATAGTCGTAAAATCTTTATTTAACTTAGCAATTCGAATGGCTCCCTCCCCTGTGGGCTCGATAGCGGCTGGCTTTGTAACGACAGGAGTTTCCGTTTCCATTCTACAGTGTTGATCGCCGGATTTTGAAGTATGAGGAGGCGCTAGTTAGTGTGCAGATTTAGAAGATTGCCTGCCAGAGCCGGATGGTTTTGAGGAACCTTTAGGTGGAGGCGATCGTGACTGGGAGCGGCGCCTACTTTGGTATGACCTTTCTTTCTCCCTTTCATAACGCTCACGCTCTTGGATAGAGCGGTGGCCGCGATCATAGTCCCTTTCACCTTCACGCCTATGAGACTCAGAATAAGAGCTGGAAGAATGGCGTTTGGAGCAAAGATTACTAAGCATAGACCCCTGCCTCACCATCGTATCTGTAAAATGAAAAGAAAAGCGGAATTAGTCATTTTTAGAGATTAGAAAACAGGTGATTAGAAGTTGTATGGTGCCATAAAATGTGCGTATGCATGTGCAAACCCCCCAACCGATCGATTTTGGTAGCCTTGCTCGCAGGAGTTGGCTCCCCTACGTTTAAAGAAGTTAAGCCTGCGCCAGTTCGCGGCGGGGAAGGGAGTCCCTCTAATCCAAGTTCTTGGAATGAAGCTATGTCATCTTGAATAGGATATAAGATAATCCTCTCAAAGAACTTTCCATTTGCGGAAATAAAGTCTCCGGACTTATAGCAGTTGCGGCAGGCAGAGATACTATGACGGTCTTACACCTCTTGGATTTGTGGGCAAGTGCCTTGCCTTTTCTTTTTAATTATGGTTATTCAAGGCCCCGCGAAGGCGTAACTACGGGCTCATCCCTAACTGGCATACTCTCGTCATCACCCCGTTCCGTGATTATGACTCCTGGAGCTCTCCTTCCTCCTTGCCTTACCGGAGCCACTTTGGGAACTCCTATTAATCCAATGCTTTGGCCTCTCTCTATGAGCCCCATGGCGATCAAATTATCATCCCTAAGGACTTCATCGATCTCTCTAAGTTCAGCAGGCACCGATTGGAGAGTTCTCACTATCTCCTTGAATTGCGCTCCTTCGAGCCGTGGAATCAAAGCTGTAAAAGAAACAAAGTATTAGACTCGGCATCAACTCATATTACCCAGTCAATCGACAAAGAAGTTGGAGCACTTACGTCTAATTAACCACCGTCTAGCAAATCCTGGTGGACATCTAATGAAGAACCATTCGGCCTTGAAATAACTCAATTTACTCCAAGTGCCTGCCACTACTTGGCAGTTTCTGACTGCTTCTAAAAATGTGAACGAAGGGTTATCCCTACAACTCTTGACGTTGAATAGATATCTGATTTCCTCAACGGTTGGGGGCCGAAAAAGATCCTCCATGTAGATAATATACAAGCTGCTGAGCAGAGCATATCCGTTCAGATGCAATTGAGAAGGCACGATCCTCAAAAAGAACAACACATCCTAGATAAATTGATTGAACGAGGGCAACATTCCGACTACGCATATAAATCTGTTGCACGCAGTAAACCCTTCTGGGAGGTTGTGCGCTCTGTCTTCCGGCCCCAGTAGGAGAACATCTTCTAGAGATAGTCCATGCCTGAGACAGATTTTGGAATGAACTGAGTCCTCCGGATTTAGAACCAACACTGCACCCGGCAATTCATCCGGAGTAGGACTTATTACATCTGCCGCGATTTCTGACATTTCTATAATGGGAAGTAGAGAACTCTTAACTTCCTGCTGCCCTAAGCTTCCGGGATCCATAACTATTGAACTCAGTAAAAATCATCATTAGATGGTAAAAACCCGTGTTCCCTCTGGTGTGAAGTGAGTGATCGTGTTGTGTAGTACAATGCTACATAATACTTTAAGTTTCTACAAGTTCGAAAGGTGGTAAAACGATATGACTTCGAGACTCAACCGGAGTGACTGTCATCGCTGACCGTCCCAACTGTGCCATCCTGACTTTGAAGAACGATCCATGTTGAAGTTCGTTATGTTTGTCAAATCACGGTTCCATCGACGAGCTTCAAAGGATAGTCAAATATGTAGTTTAATGGTCAAGTCCAGTTATGCAAGGCTAAAGCTTGTCGAAATCAAATGTTCGAGTGTGCAAAAGGCCACTAGTTTGTATCTATTGAAATTGAACTTGGATCATTCCTCAAAATCCTCGGCTTCGTATCGATCATTCTTGGCAATGATGCTCTTCATATCGATCCACAGATCCTGACTTCGGATCGATCTCCACTAATCCACCATTGATATGAATCACTTTATCTTGGATCGATTGGCAAACCACTTCATTTACAAACCACTCCGCAGTGTCTCAGATCGATCCATGCCTAGTATCGATACGAGTGACTTCATCATCTCAATCGATCACTCCTCTTCTTCCCAAGCTCCCAGAACGCCATTAAAATGGTTCCCAGACCTCACTCCAACCATATTCCGACATCGACGACGCCAGAATTGGCCACAACCTTGGATGAATTGGCATCAAGACTCGAGTCTCGTCATTTTGATATGGATCTAGTCAATTGATTACCTACTTCGAATGGATTGGTTTAGGGATTAAAAGCTAATTGTTTGGGAACGAAGCTTTGTAGTTTTCTTCTATTTCCAATTGATATGAAGCGGGAGTGAAAACAAAAGGCAAGCGGAAAATTTGGCTAAGTCCAGAATCCTTATATATGCTTTTGTAACCAAGAGAAAAATGATTCGTATCCCAGTGGTAAAAACCGATAGAAGCGGTCAAAGTGGTATCGATACGAGGGACGATGGACAAACATACCTGGAACGATCGTATCCATTGATACGAAGGCATAGCTTCGTATCCATCAACTCAAAGCGATCCGAAGGTTAGCACTTTGTATCCATCGATGACCAGCCATCTATTTCGTATCCATCGATACGAAGCCCATCGATACGAATGTCACTACACGATCATATTTGAGCCACTCCACTCCATCGATACGAAACAGAATTTTCATATCCATCAATTCAAGAACCCACCTATTATATTGACTGATACACAAAACGACGTACTTGATCTATTTCTTATCGATAGCCATCGATACGAAATCCACATCCTGACATCTCAGATCGATCCAGGAGAGGATCGATACGAAGGGGTGGATTAAAACAACCATCGATCGTTATTACAACTCGAATTTCACATCGATCCAGGAGAGAATCGATACGAAACTCGATCAAAACAAGAATAAAAGAACTTGACAACTGCCCATGAATGTGCAAATGTGAACAGGAGTTGGGTTAACATACGTGCATGTATGCCAAACTAACATTCGATTTTCAAAGTTAACAGGAATTGAATGCTTACCTAATGACTATCGGAACAGTGAACAACAAATTACCAGCACTCAACCTACAGTTACAACAAAACACTGCATGATCGTTGGCAGTTAAGAATTCAACATTTATATTACTGGAAATCAATCAAAGGTTGCATCTCTTGACGAAAAGACAACAGCTATTAAACGAATCGAATATAACTTTTTCAGAATAATGAATGCAGCTTTTCAAAGCACGTCATGTTTACATAGGACGTACTTTGGGGGGGCAAATGTTATTCCGCCTTTTGGCAAGGCAGTGACACCAAGGACTTGAATAGAAACTAAAGACAATCCATCCTGAAGATCGGTTATACACAGGTTCACAATTGATACAGGCAAATTTAGTTCGAGTCCGGATCGAGCTGCAATTAACATGGTACGACAAACAAAGCTGTGAAAGCCAATATTCCAAATTTCACCTCAATCAGAGTTCGTATGCTTAATTTGTGGATCAATCAAGTTTCACACGAGACATGCTTACTTCGTATCCATCATATTCGTATCCATCAAACTCCACATCCATCCCTTTTATATCCATTAAACAATAGCCTCGATCATAATCTGTATGTTCAATTCGTATCGATCAACCCCTTCCATCCATTTCGTATCGATCAACCAGGCATCGATACGAAACCAACATTCAGGCATCGATACGAAATCTACAACCAAGTATCGGTACGAAATCCATAACTGGTCATCGATACGAAGACGACCTCCAAGCATCGATAGAAGGCAAGGATGTGGTATCGATATGAAGGCATGGTCAACCAAGGGAGCGGCCTACTGGCATGAAACTCGAATCTCCACATGATTACCGCTCTGCGTCATCGATACGAGATCGATCGATACGAAGGAGCATCGATACGCGTGGATCGATACGCATGCCTCAGCCAACCTACAAATCCAATCTTGGATCGATCATAACTCAAAATCTACAAGTCCAAATGCTATGAAATTTTCACAGGAGCTCGCTTACCACCTCAAGAATGCCTCTGATCGATCGCAGCCCAAATGGACACAATCTTGATCGATACGAAGATGATGGGGATCGATCCCAATCGATCCCAAATGACCCCTGATCGATCTGGTGGGCCCACCCACGTGTGAGGAGTATTCCGAGTTCATGGGCAGATATTTCAGACCTACACCTATAATAGCACCCCTATGCCTATAGAAAAAGGACTTTGGACTCTGCTATGCCGTTACACTGCCACAACTCCATTGTAACTTGAGTGCTAGAGTGTTGTACTGTTGTAATCAGTTGTCAATCATCAATAAACATCAAAACATTCAAAGTGGACGTAGGCTACAACGCCGAACCACTATAATTTCTTGTCCTTTTCTATTTCTGCATGCTTTTATTGGTGTGATTGTTAGATTAGCCTCTTTTTCCATTATTTTCTTCATTTTAATCTCTTCAATCACATCCGAAGAGTGTTGTGCCCAATTTTGGTACAAACAACTACTATAGACGAAGGGGTGTCGATCGGCACCCTTGTGGTGAGAAGACTGAGACTTTGACTTGTACCAGGATATAAATCCTTGGATTGATGACTTCTGTCCCATTCCTCCTTTCCATCACGACCTTCTCTTTCCTGTCCAGGCTGTCGATCGGTGTTCGGTCCTCAACTAGACACGAAATAAGACGACTGAGAATATGATAGTTTCTTCAAGCGATCGTAGTTGCGAGACCACCCCATGGAACCTGGGAAAACAA
Organism: Allium fistulosum; assembly: GCA_030737815.1. Taxonomy (NCBI): domain Eukaryota; kingdom Viridiplantae; phylum Streptophyta; class Magnoliopsida; order Asparagales; family Amaryllidaceae; genus Allium; species Allium fistulosum. The sequence continues at coordinate 460,839,870 of CM060902.1, forward strand.
TAAAGATGTACAAGAATCACCGAAATTAAAGATGGATGGGTGTCGTGCGGTGCAGTGCACATAATCGTGAGTGTTCTAGTGTACCCTCGATGGACTAGGTACCGGAGCTTTGCTAGCCGAAGTAACCTCTCCCGTGCTAGTTGGAGGAAGGTCAGCACCGACTCAAATAGGAAAGTCGGACCCCCTTACGCTCATGTTAGTAAAATCATAACTCCCGACATCATTTGGTAGTGGGATGTCCGACAATCCCTCGAATAAATTTTCTAGAGGCAGAGAAGTTGATTGATCAGCAACAATAGTGGTTGGCTTCGATGCTTGGCGACTTGCCTTTTGCGATGCTTGTAAATGAGCCTCTTGCTTCTTCTCTTCTTTAGGGCGGGAAGCCGTGTGTCTTAGGAGGATCCGACTGCAGGCTCATGGCTTGAACCCACATCGCACGACTGGGTTCATTAGCATCGCCCCTTATTTTTTCTTCTTCGGCGACCTCTTGAGCCTCCTCGATTGGGGGCACGATAGGATTATCCTCGCCACCTCCCTGGTAAATAGCCCCATTTCTCCCTCTCACTTCATCATCGGCATTCCCTGTTAACCCGGCACTACGGGTCTCTTCTAGCAAGCTAAAGGCAATGAGGCTCTCATCGGTAATAAGGGATCTGACATCTCTATCTTCCGGAGGTATATTCCTGAGCTCAACGACTGCCTCCGAATAACTATCACGATGGCATGGATAGCTACCTGCAAGGTTCAGGAAGCTTCTTAGTTCAAGGTACGACTTGGATACACGCACATAGTTTGAGTAAAACAAAACTCATGTCCTTTTGGCCATAGTCCCGCGAAGCCCATGCTGGCAATGCATATAAAACCACTTATTCTTGAAAGCACTTAGCTTATTCCATGCACTAGTTATGACTTGATAATTATTGATTGACTCAAGAAATTTATACGAGAGGCTTCCCTTTCGTCGCTTGAAATTGAAAATAAACAAAATGTCCTTCGAAGTTGGTACATGATTTAAGAATTCAAGGAATATCATATATGTACAGTGAAGAAATGCATAACTGTTCGAATGCGGCTGAGCCAAAGCCAATCTCAAATAATGTAACATCCTCTAGATGAATGGATTGAAAGGTGGAATGCAACCTGTACAACAAATATATCTGTTTCAAGTGGTATATCCTTTCGGAGGTGAGTGAGCTCTATCATTGCAAGTCGGTACTCGTACATCCTTATACAGTATCCCGTGTTCGATGCAAATTCTGCAAAGAGAAGCCTCGTTGATTCTCGAAGCCTTAAAATCTTCCGGGTTCTCTAAAAATATAGCATATTCTAAAGTTTAAGGAGCTGGTTCATCTTCTGCTTTTGGATTCATAGGAATTTTAGGCACTTTTTAAGAGCTTTCGGGCTGTTATGATTGATTGCCCGAAGTGTGCTTAGCAGATATTGTTGTAGAGCTTAACTCAGCATCAGAATCACCGTGTGAAGCGGTTTGTTCAATAGCCATAGCAACTAAACGCTCCGAGCGTCTAGAACCATAGCTATCAAACTTAGTAGATAGACATTATTAGAGAAAGAAACTTATTCCCCCCATGTAAAGTGCAAACTAGTGCGGTGTGGTGCAGTGTTGTGCAGTGCAATAATAAGCAATTCAAGATTAGGCGAAAACTGTGATGAGACTATGGGATTCAGCCAAGTGACCGTCATCGCTGATCGTCCTAACCAATTTTCATGTTGATATTTATGGATTTCATATAAGCTCCAAGATCAATTGTCAGCATATTGGAGCACAGTATTTGCATTTAAGTGTCCAAGTTTGTTTACATGTTCATGCTCCTAAATAAGGGTTCGGGTTCATTCATGCAAACAAGTTCATGTGGTTAAGTCCAAAAGTTCAATTCTGCTCCAACCAAACTAAAAATGGCTAAGACACCCTAGGCAAAGGGATCGTACCTAATTCCTCACCTAGGCAGTGTTTCCCTATGCCATTTCAAACTCCATATGCCTATAACAGACCCCTGCACTCCAAATCAAACCAATCCCTCCATCACAACCAGCAATCGATCCCTCCTTCCTCACAAAACCATCTCCATCCCTATACCACAACCAATCCATCCACTTACAACTACTTTATTCCATCTTCCCCATACTATCACGATTGATGCCATATCCATGCTGATCCCTTCGTTCGCCACTTCGTCCCTCTCACAGCCGCATCGATCCCATACTGCTCTACCAATTCGTTCCATCTCTCTCACAACCATAAATGTGAATCCCATCATCTCATCCCTACTCAACTCACATACAACTAATTCAAAAACCCACTTTTATAAATCAAACGCAAACGAGGGCTAAGGGTCGAAGAAAAGGATGAGTGTGCTTCGGGTTCAAGCTTGGATCCGAAATTGAATCAATGAGATTGGAAGGAGATACAATTTGGGTTAATGGCGAGGGCTTTTAGCAAGATGGGAAATGGAGTCGCGTAGGGGATTGGATGAATTGGTGGGAGATGTAATGGAAATATTAAGCTCGATTAATGGTAGAGAGAAGGAAGGTAGGATCGGTTTGGTAGGCAATAAGAAGAATGAGTAAGTGAGGGAGAGGAGGAGCCAAGTGTTGGCATATATACTTGTGCGGCCCGCTTCCACAAAGCCTCAAGTCGACTAAATGTTTGCAAGCAAGGGGATCAGTACCGATCCCCCCGCCTAGGGAATTGGTACTGAACCCCCATTCCAAAAAAAGGAAATTACAATGCAATGCAATTGCATTTGGAATTTAATGGAAACTGGCAACGACCCATAAACGTGTGAACGTGTTCGGGAGCCAATAACAAAACGTGTACATGAATGTTCCTGCACGTGTGCATACTTAACATTCGATTTCTCATATCAACAAAAATTGGATGAATTTTCACTTGGAATTTTCAGAAATGAAGTCGCTATAGATAGCCGAGACCTACTAACTTGATCAACAAACTCAAAGGAACCGAGCATAGACAAGACTGAGGATTACACTTTGGATTTATACTGATTAATATTGGCCAAGCATCGCAATAAACAAAGAGAGATATGATTCTTTGGATAGACAATTCAATGAAAGGATAATGACTGTTTAGAAAACCGAATGGAATTCCTTCTGAAAACTCTAACTTACTTCGATTCAAAGCACATCATGTTTGAAACAAGACGTACTTTGAGGGGCAAGTGTTAACCGGCCTTTTAACCCGGCTATATCCAGACTATCAAGCAAGTTAGACTCGATGATAAATAAGGCAAGCAACCCCGAGAGGTGATCATGAAGTCCAGAGATCAAGCACAAATAACAATATGAAGCAACAATTGTTAGCACCAAAAATGGTCACTAACCTCGTAGAGAAAGATTGTGTAGAGATGTAAGTGATGAATATCAGTTAAACAAAGAAGACAATGCTAATTTAAATGCAGAAAGTAAGAACACCAGATTTATAGTGGTTCAGCGTAATTGTCTACGTCCACTTTGAGGTTAAACTTTATTGATCTTCTTTAATGGTTGATTACAAATACAATTCGTAGATCGAATACTTGAATGCAATTGCTAAGTAGAGAAGATGAGTCTGAAAAATGGCAGAGTCTCCCCAGTGTTCTCGAAAAAGATCCCCTTTTCACTGTGACCCTGCCCCTCTATTTATAGACAAAGATGGGCTGGACTTCCCAGGTGGGCTCGGTAGCCGAACACTCTAGCCCAAGTATAGTGGTCGCTGCATGCCGAACCAGGTAGGCCGAACATAATGATGCTGAACCACCCCTTCTATGCCGAACGGTATGTTTGATGTGTGGGAAGTGCAGAATAGTTGTCAGTCGAAGCCGAACGTGCCTCTGTCTGAAGCGCTTGACCGAACAATGCTCTCTGGCCGAACAATGCATTCTGGCCGAATGATACCTTTGGCCGAACGATCCTCCTTGGCCTAACGTGCCTTCTGGCTGAACGATGCTTTTTAGCCGAACGATCCCTTTGGCAGAACGATACTGCCATGTCGAGTAATCATATACGCCGAACGCCTTCTAATGCCGAGTACCTCTGGGTGCCGAGTACTACGCCGAGTACTCCTTGATGCCGAGTGCTACTGGATGCTGAGTACTACGCCGAGTACTCCTAGATGCCGAGTGCTTCTGGACGCCGAGTGCTATTGGATGCCGAGTACTCCTGTTGCCAAGTTCCACTGGATGCCGAGTACTATCTGATGCCGAGTACTACTAGATGCCAAGTGCTACACCGAGTACCATGAGATGCCGAGTGCTACCTGATGCCGAGCACTAGTTGCCTGGTCAAATCTCCAGGAAACAACGATCAAGGGAGACCAAGCGATAGACTCTCCGGAATATTCGAAGTATTGATTAGTGCCTTCCCGAGGCAAAGAATCGGTATCTATCCCTTCTCCTATGTAGGGGATCGGATCATACCACTATGGTGATGAACAACATCAACCAATAGTTTAACTCAATGAAAATCGATCGATATCTCCAAAGACAAGAGGATAATTATGCAAACAACTTTGGAAACATGAAACTAGCATAGAGGGGGACCCACCAGAGCGATCGCATGATGGCACATGTCCATTTGGATGGATCTGTACCAATCCCCTATACTTGGCAATTAGGCCGATAAACTTTTTGGATGACCTCGTCTACATCTTGAGATTCTGTTGGCGAAATTTCAAGAAGATGTTCGATCATCTACGCATATAAATACATAGGTCATTGTTCATTTTAAGGATTTTTTTTACGCTGCTATTCTACTTGTACTCCATTATAATCAAGGATCATCTGATCCCCCTGTACTTATAATTTCAAGTGATTAATAAAGAAATTCATTCAAAATGGACATGGGTAATCAACGCCGAACTACTATAAATTTGCATGTTCTCATTTTCTGTTTGTTTCCTCTGTTTTAATTTCAGTTCTTCACCATATTTCTCTACATTTAATCTATCAAGTGTTTATGCCTACTTTTGGTGCAAATGATATTTATGTATGTAAATTATCTAAATATTATTATATATTAAACTAGAAAATTACCTTATCTTCAAAGCCTATTAGTAAACCTTGGAACGATGAGATCAACTCCTTGAATTAGTTTCCAATCCAGTAGGGTCTAGCTCCTGAACTGATGACCACCAGCTATCAAATATCAACCGCTTTATTTTATTTGAGATTTAGAAATGGAGGGGGAGATGTAGTATAATTTTAGATAGAAATACACAATGATGGAGGCTCTCAGAAGTGGTGAATGAGTGAGGGTAATGACGTTTATATAGAGGAGAAATGCAGAGATAAGTTAGGATCTAGATCTTCTTTACTCTCTTATCCGTTCTCTCTCTCTTATCCAACCAAGCCCCTTTACTGCCATCGTATGGCCGTACTCCATCATGCTCTATTATGGCCGAACACACCAGCCTCTATATTGGCTTCAAATGCATTTAAGGCTGAAACAGATTATATTGCGTTTAAATCTAATTTAAACGAGTGTCGATATCGTATATCGATTAATATATTCATAACCATTATAAACATATTTAATAATATATGCTCATCAAACCAAAATATAATTTTATAATTAATATTTCATAAATATCAATTAATTTAATTAATTTATAACAATTACAAATTAATTAAATTGTTTGGTCAAAGGAGTATTCAACATTTTTGTTGTGTGACCCGTAGGTGTAAATTTGGTCAGTGATTAATATCAAAATATTCGAATATTAACTTTTATACGTCATTAGAAAGTGGTGTGATATTTTGGCTAAATTTATCGCTTCCTTGGTTTCGGTAAATCTAATTTTACTTTATTAAGCGTTATCCGATTGTGACTATTATTTACACCAATTCTCTTCGTCAAAACTATATCACTTTGGACTTATGGAATTTAGCAATGGTCAAAATTCTAGTATCTTCCATATTCAACTCTATAGTCCAAACACAGAGTCCTTGGTTCAATAATAACAATTATTATTAATCGAACTACTATGGCCAGAGATTTTGACTTTAATCAGACTTGAGTTGACCGTATTACTAAACCCATATAACCGAGGTGACGACTCCTCTCTAGAATAGTGTTTCACTTCCAATACTTCCACTCGACCAAACTATAGTCACTAGATGGACGTCGTGCCATGATTTGATTATAATAAAAAAGGAGCTTTCATATTAAAGATCAGCAACATTTTCAGTCGAGAGAACTACGTAAATTAGTCACATCGATATTTTCTGTTTAACCTTAGTTATATTAACCAACTGTAAACTATCGAGTGAGTCATTTCATAGTTATCCAATAATTATCAGTACGTAACCCCTCGGTGCAACCAGGAGTTATGAGTAATACACTACCCATCATTTGGAGAGCGTTACATAATGTAGTCTCAATAGATATATCAATATCCAGTCTCGATGCATCTTGACAAGGAATATTCAAAATAATGTGTTTATTATATTGCGGTATAGTACTTATGATTACAACTATTTGTAACTACTATCACAAACACACTACTTATGGATTTTCTATTAAATATATTTTAATTAAATCTTTAATTATTTGTAACATATTATAATGAATATATAACAAAAAGAAAAACACCTTTATTATGAACGAGAATTGATTGCAGAGTTAATTAATTTACAATAAATTACAAAATTACCCACAGGGCATACCCCTAACCCTATCAATCTCCCACTTACGCTTGGGAACAATTATGCAATCTCAATCCAATTCCTTCAATCAGCTTCTCAAGGGCGACCGAGCTAGACACTTGGTGAATGGATCTGCTATATTGTCCTTGGAATTACCTTTTATATCACGACCTCTTAGTTCTTAACGAATTCCCTAATGAGGTTGAACTTTCGAAGAATATGTTGTGGCTTCTTGTGTACTATGGATTCCTTTGTGATCTAAATCCCTGCATTGTTATCAAAGAACAGTGCCAGATGATTCTCTATATCGGGAATCACTCTGAGCACACTCAAAAACTTGTGCATCAATACTGCTTCTTTAGCTGCTTCATTGAGGGCGATGTATTCAGCCTCCATCGTCGAATCAACTATTGTCTCTTGTTTGGAACTTTTCCAACTGACGGCTCTGGCATTAAGTATAAAGACATAACCAAACACTGATTTACTATCATCTATATCACTTTGAAAGCTAGATTCCATATATGCCTTCATAAGGAGGTCTCAATTCCCGTATATAAGGAAAAAGTCCTCGGTATTTCTTAAATACTTAAGTATACATTTTATGACCGTTCAATGTTTTTCTCTACGATTAGACTGGTATCGGCTTATCCTAATGCGTATGCCACATCCAGTCTAGTGCGTAGCATAGCGCACATTATTAATCATGTGACTGAAGCATAAGGGATCCTCTTCATATGCTCTTTCTCCTCATTGGTATGAGGAGCGTCCTTCTTAGACAGGACGATTCCAAACTATATTGGAATGTTTCTATGTTTGGAATTTATCCATACCGAACCTCTTCAGTATGGTATTTATGTATAGGGACTGGAACAAGCCCAACAACCTCTTAGATCTATCTCGATTGATCTTTAAACTAATTTTATAGGGTGCTTCTCCCAAATCCTTCATGGAGATGTTCTTAGAAAGCCAAGCTGTCACAGATTCCAATAAGAAAGTTTATTGCCAATCAATAATAAATCATCGTCATATAACACTAAGAATACGATAGCATTGCCCGGTTCCTTTCTGTATACGCACTCTTCCTCTGTATTATGATAGAAACCAAACTGTTTGATTACCTTATCAAAACACTTATTCCAACTTCATGAAGCTTGTTTAAGTCCATAAATGGATAGAAACAACTTGCAAGCCTTGCCCTCACTCTTATTGACCACAAAATCCTCCTAGTGCTTGGTCATTTTACCTTTAAGACATGACTCATAGGTGTCAAATGATTCAAAATCAAGTGCCGGGAGAAAATCTTCGGTGTTTCAGTTTGTGCAGTCGTTTCTCACTAATATGACCTAGTCTATAATGCCATAGGTAACCATCATTTATATTTTTAGAAGAATTATTCACATAAAACACATAATTAGTATTGATTACATAAATGCCATTTTCGAGAACACCATCGCAGACTTTATTTCCATTCAAACTAATACTAAGAATAATATTTGTACAATAAAATATATACCCAGTCTCAAACAATTCAAAAACAAAAATAATCCCACAAATAAAGTCTTTTACAAAACAACAATTATTTAATATCAAAACTGCTCCACTAGGCAAACACAGATGATAATCTCCTACCATCGTTGCATCTACAATAGATCCATCAGCAACTTGGAGCCTCATCTCTCCTTTTGTCATGCAGTGCAGTTCCTAAGCCCCTATAACGAATTACATATATAAGTTCCAGATCCAGTATCTAAGAACCAAGACATTTCATTGATTATAAAAAAATTTGAATCATAAATGTACCTAATGGAGCTGTAAAACCATTTTGCTTTCTTTCTCTAATAATCATTAAGTAATCAGGACAATTCCTTTTCCAATGAACTTTCTTGTGGCAGTAATGACATTCACCCTTTTCATCGATCTTCTTACTTTTCTTGTTTTTCTTACTTTCTCCTTGTTGCTTCTTAGAACATTTCAAAGATGATGCACTACACATAACAGCAAGTATAGCTCATTGATCCGTAGATGCATATTCGGCAGACCTCAATATATTGAGGAGCTCCACAAGGTTGATATTTAATTGGTTCATATTATAATTCATTATGAACGGTTCATACTGAGGAGTAAGAGAACCAAGGATCAAATCAACTTGCAATTTATTGCTTATCTGTATGTCCAATTATGAAAATATATTAACATAGCCCTTCATATCAGCACGTAATCGTCCACTTTTTGTTCTTTGGTCATTTTGGTATTGAACCGGTCTTCGTAAGCTCGTACCTTATGGAACGTGACTGTTCATCAAACAGGGTCTTGAGACTATCGAATATCTAATGGACAGACATGTTTTCGTGCTACCTTTACAACGGCTAGTCTAACATAGACAACACGAAAACTTGAGAGATCTCTAGATCTGAAATTAACTTTTCAAAAGAAAGTCTTAGTTCGGGGTCCGCATCATCAGTGGGTTGTTCTTTAGGTTCACATGTAATAGCCGATCATAGACGCTCGTAAGTTAACGCTATCTTAATTACTCTTAGCCAATGACTGTAGTTAGGTCCAGTAAGCTTGTCAATAACAAAAAATAGCTTTGGACTTGACATTTTATGCAAATTTTAATCGGTAGATTATTAGGACAATGTAATAGTAGATGTTCTTATAATATAGGTAAGGTTAAACTTTATGTTTCATGTTACTAATAAGGTACCACTAGTATATTATGTTTCGCCAAACCCTAAGTCGAAATATAAAAGTCTTTTGACTTTACTAGTAGATGTTAGGACTAGTTCATCTTGGAATTTTTACCTTGAGTTTGCTCAACAAGTTATAGCTCCACGGACGATGGATAACTCCTTATCGGTTGTATCGTATACAACTCCTAACCCTTAGTACCTTGCTCTAATTTCACTTCGACCTTGAGTTTGCTCAACAAATCGAAACGAAATTATTTACTCATATCTACCATACCGCGATGGCCTAAGTATAACATATGTACTCAACAAATACATACAGTTAACTTACCTTGTTTATTCAATATATTAATAATACTACACATAACATCCCTAGCTTAAGTTTGCTAAACAACTAAGGAGTATGCAAGTAATTTATTAATATTTATATGATGGAGGTCAACATTATATTGAAATTCAGTCTTCAATGTATTATATTGAATGATATTGACTTATGGAATAATATATTTATTATGAAATACCCTCGTGATTCAAGTGTTAGACGCATTAGAAATCATGATACATGTACATTTACATATGTATGTATTCCTTAAATCTATTAAGGGTTTCTTAATGTTCCATTTTTAATTTATACATTCATATTATATAAGTTTTATTAATATAATTTTTTTATATTTTATATTACTTATATAATAGTCTTATGTATAATATTATATTAATTAAATCTTTTTTAATTAATTTTAATTAGTTAACATTTTAATTAATTTTATATTATCTTAATAAAACATTTATACTATAATCTTTATAGTACATATATCATATATATATGTGTGTGTGTGTGTGCATATTATTTAATTAATTAACCTTATAATCAATTTATTTATTTAAACAATTTTAATTAAATTATATTAATTTTGTAATTCATTTATTTACATACATGTATGTTTATGTTATTTTAACATTTAAAAAACATAACATATATCATAATATATAGTACATCTAAATATTTGTTAATTAATTAACTCATTTAATTAATATATTTTATTACCTTATTAATAAAAAAAATTAAAGTTCAAAATTAATTTATATTAATTTTCAAACATTTTAAAAAATTTCATTATATTATAACATTTATAATATGTATATATTTTATATTAAATTTAACTTATAAATTTAAAATCTTATATTTTTAATTTTTTTTGAAAATAAGTCCAGGGCTCACATGTCTGTTCGGACCACCCGGTAGCCAAGTAAGGTAGAGTACTTAATTACCCAAACTTAATCCTTCGATACTACCTTTCTAGACACCCTACTATATGGGCTGTGAGCTTAATTAGTTAACTCTAACATGACTAATTTGGACCGCATATGGGATGTTCCTATTAACTGCACATCCCTAAAGGTAATGAGTCATTTAATACTTCAAATCCGAGGCGAACCCTTGATATATTTTCCCACTCCTATATGCGAATGTATAACCCTTCCCCATAGGTCCTATAGTTGGAGATGTTCCACATCAGTGGTACATATGCACAATTGTTGGTAGCCTCTAGGTAAAGGGAAGACTTCTGTTGTGTAACTGTACCGACCTTGCATCCTAATCCATACTAAACCAAGTCATTTATCCTAAACCTAAATATTAGGTTAGACCCATTAATTTATGCTTGTCCTAAACGTATTATTGAGGCTATATAATTTCTACTATGGAAATTATATTGCATCCTAAGTTTATTCATTAGTATTAAATTAGTAATTTCTATGAACCTATTCATATCTTATAGGCTTATTTCCTATATTCTTCATTTCTTTCTTATGTCCCATAAATGTCAATTGTACGTAATAAATGTCATTGTTATTCAATTTGGACAATCACTAATAACATTTATTTATTCGTTTCAAATTCACCTTATTGTGCCTATTCCGTTTTTCCATAAATTTCATTTTATCTGCAATCAATCTTATTAAATGCATTTTTGTCCATATTTAATTTCTATAGCTCCCTATTAACTGCACATTTATTGCCTACTGGATTTGAAATCATTGTTCATAATTTTTGGAGTTACTACCTCTTTTCCATTGTAACCTCCCAATCCTATGATTTTACTTGGCTATTAATATTTATTTGTCCTGATTGTAACTAATACAAGCACCGACGTATATTTATTTATTACGCTTTATTCGTTACCCTACATGTATCGATATTTTTAATTAGTAAGCACAGTTATACGTACACACACACATATATATTTCTATTCTAATTAATTCCTACGTTTAGGAATTTTAGATATACACTTATATATGCATTCCAGAAAGAACATTCATTTCCACATTTTAATACATTGGAGCTATCCTTCCCAAAAAGGATTACCGTTATAACTTTCCATGAACTATCTAAAAGGGAGATTTTTTCCCCTTTTTGAAATTACTAGGAATTATCTCTTTCTTTTAGTGAAATAGACAGTGCAAACTACGAAGAAGAACATACGTAATTTATACATCTCCTTCATTCTGGTATATTTCTTATTATTCCAAGTAACGCACTTTTTATACATAATGGTGAAATTAGCTAAATTATATGGAAATAGATACAATTAAATTTTACCTTCAACGCTACAAATAAATTAAAACATAGAAAATTACATTCCAAATCAAAGTAGGGAAACCCTAATGAATACTAAACAATTTCAACCCAATTACCATAAACCTAGAATAAATTTGAAAATTTTGTCAACATTCTACTTTTAAAACTTTTAGGGACTGAATCCCAAATTATCATATTAGAGTGTATTATATCATTCCAATCTAATTACATAACTTACAGAATATGTAGACGAGATATCGGTTGAAACATTAATTTTAAGCTTACAAATCAACAGATCTTGCATAGGCATAATAACTAAATAAAATTCAACGATATAAATTTCGGTGTTATATATATATATATATATATCATATAATTTTCCATTAACCTTTCCAGCTTTACAAATCTCCAAATCCAAATTCATTCCTTTAATTGACTCTTTTTTCCTTTCCATCCCGGAAATATGTATAGCAAGGTATATGCATACCAATTAGAGTTATAGATCTAAGAAGAGATTTGAGTTAAGTGTAATATAGATTTTTAATTATAGAATTTACCTTTATCGCAGAATTGATTCACTCCTTCTCTCCTTCTCTTTTATTTTTTGCCCTTCTCCAATATATATATGTATGTATGTATTATTTTTATAATATTTAGAAAGAGTAGAGAAGAGACAATGGTAAAGCTCCGCTGCTCTGTTCTGCATAATATGAGAAGAAAAAGAGCTAGCGCTTTATTTATAGGTGCTCGAATCAATTATATTTGTTAGATTAATATTTATTAAATCTGAGCCGTTGGGCCGAGGTTCAACCCTAGCTGCCAGCACTTGAACCAGTTGGCCGCTCTCCTAAAAGCGATCAACCACTAGCTATCGACCGATCCAAAGAGAAGGTCGACTAGTGAGGTCCAAAGGTTAATTATTATTCATTTCCTTAATTCCTTTTTAATTATTTTCGATATGAAATCTTCAAATGCCAATAATTTCTTCGTTTGAACTCCGATCGCAAAACTTTATATATGAAAGTTGCTCAAAAAACTGCCACGAAAGCAATGATGCAAGTTTCTTGGTTAAATCCGACATTTAGTCATATTCCATTTTTTAGCCTTATTAATTATTTACTAATTCTCTTTAGTTAATTACCGTTTATTTTACGGAATGTTTCAGCTATCCCAGTACTCCCTAACCCCATACGAGCCTCTCATATCCTAGCACTCCTTAACTGTCATCATACCAATCCTCCTGAAGGCTACTTAGTTCTTTGAATAGGGAAGAGGAGATTACCAAAGATTATTTAATACCTTAATCCTGAAGCGGAACTCCCATAAGGGATTTCCTCTATTGCATATAAGTAGTAGTCCCGACTATATAATACACACCTATACATAACCCCAACCATTTAATATTTCTTATATAGGGGGAGGCAGACCCTAACATATCCATTTAATACCTCAAACCCCAAAGAAGGCCCCTTGATATATTTTCCTCAAACCTATATGCGAACGTATATCCCCACGGGTCCTATAGTTGGAGATATCCCACATTTGCAGTATGTATACACAACTGCTGCTAGCCCCATGTGGATGGCAGATTTCCATTGTGTAACTCTATTAACCTTGCATCTTAACCCATACTAAACCAAGTCATTTATAATTAACCTAAATGTTAGGCCTTGCCTACTAATTCACATCCGTCGCAAACATATCATTGAACTCATATAATTTCAAGTATAGAAATTATTGTGCCTCTTAAGTTCATTACTTATTCATATTCGTTTATTTACTTGCTATGATTTTTTCTTAATTTATAAGTTTATTGCCTTTCTTTCTCCTTTCCATTGATGTTATTAATGATATTGATTTATTATGCCTATTCAATTTCCTTTACCATTTTCATATTTGGTCTCTATTCACTATGTATATTGACCTAATTACGGTACTTCCCTTTTACTCCTTAATTTATTACCATACTCGAATTTAGCGTTTTATTTACAACTAATTTGATAACGTACAATTAATCGCACGTTACCATATGTAACGACCCGTAAATTTCAACTGTTTTAATAACGTAATTAGTTGAAATTTTGCGAAATTTTAAAACGATAAAATTTTGAAATATAAATTTAATATTTGAAATGCGTCTAGTTAAACATAGCAACTGGTAAATTTTCGTCCGAAAATATGAAAGTTTATTTCGCGCGTAAATTCACTTCAATTTAATCAGTTAAAAAGCAATGGAAATAAAATGTTTCCGAAACCTAAATATTTTTACATAGAAAAATTCTAAAACATCTTCTGAGCAAGATGTCAGTTTGTCGTTTTTCCAAATTCGGACATCTTTCGCTCCGTCGATCTTATTTTTCAGTGTTTTTCTTGCATTTTCCGCTAGAAGAAAATTCGAATTTTTTATAATTCAATCATACCACTGATATCCATATACTGTTTTGATCGTCTCGTCATGCTGATCTCTACGATATATTCGATTGTCAAATTCGAAGTCCGGTACGCCGCGAAATTGATAAAACGATTTTCCGTATCGTTAACCGTATTGAGCCTTTTGATCTCCTTTGTCCATTCGTTATACATCGTAATACGAATAGCCATCAGCTTTTATTTTTCCAAGAAATCCAACTATCCTCTGTCACCCACTAGTTATTGATGTTTCTTGAATTTAACAACTTGGCCTTTATTATTCCTGCCGTTCAAAATTTGGATCTCTGCAATTTAGTTTTGAAGAACCCAAAGGTTACAGCATAAAGGGGCATATATATCTTTTGCCTACTGGTTCTCCATCTCGTTTTCCTTCTTCCACTTTTTCCATTTCTTTCTTTCGGCCTACCCCCCCCCCCCTTACCATCTGCCTCCGAAGTCGACTCGATCCCCAACCTCGCACCTCAATCTCCCGCCCGCCTGTAAACCCTATTGCCAACCCCTCCGACCCAGTGCTTAGCCCACACAAACCCCATCACCTCCATCCGCCTATTGCTAAACCCATCAGCCCTTGGCCTTGCTCCACCCTGACCTCCGCCTTCCTCTAGCAACCAACGAGTCTGAGATCCCATCAGCCCCACCCTGACTGCCTATGCCGCCTGCACCTCCCTATCCATCACTGATACTGCCCTAGTCAACGGCAACCACCTCCCTCCGGTCTAACACCGAAGCCACGCAGCCATCAGCCAGTGTCGCGCCCTCTCCCCTCGCCGACAATCTGGATCCGCCACCATTGACCGACACCATCTCCTCCCATGCTCCAACGCATCACAGCCCATGTTCAAGTCTATCCACCAACGCCATGCTCCATGTCATCTCTTCTCAGATCCACCGAGACCCACAAACCTTCGCCGAAGCACAACTTGCCTCCGCCCAGATCTCTTTGTCCATCCTCAGCCTCATTTTCCTCATCACGCACTACTAATGCTGAGCTATCCTTATTTGTATGGTATGTAGAGTTTAAATTTGAACGTACATAGATGTATAGATTTGGTCATTTATATGTATATATTTGAAAACAAATTATATGTTCATGTTACAGTTTTAGTTTAATATATGTTATACAACAAATTGCTATTATTTTTCGTACTGTGTGTAAAATAGATATACATTCGGTTATATACTAAAGCATACAATATAGATATATGTTTAACAGTATTGTTGTATAAATTGTTAGTTTGAATATATAGTGTATAAAGTTATGATAGTTTACCTTATATTATAAGTTGCTGTAGCTTGCATGTTTTACAAGGGCTGTTATAAAATATATTTAGAAGAAGTGATGGATGTTAGGCTGTACGCATATAAGTTATATATGTTAGTTATTTATATTTTTCAGTTTTGTTGTTTTAATTTTAATCTTATAAAGTTTGTTGTGTGCAATACGTATTAAGTATAAGATTTATATAGTATGTTTTGTAAGTATATATATACTTTGTTTAATGAAATGTGGATTTCAATGAATATATTTAATGTAAGACTTATATAAAGGTATATGTTTTTAAGTACATATATTATATAAAGGCAACTTTCGTGTTCTGGGATAGCACCCATATCAGTTACTTATTGCATTAGTTATATAGAATACTTGATGTTATATACATATTTTCTAGTTGAATATGGTCAGTTTATATGTTTTGATAAATTGTGTTTTAAATAATATTTTTGTTGGATTTAAAATGTTATAAGTTGTATAGATTGGTTATGCTATTAAGTTGTTCTTACTTATAACCGTAGTATATATATTAGTTTACAGATAATGTCATAGTTTTATGTAATAATTTAACGTATTGTATTGTTAGTATAATACATATGTTATAAATTTATGTATTATTGTTTAAATAATGAGTGGGAAATACCTATATATATCTCAATGTTTAAATATGTATTTTGATCTAAACATTCATTTTGGAAAGGAGTAATAAGATAATAATAGAATATTCGTTCCAATTATATCAAGCTATTCTAATCCGTTCTCATCGATTTCCCTTTATCAGCCTTTGTTCGCCGTGACTGCTTTCTCCGTCAAATCGTGTCCGTCTAGCCTGTTTTGAATTGGTGCTTGGATTTCGTAACTCGATTTCGTCGCCTATACTCTAACCTCGAAAGGTGAGCACTCACTCACGATTAACGTTCTTTTATTTATTAAATTTGATTTCAATTGAAACGACAATTGAAATATGCTGCTGTTAGTTAATTACATTGTTATATATGCTATTACCTGTATTAGTTCACCTGTGACATCTGACACCATTATCTGTTAATTATTTATGCGATGATAATTCAGTTTGGTTGATAATTGATTTATTGTTGATGTTTATATTGGACGTTAAATTGTTAATGTTAAAATGATAAATATTATGCAATTGAATTGATATATGATAGTTAACCATTTAAATTGAATCTATATGTTGAATTTGATTAGTTAAAAATTCGTATAATATGACCCCTTTAATGTTAAATTTATTGACACATAGGATTTGGTTAATTACACCTTGAACCGTTGAATGTAGGTTATTTAAATTGATGATGGATGAAATTGTAATGGATGACAAGTGAAAAACCGTAATGTAATAATCTTTAATCTACATGAAATGATAGTGTAGATTCTAGAAATAATTATATTAATTCGCACAAATAACAATGTGAATTAATATGGTTATTTCGGGATTATTTGAATTGATTATTGGATTGTTATTGTTTGTTGTTATTGCTTATTTATTTACTTTGACACCATCCCAGTTATCACACTGCAAGTTCCCTTTACTATGTTTAGATTTTGAATTAAATTGGAATCGGGTTGAAATGATAAATACCCAAATTGAACTTTGACCTAGGATAGAGAATTAAATAAAAACCCGATTGGTCAATAATTTGATTTATAAATAAAACGAATATTTTATTTGAATAAAAATACGGTTTTGAAATGAAGTTGAAATTTGAATTTTTATGAAAGGAAAATGTTAATATGTAATAATCTGAAACAAAATATTAACAATGTAATTGATAAAAGAATGTTGTTAAATTTGAGAAATGATTGAATTAAGTTTGAAATTATAAGTAAGTTTGAAATTATTAAATTTTGAAATTATTTAATAATTAAGTTTTGAATTATTTAATAATTAAATAAGATTGAATTATTTAATGATTAAATTAAATTGAATTTGTGAATAAGTGAATTTTACTTCGTAAATAATTGAAATTGAGTTTCTTTATTAATTAAGTTTGGAAAATTATTTAAGTAAGTAAATAAGTGAATTTGAATTTCTTTAACAAAAAATAAAATGTGATTTATTGAAATTAATGTAAGACTTGAAATTTAAAGAATTTGATTTGATGAATTTAATTTAATTCAATTTGTAAGTTTGATATAATGAAGTTAAATTTAAATAATAGATTTAATGAATTGGGAATTAAATAGAAATTGTTTTGAATGACAAATTTACTTAACGAATATTAAATGAAATCGATAAATGAATTTAAATTGTTTTGAATGTTAAACTAAATTAATTTAAATGATTTTGAAATGAAACTTATATACGAATTTAAATCGATATTTGAATTGTTTAAATAAAGATTGAAATTGAATTATAAGATTTTGAAATGATAATTTGGAAGTTTTGAAACGTAAATTATGGAGATTGTTTTAGAAAGACAAATGAAATGTTGATTTACAAATTCTATTTGAAATTGAATTTGATTTGGTTTTGAAATATATAAACGACCAATCGGTGTTATAATTACGAAAGTTATTAAAGAGACCGGAGTCGGTTATGGATATACTCTCTATCTAAACCAAAACCACTTTAATAACTATACGCGGAGTGTGATCCAGAATGAAGTGGTTGGAATGATGTACGTGATGACTGAAGAAAGAGAACGATAATAGATTGCCTTGACACTTGTGTCAAATTGGAAATGACTAAAACAGGAGCCGTGCCGGGCCAATGAAGGATTAGCTACCTCAAGTGAACACACTTCTTCGAACTACTTATTACTTGTTGTCGATTGGTGCACCCTTGATTTTGGGAGTGTTGTTTCACGGTGTTGCGGGCGCTGTGGCGTTGCGTTCTCACCAGTCCGGATCAGGCAAACGGTAGTATCACTATCTTGGGTATTGCCTCATATGCCTTGTCATACTTGTATTCCTGTATACGCGACCACTACGATTTTGGTTTGTACCTTTAGTATATGGATTGCCCTCTGGTGACTTCCGGTTTTGGGAAAACTACGGTCTTGTATATGCTTTTGGGAATAAAAATGTGTTAAGGGTGGAATGGGCCATGACTTAACACTATTTTGATATCTTATATTACTGATAGACATTATCTACTTATCGTACATTACTACATAGTAGATAGTTTAACGGATCCTTAAAGGATGGTTATTCCAAACATCCTTTGAGTTACTTGTATTTCAATTGCTATTTCACTTGAGTTGGATTTATAAATATAAGAATGTTAATCCTGACTCGAGTGTTTTGTGTTTTGCGTTACGCTCGGGTCAGACTGAGTGTACCAGTATTCGAGACTCACCTTTGAAGTTGGAGCTTTGCTTGAAGATCCAGCCATCTATTCTGCTTTCAGTATTCGATGATTCCAGTGATGTATTCTGCTTTGTATCTGATATATCATATTACTCTTCCGTTGTATCTGGTTTAACTCTGATGTAACTTATATATTTATATAGTAGCTTCATGAACTACTATCTCTTTTATTTCCGCTGCACTTATTACTCTATGTCTGTGATCTGTGATTATTTATTTACTGTATATGTTCAGTTTTGCCAAATTTAAACTAACAATGTGGTATTTTGAGCAATTCAATTCCGGCATGAGTGTCTACCTATACACTTATAATGGACGCGAATGGTCCAAAATATCGGGTCGTTACAGTTGGTATCAGAGCTTTGGTAGCTCTAGGCAAAACTCAACATATAGGGTAAATATATTTACAGAATCACTCTCACTCGAGATTTAATCTCTTCCTTTTGACTCGATTCCTTTGAATTTTTGGAACGTTCCCTGCGGTTCCAAATTTCATTCGTGTCCCTCACTATTGATCTTCTTTCAATTCTGGAGCATCACATAATTCCACTTCGAATGACCCTTATAGTGAATCGGCGGTCTCGCCAAACTTCGAATGATTTGTAAAGGGGTGAAACTCCTTTATAATGGGCATCGATTTACCGGAGATTTCTGTATCCTCGGTTTACGATGCTATCTATCTCCTGCTATACCTGAATTTTATTTCTTGAGATCGAATATCAATTTACCTCGGAATTTAGCATTGATCTTATTCTTGAAGTTACGGACGACCCGGTTAAGGTTGCCCGTGAATTAAATAAACTCATCCATCTCTCGATTGTGGTAATTGAATTATCTTATCTTCTGTTTCAAACTTATTTTCGAATCAAAATTCTCTTGATTTAAGTCAACAAAAATTTGAATCCCTATCCTTATTTTGAAAATTTATTCCTGTATCGTCGAGCAAAGAAATGTATTTGTAAACTAATATATATATAAATGTTTTCACATGCTGTGTTGTTTGAGTTGTTGATGTTGATTTGGGTTTCTGATCGATTCGTCTGATCAACGCTATCGATAGGATTTCCAAAACACTTGAACAGAACAAACTGACACAATATTGTTTTTAAATTTGGTAAATAAAATAATCTTGTAAGATTATATTATATATAAGTATAAATTTTCTGAAATTGAATTGTTAACTGAATTGGTTGTTAGAAAGGTAATATTGGACTTTCACTATTTGTTTGGTAAATCATTGACTATTCCAACATAAAATAAATGGAATTATAAAAGTTGGTTTATAGATTTATTTAGAAATTTAAAATAATTTAAAACTTAGAATTTGAGAATTTAATTTCTAGTGATTTCAAGCTTTGGTTTTAAACTTTTAAAATGTATATTATTGAACGTATTTTCAAATAGAAACCGTTTTCAAAGAATTTAAATATTGAAATCAGTACTCTTCTCTTTGTCGCTGGAAAATAATTTCGGTGATGGCGGCCGCATCATCGACGTTCATTTTCGAGTTTCGAAGTGGAGAAACCATTCTATAGCTTTGCTACGGTTTTGTTGGGAAAAATATTTAATTTGAATTTCTTAAGTATGACTTGATTATATATATATATATATATGGGAATATTATTTTAAATTTAATTTGATTTAATATATATAGTATATACATAATTATTTCTAAAGGGTTTGAAATTAAACGGAAATTAAATTCTTAAAAATCATGTTAAAAGATGTTTTCAATTATAAATAAAGCTAAAATTTTGGAATAAATATTTAAACTTGAATAATTGAATTGAGAAAATGTTATTTGTATATTGTTCAACTGCATTCAAATACAACTTACCTAAATCATTCAGAAGTTGAATATGTAATTGGATAATATATAAGATAAATTGAATTTATAAATAAAATTTGAGTGTTTATAATAAATGTTATACACTAAATTTTTATTATAAGGATGTTAATAGAGTTAGATAGGATAATAAGTAAAACTCAGTTAATAATGAAATAAATTTGTTTTGAAAGAATTAATAAATTTGTTTTGGAAGAATTAATAAATTAAAATTTGATCAACATATGAAAATACCTTGAATTTAAAAGAAATTAATAGATGTAAATTAATTTAAATCGAAACTTTTATGTTTTAAATTAATTTATATGGGAAAATATATTTGAGTAGATATATTAAGTGGAATAAATTTAACAGTAATTTGGAATTAAAGAATTTAATCCGTTGAAAATAAAATATGATTATAATAAAAGATTATTCAAATTTATGGTTTTAGAAATTGTAAATTTAAGATAATTGGATAATAAGATAATGAATTTAGAAATAGTGAGATTGATTTTAGTGAAATCAAATGGATTAAATCAATTATTGAATATCAATTAATTTAAATTTGAATTTATATGGTTTAAATTAATTGTTATTTTGTATTTCAAAATCTGTTTTCTTTTTTGTTGTTTCTATTCTCCTACCTCGTTCCTTTTCGGGGACGAAAAGTTTTGAGTGGGGAAGAGTGTAACGACCCGTAAATTTCAACTGTTTTAATAACGAAATTAGTTGAAATTTTGCGAAATTTTAAAACGATAAAATTTTGAAATATAAATTTAATATTTGAAATGCGTCTAGTTAAACATAGCAACTGGTAAATTTTCGTCCGAAAATATGAAAGTTTATTTCGCGCGTAAATTCACTTCAATTTAATCAGTTAAAAAGCAATGGAAATAAAATATTTCCGAAACCTAAATATTTTTACATAGAAAAATTCTAAACCATCTTCTGAGCAAGATGTCAGTTTGTCGTTTTTCCAAATTCGGACATCTTTCGCTCCGTCGATCTTATTTTTCAATGTTTTTCTTGCATTTTCCGCTAGAAGAAAATTCGAATTTTTTATAATTCAATCATACCACTGATATCCATATACCGTTTTGATCGTCTCGTCGTGCTGATCTCTACGACATATTCGATTGTCAAATTCGGAGTCCGGTACGTCGCGAAATTGATAAAACAATTTTCCGTATCGTTAACCGTATTGAGCCTTTTGATCTTCTTTGTCCATTCGTTATACATCATAATACGAATAGCCATCAACTTTTTTTTTTCCAAGAAATCCAACTATCCTCTGTCACCCACTAGTTATTGATGTTTCTTGAATTTAACAACTTGGCCTTTATTATTCCTGCCGTTCAAAATTTGGATCTCTGCAATTTAGTTTTGAAGAACCCAAAGGTTACAGCATAAAGGGGCATATATATCTTTTGCCTACTGGTTCTCCATCTCGTTTTCCTTCTTCCACTTTTTCCATTTCTTTCTTTCGGCCTGCCCCCCCTTACGTTCTGCCTCCGAAGTCGACTCGATCCCCAACCTCGCACCTCAATCTCCCGCCCGCCTGTAAACCCTATTGCCAACCCCTCCGACCCAGTGCTTAGCCCACACAAACCCCATCACCTCCATCCGCCTATTGCTAAACCCATCAGCCCGTGGCCTTGCTCCACCCTGACCTCCGCCTTCCTCTAGCAGCCAGCGAGCCTGAGATCCCATCAGCCCCACCCTGACTGCCTATGCCGCCTGCACCTCCCTATCCATCACCGATACTGCCCTAGTCAACGGCAACCACCTCCCTCCGGTCTAACACCGAAGCCACGCAGCCATCAGCCAGTGCCGCACCCTCTCCCCTCGCCGACAATCTGGATCCGCCACCACTGACCGACACCATCTCCTCCCATGCTCCACCACATCACAGCCCATGTTCAAGTCTATCCACCAACGCCATGCTCCGCGTCATCTCTTCTCAGATCCACCGAGACCCACAAACCTTCGCCGAAGCACAACTTGCCTCCGCCCAGATCTCTTTGTCCATCCTCAGCCTCATTTTCCTCATCACGCACTACTAATGCTGAGCTATCCTTATTTGTATGGTATGTAGAGTTTATATTTGAACGTACATAAATTTATAGATTTGGTCATTTATATGTATATATTTGAAAACAAATTATATGTTCATGTTACAGTTTTAGTTTAATATATGTTATACAACAAATTGCTATTATTTTTCGTACTGTGTGTAAAATAGATATACATTCGGTTATATACTAAAGCATACAATATAGATATATGTTTAACAGTATTGTTGTATAAATTGTTAGTTTGAATATATAGTGTATAAATTTATGATAGTTTACCTTATATTATAAGTTGCTGTAGCTTGCATGTTTTACAAGGGCTGTTATAAAATATATTTAGAAGAAGTGATGGATGTTAGGCTGTACGCATATAAGTTATATATGTTAGTTATTTATATTTTTCAGTTTTGTTGTTTTAATTTTAATCTTATAAAGTTTGTTGTGTGCAATACGTATTAAGTATAAGATTTATATAGTATGTTTTGTAAGTATATATATACTTTGTTTAATGAAATGTGGATTTCAATGAATATATTTAATGTAAGACTTATATAAAGGTATATGTTTTTAAGTACATATATACATATATTATATAAAGGCAACTTTCGTGTTCTGGGATAGCACCCATATCAGTTACTTATTACATTAGTTATATAGAATACTTGATGTTATATACATATTTTCTAGTTGAATATGGTCAGTTTATATGTTTTGATAAATTGTGTTTTAAATAATATTTTTGTTGGATTTAAAATGTTATAAGTTGTATAGATTGGTTATGCTGTTAAGTTGTTCTTACTTATAACCGTAGTATATATATTAGTTTACAGATAATGTCATAGTTTTATGTAATAATTTAACGTATTGTATTGTTAGTATAATACATATGTTATAAATTTATGTATTATTGTTTAAATAATGAGTGGGAAATACCTATATATATCTCAATGTTTAAATATGTATTTTGATCTAAACATTCATTTTGGAAAGGAGTAATAAGATAATAACAGAATATTCATTCCAATTATATCAAGCTATTCTAATCCGTTCTCGTCGATTTCCCTTTATCAGCCTTTGTTCGCCGTGACTGCTTTCTCCGTCAAATCGTGTCCGTCTAGCTTGTTTTGAATTGGTGCTTGGATTTCGTAACTCGATTTCGTCGCCTATACTCTAACCTCGAAAGGTGAGCACTCACTCACGATTAACGTTCTTTTATTTATTAAATTTGATTTCAATTGAAACGACAATTGAAATATGCTGCTGTTAGTTAATTACACTGTTATATATGCTATTACCTGTATCAGTTCACCTGTGACATCTGACACCATTATCTGTTAATTATTTATGCGATGATAATTCAGTTTGGTTGATAATTGATTTATTGTTGATGTTTATATTGGACGTTAAATTGTTAATGTTAAAATGATAAATATTATGCAATTGAATTGATATATGATAGTTAACCATTTAAATTGAATCTATATGTTGAATTTGATTAGTTAAAAATTCGTATAATATGACCCCTTTAATGTTAAATTTATTGACACATAGGATTTGGTTAATTACACCTTGAACCGTTGAATGTAGGTTATTTAAATTGATGATGGATGAAATTGTAATGGATGACAAGTGAAAAATCGTAATGTAATAATCTTTAATCTACATGAAATGATAGTGTAGATTCTAGAAATAATTATATTAATTCGCACAAATAACAATGTGAATTAATACGGTTATTTCGGGATTATTTGAATTGATTATTGGATTGTTATTGTTTGTTGTTATTGCTTATTTATTTACTTTGACACCATCCCAGTTATCACACTGCAAGTTCCTTTTACTATGTTTTGATTTTGAATTAAATTGGAATCGGGTTGAAATGATAAATACCCAAATTGAACTTTGACCTAGGATAGAGAATTAAATAAAAACCCGATTGGTCAGTAATTTGATTTATAAATAAAACGAAGATTTTATTTGAATAAAAATACGGTTTTGAAGTGAAGTTGAAATTTGAATTTTTATGAAAGGAAAATGTTAATATGTAATAATCTGAAACAAAATATTAACAATGTAATTGATAAAAGAATGTTGTTAAATTTGAGAAATGATTGAATTAAGTTTGAAATTATAAGTAAGTTTGAAATTATTAAACTATGAAATTATTTAATAATTAAGTTTTGAATTATTTAATAATTAAATAAGATTGAATTATTTAATGATTAAATTAAATTGAATTTGTGAATATGTGAATTTTACTTCGTAAATAATTGAAATTGAGTTTCTTTATTAATTAAGTTTGGAAAATTATTTAAGTAAGTAAATAAGTGAAATTGAATTTCTTTAACAAAAAATAAAATGTGATTTATTGAAATTAATGTAAGACTTGAAATTTAAAGAATTTGATTTGATGAATTTAATTTAATTCAATTTGTAAGTTTGATATAATGAAGTTAAATTTAAATAATAGATTTAATGAATTGGGAATTAAATAGAAATTGTTTTGAATGACAAATTTACTTAACGAATATTAAATGAAATCGATAAATGAATTTAAATTGTTTTGAATGTTAAACTAAATTAATTTAAATGATTTTGAAATGAAACTTATATACGAATTTAAATCGATATTTGAATTGTTTAAATAAAGATTGAAATTGAATTATAAGATTTTGAAATGATAATTTGGAAGTTTTGAAACGTAAATTATGGAGATTGTTTTAGAAAGACAAATGAAATGTTGATTTACAAATTCTATTTGAAATTGAATTTGATTTGGTTTTGAAATATATAAACGACCAATCGGTGTTATAATTACGAAAGTTATTAAAGAGATCGGAGTCGGTTATGGATATACTCTCTATCTAAACCGAAAACCACTTTAATAACTATACGCGGAGTGTGATCCAGAATGAAGTGGTTGGAATGATGTACGTGATGACTGAAGAAAGAGAACGATAATGGATTGCCTTGACACTTGTGTCAAATTGGAAATGACTAAAACAGGAGCCGTGTCGGGCCAATGGAGAATTAGCTACCTCAAGTGAACACACTTCTTCGAACTACTTATTACTTTTTGTCGATTGGTGCACCCTTGATTTTGGAAGTGTTGTTTCACGGTGTTGTGGGCGCTGCGGCGTTGCGTTCTCACCAGTCCGGATCAGGCAAACGGTAGTATCACTATCTTGGGTATTGCCTCATGTGCCTTGTCATACTTGTATTCCTGTATACGCGACCACTACGATTTTGGTTTGTACCTTTAGTATATGGATTGCCCTCTGGTGACTTCCGGTTTTGGGGAAACTACGGTCTTGTATATGCTTTTTGGAATAAAAATGTGTTAAGGGTGGAATGGGCCATGACTTAACACTATTTTGATATCTTATATTACTGATAGACATTATCTACTTATCGTACATTTCTACATAGTAGATAGTTTAACGGATCCTTAAAGGATGGTTATTCCAAACATCCTTTGAGTTACTTGTATTTCAATTGCTATTTCACTTGAGTTGGATTTATAAATATAAGAATGTTAATCCTGACTCGAGTGTTTTGTGTTTTTCTTTACGCTCGGGTCAGACTGAGTGTACCAGTATTCGAGACTCACCTTTGAAGTTGGAGCTTTGCTTGAAGATCCAGCCATCCATTCTGCTTTCAGTATTCGATGATTCCAGTGATGTATTCTGCTTTGTATCTGATGTATCATATTACTCTTCCGTTGTATCTGGTTTAACTCTGATGTAACTTATATATTTATATAGTAGCTTCATGAACTACTATCTCTTTTATTTCCGCTGCACTTATTACTCTGTGTCTGTGATCTGTGATTATTTATTTACTGTATATGTTCAGCTTTGCCAAATTTAAACTAACAATGCGGTATTTTGAGCAATTCAATTCTGGCATGAGTGTCTACCTATACACTTATAATGGATGCGAATGGTCCAAAATATCGGGTCGTTACACCATATATATTAACGTTGTAACGGATGTTTATTATTTTATTTCTTAAACTTACACTTTATAAATATGTATGTATGTAC
Source organism: Allium fistulosum (assembly GCA_030737815.1). Taxonomy (NCBI): domain Eukaryota; kingdom Viridiplantae; phylum Streptophyta; class Magnoliopsida; order Asparagales; family Amaryllidaceae; genus Allium; species Allium fistulosum. The sequence goes on from CM060902.1 coordinate 460,866,776, forward strand.
ATGTATGTATGTACATGTGTGTGTGTGTGTATGTATACATATGTGTGTGCGTGTATCTATGTCTGCACGCGTGCGTATTTAATTTGTAAATGGGATTATTTCTATTTCTATTTATAACCTTTTAGTTTCTTTATTTATGGATTTTCGAAAAGATGTTTCTGTGTAAATTTCCTAGAAATATCTATTTCTACATTTTAATGCATTGGAACCGTATCTTTCCCAATAAGTAAATGTCGCCGTTGTAACTTTCCATAAACTACCAAAAGTAGGATTGTGCTACATTTGAAATTACAAGGAATTATCTATTTTTATTTCTACTAAAATTGACAGCGCAAACTGTAGAAAAACATCCTACTTTGTACATCTATTTCCTTTGAATATATTAATATTCTTTGCTATTTCAAATGATGTAAATTTAATAAATAACCGTGAAGTTAGACGGTTTATGGAAATTGACATGGCAATCAATACAAATAGATTGTACATTCTACAATTCCAATAAATTTAAATACAGAAACTTATATCGTGAATCAAATTACAGCATCTCCAATTGATGATTATCAAATTTAACAATTTACACCTTAAATAACAAAAATATGGAATTAACTACCCAATTCTATCAATATTATATTTTATAAATTTTAGGGACAATTTTCTCCAGATTCCAAAACTGTGGTGTATATACCATTTTATCAAAATTATTTAATTTGTTGAATACGCAGGCAAGGATTTCAAATTAGATTTACTCATTTAGGCCTACTGTTAGCACAAAAATTGGTCACTAACACCCTTGAATAGAGTTATGTAGAGAGATTAATGAAGAAAGTAAATTAAAACAGAAAAATAATGCAATTGAGTGCAAAACGAACAATAGAAACGAGAACACCAAATTTATAGTGGTTCGGCGTAATTGCCTACATCCACTTTGAATAGAATCTTTATTACTTTTCCAATCACTTAAATACAGATACAATCTGTAAACAAACCACTTGAATACAAGTTTGAATCAAAAAGAGGAGAGTATAAAAATGGCAGAGTTTCCCTGGAGTTCTCGAAAAAAGGTCCCTTTAACTAGACCCCTGCCCCTCTGTTTATAGACGAAGATAGGCTGGATCCCCTGTCTAGGCCCATGACTAAGATAGCTCGGCCCATGCCTGGTAGGTGAAGTAGACCGAACCAGGCATCATGATCCTTCTTGACCGACCCACATATCACCGACCCAGGGTTTCCTTATGAATGACTTGAAGCAAACTCTCAATCGACTCGGAGCATCTAACGGTTTGGCTCAAAGTGAAGAAGTGCCGATCGCATCATCTTTTTTGTAGACTCGACAACTTGCTAACTCCCCAAAGGTGTTTTGACCCCTAATCTTGCCGAACCACTGTGACCGAGCCCAAATTGCCGACCCACATAAGCCGAACCACACGACCTAATATCTCCAAGGCCGAACCACTATCAACCAAACCACTATGACCGACACCATCTACACCGAACCACTAGGGCCAATCCCATCTATACCGAACCACTAGGGTCGATCCCATCTATACCGAACCACTAGGACCAATCCACATGATATAACCATTCCGAGGTCGAACCACACGACCTAATATCTTCAAGGCCGAACCACTATCAGCTGAACCACTGTGACCGACACCATCTACACTGAACAACTAGGGCCGATCCCATCTATACCGAACCACTAGGCACAATCCACCTGATATAACCCCTTCGAGGCCGAAACACTTAGGCCAGCCCATCACGACCGAACAAGCCTGACCGATCCACGTATGACGCTGATCCAACAAGGCCGATCCCATCTCTGCTGATCCACATATGATCTTGTCCCAATACCGAGCCATGCAAATAGGCCGAACAATACATTTATGCCGAACCACTTAACTTATATCGATCCTTTATATTCCCAATCCTTTCTTGGCTTAAGTCCCATCTAGGTCCAACCATAACTTCTGTAACTATCACCTTGTAGCTGGGTCAAGTAGCCGGGGTAAGATCTGCACCGCAAAGTTCGTCGTGTGAATCAACATAACGTGCTTTGAATCAGTGGTTAGTCCTTGCTTTCAGAAGCTAGCTCACTCAGAATGATAACTGACTGTTGTTTCTCATTGGCCTTTAAGGAAGCCTTGTGTCGTCTAATCGTATTAGTTCAGTTTCAAAGAAGTCCTTGAAATCCTATTTTAACTTTTCAAAAGCCAAAGATTTGCAACCTTTCGAAGGCTGAATCACAGTGGGTTTTATAAACCCACACTTCACCACTTATCTGGTAGTATCCGTCTCTTTTCCAGATTACCATCCTGAATCATCATTATATGTGTATACATTCTTATATATACATTTTATTTTATTATCTATATTCTTATAAATTTCTACCTATTATTATTATTATTTTTCTTTCCTCCCTTTTTTTGAACAAAGGGTGGATCGGCATACCAATACCGACCCACGCGGTCGGTTCACCTGGCAACGAATGGCCCTTTTCTTCACCGACCCACCAAAACACGTTGACCGGTTCCATAGGATGATGTCTGTTCATCTCCCCATCTCCATATATAAAATCATGCCTTCCTTCTCTTCCTCCCACTTCTTATCTTATTTCCCCCTTTCTCTAACACAGCTCTAAACCCAGAATCCTCCCCTCCACCGAACTGCCTCTCCACTTTGATTCATTATCTCTAAATGTGCCGCCCTATCCTCCTCAACCTCAAGTCTCAAGAAACATTCGCCTCATCCTCAAATTATAGTATAGGTGAGGTTCCATGTATTACTCTAAATTCCTAAACTGTATCTTCTAGAACCCGAACTAGGGGCTGAGCCACATATGAACACGGCTCAGCATGGTGAGCACGAGAGGAGAGGAGCATAGTGAGTAAGGGTATGGGCGAGGACAATGGAACGTTTTTGGTATGGGCAGGCATCGATTTGGGAGGAGCAGTCATAGACGGCTTTAGGAAGCAAGGTCAACGATGTGTAGGAGAAGGCAGTTGGTTGTTTTGCGTTAGAGAGGAGGTCGTTCGGTAGTGGCCGCTCGGTAGAGGAGACTATAATGTTGGGTTGGCATTCTGAGAGGGAGTCGTTCGGTAGGCTGCTTAGGAAAGTTTAGGTCGTTGCTTCAAGAGAGGGAGAGAGAGTGTGGGTCGGTATCTCTTAAGGTGGTGTGGGTCGGTGGGAGTCTAGAAAAGGAGTGGGTCGGCAGGAGCCTATAAGAGTGGAGGGTATAGGCTAAGTGAGGCTGGGTCGGTAATTAGAGAGGGAGATATAGAGTGAGTGGATCAGTATAGATTTAGAGGATCGTTCGGTAGTTTGGAGGAGAGTGGGTCGGTACCGAGTGGGACAGTGTGGCTCGGTATTTAGGTTTAGGGATACGATCGGTTTTGGGTATTGGGATCGTCATTGGCAACCAGAATCACCTCATCTTGAACATCACATATATCAAGACCACACATTCTCTCGCCTGAGCATAAAACAATGAACAGTGACAAGAACCAAAGCATGTGGACATATGGAACTGATTCGGACTAATAATTCCATAGTATCAACAACCGTAAATGCAAACTTAACCCAACAAAAGAAAGTAATAGCCTTCGCAACATATGATGCCAATGTCTGGTCCCAAGACTTCTGCTACCGATCATAGGACAAACTTCGGTGACGGTTAACGATGACAGTCTCCAAAGATGATAACTTAAAGCTCCATTACGCTATATTATTCTTTAGGACTTTAATTAATCTGTACTCTTTGCTTAAATCGTCGCACTAGTTCACACACAACACGGGGGAATACTTTGTTGTTATATCTGATATCTATTATCTTTCAAGTATAGCTTAAACAAGTATCTATTCGCACCAATCGCTTTTCGGAGATGTCCAAAAAATCAAGCTCCGCTACTGTTTCTGACAAGCCTGAACCAAGTTCTCGACAGGAAGCAGTGGGAACTTTGAGTCCATCGTCAGCCCCTATACCTGGCATCCCAGATCCACCTGTTGCGGTTATAGGCCCGTCTCCCAATGTTGTAGATGGGGCCGTCATTCTGGATGACCCCATCGACTCTCAAGCCACGAAAATCAGCGAATCTTCTCTCCGTCGATTGTGTTCTATCCACGAAATCCCCTTCGAAGATGTCCTGGTTCCTTCAGCACAAGATCAGCCTCACTTGCCCTCAGCCGGATATACTGTGTGCAACAAATTTATGTGCTAGGCCGGAAGTGTGCCACCCTTCAATTCATTCATCCGCAAAGTGCTATAGTATATTAGGATCGCCCCGGTACAACTGCATCCAAATAGTCATGCGTTTATCCACGATACCTACATTCTTTTCATGAGCACTTATTCAGACCCCCAACTCCCGAGGACATCCGTTACATTTATCACTTCAAGAGACGTACCGATAGTACATCCTACACCTTCCTTGAGCCACACCCCAATTGTCAAGTCCTGATGGGCGCGTGGAGCAAGTTTTCTCAGTTCAAACAAGAGTGGTTCTACGTACGTTGTCCTCCCAGTTTTGCGAGAAGATGGCTAGAAGGACGTAAGTCTCATCTTTACCCCAATCTTTATCTTAAGGCTTGAAGTGCATCTTTTCTGAACTTCTTTTAACTCCTACAGGTATTCGCTCATGACCCAAAGGCGTCAGGTACTCGGAGGTAGTTGAGGCCGTTCGAGCTACCCCCGTGGGAGATCGGGACATTAAATCTATAATTACCAACGAACTGCTTTTGATGTTCGGATTATTAGAAGAGGGCTACCGGAATAGCCTTCCAAGTGATGCCATAATAGCAGGAACTACTGCGGAAACGAGCAAAGAACAAGCTGGACCTTCGGTGCCCCCTGCTGAAGGGGCTCGTGATACTACCGAGGAAGGCAAGATTGAAAAGACTGATGAGAACATAAGTCTTGGGCCAGCACCGGTAGCCAACGCAGCCGGCGTTGATCAACCACCGCCTCCCTTGAAAAAGAAAATGAGTCAAGCTTACAAGCTGAAAAAAAAGAAAGTCGGCAGAACTTCAAAGGTCACGATAACTCCGATCGAGAAAAAGTCGTCTTCCCAAAACTTAGAAGTCTCATTAAAGGGCTTATCTAACTTGACCATCCCCGATGATATACTGAATTATGGCTTCAATAACCCCGAGGCTATGGGATTTAATTCGCCCACGAGAAGCGATGAAGGCGCTCAGACTCATCATCAGGGAGAGAAAACCCATTGAGTAAAGCAAAAAACACTGGTCCGTCGGGGGGATGCACTAGGACACACACGAACACTTACACTCCACCATGCACTTGAATTTCATTCATCGTGCGACTCCTACTAACTTGTCCTCATTTGACTTTATTGCAGGTGAAATGGGGCGTACACATGGCATTGACCGCCTTCGCGGATCCTACATCTTTTACCATTCCGGTCGAGACTCAGGATCAGGCAAATATCATGACAGGGATGAAAGCGGTGATAGAGACTATCGCTCCAGAGAGTTGTCGTTGTCTTCCAAAAGGAGAACCCACAGCCATTCTTTATATCCAAACGATCATCCCCATCATCTGGTGCGTAGTGGGGAGAAGTCTGCTCAGAAGGGATCCTAGTCTGAAGTTCCTCACGACCAACATTCCAGCTCTTCGAGTACCAAGCAATCTCGTGAGATTTATAAGAAATCCGTGACTCCGGTTAGGCAAACTCCCCCAGCCTCTGCTCACGATCCGTTGACGGTGGAAAAATTAGCTGAGCTCAAGGCTACATTCCCGAAGATATGTTTCGATGGACTGAAATTTCTCCCCGCAATCCATCCTATCCCTGGACATGTCAAATAGAGCGCCATTGCCTGCAACAACGATGTATATTTTCAGCATGATGCATTCGTACACTTGGTGGAGAAAGTTTCAGAAGTCTCTATTGAACGCCAACACGAGATTGATCGCCTCAAACTCGAAGTTATTCATGACAAAGACATCATTAAGGGCCAGGATGAAGAGCTATCCTTATACAAATCGTAGCTCGAGACTGTCCAGAAAAATGCTAAGGAGACAGCCAAGGCAGTTAGTCGCTTGGAGGCCACTCACAAGAAAGAACTCAATGAGGCAATCCAACGCAGCGGCGCTCTAGCTTTGGAGAAAGACTCTATCCAAAAAGAAAAGGGCATTCTCGCTCGACGGGTCAAAGAACTAGAGGAGTTGCTCTTTAAAGAGAGAGAAGAGAAAATTGTAGCGCAGGAAGATTCACAAAGATACTGCGATGAAATCGTCGAAACACGGCTTCTAAAGACAAAACTCGACGAAGAGCTATCCCGGGTTGAAGCACTGAAAGAAGCAGCTCGTGAGGAAGGCAAGAAGATAGCGCTCACAAAGGCTAACTCTCAACTCGAGGCAGCTACCGAGGCCGGCATAGAAGAAATCAAATGTTTATTCGACCCGCTCATTGCCGAGTTCAATACAAGAGTCCTCATGCATCGTGACCTGTCTTTCTTGGGCGAGAATTATCTTGAGTCACTCTCCGAAGCATGGGATACTTTGATTAGAATTAAAAAAGTGGAGTTGGGTGTCGAAGAAATCGATGAAGAGGCTCTTGTGAGGGAAGTGCTTCGAGGCAATGAACCCTCAGATTTATCTGCGGCTAAAGCCCTCTTCGGGGGAGGCTCTCCTATATCAAAGGACAGAGAGGATGCCGCTGGCCTGTCTAGCTCCGAGCCCCAGATTCCTCCTCCCGTTGACTTGACCAAAGTTCCATCACTTAATCCCCCCGAGCAACATGTGGGTTACGATCCGGAGAAGCCTGGACATGGCATCCACATGCTATCTCCAATTCCGGAGGGGGATACTCCTAAGACGACTGAGAGCCAAATAGAAGCTGGTATGTGACCCCACCTTCTAAAGTTCATTGAGTCATCGCTTTTGGTGAATAACTGTCGTATCTTAACGTTCACTTTCCATGAATTCGTGCAGGTCATTCTGGTCTTGAACCGACTCCAAGGAGCGATGTCACCACAGAGCGGGAAGAAAAAGAGACTGAAATACTCCACACCAGTGACACCCCTGGTCCTAACGCTCAAGTAATAGGGGCGCTTGAGGAAGATAAGCCCGAAGATCCTTCACCCGTAGAGGGGCATGATGATGTTGAAATCACGAGCGCTTCCGAGCACACTTCCAAACTCAGCATGAAGGAGCAACTCGAGGAGGAGAAAAAGGAGAAAATAAAATTAAAATTAGAAGCTCAAGTGGTAGAGCTCGACAATCCCTTAAATAGGCCGCTGAAGGTTATTCTCCTTGGTGGGATCACACCTTTTGAAGTTCCTCCTCCTCCCTCGAGTACTCTGTCGCTAGGAAGCAAAGGGTCCAAAAAGAGGCGCTCAGATGAGGAAGCTTCGGAGAAGGCGAAGAGGGAAAGAAAACTGAAAAAGTAGCTGTTGCCTCGCCACATTTTGCTCAACTTAAGTAACTTAGTACCATGCAGTTGTTTTCCTCCCTTTTTTATAGTCATCGTAGATAGATTTTGGCTCCGGACTTCGGAGAAGTTGTAATGAAACTTCTTATTTGATTAGTAAATAAAATTTTTGCTTCTTTGTATTCCCAGACTCTCATCGCTTAGCTTATAATTTAATCTGTAATTGAAATTTAGAGTCTTGTGGGTCATGTAAACTCCAATCCGCTTTCACGGGACTTGGAGATTTTTGAATTATTTATATTCTAGTTCGCACTCTGGGGACTTTGAGATTTTTGAATCGTTTATACTCTAGTCCGCATTCCGAGGACTTAGAGTACTCTAGTCCGCACTCTGGGGACTTAGAGATTTTTGAATCGTTTATAGTCTAGTCCGCATTCTGGGGACTTTGAGTACTCTAGCCGCACTCTGGGGACTTAGAGATTTTTTAATCGTTTATACTCTAGTCCACATTCTGGGGACTCAGAGTACTCTATTCTGCACACTAGGGACTTAGAGATTTTTGAATCGTTTATACTCTAGTCCGCATTCGGGGGACTCAGAGTACTCTAGCCTGCATTTTGGGGACTTAGAGATTTTTGAATCGTTTATACTCTAGTCCGCATTCGGGGGACTCAGAGTACTCTAGCCTGCATTTTGGGGACTTAGAGATTTTTGAATAGTTTATATTCTAGTCCGCATTCTAGGGACTTAGAGTACTCTAGTCCGCACTTTGGGGACGTAGAGATTTTTTTTAATCGTTTATACTCGAGTCCGCATTCTGGGGACTTAGAGTACTCTAGTCCGCACTTTGGGGACTTAGAGATTTTTTGAATCGTTTATACTCTAGTCCGCATTCTGGGGAGCCAGAGTACTCTAGTCCGCATTTTGGGGACTTAGAGATTTTTTGAATCGTTTGTACTCTAGTCCGCATTCTAGGGACTTAGACTACTCTAGTCCGCACTCTGAGGACTTAGAGATTTTTTGAATCGTTTATACTCTAGTCCACGTTCTGGGGACTCAGGCCTCTAGTCTGCACTTTGGGCTTAGAGATTTTTTGAATCGTTTATACTCTAGTTCGCATTCTAGGGACTTAGAGTACTCTAGTCCGCACTCTGGGGACTTAGAGATTTTTTGAATCGTTTACTGATCGACTTTTAGCTTTGTGTGTGCGTTCATACGCCCGATGGATTGACGCAATTTAATTTTTCCATGGAATTATAAAACACGGACACCAATAGTTCATAGAAAAACAGCTTCAAGCCTTTATTGATTGTAAAAAATAGGGACAAACTGAATTGTCTTACGAAAACAGAGAACAACAAAAGAAACACATACTGGAAACAATTACTACTAAAATGCAAAAGAAATAGACTAAGTATAATAATGGCACAAATGCTCGCTATTCCATGCTCTAGGGAGTGTCATGCCATCAACAGTCGCTAGCTTGAAGGTTCCTTCTCCAAGCCTTCGTTCGATGATGTAGGGACCTTCCCATGTAGGATTCATATGTGACAGAACCGGAAAAACTCGTTTCAAAACAAGGTCGCCCACATCGAAATTCTCGGTCGAACTTTTTCATTATAATATCGGGCGACTCGGTGCCATGCATCCGCCCTTAAATCAGCTTCTTCACGTTTCTCGTTAACAAAGTCCAACGACTCCAGTAAAAGATCTCGGTTTGTTCTAGGATCATAATGAGTCACCCGGTGAGAAGTAACTTCAAGTTCCACGGGTATAACAGCTTCAGTACCGTATGCCAAGGCGCAAGGAGTGTGGCCAGTCGCGGACTTGTGGGTGGTTCTGTAGGCCCAGAGTGCTGTTGGAAGCTCATCCACCCACTTGCCTCTAGCCTTCTCCAAATGTTTTTTCAAGATGGACTTGATTATCTTATTTATGGCTTCAACTTGCATATTCGCTTTAGGGTGAGCAACTGCTGCAAACCTTTTCTCAGTGCAATATTTTTGGCAGAACTCTTTGAATTCTCTACTCTCAAATTGAGTTCCGTTGTTAGTAATGATAGTCTGTGGGAGGCCAAAGCGGCATATAATGTTTCACACAACAAAGTTAACGACCTTTTTGGTGGTGATCGTAGCTAATGGCTCCACTTCTGCCCACTTGGTGAAGTAATCGACCGTGACGATTGCATATTTCGCACCACCTTTGGAGATTGGCAAGGAGCTGATTATATCGATCCCCCATATTGCAAACGGCAATGGACTAACCATTTGCGTGAGTTTCGTCGGCGATGCCCTTGGGATCTTTGCGTACCTTTGACATTTGTCGCATCTCCTTACATAGTCTGCGGCGTCCCGATTCACAGTCGGCCAATATAGTCCATAGCGGAGTATCTTTTTGGCTAGTGTCAACCCCCCAGTATGGTCACTACATTCTCCTTCATGGACTTCTCTTAAGACCTGCTTTATCTCGTGCTGCGCGATGCACCTAAGCAAGGGAATGGAGAATCCCTTTCGATGCATCATTCCATCCTGCATTATATAACGCGAGGCCTTGCGAATGACTTGTCATCTCTCGTTCTTTCTCTCGGGCAAGGTTCCATGTATCAAGTATTCTTTGAACAGGGTCATCCACGACCCCCTTTCAGTTTCCGTCTCTGACACAATATCTACCTCCATCTCATTTATACTCAGGGCATGTAAAGTTTCAATGGGAACCAAGCCCATCTGCTGTGCATCACCAGTGCTTGCAAATTTTGCCAAGGAATCGGCTTCCCCGTTTTTCTTGCGTGAAATGTGCGAAATATCATAGTATTCAAAGACCGCCAACAATTCTTGAACCCGAGCGAGGTATGGGGCAATCCTGTGCCCCTTTGCCTGATAGTCTTATCATACTTGGTACAACACCAACTGTGAGTCACAAAAGATTTCAACCGATTTCACTCCAAGTTCTTTGGTAAGCTTCAGTCCAGCGATCAACGCTTCATATTCGGCTTCGTTGTTCGTAGCGGGGAAATTAAGTTTCAAAGCATAACAAATCGATCAATTTTCAAGGGTTACTAGAATAACACCAGCCCCAGAACAATGGTCGTTGGATGCCCCATCGGTATATAGCTTCCATCGAACAACGGGAATCACATCACTTCCACTTGGCTCGTTTGATATGGTGAACTCTCCAATGAAATCTGCTAGTGCTTGCCCCTGGATAGCCCTCCGTGGTAGGTAGGCGATGTCGAACTGACTCGGCTAATTGTTCCATTTGAGTAGCCTTCTAGAAGTCTCCAGTCGTTGAAGCACCTGTCGCAAAGATTGATCGGTATAAATACTGACTAGATGTGCCTGGAAATACGGGCGGAGCTTGCATGATGCGATCACCAAACATTAAGCCAACTTCTCATCTTAGGATAATTTCTCTCTGCCCCCGTTAGATGCTTACTAACATAGTACACTGGCTTTTGGATTCGGTCCTCCTCACGAACCAAAGCTGCACTATTGACATGTTGGGATACGGCCAAGTAAACATACAGCTCCTCATGGTTTACGGGCTTTGATGGAACTGGGGGCCTCTCCAAGTGTCTCACGAGAGCTCAGAACGCGTCCTCACAGTTCGGCGTCCATTCAAAATTTCTTTTCCCTTTTCTTATTACATCAAAGAAATGAATACACTTGTCGGTTTCTCTGGATATAAATCGACTCAACGCAGCGACTTTCCCATTCAGGCGTTGCACTTGTTTTATACTTCTAGGTGCTTGTATGTCTCAAATAGCTTGAATCTTTTCTGGGTTGGCTTCGATTCCCCGTGCGTTGACAATGAAACCCCAAAAATTCGCCGACGCAACGCCAAAGGAACATTTTAGTGGATTGATTTTCATTTCGTAAAATCCGAGTATATCAAACATCTCTGCTAAGTCTCGAATGTGGTTGTTTGACTGTCGTGACTTCACGAGCATATCATCCACATAGACTTCCATCGTTCTACTAATCTGGTCTTTAAACATCCGATTTACCAAACGCTGATAACTTGCCCCTACGTTCTTCAACCCGAAAGGCATCACTACATAACAGTACAGTCCAAGGTCCATGACAAAACTAGTATGCTCATGATCCAAAATGTGCATTGGGATCTGATTGTATCCCGAATACGCATCCATAAATGACAATAATTCGTGTCCTGCTGTCGAGTAGACCAGCTGATCAATTCTGGGCAATGGAAAACTATCCTAAGGGCATGCCTTGTTCAGGTCCAAGTAATCAACACAGGTCCTCCACTTCCCGTTTGCCTTCCTCACCAGTACGGGATTAGATATCCATTTAGGATAGAGGGCGTCGCGGATGAACCCATTGGATTTGAGTTTATCCACCTCCTCTTTGAGAGTAGTGGACCTCTCCGGGTCCATGTCTTTCCTCTTTTGTTTCATTGGCACATACTTCGGATCAACGTTCAACATATGACTTGCGATGGCAGGAGAAATCCCATACATATCAGAATGAGTCCAAGCGAAAACATCTAGATTTGCTCGGAGGAAATAAGTAAGATCCCCTATCATCGAGGGGTTGAGCTGTGATCCAATCTTAAGCACCCGTGACGGGTCATCATGGCTGACTGGAATGTCAATCGTCAGTTCTGCCAGTGCCGCCTTGGCCTCTTTGGGTTCTTCATCATCATCTCTCAGATCTATGTCTCTTTAGATCTGACTATGTTGCCCAAGCCAAGGCTCAGGCGCTACATGTCAATTTTTAGCAACATGGATTCAGACAGGGTTGTCACACCCTTTCCCTTCTCTCTTCACTAGGCCTCTCTCAGCTCAGCCACATAACAAGCACGACCAGTCGCTTGATCGCTATGCACTACACCAATTCCTCTGTCTGTTGGAAATTTCAAGGTCAAATACCACGGGGCCAAAGCTGCCCTAAACTCCGCCAGGGTCAGTCGGCCCAAAAAAACATTATACGGGGAATCAACATCCAAAAAATGAATGGTAGGATCTGTACCCTCCTACATTCACCATCTCCTAGTTCAACTGGCAATTCAACAAAACCTACTACATCAGTAGCTGCACCATTAAAGCCGTGAATGCGGGCTTTAGAAGGTTTCAGATCCTTCGCCTCCATCTTCATTTGGTCATACGCCTTTTTGAAGATAATATTAACAGAACTCCCACAATCAATTAGTATCCTTCTCACAAGCGTCGGTCCAATCGTAGCTGAGATAACCATCAGGTCAATGGTAGGTGCCTCCACATGATTAGGCATCCCTACTCCTGAATACTATATCATCAGTCATCATTCGCTGCTGCTTCGCTGGAGTCTCGTCCTCTATGTTCGAGCAGTATTCGAAACCTGCATGCTTCAGGGAACTAGCATAGCATTCCATTTCTTGCCAACTCTTGTCTGCTGGATGAGGTCCACCGACTATCATGTTTATGACCAGCCTTCCTCCGGTCCGAGCAGGCTCCTCAGGTCGATGTGGAGCTTGCCCGTGATTGGGGTCGGATGCCCCTGTTCGCCTACCTGCGGATTCTTAACAAACTGTTGTAACTTCTTATGGCGAATCAGCTTTTCTATAGCATCATGGAGGTGTCTGTACTCTTCAGTATTATGCCTATAGGTCTCATGAAACTGACAATACTTTCCAGTCTGCTTTAGTTCCTTAGTGGATTCCTTTTGGCGCGGCTTTCGGTATTGGAATGTATTACAAGTTGATACATAAATATTCTCCAAAGATGTATTCGGAGGCGTATATTCGCTATAGGTTGGGATTCTTGGTTTCTACTTTCCTACTTCCCTCTTTCACCCAGAATTTCCTCCTCCGGATCCTTAAGACTGCTCCGGCTTATTTTGAACATTGATTTGGACCTTGCCAGAGTTTTTGCCAGATTTCTTTACCACAATGTTGCTTTGCCCCGCTTCCTTGCTGGGCCCTGGCGCACTGCTCCGTCTTGACCACCTGGCATCTTCTCTTCTCATGAATTGGTTCGTCTTTGAATAAAAGCGTTCCAAGGTAGCCGGTGGTTTGCCTGCCAGCCAGTCACCAAACTCTAAGTCCGGATCTACTCCTCGTATCACGGTCATAAGGATAGCATGGTCATTCAGATTGCTAACTTCGGTAGCAGCAACGTGAAATCTTTGCAAATAATCCTTCAACAACTCTCCTAGAGCCTGGATCACACTAGACAATGACATCATGTCCTTTGGGCGAGTGATATGTATCCTAAACTGCTCCACGAACTTCACCGCTAACTCATCAAACCTGGAGATCGATCGTGGGGGAAGTATGGTGAACCACATGGTAGCGATTCAGGATAGGGTTATTGGGAAGCATTTGCATTTGGTCACATCATTTGCCCTAGCCGAGTCCATCATCCACTCGTATCTCATTATGTGCTATCGGGGATCGGTCTTCCCTTCACAAGTTGGAATAGTAGGCATGTTGAATTTCCGGGGGTACTCAGCTTGTAGGATGATATTTGTAAACGGAGTATGGCTCCTAGATATACCCCAATCATCGTTGGTTAAGCCCTGATTCTCCCTCATTAGTTGCCTGACCATGGATGATAAATCCGAAGTCGGATGGGAGTTAGCAAGTCAATATCCATCCCGCGTGATTGTTCTGGCTAGTTACTCCTCGGTAGGCGATCACCTAAGTGCGCATCTCGAGGACTCGCTTCACTAAGACCCTAGCGAGGTGGCAGACCAGCTCCCAAGTGTGCTCTAGATCCTAAGTTTCCCAATCCAGGTTAGGAGCGACTCCCCAGGTGCAGATGAGGGGCCACGGTTCCAGCTAAGGAATCTGGACCATTTCTGTTGGTTTGCTCTTAGCGGATCGTGACCACTTGCTCTGTTGTGCCAGTTTGGGCCATTTCAATCCTACGGCGTCTACGCCTGGGGTGTTCATCTGACAAAGCGGAGCTATCGAATAATGTGTAAGAAGCAGGGATTCTCCAACGTTATGACACTGCTGCTGAGCGATCTGGGTCATCAGGTTGGCGTTCGTTTGAATCTGCTCGTTAAGCTGCCTCCTACTTTCTACGAGCTCCCTCATCAGCTCATTGAACTATGCCCTGGTGACAGCTTCTGGTTGGTTTAGGATGGTGGTGGGCTCTGCACCTGCATTAGCTTGTCGATTGTTGGGTCCCACTTGCTGGACGCAGGCGGTCTCATTAGCATTTGCGTTGTGGGAGGCGGATCTAGTATGTGGTCTTGCCATCTTAGAGTTATCTGTAGGAACTCTGAATAGATTCTATGAACTCTTGAGAATGAATATGGATCTCCTTCAGGGGATTTCCTCAATCCAGTAGCAACAAAGTAGATCCTAACAGCCTGAGAATGTACGCACTCAGTGAAAGCACCAAAAATTTTAGCACCAAATTTGGTCACTAATACCCTTGAATAGAGTTATGTAGAGAGATTAATGAAGAAAGTAAATTAAAACATAGAAATAACGCAATTGAGTGCAAAAAGAACAACAGAAACGAGAACACCAGATTTATAGTGGTTCGGCGTAATTGCCTGCGTCCACTTTGAAAATAATCTTTATTACATTTCCAGTCACTTGAATACAGATACAATCTGTAAACAAACCACTTGAATAAAAGTTTGAATCAAAAAGAGGAGAGTATAAAAATGGCAGAGTTTCCCTGGAGTTCTCAAAAAAAGGTCCCTTTAATTAGACTCCTGCCCCTCTATTTATAGACGAAGATAGGCTGGATCCCCTATCCAGGCCCATGACTAAGATAGCTCAGCCCATGGCTGGTAGGTGAAGTAGACCGAACCAGGCATCATGATCCTTCTTGACCGACCCACATATCGCCGACCCGGGGTTTCTTATGAATGACTTGAAGCAAACTCTCAATCGACTCGGAGCAGCTAACGGTTTGGCTCGAAGTGAAGAAGTGCTGATCGCATCATCTTTTTTGTAGACTCGACAACCTGTTAACTCCCTTGAGGTGTTTTGACCCCTGATCTTGCCGAACCACTATGACCGAGCCCAAATTGACGACCCACATAAGCCGAACCACACGACCTAATATCTCCCAGGCCGAACCACTATGACCGTCACCATCTATACCGAACCACTAGGGCCGATCCCATCTATACCGAACCACTAGGGCCGATCCCATCTATACCGAACCACTAGGACCAATCCACCTGATATAACCCCTCCGAGGCCGAACCACACGACCTAATATCTCCAAGGCCAAACCACTATCAGCCGAACCACTATGACCGACACCATCTACACCGAACCACTAGGACCGATCCTATCTATACCGAACCACTAGGACCAATCCACCTGATATAACTCCTCCGAGGCCGAACCACTTAGGCTGGCCTATCACGACCGAACTAGCCTGACTGATCCACGTATGACCCTGATCCAACAAGGCCGGTCTCATCTTTGTCGATCCACATATGATCTTGTCCCAATACCGAGCAATGCAAACAGGCCGAACCATACATTTATGCCAAACCACTTAACTTATATCGATCCTTTATATTCCCAATCCTTTCTTGGCTTAAGTCCTATCTAGGTCCAACCATAGCTTCTGTAACTATCGCCTTGTAGCCGGGTCAAGTAGCCGGGTAACACCTACATTCAATGGTTTTCACTTAGGCATAATAATAAAAATAGAATTTCAACAATATAAATGTAATATTATGTAAATTACATAATTTCCCACTCACCTTATGGCTTTTAGCTCTCCAGATCCAAATGCAGTCCTCTTACTTAACTCCTCTTCTTTTTCACTAAAATATGTGTATAATATATATATGATTAGAGTTACATATCCGAGAGAAGATTTGAGTTAAATGGAGTTTAAATTAAAATTTCAAAACTTACCTCTTTCGTAGAATTTATTCACTCCTTCCTTCCTTCTCTTTTATTTTCTATCCTTCTCCAATATATATATAGAATTTTTATAATTTCTAGAAATAGTGGAGAAAGAGAAATGGCAGAGTTCTGCTACTCAGTTCAAAAAATATAAGAAATAAATTGAAGGGCTAGGCCTGTATTAATAAGCACTCGAATCAATTCAATCCGCTAGATTAAAATATATTCAATCGGGGCCATTAGGCCGAGTTCACAATAACGCCGGCCCTAACCAACCGATCGACTGTCTATGTATAGCGGTCAACTAGTCCTATGCAGGGGTCGGTCGATCCTAATGCTTAATTATTCACCATTAATGTTTTTTTTATAATATTTATTTCCTTATTTATCTTTTCAAATTATTTTTGATCTGAATTCTTCAAACGTCATTAACTTCTTCATTTAAACTCCAATCGTGAAGCTTAATATATAAAGGTTGCTTAGAAAATCAACACGAGCATAATGGTTTAAGTTTCATTGCCAAATTTTAACGTTTGTTCAAATTCCATTTTTGAGTTTTAATAATCATTTTTAATTAATTACTGTTTATTTTATGGTGTGTCACATGATACGAAATAGCTTCGAAGGAACATGGTGGATTTAGTGAAGGTCCAGTGGGGTGAAAGTGAAGGCGATTGCATGTGGAAATCGAGGAGAGTACGAGGACTGCATATCCAGAGTTTTTAACATGGTAAGGCCTACTGTTAATCATACTTACTTTCAATTTTGATATTGTATAGGATAGTTTAGTATCGCACATGCTAGGTGTACACATACTATTGATTGCATGGCTACATGTTTGATATGTTTAGTGATTGCTTATTACTGCTAGGCATGTAGGGTAATTATTATTGACTATTCTTTGATTTATCTGGGGATTTTGGTGGCAAAATTCCTAAAGGGAAAGAGTGAAATGACCTTATTTTATGTATCGAAGGATCATAAGATATTATTTTTAAATTCATTTGAGGTTGTGTGACTCTATAATTTTGAAAAAAAAACTACTAGGGACAGTTTTCATAATTAGAATTTTTATTGAACAGTTTTGACCCAGAAAATCTTGTAAAGTCTATAGCATTTGATAGGTTAAGAATTAGGGACTGAAACCAAATCCATTAGATCAAGATGATGGTTTCTCTTTTTATAGAGTGGTCATAATAGAAAAACAGACTTAATGTTTAGGTGATACGATCATTTGAAGTTTAGACTATTATTAGCCAGATTATTGGGTATTTAGTTAGGCCCATACTTAAGCCCACTAACCCGATTCTGGACTTGTACCTAATTAGAGATGGTGAGACAAATCTAAATCATTTTCCCACTTCTCAAAATAGGTCTAAATCACCAATAATTTATTTTCTATCAAAAAGCTCCACATTTTTCTACATTATTTAGCCAAACAACATCATTAGAAGGTAATTAGCAAAGGGGAATCTTAGACATACTGTTTGGCTGCATTGGGATCTGTGCCTCCACTATTCATCTTGGATTTCTATAGGTTTTTAGGTAATTTTAGTGCTAGGTTAGTTGTAACACCCCACTGTTTTCAACATTTGAAATCAAGTACAAATGCATCAAAGTACGATTGCAACTACTTTCTGATATTAAATACAATGGATCGTTTGTTGGACAATTTAAAATTTCAAAACTACAAAAATAAAAGAAAACCTCATAGTGGAAAACTAACTCAATAATAAAATTATTATACAACATTTTCCCATCAATTTACATTTCAGTACATTAATTATCATTAACTTATGAATAGTATAACAATGGTACAAATGAGCTACCCACGATATAGCCTACATCCACCTTTCCATTTCCTCTTCTGCTCATACCTAAAAATTCACAACTGTATATAAATATATAAAATAAAAAGGGAAAAGGTGTCAAGTATGTTTGGACTACACCTAACTCTATACACTACGGACATAGACTCAATAGCCAATGCATAGGAAAAGACTGCTTATGTACTACTTTTGGGGGATCAGTCCTAAGTAGTTCCGCTTCCTATTCTTCTACTTTATCCAAATAGTCGATAGCACATAACAACTATTGCATCCGTGCAACCATCACAACCAATGCAACCACTACAACAAACATAATCGATTCAAATAAGAAACACTACTCCTACTAAACCATTTCAATCAATCATCATCAATATGGGGTTACAACAATAATAGCACACTTAACCATTAAACATTACAAACATTTGATAACACATGTTATCAACATCAAACATCAAATAAGCCAATCTCAGCATATATATACTCACATATACTAATTCTGAACTATTAGTAATACACCATCAATGTAAGTATAAACCAATCAAATATGTACTAAACCACTATATTAGTAACACAAACACCAACAATAAAACTACAGTTAACCACACACACGTAGTAGTAATGACAAAATATCGCATACACGTCTAAATGTGATTTCATCGTCGTAAAAAATACATGTGTAAATAAAATCAAACGTTAATCACATATTACATGAATTCAAAATATCATTTTACAACCGTCGTTTTCTCTTAAGTATAAAATCATTTTATTATTGTTCATTATAAAAGCACCTTTTATTTACCTCAAAAACAATAATAATTCTCCTGAACTAATAGTATACTTCAAAATACTTTATTGTAACCTCGTTACTTCAAATTTCTTAAAACGTCGTATTTTCCATCAAAAATAATAATTTACATCAAATTACTTTTCAAAGCAATAATGTTATTATTTTACATCAAAATAATAACATGAATATTAAATCTCTTTAATATATTCCAAACCTAGTTTATTACTACTTGTAGCTTACCCAAAACAATAAAATTTTCCCAACAACCATATTATTATATTATAAAATCTTCTTTTATTAAATAATAATGTTGAACTTTTCAATTTTAGTTTAAAATATATTTTCTATTACTGTTCATGAATTTCCCCATAAATTCATAAATAATTACCTTATTAAATTTCTTCCATTAATCTCATTTAATTCACCGAACCACTGTTATTTACAAACATCGTACAAAACCCGTAAATTCCTTATTTATCTTTTATTTATCCAATCTTCGCATTGTTGACGATTTCATTCAAATTTAAATCCACGATTGATTAAACTTAAAAACCAAATAATACAATAATCAACAATACATAATCAACATGGCACAACATATCCATCCAAACAATCACCAATATATCACAACACATATCAATAATTAAAATTTTCCATCAATAGATACCTATTTTATAATTCAAAATTTGATTAATTAAATTAAATAAACTATACCAACGTGCTTTTTCCAACATTCTCCAAACTCAGTAGCTAGTGCCAAAACGCCTAGAATTCGGCCACGAGTCCAATGGAAGAAAGTGCACATGATCGAAGTTCGTATGTAGAAGTTACTGAGATTAGAAATTATCCAAATTGAAATAATATTAAATAAATCGAGCGCTATGATCGTAATTTGCATCATCTTCACCCTTTGTTTTTCCCACCTGGAGCTCAAAATTTCCGCGTCAACCACCTCGCCGCGGCCACTACATGCAACCGGATCCATCGCTGAACACCTTGAAGGAACCGCCTCCACTTGCTCTATAGCCCTAGCTCACTGTGAAAGCTAAGAACGCCGCCCGCCATCGCTAAAAAGTCCAATCGCTACACATTTGTCAAACCCTAGAAGAATTTTCAAGAAAAATCTGACCGTTCATTCCAAAATTGAAGTACTTGGATCAACTCAGCTCTTCACCCTCTACGCAACTGTACCTTCGGATTGTCGAATCAAAAAAGTTGGCAAAACCCAAAAACGAAACCTCCAGATTTGTTTGCCAATTTCAAGCCACCCAAAGCACCATGTCCACAAACATACATTGCTAGTCAACTCTGTTTGTCGAGAGCTTCACAATGATATAAAATTTGATATAGTTTGGACACTTCGAATCTTTAATCACTTTTTAATTGGTTCGCTAATCAATATTAATGAGTAATTAAGCAATTTTGGAATTAGGGAATAAAACTGAAGATAGAAATGACGACTAGGGTTCTGTAACCTCACTTATATAGTCGTTAGGGCGGGTTATGGGTTGTTATCTAGTTTGGCTCCAAATAGCTACGTATGCTATTTGAATACTATAACTCCTCCATTTCGCAAACCATAACTTTGAATGCATCAAAACTATATATCAAACTAATCGGCTTGGAAAGTCTTTTGCAATGGTTATAGACACGATACCCAACTAATTCTTTTATTAGAAATCCATTTTTAATTAATTTAGTAGCTTATAATGTAAAATTTGCATGTCGTTACATTCTCCCCCTTAAAAGTCTCATCATGGGTTTAATCACAAAATACATAGAGGCATATAAATCACAATAAACCATCTTTAATTATGATGCATGACATCCGCACAGTACAATCAATCATGGCACACAACAATTCATTCACAATAATGAATTCAATATACATACTATAGTAACACATATAATTCCTATATCATGCATTCAAACTATAGTACATATCAAAAACATTCCATCAATAAAGGGTGAACAATTTCAACCATATATCAATACAAAAGTCACAACATGCAACTCAGTAATCCAAAGGCAGGTGTTTATAGAGGAAATACACAATAAAATTAAGGTTGGTCCAAACATGCATGCATAATAAGAATATACATAAATCTATAATCAACATAGCCCACTAAAGTAAAGCATGCACACATCCAGAAATGGCTATCATCACATCATCGTACTAACAAATAACATGTGTGCTAATCCTATATTGAATACCTGTCCACTATAATATGTTTATTTTCCAACCTATTGATAAACTTTCTCCAAGTCTCATCCTCACAACAATTGGTGCACCATCTCATGCCTACACCTTCCAAAATAATATTTATGCCCACTTATGGCTACCTCCTTAAAATAGTACTGCAGTTGCATCAATCCTCGACTTCCCAATCCCTCACATATAGTCAGGTAATATAGACCATCATTAAGACGAACTAGGCCAGCACCAAGGTCTTATACCAAACACTTCTCCCCACCACTAAGGAGAATTAGACCATCATCAAGTCTTCACATCATATTTGCTATTACCAAGGTCTCACCTTGCCAAGCATCATCATCGAAGTCTCGCTCCACTATAATCACCACTGAAGTCTCACTTCATCATAATCATCACTGAAGTCTCACTTCATTAAGACTTTCCCAATGCCTCACGTCACCACCATTATTATAGAAGCCCCGCTTCACAATGACTTTCCTAAAGCCTTGCCTTGCCTTGACCATTATAAAAGCCCCGCTTCACTATGACTTTCCTAAAGTCTTGCTTCCTCATGACCTTCACATGCTCTTCATCTCTGCGACTTTCCCAAAGTCTTTTTTTATCGTGACCTTCTCAAGGGATAAATAATAACTCTTTCAACGACCTCCCGGACTAGCAACACCTTGTGTCACAGTTAGATTTTGTGTTCGTTCGGATACCTATCCCATATGTACTGCCCTTCCAGGGTAGGCTAGATCATCCCATGATCCAAGGTAAATAAGTGAGCACCCTCACATACCCTCGCCCCGTAGAATCATCCACATTTAGATTTATCAATCATCTCTTCTGTATGCGACTCGATTCAGAACATCTCATGCCCCCATCACATCGCTTTACCTTATCAAACATGACTCTTTGGACCACTATAGTCCCATACATTCACTTCCTACTTGTAGTACTCAATCAAACGCCTTGCATCGTCGATTCGTTAAAGTTTAGAACACTTTACTTTGCTCTTAGGACTTCCTTGCACTTGATCCGAAAGCATACCATTATTTTCTCTTTGCATGGCCCAAACTACACTAGATAAAACCCTACGTCATCCACTTATGACTGGTCTAAATATGTCCCTTATCATCACATTAGTTTTTCCAATTAACATCCCCTAGAAGTTAACATTGGGTAACTACTTTCTCATAAGATTATTAACAGTAGCAGGCAATGTATCCTAACATATAATGTACACAATCCTAACAAGGCAAACAATAAACAACCAGAAATTAAGCAGTGTGAAGCAAAACAAACAATAATTCAAAAATATGAGGCAAACAAAAAATCCACTCAAGAATGCATAACATAAACTAATGCGCAACCACTATCAAACAAGTATGCAAATATTACGTAATACAATGGAATAATTTAATTCAAACAATCATTTGATAGACCAAACAATGGAGTCAAATGAAACAATCAAATTAATGTAACTAATCTTAACAATTAATAGAACAAAACAACCAATTCAACCAAAGTGAACAAGTAATAGCAATGTAAAATATCTTTATCCCATACACCAAAATGGGTAATCATAATCTCATATCCCTACTTCCTTTGGAAGGGAATAACTAGACATCCCTACAACACATTATGATAAGTCACACAAAATAGACATATAATTTTACATTATCATAACGGCTTTTGGACGAACTTAAAACTCATATCACTAGTCGTCCCATATCTCATGCCACCTAATCTAGTTTTTCAATCTTCAAATAGAGTTTTCTCTTTCCAAATAAAATATACTTCTAGAATTTAATTCAAACCAAACATTTTACTTCTTTTATTTTCAAAATTCACTATTAGATAGATTATTTTCATCCTTGTAAAATATTTTCTTAAACATTTTCCCAATATATTTAATAGTATATTTACTAGACATCTCATTTTTTCAAGAAGAAAAATATTTTCACACATACCCTCGATAAAACATTCTTTTAAAAATTGGGTACTCTCCCAATCAGAATCCTTAAAAAATGTTTTCCCTTTATACACCGACTATCAAAAAGTGTTCTTTACATAAAAATTCTTACAACTGAAATTACCTTCCATACAAAAGCTTTTCAAATTTCAAGAATGTTCTTTCGAACAAAACAATTTTTCCTCAAATAAAAACGTTCCTCTCACTCTTTACTCAAAAAGATATTTTTCCTCAAAACATTCTCAATAAAAATACTTTCAAATATTTTTTTCTGACAAAATAGCTTCTCAAAAGTATTTTCTATATCTAGATATGTTTTTACTAGAACAACTTCTAACACAAAATTCCATCGGAACAAATTTTCCTAAAACAAAATATTTTATTTTCACCATTTTAACATTTATGTAAATCACATTATGTCCAAGACATGCATTTTTACTTCATACATGAAGTACCTTTCAAAATCCAAAATGTATATTTTTAATATAACTTTTTAAGTCGAAATTTTATAAAAATAGGCCACATTTTAAGGTTAGGTCTTAATGTCATATGTGTGTAACTAGGGTTAAAACCAGCACATAGCCCCTCTTATCATCCTACCTCATTCCTATTTTATTTCCCACTCAAGAGGTCACTATAAACTACTAATATCTTAGGATGCTGTAATGGTTTATTATGCACCAAACCCGCACACACAAAACATACAACCAGTAATAAGAACTCTCTCTCATTCTATATATTTTTAACCAAACCGAAAGTGTAAATTAATCTACTCTGAATGGTTAGGTATACTCAAGGCTCAGAGAGCTGCTAAACTTAAGCTCTGATACCAAGTATAATGCCCCACTATTTTTTACATCTGAAATCAATTTCAATTGCCTCAAAATACGATTGAAACAAATTTCTGATATTAAAAGTAGTAGATCGTTTGTTGGACAATCAATGCAAGCAGGAAACACTACTCTAACTAAACCATTCAATAAATCATCTAAAATATGGGGTAATAGCAATAGTAACGCACTTAGCCATTAAACAATACAAACATTTGACAACACACAATGCCAATCCTAAACATCAAATATGCCAACCATAGCATATATATATACTCACATATACTAATTAAGAACTATTAGTAATACACTAGCAATGTAAGTATGAACCACTCATATATGTACTAAACCAATATATTAACAACACAGACACTAACAATAAAATCATAGTTAAGTACACACACATAGTAATAATGGAAAAATATTGCACGCACATCCAACTGTGATTTCATTGTCATAAAACAACATAAGTGATAAACAAATCAAACATTAATCACATAATACATCCATTCAAAACATCATATTTACGACCATCGTTTTCTCTCAAGAATATAATCATTTTATTGTTGTTAATTATAAAAGCACCATTTATTTATAACAATAATAATTCTCCCAAAATGAAATTATACTTTAAAATACTTTATTGTAATCTCATTACTCCAAATTTCTTAAAACATCGTATATTCCATCAAAAGTAGTAATTTGCATCAAATTACTTTTCAAAGCGATAATATAATTATTTTACCTTAAAATAATAATTTAAATATTATATCTCTTTAATATATTCCAAACCTAGTTTATTACTACTTGTAGCTTAACCAAAACAACGTAATTTTCACAAAAACCATATTATTATTCATAAAATATCCTTTTATCTAATAAAAATAATAAACTTTCCAATTTTAGTTTAAAATATATTTTTTGCTATTATTTATGAATTTTCCTAGAAATTCATAAATAATAACCTTATTAAGTTTCTCCCTTTAATCTCAATTAATTCACTAAACCACTATTATTTACAAACATCATACAAAATTCTAAAAATTCCTTATTTATCTTTTATTTATCTAATTTTTGCATTGTTAACCAATTTCATCCGAATTTAAATCCACAATGATTATAGTTAAACACCCAATAATACATAGTAATCAACAATAAATAGTCAACATGGCACATCATATCCAAAATAGTCACAATATCTGAATAATCATCAACATATCATAGCACAGATCAATAACTAAAATTTTACATCAATAGATATCTATTTTATAATTTAAAATTTGTTGAATAAAATTAAATAAACTATACCAACATGTTTTTTCCAACAATCTCCAAACTCAGCGAACTTAGTGCCAAAACATCCAAAATTCCTTCACGAGTCCAATAAATGAATACATGCATGGATCAGAGTTCATATGTAGAAATTATCGAGATTAGAAATCACTGAAATTGAAATAATATTAAATAAATCAAGTGGCATGATCGTAATTTGGATCACCTTCACCCCTTACTTTTCTGACCTAATGCTTAAAATTTCCACATCAACCTCCTCGCTGCCGCCACTACACACAACCAGACCCATCACCGAACATCTTAAAGGAATCGCCTTCACCTTCTCTACACCCCTAACCTACCACGAAAGCCTAGAATGCCACTCACTGTCACTAAAAACTCTAGCCGCCATAATTAAGCAAACCCTAACCAAATTTTCAAGGCAAATATGGCCGTTCATTCCAAAATCAAAGTACATGGATCGACCCACTTCTTTACCCTCTCTACGATTATACCTTTGGATTATCGAATCATTGAAGTTGGCAGAATCCTAAAATGAATGCCCCAGATTTGTTTGCTAATTTTCAAGCCAACCAGAGCACCATCCCTACAAACGAACATAATCGAGAGTTTCGAAATGATATATAATTCGATATAGTTTGGACACTTTGAATTTTTAATCGCTTTTTAATTAATTTGCTAATCACCCTTAGAGAGTAATTAAGTAATTTCAAGATTTGGAATAAACTGAAGATAAAGATGATGGTTATGATTTCATTGCCTTAATTATGCAGTCATTAGGCTGGGTTATTGGTTGTTTATCTGGTTTGACCAGAAACATCTACGTACGCTATTTAAACACCATAATGCCTCTATTTCGCAAACCGTAACTCTAAATGCATCAAAATTAAAACTGATCAGCTCCGAAAGACCTTTGCAATGGTTATAATCCCGATACTCAATTCATCCTTTTGTTAAAAATCTATTTTTTTTTAATTTAATATCTTATATTGTAAAATTTGCGGGTCGTTGGATAAGTGACATTACCTATCACGCGTGTAGGTACGGTAAAATTATAATTTTTAAATTGATTTTTGAAATTTCATGACTTGAAATTTAGACCTAATGATAGTAATATCCTAAACAACATGTAAAAAGGTAGATTCGAATTTTGATATAATTTAGTCCATTTACCAACCACAATCGTTATTTTCTAGTAAACTAGATCTTGAATGATTTATGCTTATAATTAAGTTTTTATTACTTGAATTTGATGTTTGGACGATATGGAACGATGTTTTGTTTTTCAATGAATTATTTCGATATGTTTGCTAGTTGTTTTGTGTAGTTAGTAGAGTGAAATGAAATATGGATATGTTGTTTTGGAAGCTTTGGGGAGTATACTTTGAAATTTTGAAGTGATTTCGAGTTAACTTGATAGCCCAAAAAGTGGTCGTCGTAAGTGGTTAAGTGTGAGCACAAATTGGTCAGTGGTAGGTGACTTCGGGTCCAGATGGATGAAACTTTGGGATTTTGGATGGGTTACTTTGGGTTGAGCTTGGAGCAGCATAGGTGGACAAGCTTTGGACTAAGCACATTTTTGAAAGGCAAAACGAGGTCGGTACCGAACTCATACCACATCAAGAAATATGGATGAATACTTCAGGTCTTTGGGCATCTAACTCCAGGGCAGGCTAAGGAAACAAGATGGAGTGCATTTAGACTTAATCAAATTTTGATTGCCAGGAGTTCTTGGTGTCAATCACTCCTTGCTTTGAGAAAATCAACTAGAAACTTTAGGTCCGGTTTAGGGCTACTTCGCTTTAAGTTTGGGAGATGCAAGAAGTGAAAGAACTTCACTTGGTGAAGTTTTGGCTTGGCTAAAGTGGTCCTAACTGATCACCTTTATTACCAGTACCGATCACTTTTGTTGTTGCCTAATGGGGTCGAGTCTTGGGGGACGTGCAAGTGATTTTCTATTGTTCGTTTACGTGTGTTCGTTCGATCGTTCAACATTCATTATTGATGTTTGCGACATACTAAAGTCAACGATAAATATGTTAATGCGAAGGGATGATGATTCGATGTAAAGGTTTCGAAATTTTGATCCTGTGGCTTATGTGGAATGTCTAGGGAAGTTACAATGAGGATGCCTTAAAGGATGAGAGTCTTGATGATCCAGAAGGGCGAGTTCATGGATGGGAGTTCATGAGTAGTACAAAGGATGAGTTCTAATATGGATAAAATGGGAAATGATATAACAATGATGAGTTTGGAGACATGTGCGAACACTTGAAGGTTTTTGAGGGTTACTCGTACAACAGGGGTATATGGGGATGCCCACCCGGATTATGTGGATTTCGTATCTTATATAGATGGATTACCCTGGACCATAAGTGGATGGTCTAATCCTTGACTATATAAAGTGGTAAGGATGTGAGTACTAAGAAACCAAAATCTTTCCATTGGTCTTTGGCTTATGTGGATGCTGATCGAGTCATCTTATATCCAAAGTACATTGAGTGACAGTGAGGATTGTTTGATGTTTTCCATAATTTATTTGATTGTTGTTTGTGTTTGATGTGAGTTTATTGTTTGATGATAACAAAATATATATCAATTTATAGATGTGTTTGCAGATTGTACTATACACATATAGGAATAAATATTCATATTGAATAATAATACTATTGCACAGAATTTAACAAATTCAATCAGTATTTTTTATTCAATATAATATTTTATACAATACAAAGTTTTTCAGCTCTCGTTACATACACTGGTTTCATACATTTCACATTTATAATTTTCCTCACTACAACACTCAACACTCAGTTTTTCATTCTGTCTACACATCTGCATCTATCTGCATTGTCCAGCTCTAGTACTTGTCCTGTCTCCTGTGTACCTGTATAATTAGCAACTACAGCAATAATATGAAAATAAACAAATTTGAATTTGCAAAAGTATAAATTTGTTTTTTATTAATGTCTCGGATATATGGGTTATTGACATCATTTTTGATTGTGTAATATCTGTGTATATCAGTATTTTTATCAGGGACAGGTAATCATGAGTGGCTGCAATACACACGTGTACATTTATACACGTGTGCACTGCCTCTCCAACTCGTGTGCGCAGTCATCATGCACAACATAGACTACATAGTCAGACTGCACCATAACAATGCTAACATGAAGTGTTCACATACTCGAAGACTCAAACATGTCAAAAAGCACTGATTCAAGGATCAGCAATTGTCAAGATTCAAGTACATCAGACACACATGAATATCAGTGAAGTGCAACAACCATTAAACTCAAAGACTAAGCTTGTAAGCATCTCAAAGCAAATACAACTGAAGTCAATATGATCGAGTACACAAGTCAGTCCAAACAAATACAAGGTCAGGAAAATGGTCTAAGTATACACATCTCAAGCTTCACAATGCACATATGTCAAGTACACAAAATACTCAAGTGCACAGCAATAAACCAAACAGTCGAGCATGACCAGGCAGCAAAAATCAGAGGAAACTGGCAATTAATAATACAACCAAATCCAGACTCAAGCTCAAGTAATACAAATGACACAGACTCGAATAAACAAGAGCAGGCACATAATAAAGTGTTATATATATAAACCAAAGTATACATGGAGCAATGATCAGAAACTACTCCAGACGAAGAGCAGTTATAAAAAAGGTACATGTCGAGTATGCTACAGAGAATTGAAGTCGTGAGCAACTTGAAGCCAGAAGAAATGTAAATGCAGATCAGAAAAATCGAAGTTGACCAAGTTAGAAATCAAGTGTGTGTAAAGATTGAAAAGGTCAAAAATCAAAGTCAGAGTTAAATTTGGAAAGTTTCTGGCATATCAATCAAAGAACGATCGAACGTTTCAAAATCAAAGCCGTGGGTATGAAGTATATACCCAAAATAGCACAACAAAATAATGGAAAGATTCAACAACGTGGAGGCCAAACAACTCAAATCAGACGAATTCAAGGGTTTCGAAAACCCTATATAAAGTCCCCAAAATCATCATTGACTGGTGTGCAGTGAAAAAGAAAGAACAATCAAATTCAAGCAAAAAAACCAGAAGTCAAACAACATACCAGAGATAAAGCCGAACTCGATCATCTCGAAGCAACGAAGCCAACTGTAACAAAGCCCTAATTGCTCACAGAGGAACGAGATCGAGGCCAAAGTCGAAATCAATTCCACAAGAGGAAGACGAGGCCGAAGCCGTAGATAATCTCACAAATACGAGGGCGAAACCCTAATTCAGAACAACAACGAACGAGCCGTATCCCTAATCTTAGTTGCAAAGAGGAACGAGAGCCACCATTATCTCAAGAAACAAGCGGGCCGATAAAAATAAAAGGGAAATTATTAAAAGGGCCGGCCTTGTTAATTAAACAAAGGCTTTAGTTTATAGCTTTTATTTGAAGGGCAAAAACAATTCAAGTTTATTTATTTTTGCTCTTTTTTTATTTTCGAAGTTTGTATTTTTCGAATCAAATCCGGGTAAATCACCACCTAGGTTTTAGGTTGTGTCAAATTGTCTAGTTAGGATTAGTTCGGTGAGCAGGGTTTGCGAGTTTGCAAAACTCTATAGGCGGTAGCAGGGTTTGCGAGTCTGTTAGAGTGTTTGTAAGCGGGAGACTGTTTAATTCTAATAGAAATTTGGGAATGCAGCAGTAGGCAGGGGTTGCCGAAGCTGGGTAAATTTTGTGTGTGATTTACTTTTCAACATATTTACTTTTCTACAGTTTGTTTAAATTCGAGAAATTTTGCTATAACCCTATTCACCCCTCCCCCCTCTAGGGTTAATCTAGATCCTACAAGTGATATCAGAGCTCGGTATTTCTCTTTAACTCTAGAGTCATGAATCCACCAAATAATGCTTTTTCTAAGCGGCAATCTATTGCTAGGCCACCCATGTTTAATGGGAATGATTATGCTTACTGGAAAGTTAGGATGGGTATTTATCTTAGTTCTGTTGATTATGATGTTTGGGACATTATTTAAATTGGCTATACATATCCCACTATAACTGTTGGTGATACTGAGATTCCTAAACCTAAGGATAGGTGGGACGCTAACGATAAGAAATTAAAAACTACAAATGCTATAGCCATGAATGCTTTGATCTGTGCTCTTGATAAAAATGAATTTAATAGAATTTCTCATTGTAAAACTGCGCAGGAAATTTGGCATACCTTGGAGGTGACACATGAAGGAACTTCTCAAGTCAAGGAGTCTCGTCTAGCCCTATTCAGCAATGAATACGAGAACTTTGTGATGGACAAAGGCGAGAGCATAAAGGACATGTTTGGACGCTTTTCAACTTTGGTGTACAATGCTAGAGCGCTTGGGAAGGTATTCACCGAGGTAGAGCTTGTGAGGAAGGTGCTACGAATCTTACCGATGAGCTTTGAGGCAAAAGTCATGGCAATACAAGAATCGAAAGATCTGAGTAAACTAAGCATGGAGAAGTTGATCGACAACTTGATGACATATGAGCTTGAGCTAAAAGCAAAGGAGGAACGCAACAACTCCGAATCAAAGAAGAAGACGATTGCCTTAAAGAGCAAAGAAGAGAGCGATGAAGAAGAAGAAGATCCAATTGAAGAGCTTGCAATGGCTGTCAATAATCTTAGAAAATGGTCAAGATTCCGGCCACGCAAGAAGAAAACAAGTGGTAATAGGTCAAAAGACTCTGACAATTCCGATAATGAATTGACTTGTTATAACTGCAAGAAGCCTGGCCACTTCAAACAAAAATGCCCACTTCTCAAAAACAACAAAGGAAAGAAAAAGAAGAAGAAGGCCTTTGCAGCGACTTGGGATGATGAAGGAGAGGAAGTTTCGAATAATAGCTCAGAGGAGGCTAATTTATGTCTTATGGCAAAATCAGATTCAGAAGCAAGCTTAGAGGAATCTTGTGAGGTAAGTGACTATTCTTATAAAGAACTTGTTTTGATGTGTTGTGATTTTGCTAAAACAAATTGATACTCTTGAATCTAAAATTGAAAAACTGAAATCTGATAGGAGAGAACTTGTCCATGAAAATACTAGGTTAGAAACTGAACTTGAAAATATTCAAAACCTAGACTGTAAAAAATGTAAAATTTTAGATTCAGAATTATCAAAACTTAAGAATAGCTTTCAGAATCTTGAAAAAGAAAACTTGAGTCTTAAGGAAACCATTGACACTAGGAAAAAGGATTTTATAAATAGATGCACCTCACTTGTGACTGAAAACACAACACTAAAAACCAAAGTCCAAAATCTTGAGAAAACTCTGAATAATTTTCCAAGAGGAGAAAAATCATTCAACATGTTATTGGGAAATCAATTTTTTGCTAACAACAGAATTGGACTAGGCTTTGGGAAAACACAAGTTGATGATAATACAAAAGGTAAGAGTGTCTTTGCTAGATGTGAAATAATTGAACATCGTGCTGAAAATTATAGTCATAGGAACAAGAACACAAAATTTATACAAGTTTGGGTTCCTAAGAATTCTACAAACAAATTTCATGTCTATTGGAACAAAAATGAAAGGACAAAACAGGTTTGGGTTCCAAAGGGATTGTTTATTCACAATGCTTCAGTCACTAATATCATTGGACCTAAAAGTTTCTCTAGGTCATCCTCCTCTCTCTCTATGTAGGTTTGTTGGCGGGCTAAGGAGCAACAAGAATGGTTTCTAGATTCAGGTTGTTCTAAACATATGACAGGTGAAAAATCAAAGTTCCTTAGCCTAGAGAATTTTAAAGGTGGAAATGTGATTATCAAAGACAATAGCAAGTGTAAGATTATTGGTAAAGGTGAAGTAGGTAACGGTACTTTTTTCTTGACTAATGTTTTATACGTTGAAAATTTGCATCACAATCTCATTTCTATTAGCCAACTATGTGACAAAGGTATGAATGTGGTTTTTGATAGTGATACCTGCAAAATCATTGATAAATCTTCTAATAACATTGTTTTTATGGGCAAAAGAAAAGGAAATGTTTACACGCTTTCGTTTGATAATCTAAATCTTTCTAGATGTTTGGTAGCCACTGACGAAGAGGCATCTTTATGGCATAGGAGACTTGGACATGCTAGCATGGGCCTCTTGAAAAACCTTGAAGCGAAAAAATTAGTCAGAGGGTTACCACATCAGAAATTTGAAAATAATAAAGTGTGTAAAGCATGTTCCTTGGGCAAGCTTAATCGATCATCATTTCGCCCTAAAAACATTGTTAGCACATCAAGGGTCCTTGAATTAATTCACATGGACTTATTTGGACCAAATGAAATTGCAAGCTTGAATGGAAAACATTATTGTTATGTATTGGTTGATGATTATTCTAGATTTACATGGGTTTATTTTTTAGCCAAAAAGTCTGAATCTTTTGATTATTTTTCAAAATTTGCAAAACTTGTTCAAAATGAAAAAGGAGTTTCAATTAAAACTTTGAGAAGTGATCATGGAGGCGAATTTGAAAATTTGGATTTTGAATGCTTTTGTGAAGAAAATGGTTTAAAACATGAATTTTCTGCTCCACGAACACCTCAACAAAATGGGGTGGTTGAAAGGAAAAATCGTACATTGCAAGAATTGGCTAGATCCATGTTGATTGAGTATAAACTACCTCTAACCTTTTGAGCAGAGGCAGTGAATACTTCGTGCTATGTAATGAATAGAGTAATGATTAGACCAATACTTGGCAAAACATCTTATGAATTATGGCATGAAAGAAAACCTAACATTTCTTATTTTCGTGTATTTGGATGTCCTTGTTTCATTCTTAACACAGGTGATCAACTTGGAAAATTCAAATCAAAGGCTGATGAGGTAATTTTCATAGGCTATTCAACAAGGAGCAAAGTTTACAGGATATACAACAAACGAACCAAAACAATTGTTGAATCAATCAATGTGAAATTCGATGAATCTGACCTGGAAAGGACGACTTAAAAGGCAGTTGACGATGGGGTAGATCATGAAGGCATTGAAGAAGGTACATCTAGTGAGAAAGCTGAAAGTAGGACTGTTGATGCTGATAGATTGAAGTTCAAATCCAATCATCCTCCTGAATTGGTTATAGGTGATCCTACGGAAGGTATACGCACTCGCTCTTCATTTGATAAAAATTTGTGTGCGTTTTGTTGTCACAGTGGTTTTATTTCTGAGATTGAACCTGATTCTGTTGAAATGGCTCTTAATGATGAAAGTTGGGTTTTAACAATGCAAGATGAACTTAATCAATTTGAGAGAAATAAAGTTTGGAAATTAGTTCCTAGGCCTAATGACTATCCGATTGTTGGAACTAAATGGGTGTTCAAAAATAAACTTGATGAATCAGGAAATGTAATTAGAAACAAAGCTAGGTTGGTCGCAAAAGGATATAACCAAATAGAAGGCATAGATTTTGATGAAACATTTGCTCCAGTTGCTAGGTTAGAAGCCATTAGGATTTTACTAAGCTTTGCATGTTATAAGGGTTTCAAACTTAAACAAATGGATGTAAAAAGTGCCTTTCTATGGTGATTTAAAAGAAGAAGTTTTTGTTGAACAACCCCCCGGTTTTGAAAATTATGATTTTCCAAATCATGTGTATAAACTAGAAAAAGCATTATATGGTCTTAAGCAAGCTCCTAGAGCTTGGTATGACTGTCTTTGTACATATCTTTTGGAAAATGGTTTTAAAAAGGGGAGTGCTGACACGACACTGTTTCTATTACATAAAGAAAGTGATTTTTTGATTGTTCAGATTTATGTGGATGATATCATTTATGGTGCTACTAATGAACTCTTGTGCGAGAAATTTGAACAAGTCATGCAGGCTAAATTCGAGATGAGCTTGGTTGGAGAACTGAAATATTTTCTTGGATTTCAAATCAAGCAAAGCAGTAATGGTATTTTCATTTCACAATCCAATTATGTGTTGGAACTATTGAAGAAATTTGGAGTTGAGAACTCCAAACCATTGAGAACTCCTATGAGCCCATCAACAAAGTTGGACAAAGACGAGAAAGGAGTTGTTGTTGATCAGAAGAAATATCGAGGGATAATTGGTTCACTTCTCTATCTTACTGCTTCTAGACCTGATATTATGTTTTCTGTGTGTTTGTGTGCACGTTTTCAGTCTAATCCTAAAGAATCTCATTTGAAAGCCACTAAACGAATTTTGAGATATCTTTCACACACACACAAATTTGGACTATGGTACCCTTCTTGTGAAAATTTTGATTTAGTTGGTTATTCTGATGCTGATTATGCGGGTTCATTGGTTGATTGGAAAAGCACTAGTGGGACATGTTTCATGCTAGGACATTCATTAGTTTCATGGTCAAGTCAAAAACAGAATTGTGTTGCATTATCCACCACTGAAGCAGAATATATTGCTTTAGGAAGTTGTTATGCTCAAATTTTATGGATGATGCAAACTCTTTCTGATTTTGGCTTAGTTTATAAACAAGTTCCATTAAAATGTGATAGTAAAAGTGCAATAGACTTGTCAAATAATCCTGTTCATCATTCACGCACAAAACACATTGATCTGAGACACCACTTTCTTAGAGATCACATTGCTAAGGAAGACATTTGCATTGAATACATTTCAACTGAGGCTCAACTTGCTGATATTTTCACAAAACCCCTCCCCGAAGACAGATTTTCCAGATTACGTTTGGATTTGGGGATTATAGAAATTGGCTAATCATTTTCCATTTTTTGGTTGAAATATTCTTGGATATTTATTTTCAACTTTAATTTCTAGGATTCAAACCAGTTTTGGATATTATTCAAAGATTGATTCGAATATGGTATTCAGTAGTGGAAATATGTTTGTTTTATTTTAAGAAATTTCATAATATGATTAATTTGGTAACTTATTCCACGACCATTTCTATTTCTACCATCTTTCTATCATTCATAATGTTTTTTTAAAATGAGAAGAGTGAATTATTTTTTAAAATTAAAAAGAAAATTAAAAAAAAAATTAAATATCTCTCATGCATCCATTCTCATTTAAAAGTCCTTATGGTTATGCATGGATGGAGCATGTGAGTCAATTATTTTTATTTTATCATCACTCCATTCTCATTTAAAAGTCCTTATGGTTATGCATGGATGGAGCATGATAGCTAATAGGTAACTGCTAATCCCATTTAAAAGTCCTTATGGTTATGCGTGGTTAGTAAGTGCTTATTTTTGTGCTTAAATGTCAAATTATTTTTTTTTTTTAAACATCTCCCTTCTCATTATATAAAAACCGAATCATCGATCCATTCTTTAAAATGTGGAAATTGTTATCTAGTTATGATATATTATGATTTTTCTTTGTTTTACATTTTTTCCCTACTGTTCCATTAGTTTTTTTTCAGTCTTTTGATGATAACAAAAGGGGGAGAAGAGCGAGATTTTGATAAGGAAGTAAATATTTTTGAATACTTCAACAAATTTGTTAAAAGTTGTTAGTTAATTTTCTTTAGTTCTTTTATTCTTCTGTAATTTTCTAAATCTTCTAAATAGGGAGTGGTCTCAGTTGTAGGGGGAGCATTCATATAGGGGGAGCTAAATATTTCATGCTCAAACACATTTATCAAAATTTCAAAATCTTTAATATATATGTTAGTCGTCATCAAAAGGGGGAGATTGTTTGATGTGAGTTTATTGTTTGATGATAACAAAATATATATCAATTTATAGATGTGTTTGCAGATTGTACTATACACATATAGGAATAAATATTCATATTGAATAATAATACTATTGCACAGAATTTAACAAATTCAATCAGTATTTTTTATTCAATATAATATTTTATACAATACAAAGTTTTTCAGCTCTCGTTACATACACTGGTTTCATACATTTCACATTTATAATTTTCCTCACTACAACACTCAACACTCAGTTTTTCATTCTGTCTGCACATCTGCATCTATCTGCATTGTCCAGCTCTAGTACTTGTCCTGTCTCCTGTGTACTTGTATAATTAGCAACTACAGCAATAATCTGAAAATAAACAAATTTGAATTTGCAAAAGTATAAATTTGTTTTTTATTAATGTCTCGGATATATGGGTTATTGTCATCATTTTTGATTGTGTAATATCTGTGTATATCAGTATTTTTATCAGGGACAGGTAATCATGAGTGGCTGCAATACACACGTGTACATATATACACGTGTCCACTGCCTCGCCAACTCGTGTGCGCAATCATCATGCACAACATAGACTACATAGTTAGACTGCACCATAACAATGCTAACATGAAGTGTTCACATACTCGAAGACTCAAACATGTCAAAAAGCACTGATTCAAGGATCAGCAATTGTCAAGATTCAAGTACATCAGACACACATGAATATCAGTGAAGTGCAACAACCATTAAACTCAAAGACCAAGCTTGTAAGCATCTCAAAGCAAATACAACTGAAGTCAATATGATCGAGTACACAAGTCAGTCCAAACAAATACAAGGTCAGGAAAATGGTCTAAGCAGTTTCAACATCAACCCAGACTCGAGCACACATGAATGTCAAGACTTAGCAAACTGCAACAAGGTTCAACAGACTTATCCACATAAACAACTCAAAGTTTCAACTGCAATCACATGGCGAAAATGGCAATCTACAAATCATGGAACAGCAGCCTCAAATGAACTCGACCAGTGAACAAGACTACACAATCAAGGCATCAAGTATACACATCTTAAGCATCACAGTGCACATATGTCAAGTACACAAAAGACTCAAGTGCACAGCAACAAACCAAACAGTCGAGCATGACCAGGCAGCAAAAATCAGAGGAAACTGGCAATAAATAATACAACCAAATCCAGACTCAAGCTCAAGTAATACAAATGACACAGACTCGAATAAACAAGAGCAGGCACACATTAAAGTGTTATATATATAAACCAAAGTATACATGGAGCAATGATCAGAAACTACTCCAGACGAAGAGCAGTTATAAAAAAGGTACATGTCGAGTATGCTACAGAGAATTGAAGTCGTGAGCAACTTGAAGCCAGAAGAAATGTAAATGCAGATCAGAAAAATCGAAGTTGACCAAGTTAGAAATCAAGTGTGTGTAAAGATTGAAAAAGTCAAAAATCAAAGTCAGAGTTAAATTAGGAAAGTTTCTGGCATATCAATCAAAGAACGATCGAACGTTTCAAAATCAAAGCCGTGGGTACGAAGTATATACCCAAAATAGCACAACAAAATAATAGGAAGATTCAACAACGTGGAGGCCAAACAACTCTAATCAGACGAATTCAAGGGTTTCCAAAACCCTATATAAAGTCCCCAAAATCATCATTGATTGGTGTGCAGTGAAAAAGAAAGAACAATCAAATTCTAGCAAAAAAACCAGAAGTCAAACAACATACCAGAGATAAAGCCGAACTCGATCATCTCGAAGCAACGAAGCCGACTGTAACAAAGCCCTAATTGCTCACAGAGGAACGAGATCGAGGCCAAAGTCGAAATCAATTCCACAAGAGGAAGACGAGGCCGAAGCCATAGATAATCTCACAAACACGAGGGTGAAACCCTAATTCAGAACAACAACGAACGAGCCGAATCCCTAATCTCAGTTTCAAAGAGGAACGAGAGTCACCATTATCTCAAGAAACAAGCGGACCGATAAAAATAAAAGGGAAATTATTAAAAGGGTCGGCCTTGTTAATTAAACAAAGGCTTTAGTTTATAGCTTTTATTTGAAGGGCAAAAACAATTCAAGTTTATTTATTTTTGCTCTTTTTTTATTTTCGAAGTTTGTATTTTTCGAATCAAATCCGGGTAAATCACCACCTAGGTTTTAGGTTGTGTCAGATTGTTTAGTTAGGATTAATTCAGTGAGCAGGGTTTGCGAGTTTGCAAAACTCTATAGGCGGTAGCAGGGTTTGCGAGTCTGTTAGAGTGTTTGTAAGCGGGAGACTGTTTAATTCTAATAGAAATCTGGGAATGCAGTAGTAGGCAGAGGTTGTTGAAGCTAGGTAAATTTTGTGTGTGATTTACTTTTCAGCATATTTACTTTTCTACAATTTGTTTAAATTTGAGAAAATTTGCTATAACCCTATTCACCCCCCTCTAGGGTTAATCTAGATCTTACAGTTTGTCACTCTAGGGATATTACATGACGTAGCTATTCAAGAGGCCGATACCTAGATACCCGATAGTATACCAGGATGTTTGTATACTTTATGATGATAGTAAAGTAGCATATTATTATGTGCTAACTCTTTGGATGCAAGGACACATCAGATATGATTCTTATACCATTGTTTCATACAATATCGAGTTATATAGTATTTTGAGATAACTTATAGCTCACACCAGATTGTTGTCCGACTTGAGGTTTTATGTTTTGCTTCTTATTATCTCAAATACTCTGAAATGAGTATACCAGATAGCAGGTTTCGGTGATATGTGGTGTCGTGCAGATAGATGGGAAGGAGGTTGGGCTTATTATTGCTTATGCTGTTGCACGACACTATGGAGCCTTGATAGTGCTAGCTATTTTATTAGAGACAATTTATCTTCAAGTTTATTTACTGCTGTATAAACTCTACTATTTTATGCATCTCTATGAACCTTTACACTCTAATATTGTAGTTCATTTAGTTATTACTATCTTTTCAGTTATATATCGATGATGATTGTTATATTTTATTTGATGTGCTGTGAGATATACAGTAGGTTCTCTGATTATTTTCTCTATTTTTTACCCCTAACAATCATCCTACATAAACCATAATAGCGCACTCTACAAGTATATGGAGGCTCGGGACATAGGGTGGTCATCACGTAAAATGCCTTAAGTCTCCATAAAACTTTAATAATCGTTCGCCCCTTCTTTGAAAGTCTCATTTTCACCAATTGAACTTTCAAAAAGAAAATGAAGAACTTACTGCTCTCTTTTGGATTATCTTTAACGACAGAAAAGACTCATGGATTATCTATACTCAGTTTATGTTAGGCTTCCTATGAATGATTTCTCCTTTAAAGGGAATGATTACGGAGGTTTAATTAGGAGACTCTACAAAAGGTATATTAACAAACGTGGGTCGGATCTTCATCCAAGAGAATGTTAGAACTTTCCTAAAGTTAGCGCTTCTCCCTTGTCTGCTGATTTACAACCTCTAGAGAAGGTTAAATATCAAGGATGGGTTTATTTTTGAATATTATAAGGGATCTATTTTGTATGAACCCTATAATAATAATTTCCTTTTATGTTCGAGTAAAACATTCTTATTAATATAATCGGTTATTTTTGCTTTGCAAATTATATGATTTAGTTTTTAGTTTTAATTTATCCATGGTATGCATTTTTTCGAGTTTTTACCCATTTCTATTTTGTATCCTATTCCAAAAGATGTTTTAAGTGAACCGGTTAGTATAAATTGAACTTTCAAGCGATTGAAAAGTCACAACTAGCAAAATACCACTTTCTTCGTGATCTTCATTATATATACACACGATTCCATAACTAGGACTTTAGTTTTCTGGAAGGTTAAAAAAACTAATACCTTAATGAAACTCGAGTCGACTACCTAAAATCTCCATGTGGTAGGATTAGTCCTCCTTCTAAGGAATGAGACTACTGAGGTTTCCCACTCGCTAATACTCCTCCTAGCATCGAAGTTCTTTTCACAACTACCATTCCTATTTCCCTTTTTTCTTAAATGAAAACTAAAAATGCCCTTTCAAAGATTAACGAGTAGTTATAAGGTATCTTTTGTCTAATAATAGCTAAATGTGATGACGTTGCATGTAATTTCATACTATTAATAAAAATTTCTTTATGTTATCCTAATTTGTTAGGAATTCTTTTCAATTATCTTTATGTTTGGCTCAGGATCAAGATTTGTCTTTATCACTTGGTGAACCCAACCTCAATTAACGCCTTAGCAATATTCAGTCCCAATAAGTTTCAAATATTAAGAATCGTCCTTCCCGTTCTCTTCTTGGGTCACCATCGATTGATAGTGCTAAAGGGAACAAGTGGAATGAGAAATATATGCAATCAAAGACTGCTTTAAGAACTTTTCAAGAAATGATTTGCAAGCTCAGAATGAAGATCACTATTAGAGACAGAGATTCAGGAATTAACAGAAAAACTTAATTCAAATATTCACCCTCAACAATTTGAGTATGATAAAAGGATTGTTGAGCTAAATCAATGAATATATGATTTAGAAGCGGTGCAGTTAAAGCCCGCTAAAGCGCATAGCACTCTTCGACCGCTACACTATTTCAATTTAACGCTATTTAATAGTAGGTCCGCTTTATGTCCCCCTATTTTCTGCTACATCCACTAAATCAAGGCTTTTAAGTACCCTCTTTAGCAACATTAATATACAAAGGTTTATTTAACTAGATCTTTTTTAAACCAAATCAACAAAGTTAGGGTAAAACCTAATTTTAAGGCATAAGTGCTCAATATATGATTGAAATTTATTGTAGTCACCAAATCTAGTGTGTATAAATCATGATATTCTTCGATTTTGTCATATAAGAATAAACAATATTACTTTTTCTAAACAAATGATATGAGAATGAGAATAAATTAACTTTAAATATTTGGTTTTATATCTAACGAAGCTTTATGCAACTTCACTATTTTTCGCTACATCCCTGCTATAAACTTTTGCACCTCCACCGAATAGAAGCGCTAGTGCTTTAACTGCATAATTTGGAAGTTGTTTTAATGAATTCTAGAAATGATTATCAATCTTATAAACTCATTCTAATAAATGGAGTAACATGACTTCATATGCAAACTCCAACTCGTGCCTCTACGAAAGCATTTTTACAAATGTCTCCTTCATTCCTTGATTGTTCGAAACAAGATGGTAAACTCTCCATTCCCAAGTTGACCCCTTCTATTTTAGAAGATGGTTCAGGGGATTTGAGTAGATTAAGAAGATCTTTTAAGCTCAAATGTAATCAAAAGTTGATTGCAAGAGACTAATAACAAAGTCAAAGTTTCATAAAAGAGATCATAGGAGAAGAGCACTTATCCTAACAGCGTTTGACATAATCCTCTGAGCTAGATCAGACAACCTTATGTCCCTATCCTCCGTTCGACCCCCAAAATCATTCACGCATGGCTGGATCTTTGAGAATTCCTCAACGATTCTTGAAGATATATGGGCTTAGCAGCAGTACTCTGATCGATCTAGAAGGCTCTTCGGTTGTCGCTATTATCGGTTGATTTTCTTTAGTATTTATTGAAGTCGGTTTTTGTATAAGCTATTTTAGTTGCATAGGTTGAATTCAGAAGCATGGTCCTCGTGTATTTAGTGGTTTTGATTTGTTCGCATCTTGATGTTCTGCGTTAGATAGCTTATTTGGGGTTGTGTTAGTTAAAAGTGTACTCAAACTCTCTTGTTCTATGTTGATAACAGTAAAGTTGAAAGAATATTGGAACAAGAAGTTTATCGATGAGTTCTCCAACCTTAAATTTCAAATAGAAAGTTTAGAATAAGAAAATAATGAACTTATTTAAAGATGTGAAAGTTGAAGTCAGCAAAACTTAGCTTCATCAAATTTCTCAACTAAGAGGGGCCAATAAGACTTTTAAATGAGCCATAACTACCCAAATCGACTCAATCGATGCGCTTGACGTTATTGGCTGTAAGGAGAAGAAATTAAAGGGATACCTTCTCATAGCAATTCAACACATCACTAGTCCTTCCTTTGTGGTAGAAACATTAATAAAGGAGGTAAAGGAATTCAAAGATCAAGTGAAGTTGATCCATTCTATTACTTCTTGGGTTTCTTAGCTGGACTCATTAGCGGACTATTTGTAACGATATGTATTTTATGTATCGAAGGATCGTAAAATATTATTTTTAAATTCATATGAAGTCGTATGACTCTTTAACTTTGGAAAATGCGTATTAGTGACATTTCTTGTCTTTAGAGTTTTTCCGAACAATTTTACCCCTAAAAGTTTGTAACGACTATAACCTTTGGTAGAAGCCGAACTTGCATCTGAGACCACTTCCATTAGTAAGATATGATGATTTTACTTTCTGTTAAGTGGTTATTATAGTGATTTGGACTTTCTGGCTAGGAGATATGACTGTTTGAAGCTTGGTAGTTTTTGGAGCAGCTCAGTGGGTAATTAGTGAGTTTGGGTGCAAACCCACTAATCCATTTTGGGTTTGGAGGTTATAATAGGCTAAACCATCATCTTCAAATCACCTTTACCACTTCCTATAGATCTAAACCTCTATTAAACCATCTTTCATCCAAAACCTTCACTTTTCTCCTCCAAATCAAGTCTAAATCATATATTAGCGGTAGATTAGCAAGGGGATTCATTAGAGATCTTCAAATCCACATATTTGGGGAGGGAAAATTAGGTTTTTGCTGTTGATTTTCGAATTTGCCTCGGTGCGTGCAAATCTTCATTTTTGGGTTGTTTGTTGAGTGATTTATCATCTCACACCTCACTATATATGTATCTATAGGTTTTAACATTTTTTGAATCAATTTTTAAAGTGAAACCTGAAGTAAAAAAATGAATTTAAATTTTTTTAAACTGTTCTAATCATGTTAATTTGATGTACGGTTGCCTTGGTGTGTGTTAGGAAAGGTTAGAGACATATTATAGGATGATTTGGCATGAAATTTTGCATGCTTACATGTTTAAATTTTGTTTGGTGCATGTATGGTGTTTGCTCGTATGCTTATATGGTCGAAAATGCTCATTGGGGCGACTTATAGTTAGGAACCGTAAAATCGGGCTTTGGTGGATTTACTCAAGATTGTTGAGAGTTATGTCATTGCATACAGAAGGCATTTAGATCGAAGAATGGAGCATAGTGGTGAAATCGATGCTAAAATGAAAGTTGGAGTCACTAAAGAAGTTTTTTTTGGTGGTAGGCTTGTTCGTTGCTAAGATGGGCTCGGTATGAGCAAGGCTCGACAAGTGAAGGACCGGACATGATCCTATCCTGTTGATGTTGGCTCAGCAGGGAAGAGACCAGATAGGAAATCCTATCGGTAGGTGATTGGTTCAGCTAGTGAAAGACCGAACATGAAATCTTGTCCGGTAGTTGTTGGTTCGGTAATTAGGAACCGAACAGGAAATGCTGTTTGGTGGATCTTGGTTCTACTAGAAGAGAAACCGAGCATAGTTGGGAATTGGGTTTCTGGCTACTGGCTTCAGGCACGGTGGTTGTGGTTTCAGGCTGGTTAGAGTGTTTCTTCGGGCTTGGTTCGGTATACCCGAATAGAATATGTGGCTGGATGAATCTTCATTGTGGCACGACGATGCTTTTGGGATTTCTTCAT
This sequence comes from Allium fistulosum, assembly GCA_030737815.1. NCBI lineage: Eukaryota > Viridiplantae > Streptophyta > Magnoliopsida > Asparagales > Amaryllidaceae > Allium > Allium fistulosum. The sequence goes on from CM060902.1 coordinate 460,910,199, forward strand.
GGCGTGTTCTGGGTTTTTTAAGTGCAATGTGGAGTGAAGTGGGAAACTCCAAACGATAGGCATGGATAACTTTAGATAGCTTCGGGACTTCGATGATGGTAACCCGACGGTGAATGGAGTTAGGTTTTGATGATGGTGGCTCAATGTTGAAGGGAGTCGTGAGAATGGTTATCCACAAAGGGTGGGTTCTAGGAAGGGTGACCCATGGATAAAATATTGAATGGTTCTATCGTAGAATGAAGGAATGTGGAATGGTACCTTGAGGAAAATGGAAACTAAATGGAGCAAGGAAAGGGCTTGGATAAGCGTGCTAAGGGATAGTTGATACTCAAAGTGTTTTTTGATGTACTTGAAAGCATTGACATTGTGGGGACGCTCATAAGTACTTTGTTTGGTTACTCCGGATCGGTTTGTATGGATCCATATACCCTAGACTGGGGAAAGGGTCTAGTGTTAGCTTCGGGCTAGAGGCGAGTACATTAAAAAATGGGATTTCCATTAGTCCTTGGCATAGGAAAGGCCATACGAGTTATCATGTATCTAGAGCACATTGAGGGATAGTGAGGAATGTTTGATGGATGCTATGGTTGCTTTGATTGTCTTCTTCCGCAGTCTATCACTCTAGGGATGTCACTGGAGATAGGTATTAAGGACAGGGATACCTGAACACCCGTTATCATACTTAGTTTGCAGTATACCTTTATGATATTTGTAGAGTAGCATATTATGTTCAATATGTGCTAACTCTTTGGTTGTAGGGACATGTCAGGTATGGTTCTTCTAACCCTATGCCCCTATTTATTATATAAGGTTTATGTAGTATTTGAGATGATGTATCACTCACACTAAACTATTGTCTGTCCTAAGGTTTTATGCTTTGCTTCTTATTATCTCAGGCACTCTTAAAAGAGTAGATTAGATATAACAGACCTGGATAATGCATGGAGCTGTATATAGTAAAAGCAAGCGGTTATGCTTTTATATATCCATACTTAGATCTTACTATCACTTATATTCCGATGTGCAGTAATGTGGAGCTATGACGGTATTGTATTTTGAGAGATGATTTTAGAGTTTATTTTTGGATATTTGGGATGTATAAACTCTTTATTTCAGTTTGTGTATAGTCTGTGAACCTAATGCATCCTTATGTTCTTATTTATGGTTTATTTGATTATATAACTATCTCGCCTATTTTACATCTATGTTATTATATTATATTTTGTCTATGCCCTATGAGATGTTCTATAGGTTCTGTGCTTGAATTTTTATTACTTTACGTCCTAGGCTATCGTTTAGCATCAGCCGAGTACCTCCACAATGCATTATACATGTATATTGGGTACTAGAGGTGCAGGAAGGTCATCATGTTTGGTATCAGAGCCTGGTTACATGATTAACCTAAGTCGATACCATGGTACAATAGAAATGGGGAAGGAGTTATCAGCCTAAACTGGATTGAGAGTATATATATACGAGAGAGTGCATACTTGTTATATTTTGGTTTTCAAAACTACATAGTAGTACAGAGTATATGAGTCGCATTCACACGAGTACTATTGATCGACTTTCTTATATGAGAGACTGATCATTCTTGTTACAGAGTAAGAATGAGCCGGCATACAAGAAACACTATGAGGAACTCATTCTCAAGAGAGGGGGAAGAGGGTTCGAGGGCTGCTAACCCTGACTTGTAGGCAATGTTCAACACAATAACGATGAGCATGCTGCATAATACCCAAGAAGCTACTATGAATGTTGCTATTGGCAGTGATGCTCGGGTGTAAGTGCCAAGGGCTAACTTTGCCAAGCTATGTAAGGATGACTCCACCTTGGAAGGCAAACCATTTCTTGGAATAGAGTCGGCCATTAAAGTGTAGGATTAGCTGGATACCTACGACCGTATCTTTGGTGACATGGAAGTAGATGATGCCATGAAAAGGAAGTTGGTCTCTAGACAACTTCAAAGGCAGGCCATGAACTGGTGGAATGCCATTACTATTAATACGCCCGAGGAATCAATTCACTTGGGACCAGTTCAAGGCTAGGTTTGAGAAGAAGTTCATTCCGGCTGCCCAGAATTCGTTGCTATTCAAGATATTTGCTGATTTAAAGCAAGGAGATATATCTGTCTCTCAGTACATTACTGACATTGAAGCTTTGTCGAAGTATGGGACATCTTTCATCGACACTCTGCTAAAAAAGAATGAGAAGTTTCTGATGGGTTTTGACGACTATTTAGAGGAGAAGCTGGCGAGTCATATTGATGAGGCATTTGAGAGACTTGCTGAGAAAGCTCTTAGCCAAGAGAGTTTATAACCTAAGTATAAATTAGATGTTGCCGCTAAGGAAGAGCCAAAACTACAACAAGGCGATGGAGGCAAGAAGAAATGGAATAGAAAGAGGAAGCAGTTTCAGGGAAAGAATGCCCAGAAGAAGGCTAAATGGGAACCCGCATGTTATGGTTATGGAGACAAAGGTCACCTGATCAAAAACTACAAAGCGAGTGGAAAAAAGAAGTGCTACAACTGTGGTAAATTCGGACATATGTAGAAAAGTTGTCCAGAACTAGCATAGTAGAAACAGGTTGTAAAGGTATATGCTTTGGATATTGTCCCGACTTCATGGAGTGCTCCTTTGGTGAAAGAGAAAGGGAAGAGCTTCGGTATTCAAGGTATGCTTTCCATTTATAATGTTCCCACATGTGTTTTATTCGATACCGGGGCGTTACACTTTCAAATCCAGTGACCTAGTAGATAGATGGGGATTGAACCCAAAATAGTTGACCGACCTTTGATTATGACGAACCAAGTTGGAGGCTCCACTAGCCTGTGTATGGTTTGTCATGGTTTGGTCTTATCAAGTCATGGATTTTCTTTTGTTTGTGATTGCTTTGTCTTGGATTTATTGGGTCAAGGATTATCTCAGGGATGGATTGGCTAAGGAAGTATGTGGTAGTGGTGGATTTTGAGAGGCTGTTGGTGATGATTGGGGCTGTGAAGGGGCGACAGTAGTGATTGGCCGCTTGCCGGCGGATGTAGTTATGGTTAGCTTTCTATATTTGCTCGCGGTTCCACAAGATGGGTTGTCATCCGTGCCTATCATTAGGGAGTATCCGGATGTGTTTGAGGAGGTGACTGGATTACCACTACAGTGAGAGATTGAGTTTCAGATAGACTTAGCAAAGGATTCCGAACCGATAATTACGCCTTTAAGGAGTATGACACCTAGAGAGAAAACGGAGTTGGAGGTGCAAGTAAATGATTTATTGAAGAGAGTGTTCATTGATAGGAGCATATCTTAGTGGCGTGCACCTATAGTATTCTCTAATAAGGTAGGTGGCTCTCTGAGGCTGTGTGTAGATTACCATGAGCGGAATAAGATGACGAAGAAGAACATGTATACACTCCCACGTATTGATGACTTGTCCAATCAGCTCCATTGTCCGAAGGTGTTCTCCCAATTTGACGATGGGATTTCACCAGTTGAGAGTAGTGAAGGAGAGTGTGTCGATCACCGCAATTCATATGCCATCTGATTTCTATGAGTGGTTGGTTATGCCGTTCGGGCTAACCAATTCTCAAACATATTTTGTTGATCTCATGAACCACGTCTTCAAGGATCAGCTAAACAAGTTCATATTTGTGTTCGTGGATGATATCCTTATTTATTCAAGGACGAAGGAAGAACACAAGGAGCATTTGAGGATTGTGCTTGCGGTATTGAAAAAGCACTTATTGAGGGAGAAGTTTTCGAAGTGTCACTTTTGGAGAAGAGAAGTGCAATTTTTGGGTCACGTTGTTTCTGAGTAGGGTATTTCTGTATGTCCTACGAATGTGGCAGCAGTATAATACTCGGATTGATCCAAGACCACTACAGACGTGATAAGTTTCCTTTGAGTAGAGGGATACTATAGACGTTTTATCCAGGACTTCTCTAAGGTAGCAAACCTGTTAACCAACTTGACGAAAAAGAATTAGAGTTTTATTTGGGATGCGAGGTGCGAGCACATGTTCGTAGGTCTAAAGGAGGGTTACTAGCGCACCAGTGTTAGTCATTCCAAGCGGGAATGAGGAGCTGACGGTATACACAGACACATGTGGTATTGGGTTCGGTGTGGTGTTGATGTAGAGGGGAAAGGTTATCGCCTACGCTAGTCGACAGCTAAAACCGCATGAAAAGAAGTATCCGACTATCAATTTAGAGTTAGCAGCAATATTATTTGCACTGAAGATATGGAAGCATAATTTGCTTGGGGAGAGGTTTGAGTTGTATACGAAACACAGTCGTTGAAGTATTTATTCTCCCAGAATGACATTAACCTTCATCGGCAGCAACTATTAGAGTTCCTAGCCTCCTATGGCTTTAACATTTCTCATACCCCTAATAAGGGGAATGTAGTCGTTGATGCATTGAGGGGAAGACGTGCTATTTTGGGAGCGATGTTCCTGGAGTAGAAGCAGTTGGAGTATATTGCTGCTGGTTATGATTTCAAACCTCATTGCGAGTTAGAGACAGAGATGTTGGCAAGTTTGATGATCAGACCTACTCTGATTAAGCGGATTGGTACTAGTCAGAGATGAGATGCTAGACTAGCTGAGATCATAACAAAAATAGAGAAAGGAGTAGATTCTGAGGAGATGAAGCAGTATGAGATCCACCACGATGGTTGGCTCCGTAAGGATGGGAGATTGTTAGTTCCTGATGTCGATGGGTTAAGGGATAAGGTGCTATGTGAGTGCCATCATTCGAGATTGACTATACATCATGGCGGCAATAAAATGTACTATGACATGAAGCAGACATTTTATTGTAAATTGATGAAGAAGGACATCGAGGCATTCATCTCGAAGTGCATGAACTATCACTTGGTAAAGGAGAGCAGAAGAAGCTGAGTGGTTCGCTACAATGACTCGAGATTCCTGAGTTGAAATGGGAACCGGTTTCGTTGGACTTCATTGATGGATTGCCAAGGACCAGAGGAGGGTATGATAAAACCCGAGTCATAGTCGATAGATTGACGAAGAGCAATATGAGCGACTAAGACCCTTCGTTCACTAGTGGGTTTTAGAAGAGCTTACAAGAGATGTTGGAGATGGAGTTGCATCTCAGTACAGCTTATCACCCGCAAACAGATGGGCAAACCGAGAGGGTGAATTGTATCTTGGAGGATCTCTTACGAGGTTGCATTCTCAATTTCTATGGATCATGGGATGATCATTTTCACTTAGTAAAGTTCGCATACAACAACAGTTATCAGTCTATCATCGGTATAACACCATTTGAGGCGTTACATGGCCAACCATGCAACGCTCCTTCATATTAGTAGGAAGTGAGCGAGAAACTGATACTTGGGACTTATATGGTCGGAGAGACTTCAGAGAAGATCGAGATTATTCGGCAACGAATGAAAGCTACTCTGGATAGCCAAAAAAGCTATACTAAGAGTAGAAGACGTGACTTAGATTTCTCACTTTGTGATATGGTGTTTTTCAAGCTCTCTTGGCTGAAGAATGTTGTTTGATTCGGTACTAAGGGAAAGTTGGTGCTGAGATTTGTTCGTTCTTTTCCAATACTTGAGAAGATTGGGAATCTGGCTTACAGAGTCGACTTACCTCATAAGATGGCGGGTGAGAACAATGTGCTCGACGTATCTCACTTGCATAAGTTTGTGTATAACTCCAAAATTATAGTTCAACTGGATTAGCTTGATGATATCAAGATTGAACTGGAAGAATCGAGAACTCGTAGGCCTATTCGTATTATCAGACATGATACGAAGCAACTTAGGAGGAAGACGGTAGCACTAGTGAAGGTTCGGTAGAATAAGAGCAAAGACGATTGTACTTGGGAGGCCAAGGAGAGCATGAGGACCGTCTATCCAGAGCTCTTTACTTAGTGAGACATTTTTTTATCGCATTTACTTTCACTTTCGGTATCATATAGGGTAGTTTAGTATCCTGCATGCTACGGTAGGTGTAGATATTATTATCTGCATTTGTGTGCATGTTGATGTTTGATATGTTTGCTCGTGGATGTTAGGCATGCGGGATAGCTATGTTTGATTTCACCTTATTTGTGTTAGGGATTTCGAGGGCGAAAATCCTAAGGGGGAGTGTAACGACCCATATTTTACATATCAGATGGTTGTAAAATATTATTTTTAAATTCATATGAGGTCGTATGACTCTTTAACTTTGGGAAATGCCTATTATTGAGATTTCCTATCTTTAGAGTTTTTCATGACGATTTTACTCCTAAGATATTGTAATGGCTATAACTTTTGATAGAAGCCGAATTAGCATCTGAGCCTACTTCCATTGGAAAGATATGATGGTTTCACTTTCCGTAGAGTGGTCATAAAAGCGATTTAGACTTTCTATTTAGGAGATATGACAATTTGAAGATTGGTAGTTTTTGGAGCAGCTTAGTGGGTTGTTAGTGAGTTTGGGAGAAAGCTCACTAACCCATTTTAGGTTTGAAGGCTACAATAGGCTAAACCATCATTCCTAAATTACTTTTACCACTTTCTAAATAGATCTAAACCTTCATTAACTCATTCTCCACCAAAAACCTTCTTTTTTCTCCTCTAAATAAAGTCTAAATCGTATATTAGTGGTATATTCGGAAGGGAATTCATTAGAGATCTTCAAATCTACATTTTTAGGGAGGGAAAATCAGGTCTTTGTTGTTGATTCTCGGATTTTCCTCGGTTTGCGTGCATATCTTCACTTTTTGGTTGTTTGGTGAGCGAATTATCATCTCACACCTCACTATATATGTATCTATAGGTTTTAACATGCTTTGGATCCATTTTTAAAGTCAAAAATTAAGTTTTAATGCCATTTTAAAGTGAAACCACAAGTAAAAAATACTCTCATTTTGTATAACAGAGTTGTTTCGTCAAATGAGATTCATCCCTATATTTTGATGCTCAAGGGAAAGGAAAAGAATTCATATATCAACATCATCAAAATCCGCATTCCCCAAATCGTAGATTTGTGCAATGTTGTTAATGCAAAGAGTACATTTTAATTTAGATGAATTTTTTTTTTGTAAATTACTGCCTATGTGAAAAATATCTAGTATTAAAATTTCTTTCTTTCATGTGTAAATTTATTATGGCAAGAATACCTTTATATTTTTGTGTACCTGCTTTGTGGTGTGTTGATTACCTTTAGTGCTTTTCAGTGTGATTGTTTGAATTCTCTATCTTTTCTGCATATTAACCAATATTTTCTTTGATTAACCGTTCTTCGATAGGTTGCATTTCCACTATTCTTTGGATTGTTGATTTAGATGAGTTCGGAATTGAGACTTGGAATTTTTTTCCATCCACCATGCTTTGAAAGGGTGCTTTGATCATGTGTGAAAGCGGGCATGGCTAGATTATTATTCCTTGGATGAGTGCTTTGACCATGCATAAAAGTGGGACTAAAGGCTTAAATTGACCATCACTCTTTGGATGTGTGATTTGGCCAAGCCTAATGGCGGGGCCAAAGGCTTATATGATCCTTCGCTCTTTGGATTGGTGCATTGGCTAGGAATAGAAGAGGGACCAAATGCTTCAATGAATCATCACTGCTTGGATGGGTGCTTTGGCCAAGTGTAGAAGCGGGACTAAAGGCTTAAATGAACCATCATTTCTTTGGATGGGTGCTTTGGCTAGGCTTAGGAGAAGGACCAAGGATTAAATGAACCATTACTCTTTGCATAGGAAATTTGGCCAGGCACTGAGGTAGAACCGAAGGCATAAATTGTTTCTTTATTCCTTATGAAGTTCTCTCTTTTGAAAATTCATTCTCGAATGTTGATTTATATTATTACGATTTGCAATAGAAATTTATAGTGCCGTTATTCAGAGAGTTTCCTATTTTCTTTTTAGCTTCTTAACAAATTATACTCCACAATTCTCATAGTTCTCCTGTTCTTACATAGTATTCAATGATTCCAAATAATGCTTTGTAATCATTTGTCTGATGCTTATTGGCCTTGTGGTAATTGAAATATTCACTTCCTTTATATTCATCCCTTCTTATGTTTTTATTAAGGACCCAATAATTCAACCTTTCCTTAGTGAGGAAGTAAACTTCTTCTTACAAGGAATAAAGAGGATTAGTAATTTTATCATTGGGTTTCTTAAAAGCATAACCTTCCCACTCATTTCTATGTCTTTTTTATGGGACTAGGACCTCCTCTTTGCTTATTTCTGATTTCCTTTTTGAAATTTGAGAATATATTTTTAGGGATGTGTCAATTATACTTCTCCACTATTGAGCTAATTTTTAAATCAAGATTAATTTCTATTTCAAATACAATCCCTCTAGCCTGAGACTGAATGTCCCTTCATATTCAAGCAAAGGGATCATCTTTCCTATGTTTCGGGACGGACTATTCCTTATTCAATTCTATCATTAAAGAAAAAATAGGTTGCTGCCATATGTGAAAGGGATTTATGCTCTATTTGTCAGGGTCATATTGGGCAGCTTTCCCTTTTCCTGCCATGGTTTAAATGGCTAAGTTTCTCAGGTTCAGTACCTATTCTTTACTAAATTATGGAGTATACCAATGAGAAGTTGAATGAATCAAGTTTGGTTCTGAAGATTTTTGGGAAATGGTTATGATGAAGTCCTTAAGAGAATTGTCCCTACAAGAGGATAGAGTTATGGTTAGCTTTCTATATTTGCTCGAGGTTCCATAGGATGGATTGTCATCGGTGCCTATCGTTAAAGAGTATCCGGATGATTTTGAGGAGGTGACTGAATTCCCGTCGCACTGAGAGATCGAATTCTGTATAGACTTAGCGAAATTTTCGAAATGTAACTTCTGGAGAAGGAAAGTGAGATTCTTAGGTCATATCGTCTCTGTGTAGGGCATCGCAGTAGATCCTGCTAGGTAGTGCTTAAGGATTGAAGCCAACCCAAGAATGCAACTGATGTGAGGAGTTTTCAAGGATTGGAGGGATATTATAGATGCGTTATCAAAGGCTTCTCGAAGATAGCCACACCATTGACCAATTTGACAAAGAAGAATTAGACTTTTATTTAGGACATTAAGTGTGAGGATGCGTTTGTGAGTCTGATGGAGAAGTTGATGAGTGCACTAGTATTGACAATTCCAAGCAAAAATGAGGAGTTGATAGTATACACAAACACCTGTGGTACTGGATTAGGTGCGGTATTGATGCAGAAGGGAAAAGTTACCGCCTACGCTAGTCGACAACTGAAGCCGCATGAGAGAAAGTATCAAACTCATGATTTGGAGTTGGCGGTGATAGTGTTTTCTTTGAAGATATGAAGGCACTACTTATTAGGAGAAAGGCTCAAGATGTTTACGGACCATAAGTCCTTGAAGTACCCTTTCTCCCAGAAGGATCTCAACCTTGCCAGCAGCGATGGTTGGAATTCTTGGCCTCCTATGACTTTGAAATTTCCTATACGCCTGGTAAAGGAAATGCAGTCGTCAATGCATTAAGTAAAAGGCATGCCAGTTTAGGAGCTATTTTCCTAGAGTGGAAGCAGTTGGAGTATATTGCTGGTATGACTTCAGACCTTATGGCCAGTTAGAGAAGAGATGTTGGCAAGTTTGACGATCAAACCTACTTTGATTGAGCAAATCGGTACTAGTCAAAGGAAAGATGCTAGATTAGCAGAGATCATGTGTTGAAACCTGCCTTCTTCGATTTTAATGCGACAACTATATATTTCAATCTATACACTATTATGTCAAATATTCTTGCAGGAATCGTCAAAAGAAGCTATTATCATCAACAAGATTAAAGTTCTTAAAAAATCTATTTAGATATATATGTACAATCTCTGATATGGTGATGAAACACACACACACACAAATATACTTTTGAAAATCATGCTTTAAAATAAATATAAAAAGGTATTTTCAAAATTATATATTTTCTCAAGTTCAAAAATACTAAAATGGACAAAGGAACAGAACAGTACAGAAATAGATGTCTGTATATTAATTCAGACGTCTGACATCAATATCAGACGTCTAAATTAAGATAATAGACGTCTGAACACTATGTTGTTAATGCCTCTATTTCTATATGAAATAGACGTCTGTCATTTAATAACAGACGTCTGTCACCCTAGACAGACGTCTGAATTAAAAGACAGACGTCTAAATTAACTGTTTTTGTTTTCCTTTTATTTTTTCGAAATTCAAAATTATTCAGACATCTGTCACTTTTATCTCAGACATCTGAACTTGACGAACTGAAGCATCTCTTCATAAAATAGCAAAATCTGAAGAGTTGTCTTCTTCACCAAGAGTTGCACTTCTTCAAAGAGTTGCAACTATTGAATTAAAACTATTTAACACTATAAATAGAGATGAAAATTCACTATTTCAATAACTAATTCTTTCTATCTTTTCTGATCTTATATTATTATAATATCAAGTGATTTTCAATTCTCTACTTCCTATCTTTGCACATTCAAATCATCATATCAAGAAGATTATCGGAAGGGTGTACTACATTGACTATATTCGTGTTATTCAAAGAACACACAAGTCGAGAAACAATTTACCAAATTGTATTTGAAGTCCTATTCGGTTGCTTAGGCGGAAAAGTCCTATTCGGTTGCTTAGGCGGAAAAGTCCTGTTCGGTTGCTCAGGCGGTGTAATACCTGTTCCTCCGGGTTAAGTGAGGGTATTCGAGAAATTCCAGAAGCAGTCTGGGACTGGACGTAGAACGAGAAGTTCGAACCAGTATAAAAATCTCTGTTGTCATTTTTATTACTGCCATTTACTATTATTTATAATTCCGCACTTGCTAGTCGTAGTTTAACTATATTATCGATCCATATAGACTTTCATTTGGTATCAGAGCAAGGTCATCACATAACTATAACATAGTTATCTGATATATTTTTTTAAAATATGGACAATAACACTAGCAACAGTTTTACTGAGGGACAAGCCACTACACGACCACCATTGTTTAACGGATTAAATTATAGTTATTGGTCAACTAGAATGAGAATTTTTATGCAAGCAAGTGGATTTGAAACTTGGAATATCATTCAAACTGAATATCATATTCCTACTACAGGATATGCTGCTTGGTCTAATACACAAAAACTAGATGCTACTGCAAACGCAAAAGCAATGAACATGTTATTTTGCGCATTAGACAAAAATGAATTTAATCGAGTTAGTATTTGTAAAACTGGATATGAAATTTGGAATACTCTTAAGGTTACACACGAAGGAACAGATAAAGTAAAACAAAGCAAGATCTCTATGCTTAAAAACCAATTTCAAAATTTTAGGATGAAACAAGGAGAAAGTATTAGTGAAATGTACTCTAGATTCCAGGATATTTATCACTCTCTTTTAGCTTTAGAAGTCACTTTTACTGAATCTGATGTTGTATCAAAAATCCTTAACTCTTTAACTGATGAATGGGAACGAAAAGTCTTAGCTATCGAGGAAGCTAATGATATTTCAACCATAAAAACAGAAGAGTTAATAGGAAATCTAATGTCCTATGAAGTAAATTTGCAGGCAAGAAGAGCACAAGCACAGGACAAGAAAACTATCGCTTTTCAAGTAGAAAAAGAAGACTCTGAATCAGAAGATGATATGGCATTTATAGCTAAGAATTTCAAAAAGTTTTTAAAATTCAAAAAGGGTAATAAATTTGGAAATAACAAGGGTTTTAATAAGCCATCAAGCTCATCTCTTGAATGCTACGAATGTCACAAGAATGGCCACATAAAGAAAGATTGTCCTGATCGGAAGAAAGAAAATAATCTCAAAAAGGACAAATATAAAAAGAAACAAGCCTTCTCAGTTACATGGAATGATACAGAATCTTCTTCATCAGACAGTGATAATGACAGTGATTCAGAACAAGCCAACGTTTGTTTTATGGCAACAAATGATGATGTAAGTGATCTAACTTTTGACGATTTAATGGAAATAAACTCTGAATTGTTAGATAAACATAGAATTCTAAAGAGTAAATATAAAGATGCTTTAGGAAAATTAAATAGAACTGAAATAGAAACTGACATGTTAAAAGATGAAAAGAAAATATTAGAGGAAGAGTTAGTAAAATCTCAAGAATCTTATGTTAATATAACATCTCAATTGACTGATTTAAGCAGTGAAATAGAAAAACAGAAATATGAGAATGTTAAATTAGCAAAAGAAAATTATGATTTAAACTCTAATATTAAAACACTTGATATAGAAGTATCAAATCTTAAAACAAAACTGGAAAATATTTCTAAAAATGTCTCTAAATTTAACAGTGGAAGAGAGAGTCTCTCTAAAATAATTGAGAATTCTCAAACTTGTTCAAATAAAAAGGGATTAGGATATAAAAAACCAATACAAAAGCATTCTAAAAATAATGGTTCTTTATATACTAATTTTAAGAAAAAGGAATCTATACCTGCTCAAAAATCTTCTTCAAAAATTATTCATCCAAAATCAATTATGATTTGGGTTCCAAAAACTAATAGTAATTTGATTAGGAAAAACTACATTAAATCTTTTATTATGTCTGTACATAAGAATGAAAATTTTATTTTTAAAGGGAACTCTAAACCCAACTGGGTTTGGCTTCCTAAGATTTAACCCTTAGGACCCTATAGAGGAAGTGGGTACCAATAGAATTTCAATATTTTTTGCAGGTACAGTTTAAGAAAAGAGGAAAATGGATTCTAGACAGTGGTTGCTCAAAACATATGACAGGCAACAAAAATATGTTAACTAACATTATCTACTCAGATGGAGGATCTGTCACTTTTGGAGATAATTCAAAAGGTTACATCATCGGCAAAGGCGATGTGAGCAATGACGGTACATCTAAATTACCTCTTATTACAAATGTCTTATTAGTTAAAAATTTAAAACATAACTTACTAAGTATTAGTCAATTATGTGATAAAGGTTTTAACATAGTATTTTCTGAAAATAAATGCAATATTTTTTATCATAACAAAAATATCATTTTCGAAGGAGTAAGAGATCATAATATTTATATTTTAAATATGAAAATAAATCTTAATACAAATATGTGCTTATTAGTCAAAGAAAATGATCCTTGGCTATGGCATAAAAGATTTTGTCATATAAATTTCAAAGCTATTAATAAATTATCCAAAAATAATTTGGTAAAAGGATTACCTAAAATGAATTTTAAGGTAAATAGCATTTGTGATGCTTGTCAACTAGGAAAGCTAACTAAATCTACTTTTAAATCCAAGAAGATCATCTCAACTTTGCAACCTCTTGAATTGTTGCATCTAGACTTATTTGGACCAACTCAGACTCAATCTATTAATCACAATAGATATGTCTTTGTAATAGTTGATGACTTCTCTAGATATACTTGGACTTTATTTATGAAAAACAAAAGTGATACTTTTGAAAATTTCAAAATCTTTGCTAAACGTATTCAAAATATTAAAAATCTAAAAATTAAAAATATTAGAAGTGATCATGGAGGAGAATTTGAAAATGAAATGTTTGAGAAGTTTTGTAATAAAAAAGGAATATTTCATAACTTTTCATTTCCAAGAACGCCTCAACAAAATGGAGTTGTTGAACGTAAAAATAGAACACTTCAAGAATGTGCTAGGACTTTATTGAATGGAACCACTCTTCCAAAACAATTTTGGGCAGAAGCCGTTGCTACTGCTTGTCATGTCCTAAATCGTGTATCTATTCGACCTTTAACTAAACATACTCCATATGAACTCTTCATCGGTAGAATACCTAATATATCTTACTTTAAAATTTTTGGTTCTAAATGTTTTGCTTTAAATATAAAAGATCAATTAGGTAAGTTTGATCCAAAATCGGATGAATGTATATTCATCGGATATTCCGAACGAAGCAAAGCATATAGAATCTATAATATAAGAACTAAATCTATTGAAGAAACACTTCATGTATCATTTGATGAAAATTTCAAAATTAAAACAAATGATGATGAAGACATTGTAACAAATTCAAATTCTACATTTGACAACAATACACCTGACAGTATCACTTCTATAAATCAATTTGAAACTGAATTAAAATCTCCACCAAGAATTTTAAAAGATCATCCAATTCAAAATATTATAGGAGAAATTGATGAAAGAGTTAAAACAAGAAATCAGCTAAATCAAATGGGTCATATAGCGTTTCTTTCTAATATAGAACCTAAAAATATTAAGGAAGCCTCAACTGATGATTATTGGATTATTGCGATGCAAGAAGAACTAAACCAATTCGAAAGAAATGACGTTTGGGACTTAGTTCCACGACCAACTGATCAAACAGTTATTGGCACTAAATGGGTTTTTAAAAATAAAGCTGATGAAAATGGTAATATCACTAGAAATAAAGCTAGATTAGTTGCTCAAGGATATAATCAGGAAGAAGGAATTGACTATGAAGAAACATTTGCTCCTGTCGCAAGATTAGAAGCAATACGAATTCTATTAGCCTATGCTTGCTTTCATGATTTCAAATTATATCAAATGGATGTTAAAAGTGCTTTTTTAAATGGATTTATTAAAGAAAATGTTTATGTTGAACAACCTCCCTTGTTGATACACGAACAATTTCCAGAACATGTTTATAAACTTAAAAAGGCTTTATATGGTTTGAAATAAGCACCTCGTGCTTGGTATGATCGTTTAAAAACTTATTTAATCAATTCTGGTTTTGAAATTGGAAAGGTTGATCAAACTCTTTTTATTAAGAAAAAGAAACATGATATTTTAATTGTTCAAATTTATGTAGATGATATTATTTTTGGATCAACTAATGATAAATTATGTCAAGAATTTTCTAAAATAATGACAAATGAATTTGAAATGTCTCATATGGGAGAATCAACATATTTTCTTGGACTTCAAATTAAACAAATTAATAATGGTATTTTTATAAATCAAGAAAAATATTGTAATAATTTAATCAAACGCTTTGGTATGGAAATACCTCTGCCAAACCAACTCCTATGAGTACAACCATACATCTTGAAAAAGATGAAAATGGCAAGAGTGTAGACCAAAAGTTATATCGAAGTATGATTGGATCGTTATTATATTTAACTGCTAGTAGACCCGATATAATGATGAGTGTCTGTTTGTGTGCACGATTTCAAGCCGATCCTAAAGAATCACATATTAGAGGAGTGAAACGTATTTTACGTTATCTCAACAAAACCAAAGATTTTGGACTATTTTATCCGAAAGAATATCCTTTTGAATTAGTATCATATAGTGATGCTGATTTTGGAGGAAGTCGGACGGATAGAAAAAGTACAAGTGGGACTTGTCACTTCATTGGACGGTCTCTAGTATCTTGGTTCAGTAAGAAACAAAATTGTGTATCACTTTCTACTTGTGAAGCAGAATATATATCTGCAGCTTTGGCATGTGCTCAAGTAATTTATATGCAACAAACTCTTCAAGATTTTGGTTTTAACTTATCTAAATCTACAATCTTCTGTGATAACTCTAGTGCTATTAATTTATCTAAAAATCCAGTAAATCATTCACGGACAAAACATATTGATATTCGTCATCATTTTCTTCGTGATAATATAGAAAAAGATATAATCAATCTAGAATTTATATCTTCGGAAAATCAATTAGCAGATATTTTTACCAAACCTTTGAATGAAAACATTTTTGTAAAATTGAGACGAGAACTTGGTATTATCTCTCTCAAAAATTTATGAAGTATACTTCAGCTATTCAGTATTTTTTAAAATTTTTTTTACCCACACATATTGTTTCTGGTTAACATTAAATTTTCTCTTCTTTTAATCTTAACCATTTATTTTTTAGCTTTTAGTTGTCTATAAAATTTTTCCTACCAAAGAAAATTATCATTCAGCTTATCTATTCTTTTCACAAAGGTGAAAGCAAAAAATTATTCAAATATGTTTTTTAACTTTGCATTATTCTTATATACCATGGCTGGTTCATCTTCAGATGAGCCCTCCTATACATCTGAATTTTCTTCAATTAATTTTGAAACTCCTAGTTCTGGGTCTTCCGAACTTCCGACTCCAACTCCAGCTTATATTCCGATATGTCCACCACAAAGTCATCATACGGGATATACGCCGGAAAATAAACGTACGCGAAGAAATTTATTTCCATCTCCATCTACTAAGGGAAAGATAGATGATTTACATCACTATCAGAGAGAAACACTTGATCTTCAGCGAGAAATGTATTTTGAACAAAAGAGTCATGGAAGACGACTCAGTTTTCTTGAACGATGTGCTGCAAAAATATGTGGTTCATCTCCGATCAACACAAATGCACATATTCTCTCACCTCAACGTCCTCATGTATCCCCAAATTCATGGGAACGTCAACCTCAATGGTCTCCTATTTATCAGTCTGCTGAACAAAATCAACACGAATCATCCAAAGGGAAGTCTCCGAAGACTCCAAAAACTCCAAAGACTCCTAAATAGATAATATATATGTCTGTATGTTTGATTTGTTGATTTATACTTGTTTTATGTTCTTATCAATATAAATAAATAAACTATTAAATTTTTTTTAGCCTAAGCATAAATAAAATCTTTTATCAGACAGACAGACGTCTATATTTTTCAACAGCCGTCTGTAAAAACAACTATTTTTACTATTTTCAGCCACACAGACATCTGAATCATTTTCACAGACGACTAAATCTGACTATACTTTTGCAGCCAACAATTAGCCGTCTGTTTAAAGATAACAGACGTCTGTTATTCATTATAGACGTCTAAACATAAACTTATCAGACGTCTGAATTTAGTACAAAAAGTTTTTTACTCTCTGTTTCATTTTAAACCTTCTGAGCCGTCTGTAAATTATTTTTAGACATCTGTTATACGTCTTAGACGTCTGTCATAAATTTTTAGACGTCTGTTCTTCTTGTCTTTGATTTTATTCTACAGAATCTCAGACGTCTGTTTATTATTCAGACGTCCGAAACCCTGTTAAGAAGAAATCTATAAAAATTATTCCAATGGTTTATTTTCTTCCTCTCGTTCTTTTTGTCTCTCAAACTCAAAACCCTAGCTTTTTCCAATTAATCATATGGCGCCCAAATCTAAGAAACAAAAAGGAGATTCATCTCATCAACCTCCTCACATTCTTCCTTCGGAAGATCAAATTGAAGCGTGGTTATACCACGAACCTCGAAGCATGGCTCGTTACAAGCATTTATGTTCTCTTCAATCATTTCATGGTATTTTTCATAATCTTGATCATTTTCCTTTCTACAAACTTAGGCTCTATACTGATAGATCTCAGATTACAAGCCTTATTGATTTCAAAGACAATCAAGTCAACATTTGCAGACTTAGTGTTTTATTATTTCTAGCAAATGTTAACAATCCAAAAATTAGACTTCATCGAGAAAAAGGAACGCTTTGGACAAGCGTTTTTGGAAACATTATGCAAATAACTCCTTCTGACATTGGACGAATTTTAAAATGTAGCTCGGAAGGAGTCGACATAGATGACTTTAAGTTAGAAGGAGAGGAACTTAAACAAATAGAATATTATCTTTTTGAACCTGAAAAATCCACAGATAGATCAAATCATCTTCGTCCTCGACCTCGACTATTGCTTAGAATGCTAATAAAAACAATTTTTCCCCGACAAGGAAGCCATGAGGTCATTTACGATGATGAAGATAAGGCACTTCAATCAATTCTATCCAATACTCAAATCAATTGGGCTCAACACTTTTATGATGCTTTTCGCACTTATCATGACTCCAAGAAACGCTCAATTATCTATGCTCCCTATATTACTCGAATTCTAACTGCCTTCTCTATTCAAAGTCCATCAATTGAATTTGAAAAAATCAAGGTATCCAACATTCGCTTCTTCAGTTTAATGGGATTACCAGAATCTCCTCCGACATTTCCAACATTTAATGATTATAAAGCGGAACAACTTGCTTTACAAAAAGAAAAAGGAAAAGAAAAAGTAAGTAGTTCCGGACATAATGGAGATGAAGGCGATACTGAAAAAGAAAAGGATGATGAAGAAAGGGAAGATGAAGAACAAGATGAAGATGAAGCTTTTGAGCAAGCTTTTATCCAAAGCCCAAATTTGGAAAATTTCGAGATAGAACTAATTTCTGGTACTTCTCGCTCGTATACTAAAAATGAAAAGCTCAAATCCGACATCATTATTTCTAAAAATCAAAAGAAAATTTCTCAACAAATAGCACAAGGCTTTTCTTCCATTAATTCTAGATTCGATTACTTAGATGCCAAAGTCGAAGAGAATGCACGAGAATTGAAAAATATCAAGACAATTCTTCGTCAATTATGGAAAAAGTCTCATGGATCCTCTCCTCCTTCTTCTCCAACTTGGGGAGAATGGTGAATGAAGATGGTTTTCTTTTGGTTTCTCTTTTGGTTCAATCAATGTCTTCTCTCATAACATTTTTTTTGGTTCAAACTATGGTGAATGATAAGATTGTATAATTTTATCTGTCTTTCTTAAATCAACTTTGTTAGGTAAACAAATGATGTATCCTAAACATTTATTTGTTATTATCTTGCTTGGTCTGTTTACATCTCTTAATTAGTGTGTTATTCACAGTTTTGTTACTTCTTTTTATCCAAAACAACCCCAACAATTCTTTTTGTTAATGACAAAGGGGGAGAAATAATTATATTTCTGCTATATAATATGGTCATATTGACAGGGGGAGCAAAAGGTATGATTATACTAATCGATGAATTATATAGTTGTCATCATCAAAAAGGGGGAGAATGTTGAAACCTGCCTTCTTCGATTTTAATGCGACAACTATATATTTCAATCTATACACTATTATGTCAAATATTCTTGCAGGAATCGTCAAAAGAAGCTATTATCATCAACAAGATTAAAGTTCTTAAAAAATCTATTTAGATATATATGTACAATCTCTGATATGGTGATGAAACACACACACACACAAATATACTTTTGAAAATCATGCTTTAAAATAAATATAAAAAGGTATTTTCAAAATTATATATTTTCTCAAGTTCAAAAATACTAAAATGGACAAAGGAACAGAACAGTACAGAAATAGACGTCTGTATATTAATTCAGACGTCTGACATCAATATCAGACGTCTAAATTAAGATAACAGACGTCTGAACACTATGTTGTTAATGCCTCTATTTCTATATGAAATAGACGTCTGTCATTTAATAACAGACGTCTGTCACCCTAGACAGACGTCTGAATTAAAAGACAGACGTCTAAATTAACTGTTTTTGTTTTCCTTTTATTTTTTCGAAATTCAAAATTATTCAGACATCTGTCACTTTTATCTCAGACATCTGAACTTGACGAACTGAAGCATCTCTTCATAAAATAGCAAAATCTGAAGAGTTGTCTTCTTCACCAAGAGTTGCACTTCTTCAAAGAGTTGCAACTATTGAATTAAAACTATTCAACACTATAAATAGAGATGAAAATTCACTATTTCAATAACTAATTCTTTCTATCTTTTCTGATCTTATATTATTATAATATCAAGTGATTTTCAATTCTCTACTTCCTATCTTTGCACATTCAAATCATCATATCAAGAAGATTATAGGAAGGGTGTACTACATTGACTATATTCGTGTTATTCAAAGAACACACAAGTCAAGAAACAATTTACCAAATTGTATTTGAAGTCCTATTCGGTTGCTTAGGCGGAAAAGTCCTATTCGGTTGCTTAGGCGGAAAAGTCCTGTTCGGTTGCTCAGGAGGTGTAATACCTGTTCCTCCGGGTTAAGTGAGGGTATTCGAGAAATTCCAGAAGCAGTCTGGGACTGGACGTAGAACGAGAAGTTCGAACCAATATAAAAATCTCTGTTGTCATTTTTATTACTGCCATTTACTATTATTTATAATTCCGCACTTGCTAGTCGTAGTTTAACTATATTATCGATCCATATAGACTTTCATCATGGAGAAAATAGAAGGAGGAGTAGAGTCTGAAGATAAGAAGCAATATGGACTCGACCAAGAAGATTGGCTCCATAAGAATGGGAGACTATTTGTCCTCGATGTTGATGGATTACAAGATGAGGTGCTATGAGAGTGTCACCATTCTAGGTTGACTATACATCTTGGTGGTAATAAGATGTGCCATGATATGACGCAGACCTATTATTAGGACATTCATCTCGAAGTGTATGAACTGTCAGTTGATGAAGGCAAAGCAAAAAAATCCAAGTGGGTTATTACAACCGCTTGAAGTTCCAGAGCGGAAGTGGGAGGAAGTATCGATGGATTTTATTGATGGACTACAAGGGACTCGAGCAGTGTACGATAGCATTTGGGTCATCCTCGATCGATTGACCAAGAGCGTAAGATTTATACCCATCAAATCAAGTAGAACGATAGCCAAACAGACCCAGTTGTATGTGAAGTGGATTGTGCAATTCCACAATGTACTGAAGAGCATTATGAGCGACCGAGACCTTTTGTTCACTAGCAGTTTTTGAAAGAGCATACAAGAGGCATTGGGGATGGAGTTGCATCTCAGTACAACTTATCACCCATAATAGATGGGTAGACCGAGAGCGTGAATCGTATTCTAGAGGATCTCTTGCGAGCTTGCATTTTCGATTTTAGTGACTAGTGGGACAATCATATACACTTCGTAGAGTTCGCATACAACAACAACTATCAGTCCAACATCGGTATGGCACCATTTAAGGTGTTACATGGTCGATCATGCAATGCTCCTTCATGTTGGTGGAAAGCGCGCGAGAAACTGATACTTGGATCAAATATGATTAGAGACACATCGAAGAAGATAGAGATCATTCGGCAACGAATGAAAACTTCTTAAGATAGACAGAAGAGCTACACTGATTGGAGAAGTCATGATTTAGAGTTCTCCATTGGCGATTTGGTGTTTGTCAAGATCTCTCCGATGGAGAATATTGTTCGATTTGGTACTAAGGGGAAGTTGGCATCGATATTTGTTGGTCCTTTCCCGATACTTGAGAGGATTAGGAATCTGACATATAGAGTTTACTTACCTCAGAAGAGTGCGGGCGTGCACAACATGTTCCACGTTTGTCACTTGCGGAAGTTTGTGCGCGGCTCAGGTGTAATAGTTCAACCGAATCAGCTTGATGATATCAAGATTGAACCAGAAGCTTTGAGGCCTCGTAGGCCTATTTGTATCGTCGGACGTGATATGAAGCAGCTTAGAGGAAGATTGTAGATCTGGTAAAGGTTGAATGGAGTGAGAGCGAAGGTGATTGTACATGGGAGATCGAGGAGAGCATGAGGACTGCTTATTCGGAGCTCTTTACTTGGTGAGACTTATGTTTATCGCATTTACTTTCACTTTCGATATCATATAGGGTAGATTAGTATCCTGCATGTTAGAGTAGGTGCAGATATCATTTTTTACTTCTATGTGTATGTTTGATGTTTAATATGTTTGCTCGTTGATGCTAGGCATGTGGGGTAGCTATATTTGATTTCACTTTGTTTGTGTTAGGAATTTTGGGGGCAAAATTCCCAAAGGGAAAAGAGTGTAACGACCCATATTTTACGTGTCGAAGGACCATAAAATACTATTTTTAAATTCATGTAAGGTCGTATAACTCTATAACTTTGGGAAATGTCTATTAGTGACATTTTTTATCTTTTGGATTTTCCAAACGATTTTACCCTTAAAAACTTGCAATGGCTATAACTTTTAATAGAATCCGAATTAGCATCTGAGGCCACTTCCATTGGAAAGATATGATTGTTTCTCTTTTTGTAAAGTGGTCATAATTGTGATTTGGACTTTCTGGCTAGGAGATATGGCTGATTGAAAATTGGTGGTTTTTGGAGCAGCTTAGTGGGTAATTAGTGAATTTGGAGGCAAGCTAACTAACCCATTTCGGGTTCGGAGGCTATATTATTCTGAAACATCATAACCAAATCACTTTTACCACTTTCGAAATAGATCTAACCTTCCATTAACCCATTCTCCATCCAAAACCTTTTCTTTTCTCCTCCAGATCAAGTCTAAATCATATATTAAGAGTAAATTAGCATGAGAATTCATTAGAGATCTTCAAATCTACATTTTCTAGATAGGGAAAATTACACCTTTGCCATTAAATTTCGGATTTGCATCGAATTGCGTGCAAAACGTTGGTTTTAGAGGTTTTTGTAAGTGATTTATCATCTCTCACTTTAATATTTATACATCTATAGGTTTTGATATGTTTTAAACCCATTTTTAAAGTCAAAATTAAGTTTTAATGCTATTTTAAAGTGAAATCAGAAATAAAAACTAATTTAAATTGTTTTAAAGTGTTCTAATCATGTTAATTTGATGTGTGGTTGCCTTGATGTGTGCTAGGATAAGTTAGAGAAATATTATAGGATGATTTGGCATGGGTTGGTGTATGTTTGTACATTTGAATGTTGTTTGGTGTATGCATGGTGTTGTATGCTTGTATGGTTAAAAATGCTCATCGGAGCAAACTAAAGTAGGAACTGTGAAACCGAACTTCGACGGATAGCCTTGGGGATGTTAGGAGTCGAATAGATGCATGCGGAAGGCATACTAGTCGACGAACGGAGCACAGTGGTGAAAGTAGAAGTTGGAGTTTCTATAGAACTTTGGTTCGTTGGGCGGCTCGGTCGGCACTAGGGATGCTTTGGGTTTTGAAGGAGTGCGGCCTTGGTTCGGTTCTGGCTTGTGAAAGTGCTCTGGTGATGGGTTGGCTCAAGGGTCGGACACGGGAATTGGTCTGGTAGGTGCTTGGCTAGGCAATAGGAAGACAGGACAAGAAATCCTGTATAGTAGCTGGTTGATTCGGTAGCCGTTTGGTTCAGGAGTAGAGGACCAGATAGGAAATCTTATCCGGTAGTTGTTGGTTCGACTAGTGAAGGACCAGATAGGAAATCATGTCCGGTAGTTGTTTGGTTCAGTGATAAGGAGCCGAACAGGAGATGATGCTTGGTGTCTTTGGTTCAGCTGTATAAGGGGAACCGGACAGAACACAAAATGGTGTTTTACGGTGTTTGCTTCGAGCTCGGCATGGAGGGGCTTCGGGCAATAATTGGGTTTGCTTGGTGGCTTTGGGAGTTGGTTTGGAGTAGGGATGGATGACTCCAGGATAGCTTTGGAAGTTCAGTAGTGGAAAATCGACAGTGAATGGAGTTAGATTCCAATGTTGGCAGCTCGATGTTGAAGGTATTCGTGAAAATGATTATCCACAAAGGATGGGTTTTAGGAAGGATGACTTGTGGATAGAATGTTGAATGATTCTATCGTGGAATGAAGGAACGTGAAATGGTTCCTTGAGGATAATGGAAACTAGATGGAGCAAGGAAAGGGCTTGGATGCACATGCTAAGGGATTGTTGATACTCGGAGTGTTTTCTGATGTACTCAAAAGCAAGGGTATTATAAGGAATCTCGTAGGTACTTTGTTTGGCTTCCCCGGATCGATTATTTGGATCTATATACCCTGGACCAGTGGAAAGGGTCTATTATCAGCTTTAGGCTTGTTAGCACCAAAATTGGTCACTACACCCAAATCCAGATGAAAGCACCAAATACCAGTCACAGCTCAGAGATAGAGTATATGTAGAGAGTAATAATGTGAAGAACAGTTAAAACTGAAATGAAAGCAGTAAAGAACAACAGATTTTATAGTGGTTCGGCTAACTCCGGCCTACGTCCACTCCAGAAGTTTGCTTTTTATTGCTGTAATAATTGATTACAGTTACTGAATGGCAAAGTTGCCTTAGCCTTAGAAAAGAGAAAGTAAGAGAGCAGAAAGAAGATCCCCTTTTACTGTGCCCCTGCCTCTCTATTTATAGACAAAGATGGGTTGGACTTCCCTGGTGGGCCTGGTAGCCAAGTACCTCAGCCCAAATGGAGTGGTCTCCATATGCTGAACCATAGATGCCGAACGCTGAATGCCGAACAAGGTGTGAATGCCGAACGATCTCCTCATGTCGAACGTTGGGAGGTGCGAGGTACCGAGGTATCGTGGTACGGGGGTGCGAGGTACCGAGGTATGGAGGTGCGAGGTACCGAGGTATGGAGGTGCGAGGTACCAAGATATGGAGGTGCGAGGTATGGAGGTGCGAGGTATGGAGGTGCGAGGTGCAATGTCGAGCGAGGTAAGGTATGCCGAACGACCCATCCAATGTCGAACGCTCCCTATTGCCGAACGATCCATCCAATGCCGAACGAGATTTATACCGAGCGCTCCATCCAATGCCGAACGATACTTAATGCCGAACCTCCATCATGCCGAACCATGTCTGATGTCGAACAGTTTCTAATGCCGAGCGCCCATCATGCCAAACGATCTTTAATGCCGAGCGCCTCTAAATGCCGAGCGCTCCTGGATGCCGAGCGCTACTGAATGCCGAGTGCTCCTGGAATGCCGAACCACTCATGTATGTCGAATGCTCTATGCACGCCGAGTACTCTTGAATGCTATTCGAACGTGAATAGTGAATGCCAAACGAACTATTTGTGCCGAACCACATCATGCCGAACCATGTTTCCTAGACCCAAATTATAGTTGATTCATCTTTATCCAATCATATTTCCATCTTCCAAGCATGTTGCGTCATCCATCCATCCAGTCGACTGAATCCATCGTACAATAGCCTCGACGAACATGCAGTTGATTAAGTTAAACCCGTTTGTCCGCGGCCTTGCCAAAAGGCGGGTTAACACTTGCCCCCCAAAACATGCCTTGCCTTGAAAGGTGTGTTTTGAATAGCCTCAAGTCCAATATCCTAAGTATGTATGTTATCCACATCCATACTTTTTGATTCATAATCCAATCCGTTACCAAGCCATCTTATCCGAGTGCCACGGCCATATCCTGTTCCATTTCCGCGATTGTTCCGAGTCGATGTCTGATTCCTATCCAATAACCAAATCCTTATCCAATTCCACATCCATCCGAACCCGACTACCAAGTTCCAATCCATCCATATCCAATAACCTATAACCATATCTGTGACCTCTCCGGGTCGATATCCAAATCCGGGACCGCTCCGGGTCCTTGTCCGAATCCTTCTATTCATTGCCAATATCTAAACCCGTAACCTCTCCGGGTTCTTGTCAAGCGCAATCCACACTTGACAACCTATGTTAAGTAATTCCATGGTGTTCATGGTTCAGTGTCCTTGAACGTCGAATAATGCCGTGGCTTAAGTCCTAAGCCGAATCCTGGTCACTCCGGACCCTTGTCGAGCATAGTCCATACTCGACGACCTAAAATAGTAACCGATAATATATGGCCTAAGTCCTAGGCTGAATTCTGGTCTCTCCAGACCCTTGCCGAGCATAGTCCATACTCGACGACCTTTTAGCCAAAAATCCACAGAAAACCCAATCAAAATCCAATCCGAAATCCAAATCCAAATAGAAAACCAGAAATCCATATCAAAAATCCATACCAAAAAACAAACATCCAAACCAGAATCCAAACCAGAAAATGAGCAAAACAGGGAGTTCAAACCAAACTCCTAAACCAAACCAGAAAAAGCAAATGTCCAAGTCAAAGGAAAAAACAGATTTCACAAACCCAGGCGTTTCGGTAAGCCATCATCTCAGAGCATGCCTGAGGGTTATCTCCGACCCGTACATGAGTAAGTGATTTAACCGTTGGCCCGGAGTTTGTTACTTATTCCAAACCATCAAGATTAGTTGATGACCAATCGGCCACCATTCTTGGGCCTCATGCCCTCGTCGTTCAAGGCAGGCGGTGGCTGCTCCTGTTCCACAGCCGCATTTCGAGTTCCGACATACTGTCGCAACTGACCATTCCTTATATGCTCCTCGATTATGTCCTTCAAATGCCGGCAGCTGTTAGTGTCATGCCCGTCCAGGTCATGAAAAAGACAGTGCCTTCCTGACGCCCTTTCTCGTTCTGAGGGTTCCCTCCTTGCTGGCCTTCGATAAGAAAGGCGATCTCGAGTATCTAAGAAAATCCGCTCCAACGTTGCGTTCAATCCTGTGTAAGTGGAGAACTTTGGTTCTCCCCAGCGCTTCCTTTTCCCTTTATCCTTGCCCCCACCCGAGCTTTCGTAGGGTAGTCCTCCATCCTTAGTCGTGTTTACTTCCTTTGGCCTCATGTCCAAACATGCATCTTCTTGTCGAATAAATCTTTCAGCTTCATGAAAGAATTCCCCAAGATCCAACGGTGAGTCCCGTATCAATGATACTTTGAAATCTGAATTATCTCTGACTCCTGATACCGCAACCATCAGAACCATTGATGGATCTGGCCGATCCACCGAAGCAACTGCTGCATTAAATCGAGTTAAGAATGTCCTGAGCGATTCATCTGCCCCCTGTTTGACTGACGTTAGCGTCATCACGTTCTTTGGCCTTTTTATGTGAACTCGAAACTGACTTAAGAACTTGTCCACCAGTTCTGTCCATGTTCCAATGGATCCATCCTCCAGCTGTCTAAACCACATAGCAGCTATTTCAGTCAAGTACATGGGGAAACATCGGGCCATAACCTCCTCCGTTGCCCCCAGCACTTCCATATGCCTAGTGTACCTCATCAAGTGGTCGGTGGGATCCGTCTTCCCGTTGTATACTTTCAGAGTGGGTAGTTTGAAATCGGACGGATTCCTAGCTGTCCTGATGTTCCGGGTAAACGGACTTTTGTTAACTCCCTCTGAATCCCTGTTCGTCAGACCTCCGCGAATAGTCCGCCTGATAATGTCAGCCAATCCGGTGTTTCCAACCAATCCAGACCACCCCCCAAGTCCCCGAGGAAATTCTGGCACATATTCTTCATCACGTACTCCTGTATTCCTATCGATGTCAGGCCGCGTAGCATTATTCGGTATCCCTCCATGAACTGGTCCAGCATCACCTGGTGGTGTGCCCCCGAGTCAAGGTCCATCTAGATTGTTAACTGTTTGTTGATTGGGAGCTGCCCCCTGCTGATTCACTCCATATGTCCGTTGATTGAGTTCCTCTGGTCCAGCTCCACGATCTTGAGCACCTGCAGTTCCTGGTTGTCCAAATTGCCTAAGAAGAGCCTGCATCATCTCCTCTTGCCGTTTCATCATCTACTCTTGCATGGAATTCATCATCACTTGCATCTCGTCCCGAGTTATGTAAATGGATGCATGACCCTCTCCAGCTCCAGAAGATGCCGCTTGACTTCCTTCCTGATTGCTCCTTTCCACTGCTTGCTTCCTCGTTGGTGGTCTTGCCATTGCTTTCTAAGATTCAAGTTCCTAACTCCAAAATTCCTGAAGTTCAATTCTCGGTGAAAGTACCAAAGTGTTAGCGCCAAAATTGGTCACTACACCCAAATCCAGATGAAAGCACCAAATACCAGTCACAGCTCAGAGATAGAGTATATGTAGAGAGTAATAATGTGAAGAACAGTTAAAACTGAAATGAAAGCAGTAAAGAACAACAGATTTTATAGTGGTTCGACTAACTCCGGCCTACGTCCACTCCAGAAGTTTGCTTTTTATTGCTGTAAAAATTGATTACAGTTACTAAATGACAGAGTTTCCTTAGCCTTAGAAAAGAGAAAGTAAGAGAGCAGAAAGAAGATCCCCTTTTACTGTGCCCCTGCCTCTCTATTTATAGACAAAGATGGGTTGGACTTCCCTGGTGGGCCTGGTAGCCGAGTACCTCAGCCCAAATGGAGTGGTCTCCATATGCCGAACCATAGATGCCGAACGCTGAATTCCGAACAAGGTGTGAATGCCGAACGATCTCCTCATGCCGAACGTTGGGAGGAGCGAGGTACCGAGGTACCGAGGTATCATGGTACGGGGGTGCGAGGTACCGAGGTATGGAGGTGCGAGGTACCGAGGTATGGAGGTGCGAGGTACCGAGGTATGGAGGTGCGAGGTACCAAGATATTAAGGTGCGAGGTATGGAGGTGCGAGGTATGGAGGTGCGAGGTGCAATGTCGAGCGAGGTGAGGTATGCCGAACGACCCATCCAATGTCGAACGCTCCCTATTGCCGAACGATCCATCCAATGCCGAACGAGATTTATGCCGAGCGCTCCATCCAATGCCGAACGATACTTAATGCCGAACCTCCATCATGCTGAACCATGTCTGATGCCGAACAGTTTCTAATGCCGAGCGCCCATCATGCCGAACGATCTTTAATGCCGAGCGCCTCTAAATGCCGAGCGCTCCTGGATGCCGAGCGCTACTGAATGCCGAGTGCTCCTGGAATGCCGAACCACTCATGTATGTCGAACGCTCTATGCACGCCGAGTACTCTTGAATGCTATTCGAACGTGAATAGTGAATGCCAGACGAACTATTTGTGCCGAACCATGTTTCGTAGACCCAAATTATAGTTGATTCATCTTTATCCAATCATATTTCCATCTTCCAAGCATGTTGCGTCATCCATCCATCCAGTCGACTGAATCCATCGTACTATAGCCTCGACGAACATGCAGTTGATTAAGTTAAACCCGTTTGTCCGCGGCCTTGCCAAAAGGCGGGTTAACAAGGCTAAAATGAGTACATTGAAAATCGAGATTTCCATTTGTCCCTGGCATGGGAAAGGCCATATGAGTTATCATATATCTAGAGCATAATGAGTGATGCTGAGGATTGTTTGATGGATGCATGCTATGGTTGCTTTGATTGTCTTCTTGCGTAGTCTATCACTCTAGGGATGTCATTAGAGATAAGTATTGGGGAGAGGGGTACCTGGACACCCATCATCATACTTAGTGTGCCGTATACCTTTATGATATTCGTAGAGTAGCATATTGTGTTCTTTATATGCAAACTCTTTGGTTGCAGGGACAAGTCAGATATGCATCTTTATACCCTATGCTCCTATTTACTATATACAGTTTTTATAGTTTTTTGAGACGATGTATCACTCACACAATAATGTTGTCTAATATGAGGTTTTATGCTTTGCTTCTTATTATCTCAGGTACTCTTAAATGAGTAGATTAGGGATAATAGGTCTAGATGGCGCATGGAGCTGTACGAAGTACGAGCAGGAGGCTATGCATTCATATATCTATATTTTGGAGCTTATTACCGCTTATATACTGCTGTGTAGTACTGTGGAGCTATGTCAGTACTAATATTTTGAGAGACAGTTTTAGCGTTTATTCTAGAGATTTGGGATGTATAAACTCTTTATTTCAGTTTTTGTACAGTTTGTGAACCTGATGCGCTTTAACGTTCTTATTTATGGTTTATTTGATTATAGCACGATCTCGTCTGTTTTACATCTAAGTTATTATATTATATTTTATCTGTGCACTGTGAGATCTTCTAAAGGTTCTGTACTTGACTTGGATATTTATTGCTTTACGCCCTTGGCTACCGTCTAACACCCGGCCGAGTACTTGCATAGCGCATTATATAGGTATATTGGGTACCAGAGGTGTAGAGCGGTCATCACATTGGGGGTTGGTTGGCTCTGTCAGCATTCAGAGGATAAAGTGGGATGATCCCCTCGTAACTGTATCGAGCTAGAGAGATGGCATGATAAACACGGTCCTCCTGGACCATGGACAAACTATACTAAAAGCCCGTCCACTTGTGCAAACCGTGTAGTCATCTTCAATCAATCAAACAACCTAATTATTGAACCACCTCAACTGACTTGGAAATTACGTAAACTCGACGTGTCACTCCCTGACACATAAGCGGGCGACCCAGTGTCATCCAACTAAAACCCGTTTGAGCCCTAGCCCTAATTCTAAACGAGTTGTGTGGCCTATGCCCACTATCGGTTCATTGCTTAATCCTAGTCACAGTTGAGGCCCAAAGTACACTCCTACTCTAATGCGAGGAATATTTAAATTAATGGACATGACTTGTGAGCTTTTTCAAGTGAAAAGGATAATGTTCAAACATCGAACGAATGACATTGATCTCACAACGACGATCATTCGACGTCATGCTCAGAGGAAATTCATTAATGTAATGATGGTATGTCGATCATCAAGACAAACAAATAGAAATTAGGTTGCAACAACAAAGGCTATAAGACTACCCAATATCCAAAAAGAAATTTGAGATTCATCCTCCACCAAAATGAAACGCGTAATGAATCAAAACAAAAATACTCGGTGATTGAAATCAAAGTTGCAATTTCTAAATGAAGACAAAGAAGTTGGAAGCTTTTTTCTCTCGTTAATGGTAGAAATTCACAATAGCTCAGTAAAGATTGAAGAGGAGAAGAAAGGAGTTATTTATTGATAACGGTGGCCAACGTGAGACATTAGATCCACTAGGTAGGAAACAATCTGGATCGTTAAGTTTTCATCGATAACTATGCCAAATCAATAGTCACATCTCTGAACCACTGCTGCAACGTCTCAAGAGACCAACCTCCAAAACCAATAACATAATGACACATGTCTACAGCATTATATTCACAAGAGGCAAGTCCACCCCTACACGTAGGCATGAATTTAGGTTGCAACACGCTGCTTGATTTCCTTACAAGTGTAAAATGGGCCTGCCCACGTAGTTCTATTGGCCTGAATGATTCTGCTAGCCATCTTTTTAGTCCACCACCTAATCCATATTACGGCCCGTGTGTCTAGAAGAGCTAGTAGCATGGCTCCCCCAGTTCATAAAGCCTACATCCGAATCAAATAGCTAGTTCTCCGATTAAAGTAGCCTGTCTCACACTAGTACAGGCAAGAACCAAGAAAAGCCCATGTGGTCCACAATGGGCAATAAAAAGAGATAGTGACCTAATATGCAAAAGACTTTCAACTGTGGAGTGGTCTAGCCAATGGCCCACTCCCTAACATGGTCTCTCGCTCACCTTGCACACCATCCGTCTGAAACGTCTATTCCCTTGTCTTGACATGGCCAGCTTTGGCCATAGGCGCCTGATTTCCAGTAGCAAAAGGAAGCTACAACATCACAGTTTCTCTAATAAGACTGGAATATACGATAATATTCATATGGCAAAACTAGCACTATAATAACTAGTCCTTGTGTTTTGCTGCCACCTTGGTAAAGCTCCACTGCACAACCACTCTCTAACCTCATGCGGCCTGTTCCTAACCAAGGCATGCGGAAGTATAGATCAACAACTGATCATTTGAGCCATTCAACCCAGCTGGCATCAAAGCTGGCACACGCATCAACTATAAAAAAAGTCAACCTCTAAAAGTAATTCCTGGATGCGCATAAAAGCTAGCATAAAATACCGACTTAAGGTAAAAAGTGTTTATAACAAGGGAATTGAGAAATAATTAGTAACAGTTTCCAAGGAATCAAATTAGTAACACTTCTTTTCTTATTGGGTTTGTTTCTAAACCCAAGCCCACTTAGTCAAAAAGATGGATCCTCTTTCTCTTATTTTGTGTGTTCCCTTCTCTATCAATAAAAGAAATCAGAAATAGAAAATCAAAAACAATGAAAACTCTAAACCTAAATTAATCAAATTCTGGCGCAAATCAAAGGACAATTATCTAATTTTTGAAGAATTGAATTTATATATTAGTTTCAAACTTGTTTATATACAAATAGATTCTTGTATCTCAATTATGCAGTAATTTAAAATAGGGTTTTATGGTTATTTTGCTAGAGAACTTCTAGGGTTTATTGATTCTTATTTGTGGCTGTTGTGATTGATTTTGCTGTTGGATTAAGGAGTAAAAGGTGAGTTAAACCTCACAAAACATATCTCTAAGGTTCTGATTTGCGTGCTTCTGATTTCATAATAATTGATTGTGAATTTAGTTGATGAATTGGTGTTATTGTAGTTGTAATGTTATTGTTTAGCTCCTGTTCAAAACTAAACGCAGTTAGTAAATTAGGCACATCTTTCTCTTTTCTTATCAGATTTTAATAATATTTAATGTTCTAGAAAGCTTACTTTGTGTGTGACAACTTTCATGTTGAACATAGTTGCAAATTTTGAGCATAATTTGACTGAAATCATGTTGCAAACTCACAACTCTATCACTTTGATAATCACATTCTCTGAACTAAACACAGTTAGTAAATTGGGCATATCTTTCACGTTTCTTGTCAGAATTTGATAATTTTAAATATTCTGAAAACTTTCTTTGTGTGTGACAGCTTTCATGTTTTAGGTTTTGCATAATTTTGAAGTTTAAATGGTCAAAAATTCTTTTCTTTGTCGCTACCCTGTCAATGAAAGACAGAGTTAATAAATTTAAATCTTAAAATTATTTCGGTCATATTTTTTGTACCGTAAATCCAAATTGGATGATCATTTTCTTGTTTGAAAGCTAAGACTTTGATCTTCAACTTTTATGTTTTAAATTTTGTAAAATTATGAGATTTAAGTAGTCAAAACTGTAGATCTTTAAGCCATAAATTTGAGCTAAATGAAATAAATAGATAAGCTTCGTATACAAGTAATTTTACGAAAGAGAATTAATTATATTTATAAATCATAGAATTGTTTCTAAATTTAGTTAATAGATACTATAAACAATTTTTAGCAAGTTATTTCATATATAAGCATGGTTAGTAAAATATTTATGGATTTGGAAATATGACTTTAGAAATACAAACCTAATCTATTTTTACAATAAAAGTGATTATGGAATTGGAATATAAGTATTACGATTTGATTAAATAAATGATTTAGGATTCATGGAATTAGGAAATGTAGTTTTGAAAATTATAAACTTAGTTTATTTCTAAATAAAATGGTTATATTTTAATGTGGATTTAGAAGAGTAATTAAATATGGTTTTAAAATATGGTTTAATTAATAATATAACATATGGAAATTTGAGACAACTTTGTGTATATAAGTAAAATCTTGGAAAAATTCAGAGTTATGGAATACTTTAGCAAATCTATGAATACTTTTATAAATTTAAATAATAAATGGATTTATGGAAAATTATAATAAGTGTTGTAAATTATAAACTCAAAGGAGAAAAATGTTTTGAGAACCTTAATTTTATAATTTGAGGAGTACTAATAATCAGCTTAGTGTTATCATTTGTTTAAAGCTTTCGAATAATGCTTCATTGAATACGGTATGACTCACTGAATAAAATGTTTGAGTGGAACTTACTAACCCATTAGCGAATACTCGAATTCCACCGGGTAGTATGGGATGCCTTGGTTAAATTCTTACGATCGTATTTGGGAAATTACTTAGCACTTTAGAGTTGTATTCTCTTCTGGTGTGCGACAAGTGGTTACTGGATCCTTAAGAGAATGTAGTTCAGGTTTCCCGATGGTATCCGTAATAAGTGATATTTACTAGCTTTTAGTAAATACTTGGAATTCACCTTACGATATAGGACGTATTGGTTAAATTCTAGTGCTTACTAAAGGTGATAGTATTTGGCACTTTAGAAGTTACTTTTTTTTTGTTGTGCGGCAAGTGGCTGAAAGGTTCAGTCATGGCTGCTATCCTTGAGATCGTCTTGTGATCCTGTGATTTCCGTCCTGTGTACGATCCCCAGAATCAGATCGGTCCGTGTGATACCAAATTTTTTGTTTGTTTGTTATGGTTCTGTGTATGATCATTACGATTGTTTTGAGTAAGATCTCTGGATATTTGGATTATACGACTATTCTATGTTCGTGAAATAAATACATATTCTTGGGTCTTGTGTTTGTGAAATAAATATATATTCTTGTGCCTTGTGTTAGTGAAATAAATATATACATTCTTGTGTCTTGTGTTGATGAAATAAATATATATTCTTGTGTTCATGAAACAAATATATATTCTTATGTATTGTGATGGATGCTAAATTAAGTTAATTCTATTATTTTATGTTTAGTGACTAGTTCGAGTATGTGACTTAAACTTATAACCCTGTTCTAAGTTAAATTAATTCCCTAATTCGTTATATCCCTGGACATCTGTATTTACTTATATGTTGTTTATTCTTGTGTTATATTATGTTCTCAACCTATTGGATATTTAGAGATAGTCTGACCCGGGTGTTATTTTGCTCGGGTCAGGCCGAGACTTTTCAGGTTACAGGATAAGTTGACCTTTGGATGTTTGGGCTAGCAAGGAGATAAACACTTTTGACTTTTTAGTTTGTCTCATTTAGGAAATTTGTGAATATGTTTATAAGATGTACAATTGAGATTAGAGAAGTGTTAAACTTGTATAACAATTGAGTTTAGTATTTCATTTTGTAAACTCAAAATTTATGTATGTGTAAGTTGAGATTTATTCCGCTGTGATCCGTGACTGTTATTTATATGATATATTGTTCTGATTTCGAGAAATCGACGTGTTTATTACTTTGTATTAATACTGTACACGTCAAATTTTAGTTCAAATATTAAGTGAAAGGTATAAATGATGTGTCAGTGTTAGTATAAAGATATATTCACATTCGATCGCCCTTAACAAGCTGTATTCTCCGGATTAGAATATGACATTACTTTTAATGTTCTTTGCTAAACGGGGCATCGCGGTGGGGTCGTTACAGTTGGTATCAGAGCTGTTCTGAACATTATAGCATATAACATTACGGATCTGAGACCTAGATGACTTAGAGTTCTGTCCCTTGGGGTGTTTGGTAGATAGTTATATTAATTATCTAATTAGGGATAGGAATATAAAATGATTATCGGGATAAAAATTTAGGGCATAAGTTGATTTAAAAAAATTTTAATTGATAAATTGGAATTTGTGACATTAAAACTTTTGGAAATGAATGAGTAAAATATTTTACAATTTAGAAAATTTTGGAATTAAACTGGATTGAATTAGATTAAAGTGAACAATTTTCTTTTACTAGAAAATTTGGGAAATTTGAGTAAATAAGTTAAATATTTAAATGATCTAGGAATAATCAGAGTTGCGTAGCGCAATTCCAGACATTGAATTTTTCCGCTGTAGGTGATCAGGTATGTTTTGGTTGATTGGTTGGTAGGAATTGATTGCTTGGTTGCATTTATTTAAATTGGATGCATGGATGTTAGTGATAATAAAATAAATGCATCTAAACGTGAGA
This sequence comes from Allium fistulosum, assembly GCA_030737815.1. NCBI lineage: Eukaryota > Viridiplantae > Streptophyta > Magnoliopsida > Asparagales > Amaryllidaceae > Allium > Allium fistulosum. The sequence continues at coordinate 460,945,156 of CM060902.1, forward strand.
TTATCTATTGCGTTGACTTATCTGGATGTTGTTTAAATATTCTGATCGATATGTGGGACGCCATGAGATCGATAGGATTTCCTAAACATCGAAGGTGACGTTTTGACATAAGTAATAATTAAAACTTGGAAATTTAGGTATGGATTTCTTTCATTATAGAATATTACGATGTCAATCTAATTAATGTGTAATTGTGAATTGTTAATATCTCCTATATGGTATGAATTTGATTTTAAATACTAATATGAATTTTTGAGATAGGTGTAGATATATGAAGTTAAGTAGATTTCATTTAAAAGATTATAAATTGTTTGCTTAAGGAATATTAGCGGACGTGCTGTTATTTCAAATATAAGGTACGTATCTCGGATTACATATTGCATTTTTTTTGTTTTTCCCTATGGGATGCCTCATTCTTGAGATAAGATGTATATTATGTAATTATATACCTATTGTAAATTTTTGAAACGCTAGCCACGCAGAGGTGTCATTGGCGAAATTTTTCGCAAATTAGAGGCATTAGAAATTTTTTGAGAATTTTGAGAAATTTAGACAACTAAAAATTTGAGTTTAGTGTTATAATTTGGACTTATATTATTTGGGAGATTTTGGAAATCATATTAGAAACCTATTAGCAAATAATTATTTTAAGAAGAAATTTATATTCTGAATTTCTTTCGTTAAGTAAATTGTGGGGATGTAATTTTCTTAAGGGGAGAATCTATAACAACCGTGTTGTTAATTACCTAATTAATTAAATTTAGTTATGGATAATTAATTCTAATTTATGGTTTGTGAAATTTAATTGTGAAATTAAATCTTCTTTTGTGAATAGAAGATTTAATTTAATTAAGAAACGAGTTTCATTTCTCAAAGAGTATTTCAATTTAAATTTGAAATATTATTAAATCAACTATTTAATTTTGGTAAATTGAGTAAAATATTAATATTTAGATTCATTGTTTAAAATGAGAGTTTATAACTAATAAATTATTTTTATCAAAATAATGAGAATAAATTTTATTTCAAAAGTTATGTTTAATTTTATGTGACATCTCAATATTATTAGAAATGAAAATTTTTATTTTGTGAATGGTTTTGATAAATTTTGAGAGATTAAACTATGGTAAATAAAATATTGGCTTAAGGTAAAAATAGTGTTTATAACAAGAGAATTAAGAAAATAGTAACACTTTCCAAGGAATCAAATTAGTAACACTTCTTTTCTTCTTAGGTTTGGTTCTTAACCCAAGCTCACTTAGTCAAAGAGATAGATCCTCTTTCTCTTCTTTTGTGCGTTCCCTTCTTTATCAATAAAAGGTATCAGAAACAAAAAATCAAAGAAATGAAAACTCTAAACCTTTAGCAATCAAATTCTAGCGCAAATTAAAGGACAATTATCTAATTATTGAAGAAATGAATTCAGCTAATGGTTTCAAACTTGTTTATATACAAATAGATTCGTGTATCCCAATTATGCAGTAATTTAAAATAGGGTTTTGTGATTATTTTGCTAGAGAACTTCTAGGGTTTGTTGGTTCTTATTTGTGGCTGTTGTGATTTATTTTGCTTCTGGATTAAGGAGTACAAGGTGAGCTAACCCTCACAAAACATATCTATAAGTTTTTTATTTGCATGCTTATGATTTCATAATAATTGATTGTGAATTTAGTTGATGAATTGGTGTTTTTGTAGTTGCAATGTTATTGATTAGCCCCCGTTCAAAACTAAACGTAGTCAGTAAATTCCGCACATCTTTCTCGTTTCTTATCGTATTTAAATAATTTTTATTGTTCTGGAATGCCTACTTTGTTTGTGACAACTTTCATGTTGAACATAGTTGCAAATTTTGAGCATAAGTTGACAGAAATCATGTTGCAAACTCTCAGCTCTGTCACTTTGATAATCACATTCTTTGAACTAAACACGGTTAGTAAATTGGGCATATCTTTCACGTTTCTTATTGGATTTTGATAATTTATAATGTTCTGGAAAACTTACTTTGTGTGTGACAACTTTCATATTTTGAGTTTTGCATAATTTTGAAGTTTAAATAGTCAAAAATTCATTTCTTTATCGTTGCCCTGTCAATGAAAGTCAGAGTTAATAAATTTAAATCTGAAAAATATTTCGGTCATAACTTTTGAACCATAAATCCAAATGTGATGATCTTTTTCTTGTTTGAAAGCTGAGACTTTTATCTACAATTTTCATGTTTTAAGTTTTGTAAAATTATGAGATTTAAATAGTCGAAACTACAGATCTTTTTGCCATAAATTTGAGTTAAATGAAATAAATAGATAAGCTTCGTATACAAGTAATTTTACGAAAGAGAATTAGTTATATTTATAAATATTAGAATTATTTCTAAATTAAGTTAGTAGATACAATAAATGATTTTTAGCAAGTTGTTTTATGTATTAAGCATGGTTAGTAAAATATGTATGGATTTGGAAATATGATTTTGGAAATACAAACCTAATCTATTTTTACAATAAAAGTGATTATGGAATTGGAATATAAGTATTACGGTTTGATTAAATAAATGATTTAGGATTCATGGAATTAGGAAATGTAATTTTGAAAATTATAAACTTGGTTTATTTCTAAATAAATTAGTTATATTTTATTGTGGATTTAGAAGAGTAATTGGTTTTAAAATTTGGTTTTGTTAATAATATAACATATGGAAATTTGAGACAACTTTGTGTATATAAGTAAAATCTTGGAAAAATTCAGAGTTATGGAATACTTAAGCAAATCTGTGAATATTTTTATGAAGTTAAATAATAAACGGATTTATGGAAAATTATAATAAGTGTTTTAAATAATAAACTCAAAGGAGAAAAATGTTTTGAGAACCTTAATTCTATAATTTGAGGAGTACTAATAATCGACTTAGTGTTATCGATTGCTCTAAATGCTTTCAAATAATGCTTCATCGAATATGGTATAACTCATTGAATAGAATATTTGAGTGGAACTTACTAACCCATTAGTGAATACCCGAATTCCACCGGGTAGTATGTGATGCCTTGGTTAAAGTCTTATGATCGTATTTGGGAAACTACTTAGCACTTTAGAGTTGTATTCTCTTATGGTGTGCGACAAGTGGTTACTGGATCCTTAAGAGAACGTAGTTCAGGTTTTGCGGTGGTGTCCGTAATAAGTGATAGTTACTAGCTTTTAGTAAATACTTGGATTTCACCATACGGTATGGGATGTATTGGTTAAATTCTAGCGATTAAAGAAGGTGATAGTATTTGACACTTTAGAGTTTACTCTCTTTTGGTGTGCGGCAAGTGGCTGTTAGATCCTTAGGAAGTTTACTCTTGGATTTCTTATCAAGTGTAATAATCTAAAACAAATCTGAAAGATTCGATCATGGCTGCTATCTTTGAGATCGTCTTATGATCATGGGATTCTCGTCCCTGTGTACGATCTTCGGTATCGGATTGGTTCGTGTGATACCAAATTGTTTGTTTGTTTGCTAGTTACGATCTTTTTGAGTAAGATCTCTTGGATTCTGTGACTATTCTATGTTCATGAAATAAATAAATAATTCTTAGGTCTTGTGTTTTTTTTGCAAGGCTAGCCGGCTTTATAGTGGGATGTGCCACTGTATATAAATGAACAAACAGGTGCTCTGCACATGCACAGAACAACTAAACGGGCAGCAAGCCCAAAACGAAAATAAAAAGAAAGCACAGGAGCTAGACTAAAATGCCTAAAATACTATCACAGCATGACTAAGCTTCCTCAGAAGAGGGAGAAGAATCACGACCATCAACCAGAGATGGACCAGTAACATGAGAAAATTACGTGAAAAGAGCAGCTAGAAGTGGGTCATAACCAACAGAGACAGGGGAGTAAATAAATTTCCTATCCCAAGTGACATCATAAAACATACTTTTGTTCTCCTCACCAATCGCACCATCCCTAGTAAGGCACAAACCATCTCCCTCAATATGGTAGATAAGATACCGGCTCTCACCCCCATCTTCACTGATAAAAGCATAAAAGGTGTCTCTCTCAAGAGAATATCTCATATCAGAAGGTACATGAATCCAAGCACGTTCATCAGAATTCCAGAAAATGATATCAGACGAGGTAGTTGAGGGGATCTCCTCCAAGACCGAAGGAGAAGAAACAGTAGAAGGAGCTTGTACTGGCGGAGAAGAAGATGTAGCCACACAAACCGGAGCAACAACAGGAGGATCCACAGAGGGAGCAACAGCAATGGGAGCTACCAGTGCAACAACAAAAGGGACAACAGGAGAGACCTTCGGAACCCACTTCCGAAGAGGAGGACGAGGAAGAGGTAACCGTACAACTAGGGGAACAGACGATGAAGAACAAGAATCTACAAGATGGCCAAAGGACTGACAAGACGAACAAATCTCAGGTTTCCAACTATAACAAACTCTGACCTCAGTAACGTGGCACTCATCTAATCTGACCTTCAAAACGTTAGGCAGTGGTTTGTTAGGAGTAATCTCGATTAGAGCTTTCGCATAGACTAGCTTCTTTTAAATATATATTCTTATGTCTTGTGATGGATGCTAAATTAAGTTAATTCTATTATTCTGTGTTCAGTGACTAGTTCGTGTATGTGACTTAAACTTATAACCCTATTCTGAGTTAAATTAATTCCCTAATTCATTATATCCTGGGCATCTGTATTTACTTATATGTTGTTTATTCTTGTGTTATATTTTGTTCTCACCCTATTGGATATTTAGAGATAGTCTGACCAGGTGTTCTTTTGCTCGGGTCAGGCCGAGACTTTCAGGTTATAGGATAAGTTGACCTTTGGATGTTTGGGCTACCAAGAAGATAAACACTTTTGACTTTTTAGTTTGTCTCATTTAGGGAATTTGTGAATATGTTTCTTGGATGTACAATTGAGATTAGAGAAGTGTTAAACCTGTATAACAATTGAGTTTAGTATTTCATTTTGTAAATTCAAAATTTGTATATGTGTAAGTTGAGATTTATTCCGCTGTGATCTATGACTGTTATTTATATGATATATTGTTCTAATTCCGAGAAATCGGTGTGTTTATTACTTTGTATTAATACTGTACACATCAAATTTCAGTTTAGATATTAAGTGAAAAGGTACAAATGATGTGTCAGTGTTAGTATAAAGATATATTCACATTCGATCGCCCTTAACAAGCCGTAATCTCCGGATTAGCAGATGACATTACTTGTATTGTTCTTTTCTAAACTAGGCATCGCGGTGGGGTCGTTACAGTACCCATTTGGTGGGAGCGACAAAAAGAGTTAACGACTCTTCATATTTATCAAATGTATACATGTAGATGCATGCAGTATAAGGTTTAATGATACCAAAAATGGATCCACTTACTTAGTTAAATTCACCGATGAATTATCATAGATATTAACATGTTTATTTGATACACAAGTTAGATATCTATGGTAATGTAACAATCTGCCCTTCGTAATATCCCAAATCAATGTTGAATGACAACATCTGACGGTTTTTCAGGGTAAAATTAAAACAAAACACCATACCAAGGCATATCAATAAAATCTCACAATCGAATGATAACATATAATGTACTTAATATACATGAACATAACTGGATAAACAATATATAAGTTGTTGTACTAGCGGAAGTAACTGATAAATAAATATCAATACAAAAGGTCGGAATACATCAACTCCACACATATAGAGCCTTGAATAATATTTGATACAACATGTCTCGTATACAAATAACATATCTGCCATGTGCTACTACAATATCAAGTATATGTCCAAAGTATCAACATTGTGCCTCCAAATTGCTATAGTTGTTCCACTCTGATAGCATATCTCCAAAAGCACCCAACTCTCAAACTACTCAATCGAATACCCGAGAGTTGTCATGACATAAATAGACAAACAAAAAGTAGGTCAAACTTAAAGCCGATGTGAGGGGAACTATCTCAAAATACAATATATATAAACTATATACAAATGAAATAGGAAACAATTTCGGCACAGCTAGTCCTCTCCACGAACGTGGCTCAGGGGTAATCCGAACTGCCTATAATTAAGTAAAGTAAACATGTCTCAAGGTATAGGGAACCTTACCTCAACCTGATCTTCTCCTATAATCAAAGAGTCAGCAAAACCAATGTAATATGACTGGTATTTGATAATATACTATGTTATATGTAACACAATATATAGTTGTAAGGGTAATATAGGTATCAGAATATAAGTCTATTGCATAATACATAATAATAATATCAACCAACTAATATATCACACGTACAACGTAATGATATACGACAAATAGAGAACTTAAATTGGTACCTATCATCGCTGATGAGTGGAGTCCGCTATGGACACATACCGTGATCCAATGATTCCTATCGAGGGTCCAAAATAAATAGACTCAGTACTGAATTGTTCCATAGACCATGAGCCACATCCAAATATGATTGAACTCGTGTATATCTTACTATATCCCATATCAGCCATAAGTGATATATGACCTATTCTAGACATTTGAAATCTATGTGGATCTCACCATACCCCCATATTGAACATAAGTGATATATGACCCACTCATAGATGATCGTTATCATCTCCCCTTCCTAGTCATCATGGATTTCTCAACTAATTCATGTTACACCTCTACAAAAGAGAACGGCGGGCATGTCCTATATAATACGTTACCGGGACCACAAAGGAACGACGATACTGTATATATATAAAATATAACATTACGTAATCATATACATATCACACATGAAAACTGATATTTTATCATTGTCTCTCTATATGTATGGTTATCATCATAAGACCAATGCTGGGTATGGTGAGTAATATTAGACCAATACCATTCATCAGAACATATTTACCTCAAGGTCAAAACTAAGAGGTACGGACTCAGTACGTACTTTCCCTTGCATTCTGCTTTCCCAAATAGCCGAAAGTATCCCTAAAGTTGGGCCAGAGCCTCATGCCGAATCGCACCCAAAACTGGGAGGATCCCCCGTTATTGCTCCTTGCCCAAGCCATTTGCTTGGAGCATCCCACCAGTGGACAGGTTGGGCTCCACTGGTGGACCGGTGGTAGCCTACTCCTAAGTAGTGAGCCTGGGCAGCAAGTTTTTGCGCACCACCGACTGTTGTTTCACACCCCATTTCCTTCGTTGCTTCGACCGATGAGTCGCCTAGCTTCCCTAGACTGCCTTCACCATATTGATCCTCTTCCAGAGTTCCATGATTGATATTTTGGAAGCGGTTTCTTATGTATTTGAAAATAGATTTTGATATGAATCCGCTCTTTTTCGCATAAAGTACTATGAGAAACTCTCTCGACCCGGTCTTCTCTCACACGCCAAAACATACTCAACCGGCCCTTATGCCTCATGTGATGCTTCCGCTTGTGCCAGTATGCCTATTTGTGCACACTTATACACAAATCATGTTTTGAACTTCACCAGAGCATTACTCGACTCGATATTCTCCTATGTAACTTAACACACATGATAGTCGCTCTTGCTACATGAGATGTTCGTAAACGTTCTTATACACAAATATAGATGTCCACACACACATGTATATAATTATTCACATAATTAAACTTATTATATACACATAACCGCATGCAACAATTCTACCTAAAATGCATGAATTGCCTTTATTATTATATAGCTTTAAATACACGTATACGTATACCTATCCATATACATATACATATACATACACGTATATTTAATTAAGTATTTGAACTATTACTGAATTGAATCCTACTTCTGTTTACTAAATCTCATCTATAAAAGTCTAATATCATTTTCTACTATTTCATAAAATCTTCTTTTATAAAATATTTCATTCGTACTACTTTATGAAATCGTGCAACTATTTTATAAATTACGTTACTAGCCTATTAATCATTTAAAGCCCTTTTTAACACCTAATCTCTTTATTAAAATTAGGTATCCATCTCATATATTATAAAACCTTGTAACCATTTTTATAAAATATTCCATTTACATGTAAAAGTTATTTGTTTACTTAAGTAATAGTTATAAGGACTAATATTATCACTTTAATAATAAGCGTAGAGTTCAATGCTCACTTAATTAGGTTAGTAAATTCTCTAAAAGTCATCTTTAAGGTCTTTAATAATTAATGTGTTAATATAACCATGTTTACTACATAATTATAAGTTGAAATCATTACGCATTATTCATCAAGCAAACATTAGTAATTATAATTACTTACTATCTTTTCTAAAATCAATTCAAATGGCATAAATAATACTAACTAATGATATATAAAAAACTCTATCAATTAATTATTCTCTAACCAAAAATAACATCACATTCAATCATTCAATTAATTCCTAATCCATTTCTATGCTTACAAACTTTTACAAAAGTAGTAATTAAGGTCTCTAATAAATAATAAATAGTGTGTTAATACAATCATGTTTACAATGTAAACATAAGCTCAAGTTAACAATTCACCTTTATCCACTTATTGTTTATAAACAAAGGTTGATAAATTACTTACCATATATTGATTACATTCGACATTAACCAATTTCAATTATTACATATAATTTCCCTTTTTAATACAACATTGGTTTAAATCCTTATTTGCCTTTATAACCAAATTAACTTTACAATTTTTTTCAATTGATTAAAACTACATTAAAATAGTTGTCAATTACATTAAATTAACATTATTAAATTAAATTCTAATAATCATTTCCATTTATAAATCATACATTTTAATTTCTCACAATATTAAATTTCAAAATCTTATTTATTTTAATATTTTTAATTATCAAAATTTATGGGTCGTTACACTCTCCCCCACTCAACTTTTCATCCTCGAAAAGGAAAAGAAGGAATTAAAAAACTAATATATTTTTATTCAAACAATCAATTTATAAGCACTTTAAACTTACATCATTAAGTATTTTAAATAAAATATATCAATTTATAAACACTTAAATCTTTCATATTCAAGTTAAATAAAAGTTTTAAATTATTTCACTTCCACAAAAATTTTCTAAGTCTTAAATTTACGAAAAATCTCGGCAGAGTCTCCTTTGTATGGATAGGTCTGGAAAATAATAATAATAAACACCCAAATCATGGGGAAAACAATTAAAATATCGTTGCAAAACCGTAATCCGAAAACGTACCTATTTGTCGGGCAAACAACTTTATTTATGAAACCAAAAGCAGTAGCTATTGCTTCTATAAACCTGTATTTCACTTATATAATCCAAAGATTATATATTAGTTGTTTCAATTAATAGTGCAAGCAACATACAATATATATAATAATCATATGCAAACAAAAGAAGTTCTACCATTATATATGCAACAAAGGAAATTATCAAACATCCATAGCAACCAAACTCATGGTTTATTCAGGTTCACACACTTTTCATCGTCCAAGAGTGCTAAATATACTACTAAGTGTACCTTACGCTCAACAGCCTTTGGTAATTACTTAATAGATTATTCATACAACCATAAACAATTTAACGTATCATTCCCCAAACATCCCATAAACCAAACACATAGGATTTTAAATGTTATTTAAGTTTCTTCGATTGGTTTTTTTCATCATTTACTTTTCATTCATTTATTTATATAAAGATCAATCACTTACATAATTTGTTTTTCATTAAACATTTAAGTCATTAAGGAATCATTTCATAAAATATTACTTAAGCTTCTACTGCCTTACTTAAGTTTATAACCTAATTAGCTTATAGAATAAAAATTTAACTTTTTGGTATTCGCCCTTGAAGAGAAAAGAAATATTTCAATATATCTAAAAATTCCAATTAATACATTTAACCTCATTCACTTAGTAAAAATATAAGATATATTTAAAACATCCTCATAGCATTATGTAATGATTTTCCAAAAAGTTTAAAACAATGTTAGAAATTTATATCAAAGCATTATAATAAGCTTTAAAATAAAGTTCCTTAAATTCGATAATTTATTAGACTCATTATTTTAAAATAAGTATAAACTCAAGATTATTAAGCTAAACTAATAGTATACTCAAATCTTACATTAAATTTCCAAATCAAAGTATAAAATTTCTTATCTTCATAATTAATTTTATACACTTGTTTTAAAATGAATATTCAAATCATGGAAAACATTTATTTCAGTTTAATAATAGATTCAAATGTTAAGTAAACCTTTAAATTTACTATTAGTACTTCGAAATCAAGTAAATATTTCAAACCATACTTTCAAAAATAGCGATTCCAATTTATTTTTCAAGCATATTACTATAAATAAATTTCCCCATTACAAAATTGTAAAACAGAATTTTTTATAGTCCATTTATATAATATCTTTAAATTATATACTCAAAGAAACTTATATAAATTTTATTTGAAATATTCATTTGAAAACTTCATTTGCAAATCAATCATCTTAAATACTTTGCAAAAATTCATTTGTAAAATTCCTTGCTTCATTTATAAATACCTTTTAAATATTTTAAATAACATCTATAAAAATATATGTGAACTAATTGAAAATAATTATTTACATCATTACTTATATTTAAAAAGGAGTTATTGAAATGGGGAATTAATTTAAAGGACAAAAATTTGTATATTTTTAGTCTCATGGACACGATCTCAATATTTTAACCACAAGGACAAACATTCTTCCAAAATTATTCATAAGGACAAACATTCTTCTAAAATTATTCATAAGGACAAACATTCTTTCAAAACTGCTACCGAACCAAAAACTGCTACCGATAACTACAAACTGATACCAAAAAACTGATATCAATAACTAGAAACTGATACCTAAAGAAAGTTGTCCTTCAGGCTAAAATACTGAAGGTTTGTCCTTGAGGCTAAAATGCTGAGAAATTTTTTCTTTAACAATAATTTCCTGTTATTGAAACCCTTAAATCCATTATTTATAAATTTATTAGTTTAAATCTCAAAATACTTTTCAAACATCATTAATAAATCAATAATCATTACTTTAAATATGTTTTATTTAGTTAATAATTTCTCATAATATTTACAACACTAATAATTAACTATTAAATCATATTGTACATAAATAAACAATATTTTAAACATTTTAAAGTATTTAGAAAAGAAAGAAAAAATAATAATCAAAATATCCTTTATATAGTACTTTTATCAAAATATTTTTATAACTCGATGTTTTAACAAGTTTATTCTCGTTCTTACAGACTCTGGTCGTACATTGATCAGGCGCAAGACGAGAAATCTCCAAGTACTTAGTAGACCTGCTTCAACATCTAGTGAAAATACTTAAAAACAGATATGAAAAGTACTGCTCAAAATCTGATGTCAAATGATGATGTTACGATAGCAGTGGCCCGCTGTTGATTCAGAGTTTACGCAATGGACACAAAACCTTTCAGAAGATCCTTCCACCTTCTGAATTCTAGAAAAATATCATAGCCATTTCGTAAACAAGGGACCATCAACCCCTGCTGCAGTGGTACGCTGCTGATTCAATGATTTACGCAATGAATGCACTTCTTTCCCTGAAGATCCATAAACAACAGATCCCAAGATTGAAAGCAACTCCATTGGGTAAACTAAAGAACCATCTACCTTGAAATTTTTTGAGGAACTCATGAGTTTAAGTCTCGACAACCATATCGGTTCGAATCCATTTCTGAATTCACCCAAGTATATTAGAGTTTTTTTCGGTCGAATCCATTCCTAGATTTCCCAAGTCCATCTGGGTCGAAGCATATCATATTATACTTCTTCGCGGAGGGTACTTCTCCATACCTTTTACTTAAAAATATATCATACCATATATAGTACCCTTTCAAAATCATAACTTCAAATATCACACTTATATAAATTCCATTATATACAAGATTTCATTTTCAGATCGAGTACTTTCCAAAATCAATGTCTCAAATATATCAAATCATTCTTATATAAATTCCATTGTATATAAGATTTATCTCTTTAGATCGAATACCTTCCAAAATCACCTCATACTTATATAAAGTCCACCTTATATAAGAATCAAAATTTTTCCAAAATCAATTACGCTGCATACAAAGCCATATGGGATTGAACATCTTTGCATTATAAAAGGTTTTGAATTTTGTATAGTTTTGAATCTAAAATAGTTTTGTAAAATAGTTTTTTTTTAATATTTTTGTAAAATAGTGATGAATTAAAAATAGTTTTGGACTGAAGTATTTTTTTAGTTTGAATAAAATAAAATAAAATAAAAATAGTTTTGTAAACTGGTTTTGAATTAAAAGTGGTTTTGCATTAAAAAAATCCAATTTAAATTACAAAGGATATCCAAACCAACAACTTTCATTTTTAGCGTCAAAGTTTATCAATTATATTAGAACATAAGATGTACATATGTCATCATCACGCAATATCACATTCGATTGCTTGCTCGATCACATAATTTCGCTTTCGAACTAGTATTGTTCATTCGACTTCCCTAGTGCGGACTTTGATAAGGTTTCTTGACTAGTGTTAGCCCCAAAATTGGTCACTAACACCCTTGAATAAAGTTATATAGAGAGATTAATGAAGAAAGTAATTTTAAATGGAGAAATAAAACAGTTAAGTGCAAAATAAATAGAAAAGGAAACACCAGAGTTATAGTGGTTCGGCGTAACTGCCTACGTCCACTTTGTGTATGATCTTTATTACTTTACTGATCAATTATGTACTGTAACAACCCGCATATCTATCGATTTTATATTTAAATATTTTATCGTTAGTCGGATGTTAGTCCGAAAAGCTACTTTTTGCATACGGTCAAATTAGGACTCGAGACCACCCCCATTGAGTTCAAAATGACGTTTGCGATCTTTTTGAGTGTAAACTTCGATATGTTTGGAGATAGTGAAATTTTCGTCACTTTTCCCACTTGTGACTTTGGTTGGGACTGCACCTTCTTAACTCAGCCCAACCCCCTCTTCTCTTCATCACTTCATCAAACACTTCAAGCTTCTTCAAAAATGGTGGGGGGAAAGAGAAATTAAAATTCCAAGCTCGAGATCTTTAGTAAATTCAACATCAAACTCCGAATTCAAGGTGAAGAACATAGATTCAAGCTAGGGGTTGATTCTTGCTTTGCTCTTAAGCTCTCCAACATCAATTTCGTGGAAAAGGTGAGATCTTTGATCTCACATCTTGCCTATATCTATCTTGGACTATTGGGAATGGTTCCCTATCATTTTAGCATCAGCATTTGCATTTGGTTTGGATTGGATTGGTGAAAAACCCAAAATTTTAGTGTTTTTGGTGAAAAAACTGCACTTAGGTCATTCTGCCTTCGCTAGGTCGTTCGCGAGTTAAGCCTAAGTCGTAGGTCGATCGTGTTGAAAAGTCACACGGAGCATAAGTCGTTCCAGGCCTTAAGTCGTTCTGGGTGTGCTAAGTCGTTCGCGAGTTAAGTGCTAAGTCGTGCGCGAGTTAAGAGTTAGGTCGTTGCCTTCAGCTACCTCGTCCTGGCTTAGGTCGTACTGGGATAAGTCGTTAGGTCGTATAGACCTTAGCTCGTAGCTCGTATTTGAGCTTAAGTCGTAGCTCGTATTTGCTCTTAAGTCCTAGGTCGTATGGCTCTTAAGTCATAGGTCGTATGGCTCTTAAGTCATAGGTCGTTCGCCCTTAAGTCTTAGGTCGTTGCCGACCTATAATCCCCCAGGCAAACTTCAGGTCGCTCGCACTGGCTTATCTCGTAGGTCGTCTCCGACCTAAGCTTCTTTTCCATAAGTCGTTCGCGAGTCAAGTGTTAGGTCGTCTCCGACCTAACGCCCCTCGTCACCTTAGGTCGTAGCTCGTAAGTCGCTCGACCCTGCTAAGTCTTTAAGTCGTTCGAGTTAGGTCGTTGGGCCATTTACCTTAGGTCGCTTGACCTTAAGTCGTAGGTCGTCTCCGACCTATGCCCCACTAAGTCGCATCCCACTTTGATGCATTAATCAGAACTTCCACTTTGATGCATTTTGAGCTGATTTCCTTGGATTTTATTCACGTCTCCGAATGTGATTTTTTGTGATAGATTGTTCCAACAATCGTTTTATGACTTGTCACTTTAAAGATATGAAGGTTTTAATACTAGTAGTAAATATCAAAACTCTTTCATCAAATCGATTTCAACACTATTTTTAATATCAAAAGCTCGTTTTCTCAAACCGATTTTCAATCTACTAATATATATAAGCCTTTACTTCACTCGAATGAGAAATCGACTTAAACGACTTAGTAAAACGAGTGGTATGAAACGCTTGCGTTCACTTCGTCGGTTAGCTCTTGGACTTGTTCGATTGAACCCTTTTCGTGACAATTTCCTAGTGAAGATTTACAGCTTGTTCGTAAATATTTAAGTTAAGCAAGTGGTTATGGGACATGAAGCTAAACTCATATATTTACTAGCTTGGTGTGATTGACACTTCTCGCTGATCATGATGATCATTTTATGATTTAGACTAGCAATTGTGCGATGTCTCTTTGTTTGCAAGGTTAGACTAGACCGCAGTAGTGTGATTCCGACTCACACATATCTCTTTGTCCGCAAGGTTAGTCTAGACCGCAGTAGTGTGATTCCGACTCACACATATCTTTTTGTTTGCGAGGTTAGGCTAGACACCACTTGTGTGATTCCATTCACACATACCTTTTTGCTTTTTGGTTAGCCTAGGCCTCAATCAGTGTGATTCCGACTCACACATATGGGGTAGCGCCCCATGGTCTTCGGACCATCATGTGATAGGCCTCTTTCTCCTTTTTATGATTTCTGGATTTCTTGTTTGATTTCTGGATTTTTATGTCATTGACTTGTTATGAGTACAAGTTTAGGGTATGATGCCCTCTTTGGATCTTTGAGAAGATTCTCGTGATGTTGATCATTTCTCATCGGTTGATCTCCTGTTGATCATCATTTTCATACTTATAGTAGTATGTCAGTATGGATATTCTATGTTTATGCCATGTCTTTTATTATATATCATGTCATCTGATATTTATAGTTAGACTGATCCGTTTATTATTTTCTTAAATAATACTCGGGTCAGACCGAGATGTTACAGGTGCTTCTGCTTGACTTCCTTCCAGGATTTGCTACTCTGACTTTTGGCTGACTATTTAGTTTAGCAGTTTTTGTTGTATACACTTGAGATATGGACTCATAGTTGTATTCTTTTGGTATAGCACGTGTTGATATTCTTTTGTATTATTGTGGAACTTTTTGACCACTACTCTGATGTACACTTTCATGTGTTAGTTATATATTCATATCTTCTTCCGCCTTTGTGATATGGATGTCTATGACTGCTATGTGTTATGTTTATTTCTATGTTTGTTTCCGAAGATTATTTTATAGCCACCGTGTGATAATCAATTACATGGATGGTCGCTCCTCAACAGCCTTATTCTCCGTGCTAGTTGACAGCACTACATCGTAGTGTCCTTGGCTAGCGTGGGTATTGAGGTGGGGCGTCACATGTACAGATACAATCCGTCAATAAACAGCTTGAATGCAAGTTTGAACGGAAAAGTGATGAATACAAAAAATGGCAGAGTATCCCTGGAGTTCCCGAAAAAATCCCCCCTCCACTGTACCCCTGCTCCTCTATTTATAGACGAAGGTAGGCGGGTTCCCCTATGCAGGCCCACGAACCAGACAATTCGGCCCACCAGAGATGATTTAGGTCGACCGATCCCGATGCACCGAACCTCTTTTACCGATCCACGCAATGCCGAACCAGGGTTTCCCCGTGGATGACTCTAAGCGAGCTGTTACATGACTCGAAGCAACTAGGTACGCGAATCGAAGCATTAAAGCAACGACCGTATCCCCCTGTGGTAATTTGTAGGTTCCTCTTATACATTCCGAACTAGATATGCTGAGCTACCAGGACTGGGCCCAAGCTACGAACCATAGGTACTGAGTGACACATGCCGAGCCATACGTGACCGACCCACCACAGCCTTCTCACCATGGCCGAACTATATGTGCCGAGCCATATATGACCGGTCCTCCTTGACCAAGCAGATCCATACCAAACCATATACCGTACAACCAAAGCCGAACCTCAATGTCCTAGCCACATACGAATGCCGACCCACATACGCCGAGCCACCAAGGCCGAGCCTCAGTCGACCAAAGAAAATTTGGCTTTCCTTCCTTGACTGAGCGATGCACAACGAACCACTATGACCTCGCGGACCGAGCGAGACATGCCATCCCACAAGACCAAACGACACATGAACTAGCACTCCTAAGGCCGAACAACAATTAAGGCCGATCCACTTAAATGTACCGGGCCACTCAAACACGCCAAACCATACATGTTGGCCGAACCACACGCCTATCATACTAATTGAGTTACACCGGACCCTCATATTTCTACATCTCTTTTGGCTTGAATCCCGTCTAGGCCCAACCATAGCCTTTGCAACTATCGCTCTATAGCCGGGTCAAGAAGCCGGGTAAGATTTTCCCCCCAAAGTACGTCTTGTTGCATACATGACGTGCTTTGAATCAAAGCAAGTTAGAGTCTCCAGAAAGAAATCCATCATGTTTCCTGAATAGTCATTATCCTTCAACTTTATCCTCCCAAAGTGTCATATCCTTCTTTGGTCATCATGACGCTTGGTTGATCCCCAATAGTATAAATTCAGGATTGTAGTTCATCAATGGCCATCTGTGTCCGGTTCTACAGGGCTAGTAAGCTTCGGCTATCTAATCCAGTCTTTTCTTAATAACCCTAAGTGAAAATTCAATTTTCTGTTGATTTCAAGAAGTTGAATTTTTTCTAATATACACATGCATGTTCGGGTACACGTTCTTGCCGTTGGCTCTCGGATGCATTTTATATGCTCATAAGTCGTCACCAATTCCATTTAGTTTAATTGCAATTCGATTGCAGTTCCTTGTTTATATTTTTTGTGAAATAAGCATTGTAATCAGCCACTTGATGAGAGGGGACTTCAAGTTCTACATGGATGACATCCTCGAAGCCATAAGCAAGGGTGAAGGGAGTACGGCCAGCCATGGACTCATCGGTAGTTCTATAAGCCCATAATGTTGTAGAGAGTCCATCCACCCATTTACCTCTAGCCTTTTCCAAACCTCTCTTCAGAATAGACTTTATGATTTTGTTCACAGCTTCAACCAGTTATAATGGATCGTGGAAGGTCATAAGGACAAATGACGTTACGAACAACGAAGTCGATTATGTTCTTCATCTTGGTCGTGGTTAAAAGTTCTTTATCCACCCATTTGGTTAAGTAATCAAATGCTACGATGGCATATTTCGCACCACCTTTAGGATCGGCAAGAAGACGATGATGTTAATGCCCCCAAATGGCAAACGGCTATGGACTAGCCATTTGAGCAATTTCCATCGACGGGGCTCGGATTTTTTGCAAACATCTTGCACTCATCGCATTGTCTAGCATGATCAACCGCATCTTGATTGATAGTTGGCCAGTAATACCCGTAGCGGAGTATTTTCTTTGTTAGGGTTTGCCCCCTGATGTACTCGCTGCATTCTTCTTCATAGACTTCACTCAAGACTTATTTGATATCATCATGGGTGATATACCAAAGCATGGGAATGGATAAACTCCTTTCTACACATGACTTCTTCTTGGATGATTTGCCTGAAGCTTTAAGGAGGATCTGTCGTTTTTCATTCCTCCGTTCAGTAAGAATTCCTCATTGTAGATAGGCTTTGATAGGAGTCATCCACGACCCATTTTCTGGCTCTGTCCCCAAGATCTAGCCGATCTCCATCCGTCAATGCTTGGAGATTTAGTACTTCAACCGAAAAAAGTATATCTATCACGCATCTTTGAAACTGGCCAGCTTGGCCAATGACTCGACTCTTTTCATTTTGTTCGCTGAGGATGTGTGCAATAATGTAATATGTGAAGTCGACTAGTGGCTCTTAGACCCGGCCGAGATAAGGAGCAAGACAATGCCCCCTAGCAAGATTAAATTCCCTAACTTTGCATACTACTGATCAGGAATCGCAAAAGATATGTAAAGTTTCCACTCCAAGTTCTCTAGAAAGTTTGAGGCTGGCGGTCGAGGCTTTATACTTAGCTTCGTTGTTTGTTACAAGGAAATTGAGTTTCAGGGCGTAGCAGATCGATCGTTCCTCGGGAGTCATTAACACGACTCTTGCACAGAACACTGATCATTGGATGCTCCATCCGCGTACATTTTCCATCTGTTAGTTGGTTCTCCACTACTCTTCGAGTAGTAGTCTGATGCAGTGAATTCAGATATGAGGTCTGCTAATTTCTGTCTTTGGATAGCTCTTCGAGGGAAATAAGCAATATCGAATTGGCTTAGTTCGATATTCTATTTAAGTAGTCTTCCAGACGTCTCAGGTCATTGTATGATGCTAGCTTTTGTAGCTTCGGGTCGATATTCAATGCATGGCTCGCGATAGTCGGTGAAATCACACACGCATGTTAGAATGGGTCCAAGGGAACATATCATCATTTATTCAGAGAAATCCAACTAATTCTTTTATCATCATTGCACTGAGCTGTGATCCGATCTTCAGCACCCGTGAAGGATCGCCATGGCTAACTGTAATGTCGACTGTCAGTTTAGCCGGTGCAATCTTGGATTCTTTGAGTTCATATGTAACTATTTTGCGTAACATTCAATGTGAAATATGGATGGGATGGTCAATGTTGATGGTTACTCTGGTCGAATCCTAGATTCTTGTAATGAGTTATTAAGTTTGACAGTGAAGGGCTCTGAATGCTCTGATCGATTATCTACAAATGGCCAAAGATCAGGCTTAGAAGCACGTTGAAGAAAATGTCGAGTAGGGGTCAGCCTCGAGTTGCGTGAAGCTGCATAGCTGGATTTTGCTTTGAGTTTGAATTTTCTTGTATATTCGAGTAATGCGCTTTCCATTCAATGCATTCATTATCCTTTACCCGTCCTTTGGGTTGGAGTGATAGTCAGTTGCCTATGAGCTTAGGCATCGATTTAATGATTCTATCTCTAGGCATTCTTTCGGTCGTAGCCTTGTGTAGTTGTAAACACTATATATAAGTTTCAATATTGAGCTATCGCAGCCAGTCTTTGGATGATCACGCTTCTGCTCCCAGTCTCGGGTTGATAAATGTACTGCGTGGACGGTTGAGTCTCGTCCTAGTTATGTTTATACCCCTACCTAAACTCCAAAGACATAGAGTTGATTGGTGAATAGTCGGTTCACGTTCATCCTGCTTCTCGCTCGTGCCCCCAAGTCTGGAGCATATATCGATAAGTAGGAAGGCCAACCATGCCCACTTTAGCTTTACTCTCTTTCCCGTCGAATCGTGGGATCAGGTCAGTTGATGGGAGGCTGAGTCTCGCCTATCCTGGATTGTATTGTCGTTTTTCATTCCAAGGGGAATACTTTGATGCCTCGTCAGTTTCTGGGCGTAAGTTAGGTAATGAACGGTCAGCCATGTCCACTTTGGTTCATGTTCTATAATCAGATCTCGGGGTAAAGTTGGCTCAAGTGCAGTCGGGTCATGCTCATCCAGTTTCATACTCCTCCTGATGGATCGAAGGAGGGTGCTGGAGAATTAATGACCAAGTCTTCATGGTTTACTCTCCTTTCCACACTCTAGTGGTCATAGTTTTTCAAGGGACATTTGGGTCACATTCGTATGTGCTTGGTGCAGATCGATATTGACTCTCGATCTGAGGTATGATATAGTCGGTCGCCCGTAGCTTTGGATGCCGTTTCGATTGATTCTGTGTTAAGGCCTCCTTGCATTCGTTGCCTTAATTTGTAAACAACGCCAGGCTGGAGCTATAATGAGTTGTTGTATTCATCTTTTAGTGATTTGTACTCCTGCTCCCAACATTGATTTGGCTAGGCCACAAGTCGGATGGTCGAACTCCATCCTTAGCGAGTTAATATTCCTCCTGTCGATTTCCGACCGAAGTTTGCGGAATAGAGAACGGTCGGAATCCACTCATCTATTTATCGATGTTTATATGCCACTCTGCATTCTTGTGACTTAGAGTTATTCTTCCCCCGGTCGACTCGCGCCCAATTTGTGTTCATGCTTTGGTCCACGCTCTAGGGACTTAGAGATTTGTCGAATGGTTTATGCTCTAGTCCACAATTTGGGACGTAGAGATTTTCGTCAAGTCATTTATACTTTAGTCCACACTCTGGGGACTCAGAGTTCTCTAGTCCGCTTCAGAGACTTAGAGATTTTTTGCAAGTCGTTTATACTCTAGTCCGCACTGTGGGGACTCAGAGTACTCTAGTCCGCTTCAGGTTCTTAGAGATAGAAGGTAGAGACATTGGTTGGGTTGGATTTCGGGAAAGGTTTGAGAGAAAGTTCTTGTCGCAAGCCGAGGAAAGCATGTAGTTGGAGAAGTTCATTAGTCTGAAGCGGGGGAGTCTTTCGGTGAAAGAGTATATCAATCAGTTTAACGAGTTATCAAGGTTCGGGATGGAGCTTGTTAATACACGACATAAGAAGGCCATCAAGTTTGCTAAGGGTTTGAACCAGCCCCTCCAACGGTTGGCTTTGACACATGTACCTATGGGAGCGATGTATGAGTCACTTGTGGAAATGGCTCTCATATCAGATGTTGCTAAGGAAGAAGAGGTTAAGGGGGTTCCTAAATCAGAAAACTCTAAGAAGTAGTGGTGAAAGAATAAGAAGGATAAGGACAAGAAGAAAGGAGGAGGACCTCAAAAGGGACAGATCAAGAAGGGCGAGAAATGTCATAATTGTGGATTGGTTGGGCATTACTCAAAGGACTGTAAGAAGGACACAATGAAGGGGAGGTGTTACAGTTGTGGGCAGCCTGGACACCTTAGTAGAGCTTGTCCTCAGAGGACAGGGCAGAGAGCAGGTGCACCTACGGCGCAAGTACAGGACTTGGATGCAGCACCTTCTAGTAGTGGACCGGACCGAGGTAGGAAAGTCTCAGTAGAAGGTTTGATCTCTATTTCGGATTTTCCTATTTGGACTCTTTTTGACTCCGAAGCATCGCAATCTTTCATTTCTAGTTCCTTGGTTGATTGTTTGCACTTAGATATTTATTTAGTTGTAGACCCTATAGTTGTTTCAAACCCCATTGGAGGATCGACACATTTATCCATGATTTGTAGGGGTTCGAAAATTTTTTGTACTAGGCGTAGAGTTTGATTGTGACGCCTATGTACTGGGATTTTCGAGATATGGAATGATTTTGGGGATGGACTGGT
This sequence comes from Allium fistulosum, assembly GCA_030737815.1. NCBI lineage: Eukaryota > Viridiplantae > Streptophyta > Magnoliopsida > Asparagales > Amaryllidaceae > Allium > Allium fistulosum. The sequence continues at coordinate 460,966,411 of CM060902.1, forward strand.
TATCCACTTATGGTGCAATATTGGACTGTGAGAGGAGAGTCGTCAAGCTAGGGACATGTAGCAGATGGACTCTTGAGGTGTTTGTACCAAAAATGGGCACAACACTCTTCGAAAGTTTTTGAAGAGATAAAAGTGAAGAATGAAAATTAAAACTGTGGATTATCTAACAAAAACTCCAAATAACAGAAAGTAAATTGCAAAGACAAGCGATTTAGAGTGGTTCGGCGTTTTGCCTACGTCCACTATGAAGTTTGATGATTTTATTGCTCGATTACTTGAAGATTACAGTAGTTAATAAGGCAATACAACTGAATTTAAATGCTAAGTGTCAATCTAAAGCAGCGGCGGTGTTCTGGAGTAAATCTGGCAGAATCTGGGCGCTCTTCAGTACTTAGAATTATCCGACCCCTTTTCTGAATGACCAGGGGCTCTATTTATAGGTGTAGGAGGCTGATATTTCGCCTAAAATGAGGGGAGACCAGTTCTGGCACGTCAGGGGGCCCACATGGCCGAAATCTGGAGATCCGGGCCCACTTTGGGATCGATTCGACCCTTGGTTCGAATCGATCAAGAAATCATCCAATCGAGCTGAAATTTGGTGTGAACATTCTTCATCATGTGCTTAAGCTTCTGAGAAAATTTCATGGCATTTGGACTTGTAGAACTCGAGTTATGATCGATTCAAGTTGATGTTTTTCGAATTCTGGAGTCGTTCGAATCGATATGCTCGAATCGATTCGTTCGAATCGATCCTCCTGCACGTGAAGATGGTGACGTGGTGCGTATGCTTCGTATCGATTCGGTTTCCACTCCGGATTGACTGGGTCGACTCCACGTTCCTAGCTGCCGTGGCCTAGTGGATTCGAGGTTACCTTAACAGGATGGACTCGAAGTAGCTTATGGGATGGAGTCGAGGCGCATCTATTATATGGATTCGAAGTAGAGGACAGCCTACCGGGTTCGAACTGTTGGATTTTAGTGTGGTCTGTTTGGATGGATTCGAACATAGGGTCTTTTATGGATTCGAATACAAGGCTGTCTCCTCCATTTTCCACTGGTGATATCTTGGACTGTGAGAGGAGAGTCGTCAAGCTAGGGACATGTAGCAGATGGACTCTTGAGGTTTCTTACGACTCACAGGTGTCAGTCATGTTGAGCTTTCTTTATTCCCTTGATTCATCACTAGGAGAGTTAGATTCAGTTCTAATTGTTAGAGATTTCCCAAACGTTTTTGAGAAGGTTAGGGGGATACGCCTAAGAGAGATTGAGTTTAGGATCTATCTGAATAACAATGCTAAGCCAGTGGCATTGCCCATGAGACATATGGCTCCTAGGGAGAGGAAGGAGTTAAGTAAGCAGATTGATGAGCTATTAGAGAAAGGCTTCATCAGACGGAGCATATTTGAGTAGGGGGCGTCAGTCGTCTTCGCTACAAAGGCGGATGGTTCCCTTTGACTTTGTGTAGACTATAGAGAGTTGAATAAGCTCACAAAGAAGAACCGTTACCCACTTCCTAGGATTGACGATCTTTTCGATCAGTTGGTTGACTCTTCAATATTTTCTCAGCTCGACTTAGCCACTTGATTTCATCAGCTTAGGGTCGTTGATGATAGCATCGATAAGACAACATTTTGGACACCCGATGGATTCTTTGAGTGGTTGGTTATGCCGTTTGGGTAACCAATGCCCCAGACTATTTTGTAGATCTAATGAGCCATGTTTTTCGAGATGTCCTAAATAAGTTCGTTGTAGTGTTTGTGGACGACATTTTGGTGTTTTCCAAGAGTATGGAAGAGCATGTTATTCATCTTGAGAAGGTTCTTTGTACACTTCGTGTTCATCAGTTGAAAGCAAAATTCTCTAAGTGTCACTTTTGGCATGAGGAGGTGCGTTTCTTGGGGCATGTAGTCTTAAGAGAGGGTCTAGCTGTGGGTCCCGCTAAGGTAGCAGCGGTACAGGATTGGAAGGCCCCCAAGAACTCTACCGAAGTTAGAAGCTTCCTAGGTTTGGCTGGTTATTATAGAAAGTTTATCAGAGATTTTGCTAAGATTACAACACCGCTTACTCGCCTCACTAAGAAGAATACGGCATTCATGTGGGACGCGGATTGTGAGGATTCCTTCACGATGCTAAAGAGGGCCCTTACTAGTGCACCAGTGTTAGTTTTACCCGACGGAGCTAAGCCTTTTACAGCATACATTGATGCATGTGGGACTGGCCATGGGGCAGTATTGATGTTGGAGGGTAGGGTAGTATGCTATGGGAGTAGATAGTTGAGAACTCATGAGAAGAACTACCCCACCCATGATTTGGAGCTGGCTGCTATTGTTTTAGCACTCAAGTCTTGGAGACATTACCTGCTAGGAGAGAGGTCCAAGCTTTTCACTGACCATAAATCATTGAAGTACCTATTCTCACAAAAGGATTTAAACTTGAGGCAGCAGCGTTGGATGGAGTTTCTGGCATCATATGACTTTGAGATAGCTTACACCCCTAGCAATGGGAACGTGGTTGTGGATGCGTTAACTAGGAAGAGAACAACCCTTATCCCAATGTTCGTGGAGTGGAAAAGCCTAGGGTTTATTTCCACCTTTGATTTTAAGCCCTCTACGGACATTACTCATGGATTATTGGCAGCACTTGAGGTTAAGCCTAAACTTATAAATCAGATTGGCTCAAGGAAGCGAGAGGATTCAGAGCTTATGCATATTCTGGATAGGATTAGCAGAGGAGAGGTCTTTGGACATCTCCAACGCTATTCCACCGATAGTAAAGGGTGGCTAAGGAGAGATGGAAGACTTTGTGTCCCCCGCATTGCTGATTTGATGAGTGCATTTCTAGCAGAAGCACACCATTCTCAGATGACTATTTATCCAGGTGGTGATAAGATGTATAGGGACATGAAGAGAGTGTTTTATTGGAATGACATGAAGAAGGATGTAGTAGAGTTTGTGGCTAAGTGTCTTGTGTGCCAAAGGGTTAAGGCGGAGCAGTAGAGGCCTGGCGGACTGCTTCAACCATTAGATGTACCCGAATGGAAGTGGGATACTATTTCGATGGACTTCATAGATGCTTTACCCCGATCTAGGAAGGGGAATACCAGTATTTGGGTGATTGTAGATCGTTTGACTAAGAGCGCCAACTTCATTCCGGTCAAGAGTAAGAGGACAACACATTATTTGGCATCCATATACGTTCGTGAGATAGTCTGACTTCATGGAGTTCCCTCTAGCATAGTGAGCGATAGAGACCTTATCTTTACTAGTGAGTTTTGGAGAAGCTTGCAAGAGGCATTAGGGACACAGCTTAGATTGAGTACAGCCTATCACCCTCAAACGAATGGCCAAATGGAGAGAGTTAATAGAGTTCTTGAAGATTTGTTGAGGATGTGCAGTCTTGATTTTGGAGGGACTTGGGAGGAGCATCTTCCTTTAGTGGAATTTTCTTATAACAATAGTTTTCAGGCTAGCATTGGGATGGCTCCTTTTGAAGCCCTTTATTGAAGACCTTGCAAGTCATCTTCGTGTTGGTTGCAGTCTACAGAATGATTGCTACTTGGTACCGACATGGTTAGAGAGACTTCGGAAAAGATTGATTTGATTAGAAGAAGAATGAAGACAGTCAAGATAGACAGAAATCCTATGCAGATAAGCGGAGAAGATATATTGAGTTCTAGGTAGGAGATTTGGTTTTCAATTAGGTGTCTCCGCTAAGAAAGGTAGTGAGGTTTGGATCAAGTAGGAAACTTGCTCCTAGATTCGTAGGACCGTTCCCCATTGTGGAAAAGGTAAGGAAGATCGCATATCAGATAAAGCTACCGGAGAGGCTCGTGAGAGTTTATGATGTTTTTCATGTTTCACACTTGAGAAAGTGCTTACATGATTCAGCAGAGGTAGTGAAACCTAGCCAACTTGAGGTAGTTGAAGTGGAGAGAGAAGCATCGGTTCATCGCATTCCTACCAAGATCGTTGGACATGATATCAAGAAGCTTAGGAATAAGGAAGTCTCTTTGGTTAAGGTCCATTGGAGAGATAGTATTGAGGATGCTACGTGGGAGGCTAAGGAGAAAATATGTATCTCTTATCCGCATCTCTTCGATGATACGTCTTGAATTTCCTATTTCCATCCTTAGTTTTGAATAGGTTCTTTCCTTTAGTATCCTTTGGGAGGGTAGATCTTAGGATTTAACCTATGGATGGTAGGACTGAATGTAAACATGTTACTAGAACATGTTATGTATGTTGAATGCAAGTGGTTGCAAGTGTTTGCTAGTGGATGCTAATGGACGCATATACAAACACTAGGCACTATTATCTCTTAGAGATCGGCCTAACTAGGTCAATAAAGCATATGCATATGGATGTGTGTGCACTTTCATTTTTATTTCATGGTTGCTATGAGTGGGCGATTATCATATGATTGTTGCAGTTGGATAATGATTGTAGCACGCATATAGAACTATCAGTTTTCATTAGGGAATTTGCATTCATTTGGATACATGGCACAGACATAAAAAGGAGGTCGACTGAATCAGTAGACTGCCTAATCTTTTGCATTAGTTAGGGACATTAACACTACACTATTGCATATATCATAAATTGCATTAAAAAGCTTAAGGACAATGGATGTAATGGATGATGGTTGAATATGTGGTTGTGGAATTTGGATGAAAATATTTATTTCATTCTTCTGTTCTTGGAGATTTCGGGGGCGAAATCCCTTAAGGATGGGAGAATGTAAAACCCGAAAAATTAGAGTAATAATAATTAATTAACAAATTAATTGAATAATAAAATAGGGTTGGGAAATTTTCAGAATTGAGTCACGGGAGTTGCACCATTGGGTCCGTGGCAATTTTCTGAGCAATTTTCATGTATAACTTGTTGAAATCCGAGTCAGTATGGAGAAGTTAAGAGAGAAACAAAGAAAATTAGAATTATATATATAATTAAAAATAAGAAAAAACTAGACCAGTTACGGGTCGACCCGCGTGAGTCGGGTCGACCCATAGGTCGTCCCACCTATAGGCCAGGTCGACCCACATTCTTCCCTGGACGATTTTTCGTCCAGGTGCGAGCCGAAGGCTGTTAATCTGATTTTTGGTGAAATCTTGTGCGTTCATAGCTACATCTGATGGTTCCTAGTGAGCCTATGATGTGGTTGCACCAGATAATCTTCAAATCCGACGGCCTGAGATCCCTAAGCCACACTATAAATAGAACCCTAGGCTGAGCTATTTTTCTCATTCATATTTTCTCCCAATTGGGTTCATTGCCTTAGGCTGAACCCTAAATAGAAAAAATTTCTGGGGAGGAAATCTTTTTAATAAAAATATTTTACACCATATAAGTGGATCCAGGAAGGCCTATGATTAGAGCAAAGGACCACAGATGAGTGTTTTGTAGTTATTTTAGATGTGTAAGCAATTTAAAATAATAGGGTTCTCAATAGTTGTAGTTTTTCTACAATTTTGAGACAAATTTATGTAAGCTTATTTACAGTCAGTTTTTACGTAAAGTTTAGAAGTTCTTTTCTGTCTATTTTTATTCAGCTATTTTATTCAGTTATTTATAGTTATTTACATCTGTTTTAAGTTGAAATTTAGCCTGTAAATGTTAGTTTCTTTTTTATAGAGATTTAATCCTTTTTTACGCGAGTAAAATATTAAAAAGAGAAGAATTCACAAATATGTATTAAAATAGAAAAACACTAAATTTACAGAAATTAGATGTAAAATGAGAAAAACTGAAATAAAATGGAGATGGACTGAAATAGGCAAATTTGAGATATTTGCCAGCATGATTATAACAAGTGGTTACAACTAAAAAGAGAAAATAGAAGAGTAACAGTTGCAAGAACAATTATAACACATAGGTTATAATTAGAAAGAAAGAAATAACAGAAGGGGCTTATTTTAAAACATAGATGTTGGATTAAGTTAATAAGCAAATATAGCAGTAGTGACCCATACCGGCAGCATTCCCTTTCAAGTCTTGGACTGATGGTCTCACACGTGGGTAAGGCTGGGCACGCTTATGCTGATTAGGGTAAATAAATGGGCAATAAATAGAGGCTCAAATTTGGGGATTTGGGCAAGGGGCACAAAGTTAGAAGATTTGTTTGTTAGTACCAGTACCGGCAGCATTCCCTTTCTGGTCGAGGACTGATGGTCTCACGCGTGGGTGAGGTTGGGCATGCTTATGCTAATTAGGGTAAATAAAGGGTCAAGTAGGGGGCGACAGTTAGGGTGTACCGGTGATGACCGAGCATGCGACATCGATTAGGGTAAATAATTCGCTACTACGTCCTAAGCGCTAAGAGGTGTCCTTTGCTATGGGACCAACATGATTTGTTCACAGTGGCACAACAGAGATAGGAAAGGCCGATCAATGGGTAGAATTAGGATTTCAACCTAATCAAGTTAGCAGTTGAGATAGGATTAGGGTTTCAGCCTAATCACGGCAGTTTAAGACAAGTGCAAACAATCGAAGCAAACAGTCAAACAGAATCAGAAACAGTATTTTATGCAAGTTTTTTTCTTCTATATCTTCCTTTCAAGCTAGAACTATTGCTTAGTCTATTATCTTTATCTTGCTTAGAAATGCTAGTAATTACTTTCACTCACCAGACTTATTGTCTAACCCACTCCTCTATCATTCTTTTTTCCCCAATAGGCCAGCAGATTTGAGGATAGTTGATTCGGGTTGCTTGGAGATTCATATCCGAAATTTTCTCATTTCAAATGTATTCTTCTGCTTTTCATCTTTTTCATTGGGCTTATAATGGATTGACACTTGTGAGAGGGATTATTATTGTTATTTTTGTACTTTGATTATGTGAGACTGAGATATATTTTCATGAGACATGAGAGATTTTGAGTTCTTGAGACATGTTATGTTTTTATGACTTATTTTGAGATGAAGTTTAATTCTGAATGATAAGTTATTATTTAAATGTTTTCCGCTGCTTTTACTTATTTGTCTTGTGAATCTTAGTCTCTGTGATGCTTTAGCTATACCTATAACACACCAAATCCTTTGATGTGCCCTTTTTGGGAATACTAAGGGATGTGGGGGTGTTTCATCATTTCTTTTGCGATGAAATTTAAATGGTTAATTTAATCGATATAAAGTAATATGATGCACATGATTACTTAGAATTATTGAACAATGAACAGGCACAATGATGGAGGACCAAGTAAAGAACATGACAACAAGTAATAATAGCAGAGATCATTGGCAAAACAAATGTAAGTAACAAGAATCTATAGGTTTAAACAGACGTGTTCATCAACAAATTTGATAACTTTAGACTCCAGTTGTTATTTATAGAAATTAAATAACCTGCTTTAAACAAAATGGTTTCAAATATTTTTGTTTACCATAAAATCTATCTAGCTTCAACTTTGCAAAGGCCACATAGTTTAGATTAATAGTTATTTACATAAAACCATTTTAATATAAATCCTTTAAAAATACAAAAGTTAGAAATACAAAAGCTAACAACAATCTTCGTTTAGTACATATTAAAAAGTATTGTTCATCATTACCTAGAAAGTTGAAAAAAAACCATGATAAAAAATAATGCGCCCATATTTACATACTTCATCGTGCATAGAAGGAGTATATACGCGTGCGGCATTATAAATGCTTAGCATGATTAAGGAAAAGATATGCCAGATATACACTTTTTCTATACAATATGCTAGCTATATCAAACATACAAATTGATTAGCTTATGTCAGTATCAACATTTTCTACAGTAACTTATGTCACAAATAAAAGGATATGAATAGATAAATCAAACAATATATATTCTTTGTACAAAGAAAAGGAGAATTGTCTCCTTAATTAAATTGCACTGCATATAACATTACCATTCACCTTAGTAAAATTGATTCAGTAGAAGATATAACATAAAAGTGTTCTAAATTCCAATACATCTGGGCCTCTTTTATAGTTAATTAAGCTACTTCTTATTGTTTCTTTGCTTATTCTATTAGTTATCCACAAATGATGGATTATAGCTCAAATTCATTAGAGTTTCTAAGTGATTCTGATTCAGTGAGCCTGGAAGATTATGAAGCTGCTAAGTGTTACTCCAAGTTACAAAACAAGGAACTAAAAGTTAAATACACAAATTATTAGATGTCCATTTTGTGCTTCAAAGAAAAAACAAGAATATCAGTGAGGATCTCCTCTAACATGCTACAAGAATTACTTTATTTAACCGAAGGAAAAACTGAAAGCATGTCACAAACATTCAAAATTCCTAAACCAGGAATTTGTTGTTCAGAATACTCCTAGACCTTCGTTACAACTAGCATTATTTGAACCTCCAAAGAAAAGGAGGTTAAGTTTGTCTAATCTTGGATGATCATTATCGTTAATACACCATTTTTATTTATTAACAAAAATTTATATTATTTTCAACTTTAAATAAAAACAACAATTCTATAAGGAACATCGGTTCAAAACTAATTACAGAAATAAACAACAAATTATATTTTGCATATAAGATGATAGTTTAGTATTAATATAGTTACAGATATCAAATTGAAGAGAGTAGTCGCTATTTAGGGTTTGTAAAATCAACGCAGACGAGTGCGATGTGGGTTGGGGTTTGTAAAATGGACGTAGACAAATAAAGAATTTATGCAGAAATCCATATCGAACAATATAAAATCCATATAGAATCAAAAATTTAGTACCTAAAATCAAACCAATTTAGGGCTTGTAAAATTGACGCTGGCAAGTAGCAAATTAAAGGAGGAGGCGACTGACTATGATGAGAGGAGTTTGATGACGGAGAAGAGTACTGGGATGATGATAATGGAGGAAACGTAATTGGGGCTTGGTGAGTATTCATTAAGTGAAGAGGAAAGGGGAAGTCTTCTGAAACATAACAAGTATTTTAGCATTAGCGGGGTAAGCAGGAAATTTTGGCAGCTTTAGGTATACGGGAAAAATAAAGGGTAAAATATAATGGTTGCACTTACCTTGAAACACTGCCAACAATTGCAACTAAAAGCAGATTTTTTGTAGTGTTTGTTGGGGGTAAAATTAAAACAAAACACCGTAACCAAGGCATGTCGATTAAATCTCATAGCGAATGGTATCATATTATATACCGAATATACATAAACAGAACTGGAAAACAGTATATAAGAGATTGTACTAGCGGAAGCAACAACTAAATAAATACCAATACAGAAAGTCAAAATACATCAATTCTACACATATGAAGCTCTGAATAATATATGATATAGTAAGTCTCATATATAAATAATATACCTATCATGTGCTACTATAATATCAAGTATATATCTAAAGTATCGATATCACTCATCCAAAATGCTCCAGCTACGCCACTCTGATAGTGTACCCCTAGAAGCACCTGACCCCAAAGTACTCTATCAAGTACAAGAGAGTTTCCATGACATAAACAGACAAAGACAAAATGAGGGTCAGACTTAAAGACTATTGTGAGGGAAACTACCATATACATAAACTATAAACAAATAAAATAGGAAATTACTAGAGCACAGCCGGTCCTCACCATAAACGTGGCTTAGGGTTAATTCGGACTGGCCATAAACGAAGTAAAGTAAACTTATCCCAGGGAACCGCACCTTAGCCTGCTCTTCTTCTGTAATCAACCAAATGTACTGTGACTGCTACGTAAAAGTACTATGATAAAGGTAACCCAACCAATGACTGTGACTGCTACATAACTGTGTACTATGATACAGCTAACCCAGCATATAATTGTAAGGGTAATATATATATATATATATATATATGTATGTATGTATGTTTGTATATGTATATATGTATATATCATAATACAAGTCTATAGAGTAATACACAATAATAATATCAACCAGATAATATACCACATGCACAATGTAATGATATATGACAAATAGAGAATATAAATTGGTACCCATCATCACTGATGAGTGGAGTCCACCAACGACATTTATTGTGATTCAGTGATTCCTGTCGAGGGTCCAAAATAAAGTTAATGCCGAATTGTACCATAGACCTTGAGCTGCATCTAAATGTGATCGAACTCGTGTTGATCTCACCAAACCCCATATCAAGCATAAGCGATATAAGACCTACTCTAGATATTTGAAACCTACCCATATCGAGCTTAAGTGATATGTGACCCATTTGTAGATGATCGTCATCATCTCCCTTTTCCTAGCCATCATGGTTTCTCAACTAACTCATGTTATGCACCTACAAAAGAGAACAACGAGCGTGTCCCATATAATACACTATCGGGGCCATAAAGGAACGCCGATACCGTGTATATATACAATATAACATCACGTAACCATATATGCATATCACGAACCTATAACTTATCATCTTCAATCTATATGTATGCTCAATAATATAAAACCAATATAATGTATGGTCACTAATATAAGACCAATATGATGTATGGTCACTAATATAAGACAAATACTAGGCATGGTCACTAATATAAGACTGATACTGTTCATCAAAACATATTTACCTCAAGGTTGAACCAAGATGTATGAACTCATTACGCGCTTCGCCTTGCATTCCACTTTCCCAAGTAGCCAAAAGTCTCTCCGAAGTTAGGCCAAAGCCTTACGTCGAATCGCACCCTAAACCAGGAGAAACATTCTCCGTTATTGTTCCCTATCCATGCCACATTTTCCTTAAGAAGGCTTCACCGATGGACCGGTTGGGCTCCACCGATGGACCAGTGTTAGCCTGCTCCCAAGTAGTGAGCTTAGGTAGCAAGCTTTCATGCTCCACCGACCATCGTTTCATGCCCCATTTCCTTCGTTGCTTCGCCCGATGAGTCACCTAGCTTCCTTAGCCTACCTTACTACAACGATCCTCTTTCAGAGTTCATTGGTTAATGTATTGGAAGTGATTTCTTATGTACTTGAAAAATGATTTCAATACGCAACTCTTTTATGCATAGAGTTTTATGGGCGCCTCTCTCAACCCGGCCTCCTCGCATATGCCAAAACTTACTCAACTGGCGCTCGTGCTTTATATGATGCTCATGCGTGTGTTAGTACACCTATTTTTGTACATTTATACATACACGGATACATAAACACACCTTCACTTCACAAATCATGTTTCGAGCTCCATTAGAGCGATTACTCGACCCAGTATTTTTTCATGCAGCTAAGCATACTTCGCTCTAGCTACAACATGAGATGTTCGCAAACGTGCTTATACACAAATATAGATTTTCACATACACACATACATAATTATTCACACAACTACACTTATATATAAACACACATAACCACATAAAATAATTCTAATTATAAAGCATGAATTTCCTTGATTGTTATATAACTTCAAATACTCGTATATGTATGCCTATCCTACATATACATACACATATATTCAAATAAATATTTCAACTATTACTTAATCGAATCTTACTTTTATTTACTAAATCTTGTATATAAAAGGTTAATATCTTTTTCTACTATTTTATAAAATCCTCTTTTATAAAATATCTCATTCATACTATTTTATAAAATATCTCATTCGTACTTTTTATAAAATCATGCAACTATTTTATAAAATACATTACTAGCTTATTAATCGTTTTAAGCACTTTTTAACACCTAATCTCTTTATTAAACTAGGTATTCATCTCATAGTTATTTTATAAAGCCACCATTTTTATAAAATATTATATTCATTTATAGAAAATTATTTCTTTGCTTAAATAACATTTATAAGCACTAATTAAACTTCATTAAGCCTCTAATCACTTTAGTAATAAGTATAAAGTTCAAAACTCACTTAATTAGCCTACTAACTTCTCTAAAAGTCATTTTTAAGGTCTTTAATAATTAATGTGTTAATCTAACCATGTTTACTACATAATTATAAGTTCAAATCATTACACATTATTCATTAAGAAAATATAGTAATTATAATTACTTACTAACTTTTCTACAATCATCTAGAAAATCATCGACTCCAAACATATCCCGGCTTATCTCATTCTTCTTACGATGGAATTGCGGTCTCAACGGCGGAAGCCTCAGGCCCCAATTCACTTGTCTCTAAAAATCGAGTATAATGGGCATTACTTTAATTAACAATTTAATATTTAAATTAATTATTTAAATATCTAGTTGTTAAAAATGTGGGTTATTACAGGTAAGTTCATAGAATAAAATATGGAATTTGAAAACAAGAACATGCAAAGGTACAAAATAATTTGATTTAATTGAATAGGTGAGTATATTAGGTAAGGATTATTATAGTCTGTAAAAGAAAATAAGGTTCAATCTTAAAATATTCTTCTCTATGATACATAATATTGTATCGATAAGAAGTAATTGGCTTATGTTGGATAGAGTAAGATTAATGACGAGTGAAGGTTAGTTGCTTCTTTCTATAAGGATTTATAGTTAAGATTAAGCACGTAGTTGACTTTATTATCATGTAAAGCATAGTTTATCAATTCATATAAGATATGAATTATAAAGGAATCCAATCTTAAATAGTTTAGAACATGTGATTGATCAATTTACATTATGAACGTAAATTTCGTAAAGTCAAAACGAGATCTATTTTATGTGGGTTTATAGGCAGTTCATAAAATGTTTTGAATGCCTATTTCACCGCCATGAGAAACAAACTGTTGTTTTAAGAAATGTCACCTCAATGCCTTCTGTTTAGAGATATTGGTGGTATTGCAATAGACTTAGATACAATCCAATATTCTAACATAGTAGCTGATTACATTAGATGAAGTAAAATTAACTAGCCTAAAACAAACAACGCTTATACAATGTCTAACAAGAATTCTCACATAAAAAACTACGAGTTTGTTATCAATTTAGAGAATATGAATTGTTAGTAATAATAATAACTCAGTTGCCAATAGGCTAAGGAGAGTATAAACACTGTTATATGGCATGATGCTTTGAATCTGAATGGATTTTAAGTATATTAGCTAAATATGATTTTGATAATTATACCTGAAAAGATATGATCCATTGGTTGCAGTTGAGTCTTTGAGAAGAAGATCGATGTAGTTTGAATTGTATGAAGCAATGTTGAATGGAAATGACTTCATTGATTTCAAATGTTGAAATTGGCGAAGTAATTTTGCTAATCAACATGCTTGAGTCCATTCAGATTCTACAAGAAATTGTTGCACAATGACTTTGAGTCCTCCTCGGTAAGGATAGAACTTCAAAAGATAACATCTGCCCCTCCTCAGGAACAGATGATAGTTGAATTCCGAAGGGAGTAGAAGGAACATACGCTTTGAAGGCATTGGAGGAGGAAGCCTTAAATGATTGAGGAGGTAGTAAAGGTACATCGACAACCAAGAGCTGGCCACTGGAGTAGACAATTCTGCTCGAAGAGGTCCATCACATTGTTCTTCGATCAAAGCTTTACTGACTCCTTAGTATGAAGATCGATGAGAGTCCACTTGGCTATTAGTTGTGCCTCCTAAATAGCCTTTTGTTTTCCTCCTTCCTCTAAGGTAGCAAGATCTTTTGGATCAACAAATTTAGCAATTACATCTAATTTGATGAAAGGATATCCTTTTTCCCAACCCTTTATCCTTCATCCTTCGTTATCTTCTTGTGTAGGCCAACAAGGATGCAAGGTTTGTTATCTTTCAACCATCAAAGGCTCTTGGTCCTAAAAACTATCTCATAAAAGAGAAAGTTGGTGGTTTCAACCTCACGACAATGGTTTCTTTATTGATCTTGGCTTGAGCCAGCTTAACTTACAGATCAAAGACTGCAGACTAATTATTATCAACCTCTGACCCAAGCCTAGAAAGTTTTCTAGCCTTTGATTTGGACAATTTGAGTTTAGCTTTAAACCAAGACATTTCTTGCTTTGTCAGAGCAATCTCGATGTCGGATCAATCGAAGTTGACTTTTGAGTTTTTTTCATTTCTTTAACTAGGTCTTCGTTGCAAGAGTGCGCTTGCTCAAGCTACTTCTTAATCATTTCGATCCAAAAGTCATGCTCAAGAATCTTTATCTCTAGTGCTCCTTTCTCTTCATTCTAAGTTTCTTCCCACTCCTTATCTTTTGTCTTTAATTTTGCAATCCCTTCATCCAACAGGGCTACTAGTTTGTCATTCTTTTAATTGGCTATCCTTTTCATTGAGCGAAGTGCAGTTTACGGTATTGATCTGGCTTAAATGTGTTCCCACTTTCTTTTAGAACTCATACTAGTCCTTTAGAACATCCAAGGCCTCATGTGCAATTTTGAGCATATCGACTACAACGTCATCTAAATTGTACCAAAATATAACATAGGTATGGTCCAGTTTGGGATAGCATGGATACCCTTTTCAAGCAGCAGATGTAGATGACAGTGGACATCCACGAATTAGTGGGGAGAGATGCTTCCTTATCATGATGTCGAGTGCGATCAGTTGAGGAAATGGTAAGAGGAGCCGTGGAAGTTGTTGGTTAGTGTGGAAGTGTAGTGTAACATCCCTCTACTTGGAGGCCCAAAACTAACGGCTACGGATGCTACAGTCATCCATAGTTATTAATCCTCGACGACCAAATACGACGACATTAGATACATTGATATACAGAAACACAGGAATATGGAAAAAAGTAATCTGCAAATAAATTTCATTTCAAAATATTCCAAATTCATTACATAATCCCAATTCGTAGACCACTTTCAAATAACATATAATTATTACAAAATACGCCAAGAGCAACATATGAAGATGCCCCCTTGGTAGATCAGAGTATATAGATAGGCAAGAAAACAATTTGCCTTTACAAATAAAACACACATCGGAAATAAAAGAACTCTAATAACAAGCTTGCCCGCTGCACGTCTTTAGAAGCTTTATTCGTCTAAAAGAACACCTGAAAACCTTAACTCTCAACCTACTCAAAATTAATTGAGTACCCGAGAGTTTAAGGGGAAAACAAAAACTTCGATCGGACATAAAGCCTGGTATGAATAATAATTTACCATCTCAAACCATTTAGATATCTAGTGAGACCACGCCGCTTAGCGAAATGGGTTTTCCTCTCACTAATATCCTAAAACATTTATAACACCATATATTGTGCTCCTGCATCCACAATGATTAAAACATAGTATTTCAAAACATAATGATGATATGCAACACAAATAAATCAATTCTGGATTACCCATCCCCATTCATTCTGACAATCTGTCTCAATTATAGTTTCTAGGGTCACTATTAACCTGTTAAATGTTTATGGACTATCTGTCCAATATCATAGTTTTCATGGTGATGCAGCAGCGGATAACAAAAATGATGAATCGATGAAAGTAGCGATTGTGGAATAGAAGATACCGAATGGCCCAAATCCGTTGATCCAAAGATATCGGATTTTAGTTATCTCAAACACGTTGATCGCGCACGATACCGTGTTTAAAGATCTACGATTCTTCGTACGTTGATCTAGCGCACTAGATACCGTGAATCGGCTTCAGCGATCGTTGATTCAAGCGCATTTGAATACCGAAGGTGGAGATAGGAGATCACACTCAACTACCAATTGAAGAAGTGGCACAAAGCACACAAACAAATTTTATTCAAAATCAACTAAACTATTACAAATGGCACCACCATCCTTATTTATAGGGTTACAACATACACGGCTCAAAACTGGACAACACTTAGGTCGGGCACGACCTAACACAACAACGACTTACGACTTACGACCTAGTATAGGTCGTTAACGACCTAACAGATCAACATTACAACACAACAACATACATCACAAAGCCTTCACGACCTAAAACAAGTAAATTACAACAAGTAAATGATTTACAGTATTTACAACAGTCACAACAACATGACTTAACACTTGAGCGACCTAAAAACAAGGTAGCGACCTAACTTCCCAGCACATAAGGTCGAGCGACCTAAGATGGATGCGGCCTAAGCTTCAGCGACCTAAGAAGTTAGCTTCTGGGATTCTTCACACGACCTAATTCTCCTCGCGACCTAACTTAGGTCCTAACTCGTTCACGCGACCCAACTTAGGTCATAGCTCGAGACAGTCTTCACTCGAAATATCGGAGCGACCTAAAGGAATGAGAACTTCGTTAGGTCGTTCGTGCGCCTTTTCCTTTAACTCGTTAGTTCGTTTGCATGCCTTAACACTGATTCCGTTGACTCGTGATCAACCTTCCCTAGGTCGTGAGCGACCTAAAATTTCACTAGGTCGTGAGCGACCTAAAAGCCTTGAACAATTCAAATCAGATGCGCCAGTAGATCGCGCTGCATCACATGGGATCACTAAGAACCTATTGGTAACTCAAATATTGTATCTCTTATCCTAGTTTTCATAGC
The DNA here is from genome assembly GCA_030737815.1 of Allium fistulosum. Taxonomy (NCBI): domain Eukaryota; kingdom Viridiplantae; phylum Streptophyta; class Magnoliopsida; order Asparagales; family Amaryllidaceae; genus Allium; species Allium fistulosum. The sequence continues at coordinate 460,982,769 of CM060902.1, forward strand.
TTCGAAACAAATAAAGTAACCTTTTGAAAGCATTGAGTTTTCTCTTTAGAAACATCATTTGGGTCAAAATGGTTATATACGAAAGTATCTCTTTTGAAACCAACAAAAAATTAATTTGGGGAAAAGTTGATTGTGTCGGAACCATCTTATTCGAAAGCAAAGACCTTTTAAAAAGTTAAAACTTTGAAGGACAGAGTCGAAACCCCCTTTCGACTCCATCACCTTCGAAATTCCCAACCCCTTTCGAAAGCAAATAGGAAGCGATTTAACCTAGGTAAAGACAAGGATAACCTTTCAAAGGTATTGATGACTTCAATACTTCGAAAGGAAACTAGCGGCTAGGTTTCGACTAGTTCGGACCCTACCCTTTTGAAAACTTCTTATTTAAAGAAAAAGGCACCCCTTTGAAAGTTATACATTTTTACATATTACAACAACCTTCTTCGAAATCCATTTATAAAACCCTTTTCGAAATCATGTGTTTAGACTAGGTCGAAAGCTTTAAATAAAACAAGGCAAGACTTTAACTTTTGAAAAAAAGTATGGTTTCGATTCCATCGGAAGCCTGCCTTTCGACACCAAGGCTTTCGCCATCCTTCCAATCCACCATGCACCACTAGTTGATGCCTTGTGTATTGGTTTCGACTATGATGGTTTCTACTAAGTTGGTTTCGACTAGGATGGGGCGGAATCATTGGAGTCGAAAGGGTTGTTAATTGAAGCAGAACACCTTTATCTGAATTAAAGGCCGAAATGTTGCTTCTTTTAGTAATTGCTTTATAACAACTTGCCTATTTGTAAACCATTGATTGGTTGTCACAAAACTTTTCAAATAATTTAAAATTAAAACCGCCGCATTTACACCAGATCTAACCCATAAAAATGCAATGTTTAAGCCCTTCCATATAACAAAAGTAATATTTGCAGAGAAGTCCCTCTTTTAAAATAATTTATTTTCCCCAGTAAATCAATTGGGAAAAATCCCCAAAAATCACATAAATTCGATTTCATCATGCAATCAAACATATTAAAAACTTAGAGCCAATTTCTTCCTGAAATATTCAAAATAAATTTTAAATACAATTACATCATATTTACCATCAAAAATTCATAATAAAATTTGCATAGCTTGGAAAATTATGAAAATTAAAACCCATCTTCGAAATCATGTTTTACTTAACATAAAAATATTTCATGGCATTTCAAAATCGATAACCCATGGTTTTGCCCCTAAAACCGTGTGAATTTCATGTACAATTAAATTGTTTAAATCAACAATTCATAAATTAAGCATATCATCATCCAGTATTTTTTAGAAACAAAATAAAAAATCAAATCCGAAATCATAGGATTATAGAAAACAAAACGAGATGGAATGAATTATTTTGCACCTTAACATGATAAGGAATTTTAGATTTGTTGTTGATTAATTCTTTCTAGCTTTGACCCTTAGCTTCAGATGGAAATTTCCCCTTTTTCCTTCTTGTTAATGGTCGGTTCTATCATGTTTTGATTTGCGTTTGTGAAAAGATGAAAATGGAATATGAATGGGCAATTACAAAAGGTCTTTGCCGTGTATAATAGATCGGCTAATTTACTAATATGCCCATGTGTAATTTAATTATCTTATAAACCAACTTAAAACCCATTAAATCTTTATTATTAAGCACGGCCCATTATGTAATTTATTCAAATCTCAATCCCCTTATCATCATTATTCTATTTAATTTATCCAATTAAATCTTTTGAATAATGTTATCGAAAATTAGGGATGTTACAGGCTCTCCCCTTAAAGAATTTCTTCCTCAAAATTCAGTAAGGACTAAATACTAAACGTAGCACTCATCTGTAACAACCCCTAACAACCATACTAGTCTAACTGACTAGCAACTATCTTTATAAATCTAATATAGACATATTCTCAAAGCAGATCAGGATAAGTATCTCTAATCTCATCCTCCATTTCCCAAGTACAGTCCTTCTCGTTGTCACTCCACTGAAATTTCACCAACCTAACTGTCTTGTTCCTTAATCTTTTCTCATCTCTAGCTACAACCTGAACTGGTTGTCTAACAAAAGTCAAATTAGGCTCTACCACTAAGTCATTCAACCCTATCGGAGGAATAGTAGTCCCTGGATCATGCACAAACTTACAAAGAAGAGACACATGAAATACAGTATGGACACCTGCCAAACTGCTCGACAACTCTATTCTATATGCGAGCTTTCCAATCCTCTCTATAATCTAGAATGGACCTACATATCTTGGGGCTAACTTCTCCGACTTTCCAAATCCTATCACACCCTTTATAGGTGATACTTTAATAAAAACCTTATCTCCAACTGAGAATTCTAGGTCCTTACGCCTCTTATCTGCATAACTCTTCTGTCTTGACTGAGCTTCCTTCATCCTTACTCGAATTAACTCAATCTTCTCTGACGCCTCTCTAACCAAATCGGGGCCTAAGACTAATCTGTCTCCAGTCTTCAACCAACATGTTGGTGATTTGCATGGCCTTCCATACAAAGTTTCAAATGGTGCCATTCCTATACTAGTCTGGTAACTATTATTATAGGAAAACTCAACCAAATGTAGGTGATCCTCATAAGATCCACCAAAGTCAGATACACAAGCTCTCAATAAATCTTCGAGTACCTTATTGACTCTCTCCGTGTAGCGACCCACATTTCGGGAGGTTTAAATTGACAATAATCCACACATGTCCGACTTAAACAATCCAGAACATAGATAATCAATGGGGTTATTTAAGAAAAATAAGAAGGGAAGAAGAAAACAAACACAGAATCTCGCAGTGGAATGATAAAATATAGTAATCAAATAAACAGTTCATGAAGCTGTTTACTATATAGTTGATTATAAACTATACAACATTTATCAGAGTTATACATATACAACAAAAGAAAAATATAATGCAGCAGGACAACATGATGCTGGGAATAATATTAGTAGTAATAATATACCAAATGTTCGTCTTCATCCTCCGGAGAATAATCTTCGATAAGTTGAAAACCCAGGGCTGACCCGAGCGTAATGAAAAGACAAAACACTCGAGTTAGGACTAAAATATTCTTATGTGAGTCAAATCGATATCGCATATAACATGAGTGTCGTGGCGTTAGAGATGTTAATGGGGTTTCACATCTCCTATCCAGTGTATAACATGCGTGCAATAACTCAAGAGATATTACGAGATTTTTTCATAACTTAAGGATCCATCAAAATATTTATATGTAGTAGAATACGCTATATATGTAATGTCTAATTGGTAAAATAAATATATTTCTTAGCGTTAAGGCTTTACATTGATCCCCATTAACGCGTTTTTAAGCATTGCTGTGACGCCCCACCTCTATACCCACGCTAGCCAAGAACACTACGGAGTAATGTTGTCAACTAGCACGGAGAATAAGGCTGTTTAGGAGCGACCATCCGTGTAATTTCTTTGTGCGAGCACCGATATGTCAGATAGTATAGCATGCATTTCATTTAAGGAGGAAGTCCGACATACCGATACAAACTCAAAGCTATCACACAGTGGCTATATACAATCTTCGGAAACAAACATAGAAATAAACATGACACAAATCAGTCACAGACATCCATATCACAAAGGCGGAAAAAGATATGAATATATAACACTTGAAAGTGTACATCAGAGTAGTGGTCAAAAAGATCCACGATAATACAAAAGAATAGCTACAAGCTACACAAAAGCATAAGTATACATCACATAGTCTATATCTTAAATGTATACAACAAAAACTACAAATCTAAGTAGTTAGCCAAAAGTCAGAGTAATCCCAGAAGAGAAGTCAAGCAGAAGCACCTATAACATCTCGGTCTGACCCGAGTATTATTTATAAGAAAATAATAAACGGATCAGTCTAGCTATAAATATCGGATCTGATGATATGGTATAGAATAAAAGATATGGCATGAACATATAATAACCATAATGGCATACTACTATAAGTATGTAATTGAAAATCAACAAGAGATTAATCAATATCACAAGAATCTTCTCAAAGATAAAATGGGGTATCATACCCTAAACTTGTATTCATAACAAGTCAATGACACACAAATTCACCAATGCATAAAAATTGATAAAACTTATTAATGGAAATCACGAAAATTGGTGAAGCACAAAATTCCAGAAATCATCACAAGAAATCCAGAAATCACAAGAAGGGGGAGGCCTATCACAAAATGGGAGTATGAAAACTCACCAACACGTGTAACACAAGACGAGACGCTATCTCATGGTAGCTAACTATTAATTTTGAGCCAAAGCTCCACAAGAATGGTCCGAAGACCGTGGGGCGCTACCCCACATATGTGATGTAGAAGCATCACACAAACGGGGTTTAGTCTCCCTCGTAGACAAAGAGACATCGCACAATTGCTAGTCTAAATCACAAAAATGATCGTCATGATCATCAAGAAGTGTCAATCACACCAAGCTAGTAAATATATGAGTTTAGCTTCATGTCCCATAACCACTTGCTTAACTTAAATATTTACGAACAAACTGTAGATCTTCACTAGAAAATTGTCACAAGAGGTTCAATCGAACAAGCCCAAGAATTAACCGAAGAAGTGAACGCAAGCGTTTCATACCACTCATTTTACTAAGCCGTTTAATTAGATTTCTCATCCGAGGAGGTAAAGGCTTGTATATACTAATAGATTGGAAAACGGTTTAAGAAAAGAGTTATGTAATAAAATAGTTTGAAATCGTTTTGATGAAAGAGTTTTGATATTTACTACTAGTATTGAAACCTTCATATTTTTAAAGTGACAAACCACAAAACGATTGTTGAAGCAAATCGAATCACAAAAATTCACATTCGAAGACGTGAGTAAAGTCCAAAGAAATCAATTCCAAAACCATCAAAGTAGGAATGCCCGTGAGAACGAACATGGCCGAGCTAAAGTGATGCGCGACCTAACATAGCCGAGCTAAAGAATGCAAGCAGGTCGAGCGACTTAAGGTGGTGAGCATGCGACCTAACGAGGTCGACCTAAGTTGCAAGCGACCTAAGGAGTTAAAGCAGGTCGAAACATAGCGACCTAAAGTGATGAGCGACCTAGTGGTTAACGAGCTAGGTAGAAAACAGGTCGAGCAACCTAAAGGAAACAGTGCGACCTAATGACGCGACCCAGTGAGGTGAGCGACCTAACACGGTCGAGTTAAGCAAATGGTGCGACAAAGTCTAGGCGAACGACCTAGTGGACGTGACCTAACGAATAGCATAAGCCTAGGTGGTGCGACCCAAGGGGTTCGCGACCTAACGAATCTCGACCTAAATGTGAAAATGGGGTCAAGCGACCTGAAGGAAATAATGTCTAACGACCTAATGGTATTGGGGTCATGCGACCTAAAGATGTGGCGCTACCTATCTTGGTGACATGGCCGAGCGACTTATCAAGGCAATAGGGCGAGCGGCCTATAAGTGATGCGACCTAAGGTGGTGAGGTCGAGCGACCTAAAGGAAGCAAGGCCTAACGACCTAACGAAAATAAGGTCTAACGACCTAAAGGAACTAAGGTCAAGCGACCTAAAGGAAGTAAGGTCAAGCGACCTAAAGCCAAGCGAGCTAAAGATTCAAGGCAAAACGACCCAAGCGACTTAATGTGGCCGAGCGACCTAACGCAAAACAGGTCAAATGACCTAAAGTCTAGCGACCTACGACCTAATTCCGAACGACTTAAGAGCGAACGAAAATATGCAGACCGAGTCTTCGAGGCAGTGCGACCTAGGCCAAGTAATTCACCAAAACACTAAAAACTGGAGTTTTTCGCCAATCCAAACCAAATGCAAATACACATGCTAAAGTGATAGGAATTCATTCCCAACAATTCAAGATAGTTATAGACATGAATGTGATATAAAAATCTCACCTTTTCACGAATTTGATGATGGAGAAGCTTAAAAGCAATGGAAGAAGCTTGAATCCAATGTCTTCACTTTGAATTTGGAGTTGAATGATGGATTAGCAAGAGAACTTGAGCTTGGAGTTTTAATTTCCCATTCCCTCCTCCATTTTTGATGAAGCTTCAATGTTTAAGCAATTGGAAATGAAGTTATGAAGAGAAGGAGGGGGTTGGGCTGAGTTAGTAAGTGGTTCAGCCCAAACCAAAGCCATAAGAGAAAAAGTGGCGAAAATTCCACTAACTCCAAACATATCAAAGTTTATACTCAAAAAGATCGCAAACGTCATTTTGAACTCAATGGGGGTGGTCTCGAGTCCTAATTTGACCGTATGCAAAAAGTAGATTTTCGGACCAAAATCCGATTAACGATGAAATATTTAAATATAAAATCGATAAATATGCAGGTTGTTACAATTGCCGTACAGTTTGCATATAAAACACCAGTAAACAATCGATGGATAGGGATGCACCGTGATACGACAACACTAAACCAAAATCGTAGGGGTCTCGTATAGGGATAAAAGTATGACAAGGCATGTGAGGCAATGCCCAAGGTAGGATACTACCAGTTTACCCTTCCCGGCTGGTGGTAACGCATCATAGCCATGACCGTCCACCGCGTCCAACACTCCCAAAATCCGAGGGTGCACACCAATCAATCACAACGTAAATGATGGTAATACGAAGAAGTGCGTCCGCTAGAGGTAGCTATCCTCATTGGCCTGTACGGCTCCTGTTTTAGTCATTTCAAATTGACACAAGTGTCAGGACAATCCATCATAGTTCTCTTTCTTCAAATCCAACAAATGACACCAAATCCAACCACTTCGTTCTGGAGTCTCCTCCGTGTACATAGTTGTTAAAGTGGTTCCAATATTGACAGAGAGTATGCCAATAAGAGTCCCCGGTCTCTTTAACAATCAAACTTCATTTTACACACCGGTTGGTACTTTTATATTTCGAAAACAATTCGTACATGATATCAAACTATCATATTCGCTTCAAAATCAAATCCATTTCAAAATCATCATATTTACTCAAAATATACCATTTTATTTCAAAATCATTTTTGCCTTAATATCCCGATTTCTCTTCCAGAATTGTTTCGAATTTCAATTTAGGTTATAACTTCATTTTAACCCAATTCGTATTTAAATCCAATATTTAAATATAAACATTCTACCCTTTTGACAGTTCAAATTTTTAGAAAATAGTTAAAATAGTTTTAAATTAGTTAAATAGTTAAAATAGTTAAATAGAAATAGTTTGAGTATTGAAAATGGTTTATATAGTAAAATAGTTTGGAAAATCAAAATAATTTGAATATTTAAAAAAATAGATTTTTAATAATTTATACTAAAACAATTTATTTGAAAATAGTTTCAAAGTCAAACCGATTCAATTCCAAATTTCCCAATTCAAATCACTTTAAATTTCCATTTCGATTTAATCGATTCAATTCGGATTTGAAGTCGAAATTTACTTCGATTCTAAATTAATTCAATTCCAATTACAAATAAATTTCAATTACAATTCCAGATTAATTTCAATTTCAATTCCAAAATAATTTCAAATTTAAACCATTTCGATTTATATCAATCTCGAGTTCGATTTTCAAAATATCGATTCAAAACACTTAAATCCAATTAATCTTCAATATCCCATTTAAAAATCCAAATCTTCAAATAAAATACAATTCTGAGCTCAATTTCGAAATATTATTTTATATCACTTTTACTTAGCAATATTCAAAGTTCGAATACAATCCAATCTTTTAAAACAAATCAATTTTTGAAATTTAAATCATATTTCGATTATAACTTAAAAATCTCAACTTCAATTATTTAAAACATTTCATTTACCAAATTTAAATTTCAATATTTCAAGCTCCAGTTCGAAAATAATTCGATTTTCATTTTCTTAAAATCAAATCATTTAAATAAATTTCAAATCAAAAATTTTTAAATCATTAAATTTAATCAATCTGGTGTCCGTATATAATTTTCTACCCTATGGCCAAGTGATCAGTTATTTCAATTTAATTTCAGGGATGGATATATATCATTTCAATCCAAATTACAGTGTCATAGGTATATATCATTTCTACCTATTTCTTAGTTTATTCGAAATAATTCAATTTACAGTTTTATATACTGTAAATAATTTACAGGGTGATAGCAGGATATATATGACGACCTTGAATTTTGGACATTTGAAATTAGAATATTTAATTGATTTTAAATATTTGGAAGTTAATTTAACTTGAATTTCAAATATCACTATGAATTTGGCGATTAAATTATTAAATTTAATTATTGAAATTTGGGTAAAATATTGAATCTTCAGTTTTAAGCCAGTTAAAAATATTTCAAAGTCTTGGAAAATCTATGTTGATAATACTGAAGATAATAGAACTTTTAAAATTGAATTTGAAAGTGATTTGTTCAGTTTTGAATTTTTATCATTTAAATCGATATTTAAAAATAGCCTTCCAGGACACAGTCTCGGAATTCGACGAAACTAGTTCCATTGGATCCGTAACAGTATATTATTATCGAACTTCAATTTTCGCATTTGGAGTGATCGTTTGGCCGTACAATAAGCAAACGCACTGAAAATTATATCGAGATTTAATTTAATAACTGGGTTCAAAAAGTTACCATCTCCATACGATCGAATTTGGACTCGAAACCTTTTCCGTTGCATTTGGAATAGGGGTATAACATTATAAACGCCTGATGGCACGCCTCGATAGAAGATCGAGATTGTGAGTTGCAAGATTGATACGATTTAAATTTGGATTTGAAAATAATATATATGTGTATCTAGTATAATATTGTCTTCACAAGACAAATGACACGTTTCTTCATTCTTTAAACCCTTGGCATCTTTTCTATTACACGTGTTCCCTTTTCTTTTAATTTGCAACCGAGTATCTTAGAAAACCAAAATAAAAAAAATAAAAAAAATGCTCGTGCTCGTTCAAAAGAAATCAATGGCCGAAGAACAAAATCAAAATCCCTCTTCTTAAATCAAACTGAACCCACCTCTAATCGAAATCGAAAGACCCAAATCAAAATTTGTATACTCAAATCGAATTAGTAAATCATTTGAATATTTATTGAATGAAATTCATCGGCGATGTATGCTCGTCCAAGCGAATCGAAGTCGCGATTCCCAATGGATCGCGTACACGCGCGTTGTAGTCAGGCGAGGTGGATTGGGTCGCGAGCTCGAGGTCTGGAATCGAGGAGATTGGTTTGGTTGGGGTTGCACGAGCGATAGAATGGGGGTGATGGAGATTGCTTGGAAGCTCGCGAAGGCGGTGTTGTGGAGGGCTCGACGAGGCGTCGAGACCGAGATGACCTGAGGTTGCTGTCTCGACGAAGTTGGCATGTTCGAGGTCTAATACTCTGTAGAAAACAAGTTATGATGGAAATGGATTGCAAATAAAAGGGCAAAGGTGAGATCATCTCACTCACTTGATTTGCCTAGTTAATTTAAATAAATAAATTTAAATTATTGGATGTGCTTGGATGAATTTAATAATTTATCAGTTGGATGATAGTATATATGATAGTAGTATATATATATATATATATTTGGAGCGATTGATTTCCCGCATTATATAGCGGATGAGACCGTATGCGCCGCATAATAGCGGATGATATTATATAATCCCATATACCGCGATATTCCACCTCGAAGTGGAATTGGTATTTAATTGTTGTGCTAACATCTGTGGATGCAGGGAAACAGGTTGGAGGGATCCAACTGGATTCCTCACATTGTTGAATTTATTTGTATATGTTGTGATGTGATAATCTGTGAATGATTATATTGGTGTGAATGATTATATTGATAAATGGAATTTATTTGAAGGCTATAGTTTAGCCGAATATATTTTTGGTATCATAGGATACCAGAAATAAATAAAATTGGATATTTGGAAATGTAAATTTACAATGGAATTTATAAAGGAAAGAGAAATTTGTTTTAAAAATAAATGTTGGTTTATTTTAAAAAGTGTGGAAAGATATTACGGATTTGGAATGTAAATTGAAATAAGTCAAAAAAGATTTATTAATTGATTTAAATGGATCATTTTGAAATGGAAAGTGTATTTTCACTGGAAAGCCGAGTATGTTTTCAAAGTAGCTGATAAATATAAATAGAAAGTTTTAAGGATGGTTTTAAAAATGATACTTTGGAGAAATTATTTTCGGAAATTGTTTTTAAATCTTTAAAGTAAAGATTTATTTTGGTTAATTATAGAAGTGATTATTTTAAAGATCAAATTGAGATTTGATTTAGAAAATGGATATTTAAATAATTATAATCTATCTAATAATTTCATTTTTAAAATTAGTTTGTACTTGAGTTTTTATATGAGATATTGATATTAAATTTCATAACTAATGTTTTAAATAAAGTGTTTAAAAATAGTTTTTATTTTAATTGTATCTAAGTACATATATTTTTGGATAAGTGATTTAAATCATTTTGAAGTATTCGGACTCGGCAAATTTTCAGTGGAAGTAAATAAATATTTGGAAATTTATTCCGCAAAAGAATAGTGATTTGAAATTGGTTTTAAAAGTTTTGGAGTGTTAAAATATATCGTGCGAAGATATTTTAAAAATAAATAATTGGGTAAAAATTATTTAAAATTTGGTGATTGTTGTGAATAGTGATTGATAGTTAAATAACCGACTATCAATATTGTCCTTTAAACGACATTTGAATTTCGATGCGACAGGGAGTCAGATTACAAATGGTTATCCGAAACCCACATCGAATTTTAATACTGAATCTTTGTGACTTGTGTATCCATGTGTTTTTAAAAATAAACTCTCATTATTCGGATTAGCCGGGAGAGGACTTTATTCCGAATAATGATATGACGAAATGGGATTGCATTTGAAGATGGTGTTGAAGACTAGGTATTTTCGAAAACGAAAGGATTACCTGTCGAATGTCTCTGCACCGATTTGCTCCGGTATAGAGATTTTATCACCCTTTGTGATGGGGAGTCCGGACGTGATTAGTGAATATCCGAATTGCAAGGGCTTCTTTGAAGTGCCTTCGGTTCAGTTCGAACCCGAAACGGACTTGTATGGATGTATGTCTGACGTTACACTTTGAGATGTAAAACTGGTTTCTATCAAATACATTTCTATTTGGTGGCGGAGAATTTACTCTCTTAGCTTAACACCCTTCTCTGAGACGTATGAGCTCAGAGGTTATGTAGTTGATTGTTACTAGTGATATATTCCCAATTTGGTAATGTGGCATGTTAAGTGTTGCTGATCATTTGTTGGTCGAAGCATGGCTTTTGTGAAAAGCGTAGCTTTGTGGATGAGACTTTGTCGGACCTCACAACCCGAAATGGTCGAAATAGGAAGGATTCGGCAAGGTTGTTTGGGGGTAGTGCCCTCAAGGTATGTCCATTTCCTTCTGGAAAAAGGTGGTATCATGGTATGGAGCCTAGATACTTAACTTATGTGGTTGCTGCAAAATTATTACTTTGTGGTTGTTGGTTTTGAGGATCCTCGGATAAAGGTCGGTAACGACCGGGATGGCATACTCGTGTATGGATTTGTCTAATTATGACTTTATTGCACCAGAAGCGTGAGATAACTCGGCCTTGTGTTGGTAAAGATCCAGTTAGGTTCTCGGGGCGTCCCTTCAGAGGCGTACCCATGTGGTGTAGGAAGTTCCTTAGCCTGACCATTTGTAGGAAATCTAAAGAAACAATACGCGCCCTGTACGGTTTTAGTTGTATAACCTGCCATTTACTTATGGTGGTTTCATTTTCCAAAAGCATAGCGGATTTCTTTTTATTCCTTTATGCAAATAACTGTTTTAAGATCTCACACCAGTCCCATGACTGGCTCGGAGTTTATTTTTCCCTTTCTAAACTCTGGGTGCCCATAATTTTCCACACGGGCAGCCTAGAGTCAGGTTATCAGTTGTTCTTGAGTGAAGTCAGAATAGTACGCAGTGGAGATCAGGAGGCGAGCTAGATGGCGAGACGTACTTCCGTATACTATTATCATTCTGATGTGTATTCAATCATATGGGCATGTTATTATAACTGCCAGTGTTGTGTGTTGTTGTTTTAAACTCTGATGATGTATTGTATGAACTGATATAGTTCTTTTGTTTAAAGATTATTCATTTATCTATTATATGTTGTTCCGCTGCGAATGTGAGATTCTGTTATTGTTTCTATTTCTTCTTCTACCTCTTTCTTCGTTAACCCTAATGATTCGGTTTTCCGGCATTCGATGGTTCGGCATTTGATACACTGGGCATATTGATGTCGACTTTCGGAAGTCGAAAAATCGGGTCCTTAAAGAGTGGTATCAGAGCAATTGGTTAAGCGACAACCTTGGCTCTGGTGGGGATTACTCTTTAGAGATAGAGTCAGTAGTACTCTAGAATGAGTGTGAGTGTAATAATAGATATGAGCGCGTATTTATTAGTGAATATAATAAAAATTGTTTTGTATTGTGTTGACTTATCAATTGATTGTTTATAGATTCTGGTCGGTTCAATTTGGCCAACTGTATCGATAAGGGTTTCTAAACTCTTAAACAAGATAAACCGACACAGTATTGTTTTAAAATAGGGTAAATGAAATAATTTTACCCAAACTATTTTTGTATAGAAAAGAAATAATTTTCCGTAAATTATTATAGTAGTATATGGTTGCTTGGTTGTTAGGAAGCGATAATAATAAATTATTATCATTGTTATATGAAAAGTAAATAGAATGAAATTTGAATATGAATTATAAATGGGATTTATAACTTGAACTTCCAGAGAAATATTTGAATAAAGAATTGGAAGGTTTTGAAGTTTGAAAATTTGGGAAAAGTTTAAATTCCTTTGAGTTGAAAATGGTTTTCAAAAGTTTTGGAAATAATGGTGAAATTATTTGGGAAATATTTTTGAATTGGATTTGGAACCTGATTTTATAAATATGTTTGATAACTTATAAAAATTTGAAAATTTATTGGAATAAGATCCAACTTGAAAAGGGATAAATAAAAGTAAGTGTAAAACCCAAATAAGTGGGAAGGTAAGCTAATTAATTAAGGTGAATCAAAAGAAATTAGCAAATGAAATTAAATTTGGGAAACTTATAGAAGTTTAAAATTTGAATTGAATTGGAGTATAACTAAATATAGTTAAGTAAAAGTGAATTGAAAGAAAGGTCTAAGGAGACTAAGTGAAATGATTACTCAAATAAAATTTAAGGTGGAAAATTTGTCAAGTTGGATCAAATGAAGCAAAGTATTGAAATAAAAATTAGTAAATGAAACTAATTTAAACAATGAGATGAATCAGTTGTGAATGAAAAATAATTGATAAAATTCAATATTCGGAGTTTGAAGATAAAATGAATTCAAATAGAATTGAAATTGTAAATTGAATTCAGATGGAATTGAAAATGCAAAGTTGAATAGAAATGAATATATAACTTCAGTAGTGAAGTGAAAATAAATACAAGAAGTGTATAAAAATACTTATATTAAACTTAAGAAATGGATAATGGAATTCTTAAGTAAAATTTGGAATTGAGGAAATATTCTAAGTTAATAAGTGAATGAAGATTAAACGCGAAGTTGTAAAATGGTGATTGTGAATAAGTGGATAGATATCAAAATATAAATGTGCAAAAAGATTTTGAATGTTGTAATTGGACATTATTGTTAAGTAAAATATACAGGGGTTATAAAGGAAAAGGGAATTGAATTTTTGATTTTTGAAGATATATTTGAATTGTCCAACAAAGGTATGTATTTAAATTTCAATATGAAATTTGATACTTTTCTGATCTAGCCACTTCGCCTTTTGTTTTCTTTTGAAATTTGGGGGTCCGTAGGGACATTTTGTAGTCGTACCGAGCTAGCCGCGCAAAGGAGACGCTGGCGAAATTTTTCGAAAATTTAGAGAGATAGAAATTTTTTGAGAACATTTGGATAATTTAAAATTTGAATTTGAATTTAAATTTGAATTGTTGAGAAAATAATATTGTTTGAAACTTATGGTTGAGTTTTGGAAAGTTAATAAGAGGGATAGTGTGTCTTTTATAAAAAGATTTGGGTTGACAAGTTGTTAAAACTGTTTGGTTTTGGGAAATTAATAAACGGGTTAGGGATCATTCTTCTTAACTTGTAATTTCGGGACGAAATTCTTTTAAGGGGGGAAGAATGTGACGAACCTGAATTTTGGACATTTGAAATTAGAATATTTAATTGATTTTAAATATTTGGAAGTTAATTTAACTTGAATTTCAAATATCACTATGAATTTGGCGATTAAATTATTAAATTTAATTATTGAAATTTGGGTAAAATATTGAATCTTCAGTTTTAAGCCAGTTAAAAATATTTCAAAGTCTTGGAAAATCTATGTTGATAATACTTAAGATAATAGAACTTTTAAAATTGAATTTGAAAGTGATTTGTTCAGTTTTGAATTTTTATCATTTAAATCGATATTTAAAAATAGCCTTCCAGGACACAGTCTCGGAATTCGACGAAACTAGTTCCATTGGATCCGTAATAATATATTATTATCGGATTTCAATTTTCGTAGCATTTGGAGTGATCGTTTGGCCGTACGATAAGCAAACGTGTTGAAAATTATATCGAGATTTAATTTAATAACTGGGTTCAAAAAGCTACCTTCTCCATACGATCGAATTTGGACTCGAAACCTTTTCTGTTGCATTTGGAATAGGGGTATAAAATAATAAATGCCCGGCGACACGCCTCGATAGGAGATTGAGATTGTGAGTTGCAAGATTGATACGATTTGAATTTGAATTTGAATTTGAAAATAATATATATATATATATGTGTGTATCTAGTATAATATTGTATTCACAAGACAAATGACACGTTTCTTCATTCTTTAAACACTTGGCATCTTTTCTATTACACGCGTTCCCTTTCCTTTTAATTTGCAACCGAGTATCTTAGAAAACCAAAATAAAAAAATAAAAAAATAAAAAAATTCTCGTGCTCGTTCAAAAGAAATCAATGGCCGAAGAACGAAATCGAAATCCCTCTTCTCAAATCAAACCGAACCCACCTCTAATCGAAATCGAAAGACCCAAATCAAAATTCGTATACTCAAATCGAATCAGTAAATCATTTGAATATTTATCGAATGAAATTCATCGGCGATGTCTGCTCGTCCAAGCGAATCGAAGTCGCGATTCATAGTGGCTCGCGTACATGCGTGTTGTAGTCATGCGAGGTGGATTGGGTCGTGAGCTCGAGGTCTGGAATCGAGGAGATTGGTTTGGTCGGGGTTGCACGTGCGATGGAATGGTGGTGATGGCGATTGCCTGGAAGCTCGCGAGGGCGGTGTTGTGGAGGGCTCGGCGAGGCGTCGAGGCCGAGATAACCTGAGGTTGCTGTCTCGACGAAGTTGGCATGTTCGAGGTCTAATAATGTGAAGAAAACAAGTCGTGATGGAAATGGATTGCAAATAAAAGGGCAAAGGTGAGATCTTCTCACTCACTTGATTTGCCTAGTTAATTTAAATAAATAAATTTAAATTATTGGATGAATTTAATAATTTATCTGTTGGATGATAGTATATATGATAGCAGTATATATATATATATATATATATATTTGGAGTGATTGATTTCCCGCATTATATAGCAGATGAGACCCTATGCGCTGCATAATAGCGGATGATATTATATAATCCCATATACCGCGATATTCCACCTCGAAGTGGAATTGGTATTTAATTGTTGTGCTAACATCTGTGGAAGCAGGGAAATAGGTTGGAGGGATCCAACTGGATTCCTCACATTGTTGAATTTATTTGTATATGTTGTGATGTGATAATCTATGAATGATTATATTGGTGTGAATGATTATATTGATAAATGGAATTTATTTAAAGGCTATAGTTCACCCGAATATATTTTTGGTATCATAGGATACCAGAAATAAATAAAATTGGATATTTGGAAATGTAAATTTACAATGGAATTTATAAAGGAAAGAGAAATTTGTTTTAAAAATAAATGTTGGTTTATTTTAAAAAGTGTGGAAAGAAATTACGGATTTGGAATGTAAATTGAAATAAGTCAAGAAAGATTTATTAATTGATTTAAATGGATCATTTTGAAATGGAAAGTGTATTTTCACTGGAAAGCCGAGTATGTTTTCAAAGTAGCTGATAAATATAAATTGAAAGTTTTAAGGATGGTTTTAAAAAGGATACTTAAGAGAAATTGTTTTCGGAAATTGTTTTTAAATCTTTAAGTAAAGATTTATTTGGTTAATTATAGAAGTGATTATTTTAAAGATCAAATTGATATTTGATTTAGAAAATGGATATTTAAATAATTATACTCTATCTAATAATTTCATTTTTAAAATTAGTTTGGACTTGAGTTTTTATATGAGATATTGATATTAAATTTCATAACTAATGTTTTAAATAAAGTGTTTAAAAATAGTATTTATTTTAAATGTATCTAAGTACATATATTTTTGGATAAGTGATTTAAATTATTTTGAAGTATTCGGACTCGGCAAATTTTCAGTGGAAATAAATAAATATTTGGGAATTTATTCCGCAAAAGAAAAGTGATTTGAAATTGGTTTTCAAAGTGTTGGAGTGTTAAAATATATCTTGCGAAGATATTTTGAAAATAAGTAATTGGGTAAAAATTATTTAAAATCTGGTGATTGTTGTGAATATATCAATATTGGCCTTTAAACGGCATTTTAATTTCGATGCGACAAGGGGTCGGATTCCATTTGGTTATCCGAAACCCACATCGAATTTTAATAGTGAATCTTTGTGACTTGTGTATCCATGTGTTTTTATAAATAAACGCTCATTACTCGGATTAGCCGGGAGAGGAATTTATTCCGAATAATGATACGACGAAATGGGATTGCATTTGAAGATGGTGTTGAAGACTAGGTATTTTCGAAAACGAAAGGATTACCTGTCGAATGTCTCTGCACCGATTTGCTCCGGTATAGAGATTTTATCACCCTTTGTGATGGGGAGTCCGGATGTGATTAGTGAATATCCGGATTGCAAGGGCTTCTTTGAAGTGCCTTCGGTTCCGTTCGAACCCGGAACGGACTTGTATGGATGTATGTCTGACGTTACACTTTGAGATGTAGAACTGGTTTCTATCAAATACATTTCTGTTTGGTGGCGGAGAATTTACTCTCTTAACTTAACACCCATCTCTGAGACGTATGAGCTCAGAGGTTATGTAGTTGATTGTTACTAGTGATATATTCCCAATTTGGTAATGTGGCATGTTAAGTGTTGCTGATCATTTGTTGATCGAAGCATGGCTTTTTTGAAAAGCGTAGCTTTGTGGATGAGACTTCGTCGGACCTCACAACCCGAAATGGTCGAAACAGGAAGGATGCGACAAGGTTGTTTGGGGGTAGCGCCCTCAGGGTATGTTTATTTCCTTCTGGAAAAAGGTGGTATCATGGTATGGAGCCCAGATATTTAACTTATGTGGTTGCTGCAAAATTATTACTTTGTGGTTGTTGGTGTTTAGGATCGTCGGATAAAGGTCGGTAACGACCGGGATGGCATACTCGTGTGTGGAGTTATCTAGTTACAGCTTCATTGCACCAGAAGCGTGAGATAACTCGGCCTTGTGTTGGTAGAGATCCGGTTAGGTTCTCGGGGCGTCCCTTTAGAGGCGTACCCATGTGGTGTAGGAAGTTCCTTAGCCTGACCATTTGTTGGAAATCCAAAGAAACAATACGCGCCCTGTACGGTTTTAGTTGTACAACCTGCCATTTACTTATGGTGGTTACATTTCCCAAAAGCATAGCGGATTTCTTTTTATTCCTTTGTGCAAATGACTATTTTAAGATCTCACACCAGTCCCATGACTGACTCGGAGTTTATTTTTCCCTTTCTAAACTCTGGGTGCCCATAATTTTCCACACGGGCAGCCTAGAGTAAGGTTATTAGTTGTTCTGGAGCGAAGTCAGAAAAGTACGCTGTGGAGATCAGGAGGCGAGCTGGATGGCGAGACGTACTTCCGTATACTATTATCATTCCCATGTGTATTCAATCTTATGGGCATGTTATTATAACTGCCAATTTTGTGTGCTGTTGTTGTTTTAAACTCTGGTGATGTATTGTATGAACTGATATAGTTCTTTTGTTTAAAGATTATTCATTTATCTATTATATGTTGTTCCGCTGCGAATGTGAGATTCTGTTATTGTTTTTGTTTCTTCTTCTACCTCTTTCTTCTTTAACCCTAATGATTCGGTTTTCCGGCATTCTATGGTTTGGCATTTGATACAGTGGGCGTATTGATGTCGACTTTCAGAAGTCGAAAAGCAAATGTGACGACCCAGATTTTGGCGCTCGAAAATCGACATCCATACTTCACTTGTATTTGAATGCCGCAGATTCAAACGTCGAAATCCAGTACGCCGGAGCTTATAACACATTAAGTACAACAACACAGCGGAAGAAAATGAATATCATTGATACACAATCAGTTGATACAATATGGTTTCAACAATATCAGAGACAATATACAACAGCGGAAGAGATAACAACATAAGAGATAACTCCAACATGATCTTCAAAAGAGAATGAATCCACATACAGCAACTCCATAGCCAAAACTCCAAACTTCAAGCTCAAACCACCATCAAGTTGTACTAAGCAAGGTCAGGCATGAATGCGATCGCTAAAATCCAACGACTTCAAAGAATTCCAACAGAAAGATGAAGGCTACTGAATCTACATCTACTATCTGATTTTCTGAAAGTCTAATCTCTAGGCTGCCCTTGTGGAAAATTTTGGGCACCCAGAGTTTAGAAAGGGAACAATAAACTCCAGGTCAGTCATGGAACTGGTATGAGCAAACAAAAGCAGTTTATCTTTAACAAAGAAGATAAAAGAAATCCGCAATGCTTTTTGGAAAATGAAACTATCATAAGGCCTCCCGCCACACACATAATGCAAGCACACACTTGGAGGATATTTCTCCTTATGATAGTCAAACATGCTTGATACGCAAAATCCTTTTGATATTATTATTAGTGCTTAGTGCAGAAAACATTTCGAAAGCATAATATTAATCTTAGCCAGCATACGTACCATTATAGTATGCCTACTATAGCTACCATATTAGATGGCAGGTTCTACAACTAAAACCGTACAGGGCACGTATTGATTGATTGGATTTCCAACAATGGTCAGGCTAAGGAACTTCCTTACCGAAATGGGTATGCCTCTGGAAGGACGCCCCCGAGAACCTAACTGGATCTCTGCCAAACAAGGCCGACGTTACCACACGCTGTAATGAAGCTGTAACTAGGTAACTACCACAGAAGTATGCCATCCCCCGGTCGTAACCGACCTTTATCCGAGAGCTCTCAATCACCAACAACCACAAAGAAATAGATTTTTTTTTGCAGCAACCACATAAGTTAAGTATCTGGGCTCCATACCATGATACCAATTTTTATCCAGAAGAAAATGGACATACCCTAAGGGCGCGACCCTTAAAAACCATGCCGCAACTTTCCTGTTTCGACCATCTCCAGGTTGTGAGGTTCGACGAAGTCTCGTCCACAAAGTTACGCTTTTCACAAAAGCCATGCTTCGATCGACAAATGATCAGCAGCACTTCGTATGCTACATTACCAAATTGGGAATGTATCACTAGTAACCATCAACTACATAACCTCTGAGCTCGTACGTCTCAGAGAAGGGTGTTAAGCTAAGAGAATAAATTCTCCGCCACCAAACAGAAATGTATTTGATAGAAACCAGCTTTACATCTAAAAGTGTAACGTCAGACATACATCCATACAAGTCCGTTCCGGGTTCGAACGGAACCTAAGGCACTTCAAAGAAGCCCTTGCAATCCGGATATTCACTAATCACGTCCGGACTCCCCATCACAAAGGGTGATATAAATCTCTATACCGGGAATCAGCCAGTGCAGAGACATTTGACAGGTAATCCTTTCATTTTCGAAAATACCCGGTCTTCACCACCGTCTTCAAATGCAATTCCATTCCGTCGTATCATTATTCAGAATGGGATTTATAACACAAAGGTCCTCTCCTGGCTAAACCAAATAATGAGTGCTTAATTTAAAACCATATGGATATATGGGATCTTAGTTAAGTCACAACTTAAAGCCCAAAACCTTTCTTTTGAATGGTTTAAACAAATTTCCACTTTTAATCTTTTAAACAAAAAGATTCACTTTACAAAGTTCACCAATCTTTCACAAAGATTCATTCATAGCTTTCAAAACTATTTCAATTCCAAATCTTTTATACAAAAGATACCCTTTAAGATCCTCTTTAATTTGAAAACAAAGTTCACTAATCTTTAACAAAGATTCATTCATAGTTTTCAAAACAATTTTCATTTCAAATTTGAAATCCTTTCACAAAACTGGAAATTCTTTCCTTTATATAAAAGCTATTATTTGAAAACAATATAGAAATTGTATAAACCTTTCAAACCATGATTTCCAAAATAATTTCAAATAATATTTAACAAGATATAGTATATTCAAAACTAAATTTCAATTTCAAAACTACCCTTTCAAAGACTTTTCATATTTAATTCAATTCCATTTCCAAAACCATTTGGATTCAAACTTCAACTTTTAAAATAATATTTAGATTTCAAAATATCTGTGACTTAACCAATTTCCTCGTGAAATCCATTTTTGTGTGTGTGTAGTGTAGTCCAGGGGTTTTACACAATAGTGCAACATCATCGATCATCACGGATTCAAGCACAACAATATTGATGAGCGGTATAATCCTATAACACTTATCTTCATTCACAGATTTATAGATAAATATGTAAATTCAGCACAAATAAATAAATTACACACAGCTCAATAATTCACATCACAGAGCATCATACATCAGAGATATCAATCAATTCAAGGCATTCAATACAATTCAATCATCCATAAGTAAGATCAATTCATTATCTGAAATTAACTTAAACCAGATTAATTACTTATGAATAAATTACTAATTCTGGTTAATTAACATTAATTAATTTCAAACCATTTTAATTAATTATCCTTTAATCATTTATTAATTAACCTTTAATAATAAATTAATTAACTTTTAAATTATTAATTAATCAATCTTAATTAATAAATTATCCCTTAATCACTTTCATTAATTAATTAACCTTTAATTAATTAATTATTCTCCAATAAAATATCTTAATTAATTAATCACATAAATTAATTATCCTTTAATTAATGATTAAAGTTGATTAATCATTGTAACGACCCAATTTTTAGACTTTCAAAAGTCGACATCAATACGCCCACTGTATCAAATGTCGAACCATCGAATACCGGAAAACCGAATCATTAGGGTTAAAGAATAAAGAGGTAGAAGAAGAAACAGAAACAATAACAGAATCTCACATTCGCAGCGGAACAACATATAATAGGTAAATGAATAATCTTTAAAACAAAGAACTATATTAGTTCATACAATACATCATCAGAGTTTACAACAACAACACACAACACTGGCAGTTATAATAATCTGCCCATATGATTGAATACACAGCGGAATGATAATAGTATACGGAAGTATGTCTCGCCATCCAGCTCGCCTCCTGATCTCCACAACATACATTTCTAACTTCACTCCAGAACAACGTTAACCTGATTCTAGGCTGCCCGTGTGGAAAATTATGGGCACCCAGAGTTTAGAAAGGGAACAATAAACTCCGAGTCAGTCATGGGACTGGTGTGAGATCTTAAAACAGTTATTTGCACAAAGGAATAAAAAGAAATCCACTATGCTTTTGGGAAATGAAACTACCATAAGTAAATGGCAAGTTATACAACTAAACCGTACAGGGCGCGTATTGTTTCTTTGGATTTCCAACAAATGATCAAGCTAAGGAACTTCCTACACCACATGGGTACGCCACTGAAGCGATGCCCCGAGAACCTAACCAGATCTCTACCAACACAAGGCCGACGTTACCTCACGCTGTAATAAAGCTGTAACTAGGTAACTACCACACAAGTGTGCCATCCCCGGTCGTAACCGACCTTTATCCGAGGATCCTCAACACCAACAACCAAAAAGTAATAAATTTACAGCAACCACATAAGTTAAGTATCTGGGCTCCATACCATGATACCACCTTTTTCCAGAAGGAAATGGACATACCTTGAGGGCGCTACCCCCAAACCAACCTTGCCGCATCCTTCCTGTTTCGACCATTTCAGGTTTTGAGGTCCGACGAAGTTTCATCCACAAAGCTACGCTTTTCACAAAAGCCATGCTTCGATCAACAAATGATCAGCAACACTTAACATGCCACATTACCAAATTTGGAATGTATCACTAGTGACCATTAACTACATAACCTCTGAGCTCATATGTTGATGTGCACGTAAATGTGCGTATATTTACATCCATATTTTATCTCTTTTTATTTAAATAAACATCATATTTGGGCATTTTTACATGTTAAAACCAAAATTCAATTATTTTCAAACCATCATATTTTCATCTTCATTCAGGGGCAAAATGGTCATTTGTGTGCATGTGTTAATTTAAGAATTTTTACTTGGACAATTTTTATGATTTTTATAGGATATTTTGATGCATTTGGAAGTGGGATTCATGATGATATATGCATGCACAAGGAAATACAAAGGAATGAAGAGGAAATAATTCAAGTTCAATATCATGGAGGACCCCACCCACTTACCTAACTTCCAATTAGAAGCTAAGAACATGCTAAAAGGACTTAAAGCTTCATGTACATATTAAGTGGGGAATTATTGAATGTTAATGATTACTTGGAGGCTACACCACCTCAAGGGTATTTTGGGAAGCTTCCTAAAAAGAGAATTAGGGTTTTATGCATGTATAAATAGCCCTCTTATGTACATGAACATATCATCTACTCTTTCATTTTACCTAGGAAATTAAGAGATCAAATTGTAAGCTCAATGTTCTATGAAATAAAAATGGCTTCCAAGCCTCTTTCTTCTCTCTTTTCTACATACTTTTCTTTATTTTATTTTTAATGTTTATTTCTATGCTCTCTTTCCTTTAATGTTCATAGCTTAGATTTACATTTATGCAAGTAGTGTAGCTTTAATTTTTATGCAATTAGTTACTAGTTAATCTCTCTTTCTTCCTTTGCTTAGTTTTCATTTCTTTGCTCTTTCATGTTGAAATTTACAAGTGTTGCTTCAATGCCACAAATGAGAAGCTAAAGCCTTCAATTTAGGGGTAATGAAGCTCTCAAATATTATGTAATTTCAACATTTCTATGATTTATGATCTCTTCGTCTATGCTTCATGAAAGTAAATTTTGATGCAAGTTTATACAAGTGGGTTTGATAGCTTATGTTGCTTTTGCAAATGAGATATTCTTATTCAACATAAACACAAGTTGCATCATCATTTGCTAATCCATTTTTGATTTTGAAATGAAAGTAAAAATAAAATTTGATGATCTATATTACTAGTTACAATAGTAAATAGATCATACTTAAAATAACTTTTGCTTTGGCTTCATTTTCATGAGAATTATAAGTGGTATAATTGTTGTATTATAGTTTGATGGTTTGAGTTATGTTAATTAAACATAAACAAACCATACTTATGATAAATGCAACACTTATTTCACTTAATATCAAAGTTAGAGATCATAAATTCTATGTTTGTTGATTTACAAAAAAATATTAGAGTGGATTTGCCTCTAAATTGTTCTCTAGTTTAATAGTTTTTTTTAATCACATTTTAATTCTAGCTTTAGCTTCCTTTTGTAGTTACCAACTCTCATCCCACTTTGGTCTAATTTGATTGAATAGATTTTTAATCTCTAACAATTCCCTACGGATCGACCTGTATTCGCCCCGTACTACAAAGTGTACGCCGTGCGCTTGCGGTTATTTTTAATTTAAATTCGTTTGACGGTTTTCTAAACCGATAGAATTTCTGTCGACGAATAAGTTTTTGGCGCCGTTGCCGGGGAATTGTTTGATTTTGATTTTCTATTCTTCGAATTATTTTTTTTCTTGATTTTTGTGTGTTTGTTTTGTGTGTTCATTTTCATTTCAAAAAGAAAAAAAAGTGTTGTGTTGTGTGTTCGAGTGATTTTTGTTTCCGCTTTGTCTGTGTGTGTGTGTTTTCTTTGGCATTTGCATTGCATATTCTATTAAAAAAAACAACACAATTTCATTTGAAAAAGAAAAAAAAATTCCATTTCAATTTTTCTCTTCTGCAACATATTTACAAATTTTTCTTTTTACAAATCTCATTTGCAATACGTTTCAAATTCTCTACACTTCTATTCCTCTGTTCTACAACTGTCAATTATGTGCATATATATTGCTACCTCATCTCTGTTTCCATACAACATACAATACTGACCACCAAAAACACTCCTCTTTCTTCGACACTTCAACAACTCACTTTCAACATCACCACCACCCCTGATTCTCTGACCACTTGCCTGCATACCACAGTACTTACCTCAACAGCTCTTCCTCATCAACACAGCCCCAAATTTCAGTGCCACTGTTAAAACAACATATTAACCAAGCAACTACTTCCACTCCCACTATGCTTGCAACTGACAAACTTCACCCTGCCTTCAAACGGTGCCGCCTACTTCTTCTGTTGTCACCACTTCCTTACTGACCACATCATCAATTTCCTCCTCTACTGTGCACACTGCCTTCCACAACCCTGTGCCACTACCATTTCTTTCACAACATCCTATAACTGCCAAACCATCCCTTCTTACCACAGTTCCTTACCACAATAAACCACTACATATTGCCTCAATACAAACCCCAACATACCACAGCACAACCCAGTTGCACTTATCATACTTCACCAGTGCTCATTTATTGCTACCGCAACAAACCATCAGTGCTGCCTTCTGCACTTTCATCATCTCCACAATTCAAACCAACCCTCCCCTACCTATCGCTGCCTTGCCTGAATTTCTCCACACTTCAGCAACATCCCCTGTCAAACTAATCCCACTGTCATCTCACTGCAAGTCACATCATATCTCACAAATCCTACAACTTCTGTCTCCACAGCAACGTCGATCCACCCATACATCACCACAAACCAACATCATCTCCTCAACTTCATCTTGTTGTTGCCTGTCATTCCCCTAACCATCTCAATTCTACAAACATCCATACATCACTTCCACATTCAACACCACACTGCATCAATTCAACAGCGACTCCTCACCACCAGAACAAACAACTACCACTAACCACAACAACTCTACAAAATCACTCCCCAGTCATTGTGATAACCCGGATTTTTGGACATCCAGAAATTAGATAATTAACTGGTTTATTCAATTGAACAGATAAAATTCTGATAATAAAAGATATATGGTTATGTAAGTGAATTTGAAAATATAATAAAGATTGGATTTTAGATATTGGAATAAATATTTTATAATCTTCTAATATAATTACTTAAAATTGTACAAATTAATCTTTTAAAACAAATAGTAAGGATTGTGTATATATATAGACATAAGAAGATTTTAACTAGAAAGATATTATTTTCTAACAAACTAAATATGTGTTGTTTAAATATATATATATATATGATTTTATTTAGTATATAATTAGTTTATATTAGTTTCCTTAAAAGGTTTTGCAAATATAAATTAAGAAAATGTATTATCTAAATAGGAAATAAATATAAAGATTTATAAAAAAAAACATATTATAATAATTAATACATGATAATTACAAATGTAAACAAATTCTCTATACATTATAACAAGTGTAAGGTTATTAACATGCATTTAAACAAGTGTCACAATTTTATTTATTTTCTTTTATTTAATAAAATCATAATCAAGTTATAAATATATCTATACTCTTCTCCTCCCATTTCTTTTACATCTTCAATTTTAAAAACAAAGAAAACAAGGTCTGTATACTAAATCCAGAGAAGAAATAAAATCAAACTACTTCAACTTTTACAAATTCTCAAACCTGAAGTTAAGCAAATCTAATTCAGTTCAACTCAACAAAGAAGTATCAAAATCAAGTAGCAGTTCAACCTGATTCAAAATCAAATTCAAGTACAAATTCCAGATTCGAATCATCAGAAGCATTTCCAGATTTCATATAGGCTTCTCTGTTCATTTCAAAAGTGAGTAAACTACTATCTTAAAATACTTAGTCTAATCTATAACTTGATATCTGTGATTTATGCGTGAAGTAAAGTGAGCAAACATTATTTTTGAAACCAATTTCCCTTGATATCCTGATGCCTGTGATGATTTATGATAGTAGTGTTATAAATATGGTTTGCATGGATGAATTGTATGGTTGTTTGGATAAAACAGGCTTTAAAATATACTGTATATATATATACACATACCTCTGTTTATAAAAACCTGTGAGCAAACTAACCTGTTTCAAGTTGGATCTGTTTATATATATTAATGTTGTGATGAATACTTCAAGTTGTTGGGTAAAATGCTTTGAACCATACTGTCCTGTGTATATGCATGTCTGTGTATATGTATATCTATACATATGAACTACTCTGTGAATCTCAGGCTTGAAGCCACTAAAACAAAATTCAAACTGCTCCTTATATAATCAATTTTAGATTTTGATTTATAAATAGAAAATGATTATAAGACTATGACATTGATTCTAAAAATATTTCCAGATTAAATTATTTAGTATTTAATTTAAAAACAGGAAATGACGTGCATGTCTAAATACAAATTGTTGGCTCTGTTTAGTTGTACAGGTTTTAGAACTTGATAAATTCAATATCTTTTCCCTGATCCTTCTTAGACTTTGAATCATAAACAAAATTTGTTAGAAACAACCAGATGTTAGGTTTAAAAATGTTTCCAGGTAGGAATGAAGGATAGTTTTAATAAAAAGGAAGGATTACAGTGAAATCTAAAATATATCAAAATCTCGACTTAAACGATTTGTGATTTCATGTATATTATTTGATGAGCTTTCAAAATCTATGATTTTTAAGAATAGAACCATGATTTTTAAGTTTATAGATCGAGAGAAATTGTGAGTTGATCAGAGAATAAGTTTCTAGCTTTTCCTGGTGATCGTCGAATTTTTCCTGGTCAAAGTTTTTGCCGAGGTTAGCTTGGCAACCGGAGATGTCGGCAAAATTGGTTAGAGGTGTATTTAGCCACCGTGGCGATGTCAGTTCGTCGAATTAGGGTTTTAGGTGGTTCGAAGTTGAGGTCGGAAATTTTGTTGCCATGGCGTATCTAGGTGATCGAGCTTCACCGAACTCTGGGAAATGGTGGAATGGGAAGTCGATAGTGTGAGGCCGGAGTTTGGGAAGATTCGGTGATCGGCGATGGTGGTTTGGAGAGTTTTCTGATAAGGATGGGCTTCCAGTTTTTCGATGGGAAGTTCGATTTTGATTTTTGCTTCGTGACGAATGATGGAGGGTCGAAATTGATCGTGAGGTTGAACGTCGACGTGTGGGGCGAGTTGTTGGAGGTAGCGGCGACGTGGTTGAACTGTGCACGTGCACGGTGGTCGATCTGTGCATCTGGATGGGTTGGTTTGGGGAAGAAGAATCGAGTTAGGGTCGATCTCGGGGAAGTTACGTGATTGTCTCGAAGCACTGGAAGGGGAGCGGGAGTCTCGAGTTCAAGCTCGGGTGGAACGTGATTTTGCTCGGGTTTTTGATATGGTCAGGAAACAGTTTTAAATTTCTAAGAAAAATCAAGTTTATCGAAAATAAATTTTGTTAAACCAAATTTCTTTTAAATATTAGATGATTATTCCAGTTTTTAAATTATTTCAGAAATTCTTTTAAATAAAATGTTTTAAAACTAAATCATTTTATAGTTATAATTAAATGTTAATTAAAAGTTAAGTTTAATAATGTGATTAAGTAATTAAGAAAGGAAAATGATTTGTTAAGGATAATTAAGGTTTGAAATTTAATAAAGAGTAATTAATTATCTTAATTATAAATTAAGAAATAAATACTTAAAGATTATAATTAATTAATTAAGAGTTTAATTAATTTGTAATTAAGAATTATTAATTAGATAATTAAAGTTAATTAATTAATAATTAGCAGTAATTAATTAAGAAATTAATTAAGTAATTAATTGGTAATTAGTAATTAATTAATTGATAATTAAGGGTTAATTAACCAAGTATTAAGAATTAATTAAATTTTAATTAATGATTAAGGATAAATTAATCTCTGATTAAGGTTAATTAATTGACTTATAAAAGTAATTAAGGTATGATTAATTAATTAAATGATTGTAATTAATTAATAAATTGATTTAAGCAGGATTAAGTAATTAGTTCTTAAGTAATTATTTAATTTAAGATAATTAAATTAATTATAATATGGATTAATAAATTCTGTTTGGATGATTGTTAGAGTAAAATGTCTGGATTGATTGATATCTATTGGGTGATATCCTGTACCATGCTTTGGATATATCTGTGATGAATATATAGATTATCTATGATAAATGCTATGTGAATTCAAAGTGTTAAATTGAATGGTTTAACTCTTAAATAACTTGACCTTTAAGATGACATTGGTTTCGAAGAGACCGGGGTCGGGTATTAGTAAATATCCGAAACCACTTCGATTTGAAATCATCTAAAATACTTTATAGATTGATATGTGAAATCAATAGGCTGGTTGGGATAAAATGGACCATTTAAACTAAGTTGGATACTTAGATATTGTTTTGTGAAAATAAGTGTTGACTATATAAGTTGTTTACTTGTAATAATGTACGAGTTACCCGGGTTTTAAATAAGTTCTATAGATTGGAATTTCTTGTTAGATGGGTTTACTCACGCTGGTTTCCAGCCTGACCCGGGTGTTACTTTGATGTAATGCTCGGGTCAGACCGAGTATTACAGATTTCAGGTAAGGACGTTCTGGAGCTCAGGAGACGAGCTGGATGGCAGGAACGTATGGAGTGTATTCCGCTGTGTATTTGAGAGCTTATTGATAGTAGTCTGGGACAGGTGAATAACTGTCTAGTCTATTTGTAAATGGTTGTAACTCTGATGTATTGAATGTAAATTAACAAATACAGTTTTCTTTGTATAACTGATATTATTATTTGATATTATATTTTATCCGCTGCGAATGTGAGATGTTGTGTTTTCTGTTTTTCTTTCTTCTTTCTGTTTCTTTCTTCTATCTCTTTTCTTTTTCTCCTAACTATCTGGAATTTTCGGGTTCGAAAATTCCGGGTCGTTACAGTTGGTATCAGAGCTGAAGGTTAAGCGAAAACCTTGGCTCTGTTGAGATTACTCGTTAAGGATAGGGTCAATGGTACCCTAGAACGGGTTGAGTGTATATATATATGAGAGCGTATTTGTTATTTTCATATATAAAGATTTCAAATGATTTTTATATAAGATTATATTTGATATATAAAGCAATATTTCTTTTAATATATTAAAGAAATTGGTGTTGAATCATTGGAATTAAATAAAATAATAAGAATTAAGTGGTAATACAACCAAATTGAAATTAAATAAAGATAAGTTTGAAATGGATCCAAACTGAAATAAAAATCTTGAGTTTACGGAAGTATTTTCAGAATTTGTAGAAAAGATAATAACGAATTGGTTTCCAGATATGATAATCTTGGTTATTATCATAAATGGTTATTGTGTTTAATAAATGTTGTAAATGAGTAAGCAAAATACAATGTTTTAGGGAAGTAAACTTTTAGGTGGATATGACTTATAAATGGAAATTGAAGATAATTTAAAATTGTGAAGTTTTAAATCTAAGTCCAGGAAACTTGAGATTATTTTAAAGAAATTTGTTTTGAAATTAAAAACCAAAAATGGTTTAAAAATTTAAGGTATAACTTGGTGTGTAAAGGAAATAAATATGTATAAATGAGGATATACATAATATCAAAGGTGATTTGAAATAAACTCTAAGTATTGAGTTTTAAATTTTTCCTTGGAATGTGATGTGAAAACCTAAAGTGAATAAGTTTTTAAACTTAAGTGGGAAGATTTTTAATAAGAAGTTTAAAATTTGAATGGGAATTCAATTTGGGTAAAGATAAATTGAATTTAACTTAAGGAAAGTTAAATGAGTTTAGAATGAACAACTTGAATTAGGATTGAATTAAATTCAATGGAAATTGAAGTATTGAGTCAATTTAAATGGAAGTGGAAATTTAAATTGAATTAATGGGAAATTAATTGGAAATGGAGATTGGGAAATTAAACAGTTTGGCTCTGGATTATTTTCAAAATAAATTGTTTTAATACAAATATATTTTTCCAAACTATTTACTATATAATCTTCTTCTTAAACCCCAAACTATCTTATACTTATTTTACAATTATTTTGGAACTATTTAACTATTTTGAAACTGACTTATAAATTAATTACTATTTTTCAGTTACTTATATCTAATCACTATTTTAAAAACTATTTTGCAATTACCTAACTATTTTATAATACTTAACTATTTTACAGCTATTTTACAAACTAATAACTATTTTTCAACTACTTATCTATTTTAAACTTTTTCAAGCTATTTTTAAATTTAAATAGGTCAGAGTTCAAACTGTTTGTAATTGAAGTAATAACTCAATGGTAAATGGAAGCAATTGAGAATAAGAGAATAGAATTAAAGGAAATGTGGATAGAAAGGGAAATTGATTTAGCTAATAATCAATAAAGATAAATACGAAGGATGTACGTATATTATTCTATTCGCATAGTGATTTGATCCAGATTCGAACACAGAATTTCGAGATAGTATTATCGATCCGAGTTGGGATTTTTCGCTCGATTTTCGACGGCGAACCTGGATATGGATTTTTGATTGGTTCTGGATATTCTCTATCATAGTTGTGACTATGCAAGGAGAATGACGGATTCTGGTCAAGAAACCAGATCTGAGTCCGCACTAGGAAGTCGGGTGGACGATACTAGTTCGGAAGTGAAATTTTGTGATCGATTGAGCGATCAGACTGATATTGCGTACGGATGATATGTGTATATCGTACGGGTTTGAATGAAATTGATATTGAAGTTGTGGATAAGGATTGTAAAATGATCTTTGAAATGAAAAGTATTTTTGTGAAATATAATGGAATTGGATATTTCTTTGGTTGAAATTTACTTTATGGAGATAAGTAAATGGTAAATAACTTTATAAAGAAATCAAACTTGAATATTTGATTTGGTAATAAATAAAGTTGTATTTTGTAATATGATAAACTTCCCTTATTGAATCTAGCCAGAATAAAAAGGGTTTTGAAATAATTGAAGTATAAAAGAAGTTTATACAAGTTTGAAATGATCCAAAGATTTTTAAAAGTTATATATATCTATATCTATATATATATAAAGGATCTTATGAGAATGATTTTGGAAAAGGTTTTGGGAACCTATGGATTTTGGAAAGGGCTTTTGATTTTTGGGAAAATCAATTTTGGATTTTGGAAAGCCTAGTTTGAGAATTATCGATTTTGGTAATCGATTTTGTGTAAAGGAGATTTTGATAAATCATAAAGGGTATGATTTGAAGATACTATAAGTATATAGTATAAAGTGTTTTGAGAATAGCTCTGGGGAAAAAGGCGCTCCCTTAAAATGAACTTCTCAGGAGTGCCACTGGGTGGTACTGCCTTGAACCCCAAGGGGGGATTCTAAAGTTGATCCTGTGAGGAGTCCGGACAAAACTAGTTCCTGAGGATTATTTGTGTAGCGAAAGTCGAGGGGCTGGTGCCCACAGAGGCATTTGAGTTATGCTGTGACAACAATTTAACTCAATGTCACTGCGATCTACTGCAGACCATAGCGGAAGTCATGTGTGCCGCTGAGAGCCAACTGTCTACGTTTGATTTTATATCGGTAGACTGTGACACTATGGTAACATAGCGAAAGTCGTTTGAGCCGCTGAGAGCCAACAGTCTGCGTTTGATTTTATATCGGTAGACTGCGACCTATGTGGAGGAGTTTCATTTTGATAGCGAAATCGTGTGTGCCGCTGAGAGCCAACAGTTACATGGACTTTTGCTGCGACGGCAACGTAACCCTGGAATGTAACTGCGATCTGTTGTGGGTTCTATGGTGTAATCAGTAACATGGACTTTTGCTGCGATGGCAACGTAACCCGTGATGTAACTGTGACCATGGATGGGGGTGATGATTTCCAGAGCATTTTCACCAAAGATATTTCCTCTATTTTCAAAAACGTTTTCGATATTTTCAAATAAAGTATTTTCAAAATATTTTCACTGGGTGTTGAAAATGGGTCTGCTAAGTACTTATAGATTTTCAGTCTTACGCCTGATCAACGTATGACCGAATTTCTGTGAGAACGAGAATGGACTTGTTGAAACATCGAGTTATAAAAGTATTTTTATAAAAAATAATTTAGTAATATTATAAAGATTTTTTTTGTGTTTTAAAAAAATATGTTCAAAGAGAAAATTTATCTGATAATAGGTAATAATAAATTTTGGCTTCGTTCCTTTTCGAGGACGAAAAGATTTTAAGGGGGGAGGAATGTGATAACCCGGATTTTTGGACATCCAGAAATTAGATAATTAACTGGTTTATTCAATTGAACAGATAAAATTCTGATAATAAAAGATATATGGTTATGTAAGTGAATTTGAAAATATAATAAAGATTGGATTTTAGATATTGGAATAAATATTTTATAATCTTCTAATATAATTACTTAAAATTGTACAAATTAATCTTTTAAAACAAATAGTAAGGATTGTGTATATATATAGACATAAGAAGATTTTAACTAGAAAGATATTATTTTCTAACAAACTAAATATGTGTTGTTTAATATATATATATATATGATTTTATTTAGTATATAATTAGTTTATATTAGTTTCCTTAAAAGGTTTTGCAAATATAAATTAAGAAAATGTATTATCTAAATAGGAAATAAATATAAAGATTTATAAAAAAAACATATTATAATAATTAATACATGATAATTACAAATGTAAACAAATTCTCTATACATTATAACAAGTGTAAGGTTATTAACATGCATTTAAACAAGTGTCACAATTTTATTTATTTTCTTTTATTTAATAAAATCATAATCAAGTTATAAATATATCTATACTCTTCTCCTCCCATTTCTTTTACATCTTCAATTTTAAAAACAAAGAAAACAAGGTCTGTATACTAAATCCAGAGAAGAAATAAAATCAAACTACTTCAACTTTTACAAATTCTCAAACCTGAAGTTAAGCAAATCTAATTCAGTTCAACTCAACAAAGAAGTATCAAAATCAAGTAGCAGTTCAACCTGATTCAAAATCAAATTCAAGTACAAATTCCAGATTCGAATCATCAGAAGCATTTCCAGATTTCATATAGGCTTCTCTGTTCATTTCAAAAGTGAGTAAACTACTATCTTAAAATACTTAGTCTAATCTATAACTTGATATCTGTGATTTATGCGTGAAGTAAAGTGAGCAAACATTATTTTTGAAACCAATTTCCCTTGATATCCTGATGCCTGTGATGATTTATGATAGTAGTGTTATAAATATGGTTTGCATGGATGAATTGTATGGTTGTTTGGATAAAACAGGCTTTAAAATATACTGTATATATATATACACATACCTCTGTTTATAAAAACCTGTGAGCAAACTAACCTGTTTCAAGTTGGATCTGTTTATATATATTAATGTTGTGATGAATACTTCAAGTTGTTGGGTAAAATGCTTTGAACCATACTGTCCTGTGTATATGCATGTCTGTGTATATGTATATCTATACATATGAACTACTCTGTGAATCTCAGGCTTGAAGCCACTAAAACAAAATTCAAACTGCTCCTTATATAATCAATTTTAGATTTTGATTTATAAATAGAAAATGATTATAAGACTATGACATTGATTCTAAAAATATTTCCAGATTAAATTATTTAGTATTTAATTTAAAAACAGGAAATGACGTGCATGTCTAAATACAAATTGTTGGCTCTGTTTAGTTGTACAGGTTTTAGAACTTGATAAATTCAATATCTTTTCCCTGATCCTTCTTAGACTTTGAATCATAAACAAAATTTGTTAGAAACAACCAGATGTTAGGTTTAAAAATGTTTCCAGGCAGGAATGAAGGATAGTTTTAATAAAAAGGAAGGATTACAGTGAAATCTAAAATATATCAAAATCTCGACTTAAACGATTTGTGATTTCATGTATATTATTTGATGAGCTTTCAAAATCTATGATTTTTAAGAATAGAACCATGATTTTTAAGTTTATAGATCGAGAGAAATTGTGAGTTGATCAGAGAATAAGTTTCTAGCTTTTCCTGGTGATCGTCGAATTTTTCCTGGTCAAAGTTTTTGCCGAGGTTAGCTTGGCAACCGAAGATGTCGGCAAAATTGGTTAGAGGTGTATTTAGCCACCGTGGCGATGTCAGTTCGTCGAATTAGGGTTTTAGGTGGTTCGAAGTTGAGGTCGGAAATTTTGTTGCCATGGCGTATCTAGGTGATCGAGCTTCACCGAACTCTGGGAAATGGTGGAATGGGAAGTCGATAGTGTGAGGCCGGAGTTTGGGAAGATTCGGTGATCGGCGATGGTGGTTCGGAGAGTTTTCTGATAAGGATGGGCTTCCAGTTTTTCGATGGGAAGTTCGATTTTGATTTTTGCTTCGTGACGAATGATGGAGGGTCGAAATTGATCGTGAGGTTGAACGTCGACGTGTGGGGCGAGTTGTTGGAGGTAGCGGCGACGTGGTTGAACTGTGCACGTGCACGGTGGTCGATCTGTGCATCTGGATGGGTTGGTTTGGGGAAGAAGAATCGAGTTAGGGTCGATCTCGGGGAAGTTACGTGATTGTCTCGAAGCACTGGAAGGGGAGCGGGAGTCTCAAGTTCAAGCTCGGGTGGAACGTGATTTTGCTCGGGTTTTTGATATGGTCAGGAAACAGTTTTAAATTTCTAAGAAAAATCAAGTTTATCGAAAATAAATTTTGTTAAACCAAATTTCTTTTAAATATTAGATGATTATTCCAGTTTTTAAATTATTTCAGAAATTCTTTTAAATAAAATGTTTTAAAACTAAATCATTTTATAGTTATAATTAAATGTTAATTAAAAGTTAAGTTTAATAATGTGATTAAGTAATTAAGAAAGGAAAATGATTTGTTAAGGATAATTAAGGTTTGAAATTTAATAAAGAGTAATTAATTATCTTAATTATAAATTAAGAAATAAATACTTAAAGATTATAATTAATTAATTAAGAGTTTAATTAATTTGTAATTAAGAATTATTAATTAGATAATTAAAGTTAATTAATTAATAATTAGCAGTAATTAATTAAGAAATTAATTAAGTAATTAATTGGTAATTAGTAATTAATTAATTGATAATTAAGGGTTAATTAACCAAGTATTAAGAATTAATTAAATTTTAATTAATGATTAAGGATAAATTAATCTCTGATTAAGGTTAATTAATTGACTTATAAAAGTAATTAAGGTATGATTAATTAATTAAATGATTGTAATTAATTAATAAATTGATTTAAGCAGGATTAAGTAATTAGTTCTTAAGTAATTAATTTAATTTAAGATAATTAAATTAATTATAATATGGATTAATAAATTCTGTTTGGATGATTGTTAGAGTAAAATGTCTGGATTGATTGATATCTATTGGGTGATATCCTGTACCATGCTTTGGATATATCTGTGATGAATATATAGATTATCTATGATAAATGCTATGTGAATTCAAAGTGTTAAATTGAATGGTTTAACTCTTAAATAACTTGACCTTTAAGATGACATTGGTTTCGAAGAGACCGGGGTCGGGTATTAGTAAATATCCGAAACCACTTCGATTTGAAATCATCTAAAATACTTTATAGATTGATATGTGAAATCAATAGGCTGGTTGGGATAAAATGGACCATTTAAACTAAGTTGGATACTTAGATATTGTTTTGTGAAAATAAGTGTTGACTATATAAGTTGTTTACTTGTAATAATGTACGAGTTACC
The DNA here is from genome assembly GCA_030737815.1 of Allium fistulosum. Lineage (NCBI taxonomy): Eukaryota > Viridiplantae > Streptophyta > Magnoliopsida > Asparagales > Amaryllidaceae > Allium > Allium fistulosum. Next base: position 461,018,832 of record CM060902.1, read on the forward strand.
CGGGTTTTAAATAAGTTCTATAGATTGGAATTTCTTGTTAGATGGGTTTACTCACGCTGGTTTCCAGCCTGACCCGGGTGTTACTTTGATGTAATGCTCGGGTCAGACCGAGTATTACAGATTTCAGGTAAGGACGTTCTGGAGCTCAGGAGACGAGCTGGATGGCAGGAACGTATGGAGTGTATTCCGCTGTGTATTTGAGAGCTTATTGATAGTAGTCTGGGACAGGTGAATAACTGTCTAGTCTATTTGTAAATGGTTGTAACTCTGATGTATTGAATGTAAATTAACAAATACAGTTTTCTTTGTATAACTGATATTATTATTTGATATTATATTTTATCCGCTGCGAATGTGAGATGTTGTGTTTTCTGTTTTTCTTTCTTCTTTCTGTTTCTTTCTTCTATCTCTTTTCTTTTTCTCCTAACTATCTGGAATTTTCGGGTTCGAAAATTCCGGGTCGTTACAGTCATCCCCTACATACACACACAGGCACAATTGTTTGCCATAATCCCTTGCCTTACCACCTCTGTGAACTTCCCACAGCGACAAATTTCCCACAGCGACAAACTACTGCAAACACTACTTTCTTGCTGCCTGTAGCCTACGCAACTGCGACTTCCTCCATCAACATTCCCCAAACCACCAACTGACATCGCCGCGACCTTCACTGCCAACCCAAATCGCCTGAGCCTACAATTCAAATCACAATACATATCACCTCACGTATCCCAAAATTGCGCCTCATCCCCATAAGCTCACGATTTCGACGTCGGCACAGAAAACCCAAATCGAGCTTCAACAGGTACTACCTACGACTTCGGCAACCCCCAACTCGCCCCAAATCGACATTGCAACTTCATCATCAAACGACAGCAATCAGCAAGCCGAAATCAACACCCGAAACTCAACCGCCCTCATCTTCGACACTGCCTACCGTCGCAACCAAAATCGAGAATGAACTCAAACCAGTTAGTCACCGCGACTTCGATCAGATCACCACAAACCTCCAAGCAACATACGTGCAACTTCAAAACAGAGTTGCGACACTTTTTTTTGAAAATTGAATTGGAAACGAATTGGAAATTGATTTGAATATTTCGGTTTTGATTTTAATTGTATTAGTGAAGTCGATTTTCTTTTCTGGAGATAAATTTGGGAAGTATGTTTGGTTGAATAGTAGGTGGGCCGGGCCTTAATCATTTGAAGCTTGCTAAATTTTTTATTTATTTTGTTAAGTTAGCTTTTGAGTTTCCTTTGTTAAGAGTTTAGAGTGTTTAAAGTCTTTCTTTTGTGAAAAGTTTCAAAAAAAAATTGTGTTTCGTCTCAGGTATTTTGTTTTTCAACTTTATTTCCTTTCCAAAAAAAAATTTCCATTTGTTTTATTTTCATTTTCCATTTGTTTTCACTTGTTTTAGTTTTTATTTATTTTTATTTTCAATTATTTTGTTTTTTATCTTTGATAGACATACTTAATAATAATTATTGAATATATCTTGTGTTTCATCTTAGGTTGCCAAAGCAGAAATTCAAAAGGAAGAAGTGTTTGCCCAAATAAACTGCTTTGCCTTACTAAAAAAAATTGCCGCTTAAAAAAAAATTGCTAATAATCAGCACGCTCTGGTATTGTGCTTTCATCTCTAGTGCATTGTTGGTTGCTTGCATTTGCATTTATATATACAAAAAAAAAATTACAAAACCCAAAAACAAAAACAAACTTCATTTTAGTTGCATTGTAAATTCACGTTTACTTTTTGTTTTGCATCCATCTTATTTTCTTTTCTAAGGGCAATACCCCAATTCACATAAGGTGAGGGATTTCATCACCCTTTCCTTAGCCCACAAACACATCTCATCGTAGAATTTGACTAATAATAAAGGTTAGACATTCGACTTAAGGGTGTCGCGAGCTCATCTAGGGCTTAATTGTATCTTCACAATTGTTTTATTTGAACGATTTTATTTCTTGGTGTCTAGGCTACGGCAGAGTAACAACCAGTTATAAAAATTACGGTGATACGTAAATATTATATTGGTTGTTCCTCTGAAGGTACTTAAACCTTCGGCTTCATTGCTACGGTGATTCGTGGTGCACCGATAACCCCTGCCCGTTACCTGGCTGAGAAATATTTTTGTTGATTTAAGACAAAGTGTGATTATACAATTTTGGGTTAGGAGCTACTAAGGACAGAAAACTGTAATTAAGTCCTTTGCATTCATTTAGTTGCATTAGTTCATGCATATATAAAAAAAACAAAAAATTCAAAAATTCAAAATCCAAAAAAAAATTGTAAATTTTTCTTAACTTAGTTTTTAATTCCACAAAAAAATAAATAAAAACCTTCTTAAAAACAAAAAAACAAAATTTGAAAATTCAAGAAAAAAAACAAAAAATATAAAATTTTGAAAAACCAAAAACAAAACAAAAATCAAATTTCTCTTTTGAAAATAAATTTCACTTGATAAATATTTTTCTTCCTCTAAAATTTTTTTTTTTTACTTCGATTTTCAAATCTTCTTTCATTCACTAAACTCGATTCTAACTTCTTTCTCTTCTCGACTTTCACTTGTGCATGAGTACGTGGACTCGTGACACAACAACAAATCGTTGGACTCGCGACCCTTCTACAAACCGTTTAACTCGAACAGACGTTCCTCCGGAATGGCAAACGAAAACGCCCCTTGAACTCTTATGGATAGAATCTTTCCCGATAGAGTTTCTATTCCATCTTGCATCACGTTACCCGCCCCTACGGGTAACCATTTCGAAATTCACTCAAACCATATTGCCACTCTTCCGAAATTTGGCAATTTCGAACACGATGATCCATACATCTTCTTGACTAAATTCGAACAAGTTTGTGCAACCATTAAACTCGAACAACTTTCTAATGACGGAATCAAACTTCGATTAATCCCATTTGCTCTTACGGATTACGCTGAAAAATGGTTGTACAGCTTACCATCGAACTCGATTAAAACGTGGGAAGAATTCATAAAAGCTTTCTTAAAAAAGTTCTACCCTTTGGAAAAAACGAGTAGAATCCGAAACGAAATTTTAAACTTTCATCAATTCAAGGGAGAGCCATTCGGAAAATATTTTGAAAGATTCAAAGAGCTTTTGATAAAATGTCCACACCATAATTTCAAAAAATGGACGATTTGCCAAATTTTATACGATGGACTCGAAAATAGCTCACGTACCATGCTCGAATCAATGTGCCAAGGCAACTTTCTTGCCCAACATCACGACGATGCTTGGCAATTTCTTGAAAATCTCGCCGAAAAATCATCCCAATGGGAACGATCGAACGAAAAATCAGTTTACTCACGATCGAGTGCACACTCGATAGGATCCTCTGTTGCTTTGGAAGCTAAGATCGACGCAATGATTAAAAAATTCGATAACGTTTTCTCATCGAATCAAATGAACCAAACTTCCCAACCGATGTGTTATAAATGCCACGATCCTAATCATATAGTCGATCAGTGTCCCAATTCTATTGAACAAATCAATGCTTTCAATAAGGCCAAAAATGACCCGTTTTCTCCAACGTACAACCCTGGTTGGAGAAATCATCCGAATTTTGCGTGGAACCAAAACAATCCCAACACAAATACGATTCGTCCCAATTTTTAAGCATTTCCGAATAATGCTTCGAATCCTCCCTTTTAGCCCAACAATTTTCAACCAAACCTTGCGGGTCCGTTGCATAATTAACCGCAACAAAATGCTGCTCATCCTCCCCAAGACGATAAACGTTTAACTTCACTTGAGAAAACTCTTGAAACGTTGGCTAAAGCAACCACTCAAAGCCTTCAATCAAACAGCAATTTGCAAAATTTATTGACTTCATATATGCAAAACACGAACCAATCAATTGCAAAACTCGAAATGAAAATGAGTCAATTATCAACGTCTGTGAGCAAACGTGAACGAGGAACATTCCCAAGCCAACCCATTTCAAATCCTAGAAATCAAAATGCAAATTTAAATCAAGCCCATATTGTTCAAGATAGCAACGTCACCCAATTGAATGCTATCACAACTCTTCGTTCCGGGAAACAAATCGATAATCAAGTCGTTAATCCAAACGATTTACCGGAAACTTCTCTCGATACTTCTAAAACAACAAATGAATCTGAACAGAACGTGGAGCCAAACGTTGAATCAAATGCCAGTCAAAACTCTTCTTCTTCTACTCGAGTAGACCTGCCTACCGAGTATCGTGTCCCATTTCCACATCGTCTCCGACCTAAGAAACACTCGGACCAAATGGAAAAGATGTTGGAAATTTTTAAACAAGTCAAAGTTAACATTTCGCTTCTTGACATCGTTCAGCAAGTCCCAACATACGCGAAATTCCTTAAGGACTTGTGTACCCAAAAGCGACACACTCAAGTGCCCAAAAAAGTCTTCTTAGCCGCCAGTTTGAGTGAAGTCTTGTCCCAATCCATGCCCGTAAAATACAAAGATCCTGGCTGCCCTACGATTTCATGTACAATTAGAGACAAGACGATTAACAAATGTCTGATAAACTTAGGCGCGAGTGTCAATTTGATTCCATACTCTGTGTACGAACAATTAGGCTTAGGTGAGCTCAAACCCACAAAAGTCACGCTTCAATTTGCCGATCGCTCGATTAAGAAGCCCGTGGGAGAAATGGAGGACGTGCTCATTCGAGTAGGGCAATTCATATTCCCCGTTGATTTTATCGTTCTTGAAACACAACCCGTGACGAATCCCTCGAATCAAATTCCATTGATTTTAGGCCGACCATTCTTAGCCACCTCAAATGCCTTAATCAATTTTCGTAACGGTTCGATGAAAATTTCTTTTGGAAACATGACTTTGGATCTTAACATTTTCAATCTTGAAAGCCAATCGAACGAACCTCATGACCAAACGTTGGAAGTTAGTGTCATCAACAAAAACCTCGAAAACAAAACAATTGACCTTAGCGACGAACGCGAAACTGAATATGAAAAATTATTTCACGAAATTCCCAACGAAATTGAATACACTCTTCCCTTTGAATCGCTTCCAGTAGAGACCGAATCTCAACCCCATTCTTTGATCGAAAAACTCCCGAAGTTGGACATCAAACCACTTCCCGATCACCTTAAGTACGCATACTTAGGTGATAACGAAACGTTAACCGTCATAATTTCTACGACTCTCTCCCTTGACCAAGAAACCTCCTTACTTTCTATTCTTTCTAAAAGCAAGGAAGCGATTGGATGGTCGATCTCTGATATAAAGGGGATTAGCCCTGCTAATGTAACGACCCGTAAATTTAACCGGTTTTTAATAACGTTATTAATTGAAATTTTGCGAAATTTTAAATGATAAAATTTTGATATAAAAATTTAATATTTGAAATGCGTCTAGTTAAACATAGCAACTGGTAAATTTTCGTCCGAAAATACGAAAGTTTATTTCGCGCGTAAATTTACTTCAATTTAATCAGTTAAAAAAAACGATGAAAATAAAATATTTTCAAGACCAAAATATTTTTACATAGAAAAATTTCAAACCATCTTCTGAGCAAGATGTCAATTTATCGTTTTTCCAAATTCGGACATCTTTGGCTCCGTCGGTCTTATTTTCTTGTGTTTTTCTTGCATTTTCCGTAGTAGAAAATTCGGAATTTTTATAATTCAATCATACCACTGATATTTGTATACCGTTTTGATCGTCTCGTCGTACCGATCTCTATGGTATATTTATTTTTCTATTTCGGAGCACGTTGTGTGGTGCAAATCTATGAAACGGTCAACCGTATCGGTTTCAAACTTTTAAGCTTGTAAACTGCTAGTGACCATTCAATTTCCAACTTGCATTTACTGAACAGTCATTTTCCTTTTGTTGACCATTCAACTATCGATCGGGTAATCAAACGTCATCAATAATAATTATTTTCATCTCTCAGCCTTTGGTTATTCCCACTGTTCATATTTTTATCAGTTACAACTTTTCACCTTTATTGTTTCTCTTTCCCACTGTTGCTCTGTCCATTCATTTGAAGAAGAAAAAAAGGAAATCAAATATATCTTATCTGCTGAAGCCATCATCATCTATACCACATAAGCATACTTTTGGTCACCTGCTCATTCTTTCCCACTATCTGCTTTCGGCTTAAATCTTCCCTCCGCGTGCTGTGCTCCACATCACCCATGCATACAAGCTGCCGAGTAGACGTGAGCGACACAACAACCTTCTTTCTCACCTACTCACGCAACGTTCTAGTCCAGCCTCTGCCCCACGTCCCTCTAGAGCAGCTCACCCTATTCTCCGATCCATAGCATCCACCTACAACCTTTGCCAAGCACCGACGCGGCTGCGCCTCCTGACCGCCGCATCCCACTCGTGCTTCGCGCCGATCGTCCAACCTCCACCTCTCGCCCCTTCCACCAACGAAGCCATCGCATCACAACCCGCCTCTCCCTTTGACAGCAGTAACCCATGCCCCACACTCCATGTAGCTGCCTGACTCGAACAACCCTGCCACGACCTCCGCTTCCTCCTGGTGCCACACCGCCCTAGCCTCCGACCCACAAATCCACAACACGTGCCCATCTTCTTATCTCCTCCGCCACCCACCGTTCAGTTCGACCGAGACCCATCACCGAGCCTCTTCGAGAACCGTTCCTCCATGCTCGCCTGCCTCTCCAACTTCTAATGCGCCGGTTAGCGTGCACCGATACCATCTCGGCCTTCATCTCCTCTGCGCATTTCTCACCCAGCCGAAGCTTTCTCTTGCCATGTGTTTTATATATATAAAAAGGTAAATTTTGTTAATTTTTGATTTTGATCTATAAGTTAATATGTTTGCGTAGTAGTTCAAATCCTATTTTTGCAGATCTTAATTTTTAATATGTATCAAGTTTTTTTTTTGATTTGTTAAATCTGATACTAAATTTCGCATACAAGTTATTTAGTGATGTAACTGTATATATATATATATATATATATATATATATATATATATATATATATTTAACTTGAAAATGTATATTCCAAATCTCAGAGTATAAGTATACTTTTATATATGGTGGTTTATATGTACAGTAAGTTATAGTATGTATATGTAAGTTTTGTCTATACGTGTTTGCATATTGGTTTTGAGTATTGTTTAATAAGGGAATAAACATAGATTTTAAATAAGTGTTTAAATTTAATATGGTTTTATAAAAAATAGTTATATGGTGGTTCACAGTTGCGTGAAGTTGTTTTGCTGTTATGTATATAAGTATTTTGCAAGGAAGCTTGGGTGCTGTCATGCGATTATATTTTGATATTTGTTTACTTCATTTTATTTTATACGTATAATTTACAAATATATTGGTTTGCATAGTTTTATACTGTGAAGCTTTCGATCGGTCCTTAAGGTATATATAGACATAGTATAGAATGTTGTATATATCTTACTTTAAATTTATATATATAATAGTGGGTTTCAATTTTATATAGATATGGTACATTTTGGGGTTTAACCATTGTATTGAAAAATAAATACATATATATTATTTTTACTATACGTTTTAATCTGATTTAAAATTTATATATACATACATATATATATATATGTATATTTAGTTCAACTCAAATCAAGCGGACTCTTATTGTTTCATTTGTCAACTCTTATCTATTAGCTTGTCCGTCGAATTCGTGCTAATCCAGTTTGTTTTGAAATTCTTGCTGGGATCCGTAACTCATCTCATCTTCTAGCCTCGAAAGGTGAGCAATCACTCACGATTAACGTTCTTTTATTTATTAAATTTGATTTCAATTGAAACGACAATTGAAATATGTTGTTGTCAGTTATTTACACTGTTATATGTATGCTATTACCTGTGTTCACCTGTGACATCTGACACCATTATTTGTTAATTATACGATGATAATCCTGTTTGATTGATAATTGATTGACTGTTGTTGTTTATATTGGATGTTAAATTGAAATGTATAAAGTGATAAATACTATGCAAGTAAATTTGACGTAGGATAATTAAAAATTTGAATTGACATATATGTTGAATTTGATTAGTTGAATATGACCCCTTTTATTTGTTAAATTAATTGACATGTAAAATAGTGATAATTACACTTTGAACTATTGAACGTATATTGGATTAATTGTTGTAGTGTTAAAATTGAAATCGAATGACAAGTGAAGAACCGTATGAATAATTAGTGTAACAATCTTTAATCTACATGAAATGATAGTGTATATTCTAGAAATAATTATATTAATTTGCACAAACAACAATTCGAATTAATACGATTATTTCGGGATTATTTGAATTGATTATTGGATTGATATTGGTTGTTGTTATTGCTTGTTTATTTACTTTGACACCATCCCAGTTATCACACTGCAAGTTCCCTTTGCTATGCTATGATTTTGAATTGAATTAGAATCGGGTTGAAATGATAAATACCCAAATTGAACTTTGACCTAGGATAGAGAATTAAATAAAACCCGATTGGTCAATAATTTGATTTAAAAATAAACGAAGATTTTATTTGAATAATAATATGGTTTTGAAATGAAGTTGAAATTTGAATTTTAATGAAAGGAAAATGTTAATATTTAATAATCTGAAACAAAATATTAACAATGTAATTGATGAAAGAATGTTGTTTAATTTTGAGAAATGATTGAATTAAGTTTGAAATTATAATTAAGTTTGAAATTATTAAACTTTGAAATGATTTAATAATTAAGTTTGAAATTATTAACTTTGAAATTATTTAATAATTAAGTTTTGAATTATTTAATAATTAAATAAGATTGAACTATTTAATGATTAAATTGAATTGAAGTCTTTAATAAGTGAAATTGAACTTTTGAATAAGTGAATTTTACTTCATAAATAATTGAAATTGAGTTTCTTTATTAATTAAGTTTTGGAAAATTATTTAAGTAAGTAAATAAGTGAAATTGAATTTCTTTAACAAGAAATAAAATGTGATTTATTGAAATTAATGTAAGACTTGAAATTTAAAGAATTTGATTTGATGAATTTAATTTAATTCCATGTGTAAATTTTGATATGATGAAGTTGAATTTAAATAATGGATTTCATGAATTGGAAATTTAATAGAAATTGTTTTGAATGGAAAATTTACTTAATGAATATTGAATGAAATAGATAAATGAATTTAAATTGATTTGAATGTTAAATTAAATTAATTTAAATGATTTTGAAATGAAACTGATATACGAACTTGAATCAATATTTGAATTGAAATTGAATTATAAGATTTTGAAAAGATAATTTGGAAGTTTTGAAACGTAAATTATGGAAATTGTTTTAGAAAGACAAATGAAATGTTGATTTACAAATTCTAATTGAAATTGTAATTGATTTGGCTTTGAAATTTATTAAACGACCAATCGGTGTAATAATTACGAAGGTTATTAAAGAGACCGGAATCGGTTAGGGACATACTCACTGTCTAAACCGAAAACCACTTTAATAACTATACGCGGAGTGTGATCCAGAATGAAGTGGTTGGAATGATGTACGTGATGACTGAAGAAAGAGAACGATAATGGATAGCCTTGACACTTGTGTCAAATTGGAAATGACTAAAACAGGAGCCGTGCCGGGCCAAATGGAGGTCAGCTACCTCAAGCGAACACACTTCTTCGAACTACTCATTACTTGTTGTCGATTGGTGCACCCTTGATTTTGGGAGTGTTGTTTCGCGGTGTTGCGGTCGCTGCGGCGATGCGTTCTCACCAGTCCGGATCAGGCAAATGGTAGTTTCACTACCTTGGGTATTGCCTCATGTGCCTTGTCATACTTGTATCCCTATACGCGACCACTACGATTTGTTTTGTAACTTTAGTATATGGATTGCCCTCTGGTGACTTCCGGTTTTGGGGAAACTACGGTCTTGTATATGCTCTTGGGAATAAAAATGTGTTAAGGGTGGAATGGGCCATGACTTAACACTATTTTGATATCTTTATATTACTGATAGACATTATCTACTTATCGTACACTACTACATAGTAGATAGTTTAACGGATCCTTAAAGGATGGTTATTCCAAACATCCTTTGAGTTACTTGTATTTCAATTGCTATTTCACTTGAGTTGGATTTATTGATATAAGAATGTTAATCCTGACTCGAGTGTTTTGTGTTTTGCTTTACGCTCGGGTCAGACTGAGTGTACTAGTATTCGAGATTCACCTTTGGAGTTGGAGCTTTGCTTGAAGATCCAGCCATCTATTCTGCTTTCTGTATTCGATGATTCCAGTGATGTATTTTGATTTGTATCTGATGTATCGTATTACTCTTCCGTTGTATCTGGTTTAACTCTGATGTAACTTATACATTTATATAGTAGCTTCATGAACTACTATCTCTTTTATTTCCGCTGCATTTATTACTCTGTGTCTGTGATCTGTGATTATTTATTTACTGTATATGTTCAGTTTTGCCAAATTTAAATTAACAACGCGGTATTTTGAGCAATTCAATTTCGGCATGAGTGTCTACCTATACACTTATAATGGATGCGAATGGTCCAAAATAGCGGGTCGTTACAGTTGGTATCAGAGCTTTGGTAGCTCTAGGCAAAACTCAACATATAGGGTAAATGTATTTACAGAATCACTCTCATTCGAGTTTCAATCTCTTCATTTTGACTCGATTCATTTGAATTTTGGAACGTTCCCTACGGTTCCGAAATTCAATCGTGTCCCTCACTATTCGTTTTTTGATCTTGGAGTGTCCCCATAACTCCACTTTGAATGATCTCTATAGTAAATCGGCGGTCTCGCCAATCTTCGAATGATTCGTAAAGGGATGAAACTCCTTTACAATAGACATCGATTTACCGGAAATTTCTGCATCCACGGTTTACGATGCTATCTATCTCCTACTATGCCTGAATTCTATCTCTTGCGATCGAATGTAGATTTACCTCGGAATTCTGCATCGATCTTATTCTTGAAGTCACGGTCGACCCGGTTAAGGTTGCCGCGATTTAATAAACTTATTCGTCTTCCTATTTTGATTATTTAATCATCTTGGCTTTGTTTCAATCTATCTTCGAATTTAAAATTCTCTTTGATTTGGGTCCATCAAATTTGAATCTCTATCTTTGCTTTGAAATCCATTATTGTATCATCGAGCGAGAGAGTGTATTTGTAAATTAATATTTAAAATGTTTTAATATACATTGTGTTGTTTGAGTTGTTGATGTTGATTTGGGTTTTCGATCGATTCGTCTGATCAACGCTATCGATAGGATTTCCAAAACACTTAAGCAGAACAAACTGACATAATGTTGTTTTCAAATTTGGAAAATAAAATAAAGTTTGTATGATTTTACTATATATATAAGTATGAAATTTTCTTTAACCAAACTGTAATAGAATTAATTGTTGGAGTGATAATATTTGATTATCATTTATTGTTTTGTAAACAATTGACTATTGCAATATAAATAATTGAAGTTATAAACTTGGCTATAATGCAAATTTGAAATCTGAAATGTATTTAAATCAAGAATTTGAGAATTTAAATTTTTGGGTGATTTCAATTTGGTTTTAAGTTTTAAGGTGTAGAGTATTTAAAATATTTTCAAATAGATGTTTTCAAAGAATTTTAAAATGTTGAAATCAGTGCTCTTCTCTTTGTCGCTGGAAAATAATTTCGGTGTTGGCGGCCGCATCATCGACATTCATTTTCGAGTTTCGAAGTGGAGAAACCATTCTGTAGCTTTGCTACGGTTTTGTTTTGAGGAAAAAAAAATTGATTTGAATTTCTTCAGTACATTTTGATTCACATATATATAGGTATCTTATTTTAAATTTAATTTGATTTGATATAAATATATTATATATATCTCTAAATTGTTTAAAGTTAATCGGAAATCTAATTCTTAAATTTTGTAAAAGAATGATTTTAATTATAAATAAAACCAAAATTTGGAATAAATATTTAAACTTGAATAATTGAATTGGGAAAATTTTATTTGTATATTGTTCAACTGCATTCTAATACAACTTACCTAAACCATTCAGAAGTTGAATATGTAATTGGATAATATATAAGATAAATTGAATTTATAAATAAAATTTGAGTGTTTATAATAAATGTTATACACTAAATTTTGATTATAAAGATGTTAATAGAGTTAGATAGGATAATAAGTAAACTCAGTTAATAATGAAATAAATTTGTTTTGAAAGAATTAATAAATTTGTTTTGAAAGAATTAATAAATTAAAATTTGATCAACATATGAAAATACCTTGAATTTAAAAGAAATTAATAGATGTAAATTAATTTAAATCGAAACTTTTATGTTTTAAATTAATTTATATGGGTTAAATATATGTGAGTAGATATATTAAGTAGAATAAATTTAACAGTAATTTGGAATAAAGAAGAATTTAAAATTGTTGAAGAAAATATGATTATAATAAAAGACTATTCAAATTTATGGTTTTAGAAATTGTAAATTGAAGAAATGGGATAATAAGATAATGAATTTAGAAATAGTTGAGATTGATTTTAGTGAAATCAAATGGATTAAATCAATCATTGAATATCAATTAATTTAAATTTGAATTTATATGGTTTAAATTAATTGTTATTTTGTATTTCAAATCTGTTTCTTCCCGGTTGTTTCTATTCTCCTACCTCGTTCCTTTTCAGGGACGAAAAGTTTTGAGTGGGGGAGAGTGTAACGACCCGTAAATTTAACCGGTTTATAATAACGTTATTAATTGAAATTTTGCGAAATTTTAAACGATAAAATTTTGAAATAAAAATTTAATATTTGAAATGCGTCTAGTTAAACATAGCAACTGGTAAATTTTCGTCCGAAAATACGAAAGTTTATTTCGCGCGTAAATTTACTTCAATTTAATCAGTTAAAAAAACGATGAAAATAAAATGTTTTCAAGACCAAAATATTTTTACATAGAAAAATTCCAAACCATCTTCTGAGCAAGATGTCAGTTTATCGTTTTTCCAAATTCGGACATCTTTGGCTCCGTCGGTCTTATTTTCTTGCGTTTTTCTTGCATTTTCCGTAGTAGAAAATTCGGAATTTTTATAATTCAATCATACCACTGATATCTGTATACCGTTTTGATCGTCTCATCGTACCGATCTCTATGGTATATTTATTTTTCTATTTCGGAGCCCGTTGTGTGGTGCAAATCTATGAAATGGTCAACCGTATCGGTTTCAAACTTTTAAGCTTGTAAACTGCTAGTGACCATTCAATTTCCAACTTGCATTTACTGAACAGTCATTTGCCTTTTGTTGACCATTCAACTATCGATCGGGTAATCAAACGTCATCAATAATAATTATTTTCATCTCTCAGCCTTTTGTTATTCCCACTGTTCATATTTTTATCAGTTACAACTTTTCACCTTTATTGTTTCTCTTTCTCACTGTTGCTCTGTCCATTCATTTGAAGAAGAAAAAAAGGAAATCAAATATATCTTATCTGCTGAAGCCATCATCATCTATACCACATAAGCATACTTTTGGTCACCTGCTCATTCTTTCCCACTATCTGCTTTCGGCTTAAATCTTCCCTCCGCGTGCTGTGCTCCACATCACCCATGCATACAAGCTGCCGAGTAGCCGTGAGCGACACAACAACCTTCTTTCTCACCTACTCACGCAACGTTCTAGTCCAGCCTCTTCCCCACGTCCCTCTAGAGCAGCTCACCCTATTCTCCGATCCTTAGCATCCACCTACAACCTCTGCCAAGCACCGACGCGGCTGCGCCTCCTGACCGCCGCATCCCACTCGTGCTTCACGCCGATCGTCCAACCTCCACCTCTCGCCCCTTCCACCAACGAAGCCATCGCATCACAACCCGCCTCTCCCTTTGACAGCAGTAACCCATGCCCCACACTCCACGTAGCTGCCTGACTCGAACAACCCTGCCACGACCTCCGCTTCCTCCTGGTGCCGCACCGTAGCCTCCGACCCACAAATCCACAACACGTGCCCATCTTCTTATCTCCTCCGCCACCCACCGTTCAGTTCGACCGAGACCCATCACCGAGCCTCTTCGAGAACCGTTCCTCCATGCTCGCCTGCCTCTCCAACTTCTAATGCGCCGGTTAGCGTGCACCGACACCATCTCGGCCTTCATCTCCTCTGCGCATTTCTCACCCAGCCGAAGCTTTCTCTTGCCATGTGTTTTATATATATAAAAAGGTAAATTTTGTTAATTTTTTATTTTTATCTATAAGTTAATTGTAACGACCTGCAAAATTTAATAGTTTTAAAAGTATATTTAATTGGAAATTTGTGAAATTTTAAACAATAAAATTTGAAATTAAAAATTTATTATTTGGAATACGCCTATTTAATCATAGCAACTGGTAAATTTTCATCTGATAATATTGAAGTTTATTTTATTTTGTAATTTTATTTCAATTTAAATCAGTTAAAATTAATGATAATAAATTTATTTTAAAACTTGAATATTTTATACAGTAAATTTCTAAATCATCTTCTGAGTGAAACATCAGTCTTCGTTTCGTCAAATTTCGATTTCTATTGCTCCGTTTATCTTAATTCTGGCAGAATAGCAGCATTTCGGGTACCGATTATCGACTTTTGATCGGATGATCGTGCCACCAATATCTGTGTACCGTTTTGATCATCTCATCGTACTGATCTCCACGGTATATTCAACTCTACATTTTGAGATCCGGTACACGCCGAAAAGAATAAACTGTTCGTTGTAAACTGTACTGTAAATGGTGACTTTATTTCTTCCTTCGGTTTCAAAATTTGAAACGTACCGTCCAATCAACCAATTAATTGCTTTAATTATTCAGCTTAAAAGATAGGTGACCGTTGTCATTTCTTTGACTTTACTGTTTACTTTATTTGTCAATAAGATCCATTTCACCCTCTTTCTTCATATTCTTTCCTCTGTCCATTTAATAATAGTAATATATACTCCTCTTTCACTATTCACTTTTTTTAAAAACTGCTAGAAATAATGATTCATTCTCCAGCCGTGATGTTCCATAATGATTTATTGCTCATTTATTCACTTGGGTCTCTTCCTTTTCCTTCGTTCGAAATTTAAGTATATTTATATAGTAAAGAATACCCCTGCTACACGTTCCTGAGCCACTCCACCTCATTTTCTCTTTTGCTCCAGAAAACTTTCGTTTCATTTTTCTAAACATCCCCACCCATCGCCCAATACCGCCGCTTCCTCTCACCTCCGCCTGCCTTCGCCTGGCCCGACCTTCATACCACCATCAACCTCAACAAACTCTCCACCTAACACGGCCAGCGACTTCACCTCTCCCACCGTTCAACCTCCGCTTCCCTCACCCGAGTTGCAACCTTCCTACCACTGCCCAACCGAGAGCACCCATGCCTCGCCCAACCCACGTTCATCCGACCTGCATCCTTCTCCCACGCCGACTCCAGCAACAGCGACCTCCGCCTCCACAAAGTCACTTCCAGTCTCCATCGCCGTGCCACTCCTCCGTTCATCGGCCTGCCTTCCACCTCCCTACTTCGCCATTGTTCCCAAACCTTGTCTTCTCGCAGCTTCTCCTATCTCTTGTAAGTGCCTAAAATATATTAATTTATATTTATATTTATTGGTAAAAGTTTATATATAAGTTTAAGTTGTTTAGGTATATTCATATAATTGTATACTATATATATAGATTCTTTATACTGATGGACAGCCTGCATGCCAGTTTTTTTAAACCCGAGTGTATATATGTTATAGTTGTTGAAAAAAATATATTAGTTTATATATATTTATTTATAAAGGTTTATATAAACTATGTTTTAAAAGAAATTGTTGTGAGGTATGAGATTAAGTTGAAGACTATATTTATATCTAAGTCTGAGTGCGCATCTATCTAGATTTTGTATAATATATATACTATGTTTTATCTTTACTATTGCATATATTTTTAATGGCTGGAAGTATGCCATTTTATATTATATTATACAAGTACAGTTGATTTTGGCAAATTCTTGTTCACTTGTATATATATGTTTATATTACCTGCTTCGTATTATTAAACAGATGGGTTTTAGTTCACAAATATGGGTATATATATATTTAATTTTCAATTATAAAGAACTGTTGTGCATTTAATGAAATAGTGCTTACAGGATAAAGCTTTTAAAATTTGCTATAAGTATGTTGTCTGTCTGCATACATTGTAGTGTAGGCATTTATATATATAGTTTATTTAGGATGGCTTATGAATAAAATTATATGTAGGTTGTATGCTTTGTCTCTAAGTTATAATATTTATACATATCATGTAGTTTTCCTATCACATGTGTTGTTGAAATGTATACATATATCTAAGTTGCATTCATATTTGCCTGTTTGCAAATTTTCAGGTCTGCATGATTTGGGTAGATGCATAACATTGTTGCACAGAGATATAACATGCAATTTATACATTTAATTGTAATTTTATATACAGATATATATATATGCTGTCTGCATATATATATTTCCACATATATATTTGGTTACATATAGTATTGATTCTTGTGTATGTATATATATATTAGGAGATCATATTTGTTCTATTGGGTTTATTATAAATATATTTATATATATAAATTTTTATAGTGTTTTATATTGATTTGAAATTTTTAACTTATATTTTGTTTCAAGATAATTCTGATTCGTTTCCATCAATCTCTGTCTTTCAACTTTGCCAGTCGAACCCACTTTCAGCTTACTTCGCTTTGGGATATTTGTTTGGATTTGCTTGATTGTCTAGATTGTGACCCAATCCGTAGCTCAATTCTTTGCCAAATATATATAGCCTCGAAAGGTGAGTAATCACTCACGATTTAGCGTTCTTATGTTTATTAAATTTGATTTCAATTGAAACGACAATTGAAACATGCTGCTGTAGTTATTTAAATTGTTATATATGCTATTATCTGTAACTGTTCACCTATGGGATATGACACCATATCCTGTTGTTTATATTATATTGTTATTTATGATATATGCCTGTTGTTGTATTTTATATTATCTGTTATCACTCTGCAAGTTCCCTGTTAGTATAGAATTCACTATGGGTTGAAATGATACATACCCGAACGGACTTTAGAATAGGAGAAAATCGTTATGGGTTGAAATGATAAACCCAAGCGATTTTCATTTGAATTGAAATTGGGATTACGGGTCGAAATGATATCTACCCGTATATATATAAATTACGGATTGAAATGATAAATATCCGTATCACTTAACCATATGATAGAAATATATACAAACACCGTTGGTCCATATATATAAATATTTTGAAATAAAATTCCATGGTTTTGGGAAAGAAATATATGGTTTTAATAAATGTTGAGCCTTAAATTATTATATATAAATGGGAATGATTTATATAGATTTAATAATGATATTTAATTTAATTAAGATTGATTTAATACATATAGTATGGTTGAGTATTTAAATTTATGTTTCAAAATAGATTTTAGTAATAATTTGAATAAGTTAAGGTTGGGAAGATAATTTGAATTTAGTTGAAATTGTATTCAATAAAGAATTTTATTTAATTAAACCGATTAGGAACTTATTGAAATTGAGATGTATGATATGATTTATAACTTGGGTTTGATTTATAAATTTAATGAATATTTATTGTTTAAATAAAACTTAAGGAGATATTTAGTAAAAATGAAATTTAAGGAGTTAAGTGATATTGAATTTATTAAGTGAATATTCCCTGACTAAATAATAATAAAGTTAAATCAAGAGCTATATGAAACTGTTAAATTTAACTTTGAAAATGTTGAAGATTAAAGCTTTGAAATATATTGAAAATTTAAACGGTATATTTAGAACTGAATTGAATTGATGAATTGAACTTTGACTAAATTTGAATCTCGAATTTGAAGTTGATTTGAATCGATTTGTGAGACTTGAGGAAATTATAAATATTTACTTTTTAAATCATTTAATATATATACTATTTTGGAAATTAGATATATTTGAAACGAAATGATATTTGGGTTTTGAAGTATAAATTTAATTGAAATGACCACGGTGTTATAATGTATATTTCCACCTTGTTGATAGTTCTGAAGACCCTTAGAGGATGGTTATCCCAAACATCCTTTAAGTTACTCGTATTTCAGTTGATATTTCACTTGAGTTGGATTTATTGATATAAGAATGTTAATCCTGACTCGAGTGTTTTGTGTTTTGCTTTACGCTCGGGTCAGACCGAGTGATACAGCATTTGAGACTCCCCTTTGGAGTTTGGAGCTTCGTTTGGAGATCCAACCATCGATTCAGCTTTCAGCTTTCCAGTTGATTTCTTCAGAGAGGTCGTCTATTCGTACTGAAGACTTCACTGCATTTGAGATATTCTGTTGTATTTTATTTCTAACTCTGATGTTTATATAGTAGCTTCATGAACTACTATTTTATCTATTCCGCTGCGTATTATTGTATTACTCTGTGTCTGTGATTCTGTGATTGATTTATTTACTGTATATTCTGAGTTTTGCCAAATTTAAATTAACAATCTGATATTTTGAATTATTCAAGTTAGACATGTGTGGATTTATTGTCGATTTGAATGGTCCAAAATAGCGGGTCGTTACATTAATATGTTTGCGTAGTAGTTCAAATCCTATTTTTGCAGATCTTAATTTTTAATATGTATCAAGTTTTTTTTTGATTTGTTTAATCTGATACTAAATTTCGCATACAAGTTATTTAGTGATTTTTTTTTGAAAATGGGTAAGAAATTTATTAAGGCATGAAAGCCCAAGTCCAGACCCAAAAGCAGGCCCAGAGAATATCTACAAAGCAAGAGTTAGACGACAGTCCGACATAACTCATTTACTTTCCAAAAAGAAACAGAAAAAGTAGAAAAAGGCGAAACACTTCTTCCTCCTCAAATCATGGCGGCCGATCATGAACAAGGTAGCTCGTACTTGGGATTTTTGCCAATGAATAGCTCAGATCCCCTGCTCCAGTTTGCACTACGTCTCTTCCCTGTGAGGTAAGGCCCCAACTTTTACATCTTCTCTGAACCATTCGCATGTCAATAATCGCGAGTTTACTGACCTCTTCCTGTTTCCTTTGTTTGTTTTGAAATACTCTGCGGTTCCTCTCCTTCCACAAACTCCAAATCGTGACAGTGATAGCAATTCCTCCCAATTTGGCTTCCATGTTTTCGCCACTCATATTATGAACCAGGTAATTAACCGCATCGGTTAGCAGGTGAGTCTGTATTGTTGAATTGATCGCTTTTGTACATGAATTCCACACTTTTTCCGAGAAATTGCAGGAAAAAAATAGATGTTCATGCGTTTCCTCAGCTTGATTACATAGAACACACATATTTTCTGTTAATATACCCCATTTTAAGAGTCTATCCTTCGTAGGAAGTCTCTTGAGTATAGCTTTATAAGCTGTGAAAGCCATCTTAGGGCAATTCACATGATTCCAGATAATCTTGCTCCAGTCGACCTTGTTATCTGTGTGTCTGACTTCATTCCAAGCAGTTTTCGTACTAAAATCATTTCCAGTGTGTTTCCAAGCCCAAATATCATTCTCTCGTCCACTGAAAATTGGCATGTATTGAATTTTCCTTTTTATTTCCTGATTTACTGGTAACATTGAACAATTCCACTCATTGTTATTAATAATTTCTGTGACTTTTTTATTTGGACAACCATAGTCTGAAAATGTGCTAAGTCCCAGAATATCTATTAATGAATTTCCTTGGACCCAAGGATCCCTCCATAAGTCAGTTTCCTTCCTAGAAGCGATTTCCCTCGTGCAACATGAAGCAAGTACTCCCCTTATTCTCATAATTGCTTTCCATGTCGATGAAGCATTGGTGTCCAATTGCATACACCAGAAATTGCCTCTGATATATCTTTTCCTCATCCAATTTCCCCACAGACCCTTGCCTTTGATTAATCTCCAAGCTTGCTTCAAAGTATAAGCCAATCTCATGTCAGTTAATTTTCTGAGACCAACTCCTCCTTCCTCCTTAGGTCTACATAAGTTCTCATATCTAATCTTGTGAAGCCCCCCTTTCCAAATAAAATCCGCACAGACTTTTTCGATTTTTTGTAAAGAGGCATCAGGCAATTGGAATGTTTGGAGCCAGAAATTGACTTTAGAGTGTATAACAGTGTGTACCAGTTCAATTCTGCCTGCTAGCGATAGGAGTCTTGAACTCCACCCCTGAAATCTTTCTCTGATGGAAGAAATTAAAACAGCACATTCTCTGTCAGTTATTTTGTTGGAAGATAAAGGTACCCCTAGGTACTTGACACGGAGAGTTCCTTCTTTCACATTTAAACACTCCAAAATTTCGTTTCTTCTACTACAAGTTTTATTGAAGTAACATTTGGTTTTTTGTTCATTCAGTCTAAGTCCAGAAAAACTCTCTAGATTGCTAAAAAATTCCTTGACAGCTCTAGCTGCTGACTGGTCAGATTTAATGCAAATGAGGAGATCATCAGCATAGAGTAGGTGTGTCACAATAGGTTGAAAATTGTAGATGGGATGTATAAGTCTGTTAAATGCAGCCATCTCCATCTGTAGTAAAAAAAATTCCATAGCAATCGTAAACAGATAAGGAGATAGAGGATCCCCCTGTCTGATACCTCTATTGGACCCAATAAAACCTTTTGGTATTCCATTAATCAGAATCGAGAATGTCGGCGTGGAAATGCATTCCTTAACTATGTTCACAAATTTTGCTGGAAATCCCATAGCTTTTAACATATGTATAATAAAATTCCTGTTTATTTTATCGTATGCTTTATGGAGATCCACCTTTAGACAGAATTTGTCCGCTCCTGGTTTGTTGAAGTTTCTTATCAATTCATGTGCCATCAATGAGTTTTCGGAAATGCCTCTGCTTTTGATGAACGCACTTTGACATTCTGAGATTAGATCAGGTAATATAAGTTTCATTCTGTTGCAAAGAATCTTACTTAGAATTTTGTACACCACATTACAGCATGCAATTGGCCGGTAGTCTTCAATTTTTCCTGGATTTTCTTTCTTAGGAATTAAGCATATAAATGTGTGATTGATTTCTCTCACAAATTTACCATTCTTGAATATATCTTGCATAGCTGATAAAATGTCTTCTTTTAGGTCTTCCCAGTGTACGAGGAAGAATTTGGCCCCCATACCATCTGGCCCTGGGCTGGAGTCAATGTGTATGGATTTCAGAGCATCCCAGACTTCAACCATATCAATGCTCCTGTCCAGCATCCTTCTCCCTTTGGAATTAATCAGCCTCCTGCACTGAATCACTGGTAAATCATTGTTAATATTTCCATTAAACATTTCAGAGTAGTAATTAATAGCTTGTTGTTCTATATCATATAGATTGCTGGTCAAGTTACCATCCTGATCCATAAGTTGGATCGAGTTATTAGAATTATTTCTGACAGCCATTTTAGTATAGAAAAATTTTGTACATTCATCTCCTTCAGTCAACCATTTTTCTTTTGCCTTTTGTTTTAACTCTATGGATTTAATTCTGAGTGCCTCCTTTAACTTGCTTTGAGATTGATAGTACAGTTTCCAAGTATCATCAGATGCTGTTCCACTGTCAATTACTAATAGGAGATCTTCACACTGTTTCTGTAAATAACTAATCTGATCTCCATCTCTCAGTCTATTCCTGTTCCACTCTTTTAGGAGCACCTTAGCAGACTTGATTTTCTGCACAAGTTTAAAACATTGGGTTCCCTCCTCCCTTGACATATTATTAAAGTTAATGACTTCTTTGTAACCTTCTATTTCATTCCAATGATTGGAATATCTAAAAGGTTTACCTTTGGCCAAACTCCACTCCTTTAGATTAATCAATATGGGGCAGTGATCACTAGTAGAAGGAGGCAGAATGTTAACTTTAATATTAGCCAATTTATTTATGCATGGAACATTGATAAGGGCTCTGTCTAGCTTGCAAGATATTTTCTTATTCTCTCCACTTCTCCACGTATATTTCAGGCCTCCATGGATGGGTTCTAATAATCCGGCTTCAATGATGCAGTTGTTGAATTCTTCCAATTGGGATACTCTGACGGTGAGCCCACCTTTTTTCTCCTCTGCTTTAAGTATTGCATTAAAATCTCCCATGACAATCCACGGTTCAGTGATTATTTTGCTATTTTCCGTAATGATTTTCCATAGGTGTGTACGTTGGGAAGCTAAATTACTAACATAGACACAACTTAGAAACAGTTTAAAACCACCAATATTCTGAGCACTAACAGTCATTTGTTGATCATCTCTATTTAACATGTTTACTTTCCAAACTTTTGTATTCCATAATAATAATATGCGCCCTTTGCCCCCCACATCATGATTTTGTAAATGATCCCAGTCAGTATCAAGAGATTCCAAAAAGTATTTAAGATTATCAGCAGTGAGTTTGTTTTCTAAAATACTTAAAATGAGACACCTCACGACTGGAAATCGCCTTGCCCTTTCCTTTAGAATCTCTACTTTTAAACTGTTTTTCATATCTTAGGTTAATAGTAGTATACTCATGTTTGTTATCACCCTCAGATTCATTACCTGAGTCTATTTTGTCAAGGTTAACATTATTAATATCTTCTTCTTCTTCTGGTGTTACAGATGAGTTCTTTGTTGCATCCTCTTCCAAACTATGGAGAAATGCTGTATTCACCGCCTCTACATTCAATGGGTCACCTGTATCCTGGGCAGCCTCCACAGATTCATCCTTATCTGCCACCTGCTCTATAGTTGTTGATGTTTCCAGTTGTATATAAGTATCAACTGTACCTTGGTCTTTCTGATACGTATTTTGTTGTATATTTTGTTCAGTAGTTGTCTTCTGTCTCCAGACTTGTTTGATGGGGGGAGAAACAGTCTCACATTGATCCAAGGTATGACCAAAACACTTGCAGCTATTGCATATGGGGGGATATGCTCATACTCTATTTCCTGAATGTATATGTTACCATTCCTGTCTTTTGCTCTCACTTGTTTTTTGATAGTATCACTTGCTTTAATTTCAACTAGCACTCTTGCATACTTTAATCTTTTAACATGTCTGGTATAGTCATCCATATCCAGAGGATTACCAATTAGACTTGCAATCTTACTGATCCCCCGCACGTTCCATAGAGATAAATCTAAATTCTTCAGTTTTACCCATACAGGGTGAGATTCAAGCATGTCCCTCTCTAGTCTAAGATTGGGTTCCCATCTTTTTGTGAAAATAAGTTTACTGTCTATAAACCAGGGGCCCCCTTCTAAGACCTTTTTGCAATCAACTTCATTACTGAATTTTATAAGATAAAATCCATTTTCACGAGGGAATACATCCCATTTACCAGAGGGTTTCCATTCTCTTTTAATATATGCATTGAGATGGATATAATAAGGTTCTTACCAGCTACATATACGTATAGTGATGTACCCCACAGATTTTTCGCGTTATTAAATACTTCTTCATCCAGATCTGCGTATTCCCCTTCCTGATCCTCCAGAAGGTCAAATTTCGTGACCCCACCATCTATGTACGTATTGCCAGATATAGCTTCAGCCCACGTTCTGATTCCCACCTTGAAATCTGGATTGTAGGTGGATCCCGCCTGTGATACTTTAGCTTTCGATTTGGGATATGGTCCCATATGAACAGGAACCCTAGATCTAGGTCCCACATGAGCTGGAACCCTAGTTGACTGTTGCCGATCCCCAAATTGGTTTTCACTTTTCTTCTTGTGACGAACCTCTGTCCAGCCCGTGTCATCTGCCTCATTAACCACGGAGATAGGTTCATTAGTTGAAGATTCAGCTGCAGTTTTTCCTCCTTCAGTCGTCTCTGCGTCCGCCATTATTTAGCAATATATAATCTAATAATATTAATAGTTATTTAGTGATGTAACTATATATATATATATATATATTTAACTTGAAAATGTATATTCCAAATCTTAGAGTATAAGTATACTTTTATATATGGTGGTTTATATGTACAGTACGTTATAGTATGTATATGTAAGTTTTGTCTATACGTGTTTGCATATTGGTTTTGAGTATTGTTTAAAAAGGGAATAAACATAGATTTTAAATAAGTGTTTAAATTTAATATGGTTTTATAAAAAATAGTTATATGGTGGTTCACAGTTGCGTGAAGTTGTTTTGCTGTTATGTATATAAGTATTTTGCAAGGAAGCTTGGGTGCTGTCATGCGATTATATTTTGATATTTGTTTACTTCATTTTATTTTATACATATAATTTACAAATATATTGGTTTGCATAGTTTTATACTGTGAAGCTTTCGATCGGTCCTTAAGGTATATATAGACATAGTATAGAATGTTGTATATATCTTACTTTAAATTTATATATATAATAGTGGGTTTCAATTTTATATAGATATGGTACATTTTGGGGTTTAACCATTGTTTTGAAAAATAAATACATATATATTATTTTTACTATACGTTTTAATCTGATTTAAAATTTATATATACATACATACATATATATATATATGTATATTTAGTTCAACTCAAATCAAGCGGACTCTTATTGTTTCATTTGTCAACTCTTATCTATCAGCTTGTCCGTCGAATTCGTGCTAATCCAGTTTGTTTTGAAATTCTTGCTGGGATCCGTAACTCATCTCATCTTCTAGCCTCGAAAGGTGAGCAATCACTCACGATTAAAGTTCTTTTATTTATTAAATTTGATTTCAATTGAAACGACAATTGAAATATGCTGCTGTCAGTTATTTACACTGTTATATGTATGCTATTACCTGTGTTCACCTGTGACATCTGACACCATTATTTGTTAATTATACGATGATAATCCTATTTGATTGATAATTGATTGACTGTTGTTGTTTATATTGGATGTTAAATTGAAATGTATAAAGTGATAAATACTATGTAAGTAAATTTGACGTAGGATAATTAAAAATTTGAATTGACATATATGTTGAATTTGATTAGTTGAATATGACCCCTTTTATTTGTTAAATTAATTGACATGTAAAATAGTGATAATTACACTTTGAACCATTGAACGTATATTGGATTAATTGTTGTAGTGTTAAAATTGAAATCGAATGACAAGTGAAGAACCGTATGAATAATTAGTGTAATAATCTTTAATCTACATGAAATGATAGTGTAGATTCTAGAAATAATTATATTAATTTGCACAAACAACAATGCGAATTAATACGATTATTTCGGGATTATTTGAATTGATTATTGGATTGATATTGGTTGTTGTTATTGCTTGTTTATTTACTTTGACACCATCCCAGTTATCACACTGCAAGTTCCCTTTGCTATGCTATGATTTTGAATTGAATTGGAATCGGGTTGAAATGATAAATACCCAAATTGAACTTTGACCTAGGATAGAGAATTAAATAAAACCCGATTGGTCAATAATTTGATTTAAAAATAAACGAAGATTTTATTTGAATAATAATATGGTTTTGAAATGAAGTTGAAATTTGAATTTTAATGAAAGGAAAATGTTAATATTTAATAATCTGAAACAAAATATTAACAATGTAATTGATGAAAGAATGTTGTTTAATTTTGAGAAATGATTGAATTAAGTTTGAAATTATAATTAAGTTTGAAATTATTAAACTTTGAAATGATTTAATAATTAAGTTTGAAATTATTAACTTTGAAATTATTTAATAATTAAGTTTTGAATTATTTAATAATTAAATAAGATTGAACTATTTAATGATTAAATTGAATTGAAGTCTTTAATAAGTGAAATTGAACTTTTGAATAAGTGAATTTTACTTCGTAAATAATTGAAATTGAGTTTCTTTATTAATTAAGTTTTGGAAAATTATTTAAGTAAGTAAATAAGTGAAATTGAATTTCTTTAACAAGAAATAAAATGTGATTTATTGAAATTAATGTAAGACTTGAAATTTAAAGAATTTGATTTGATGAATTTAATTTAATTCCATGTGTAAGTTTTGATATGATGAAGTTGAATTTAAATAATGGATTTAATGAATTGGAAATTTAATAGAAATTGTTTTGAATGGCAAATTTACTTAATGAATATTGAATGAAATAGATAAATGAATTTAAATTGATTTGAATGTTAAATTAAATTAATTTAAATGATTTTGAAATGAAACTGATATACGAACTTGAATCAATATTTGAATTGAAATTGAATTATAAGATTTTGAAAAGATAATTTGGAAGTTTTGAAACGTAAATTATGGAAATTGTTTTAAAAAGACAAATGAAATGTTGATTTACAAATTCTAATTGAAATTGTAATTGATTTGGCTTTGAAATTTATTAAACGACCAATCGGTGTAATAATTACGAAGGTTATTAAAGAGACCGGAATCGGTTAGGGACATACTCACTGTCTAAACCGAAAACCACTTTAATAACTATATGCGGAGTGTGATCCAGAATGAAGTGGTTGGAATGATGTACGTGATGACTGAAGAAAGAGAACGATAATGGATAGCCTTGACACTTGTGTCAAATTGGAAATGACTAAAACAGGAGCCGTGCCGGGCCAAATGGAGGTCAGCTACCTCAAGCGAACACACTTCTTCGAACTACTCATTACTTGTTGTCGATTGGTGCACCCTTGATTTTGGGAGTGTTGTTTCGCGGTGTTGCGGTCGCTGCGGCGATGCGTTCTCACCAGTCCGGATCAGGCAAACGGTAGTTTCACTACCTTGGGTATTGCCTCATGTGCCTTGTCATACTTGTATCCCTATACGCGACCACTACGATTTGTTTTGTACCTTTAGTATATGGATTGCCCTCTGGTGACTTCCGGTTTTGGGGAAACTACGGTCTTGTATATGCTCTTGGGAATAAAAATGTGTTAAGGGTGGAATGGGCCATGACTTAACACTATTTTGATATCTTTATATTACTGATAGACATTATCTACTTATCGTACACTACTACATAGTAGATAGTTTAACGGATCCTTAAAGGATGGTTATTCCAAACATCCTTTGAGTTACTTGTATTTCAATTGCTATTTCACTTGAGTTGGATTTATTGATATAAGAATGTTAATCCTGACTCGAGTGTTTTGTGTTTTGCTTTACGCTCGGGTCAGACTGAGTTTACTAGTATTCGAGATTCACCTTTGGAGTTGGAGCTTTGCTTGAAGATCCAGCCATCTATTCTGCTTTCTGTATTCGATGATTCCAGTGATGTATTCTGATTTGTATCTGATGTATCGTATTACTCTTCCATTGTATCTGGTTTAACTATGATGTAACTTATACATTTATATAGTAGCTTCATGAACTACTATCTCTTTTATTTCGGCTGCATTTATTACTCTGTGTCTGTGATCTATGATTATTTATTTACTGTATATGTTCAGTTTTGCCAAATTTAAATTAACAACGCGGTATTTTGAGCAATTCAATTTCGGCATGAGTGTCTACCTATACACTTATAATGGATGCGAATGGTCCAAAATAGCGGGTCGTTACAGTTCAACATTGCATCCATTTAATCGACGATGCCAAGCCTGTTCGTGACGCGCAACGAAGGCTTAACCCAAAAATGAAAGATGCGGTACGTGATGAAATTCTTAAACTTCTCGACAATGGTATCATTTACCCAATCTCCGATAGTTCATGGGTTTGCCCAATTCACGTTGTACCAAAAAAGTCTGGGCTAACCGTTGTCAAGAATGATTCAAACGAACTTATTCCAACTCGTACTCAAACGGGTTGGCGTGTTTGCATTGACTATCGAAAACTAAATGCCGCGACACGAAAAGATCACTTCCCTCTTCCTTTCATTGACCAAATGCTCGAACGTTTAGCCGGCCATGAATTCTACTGCTTCCTTGACGGTTATTCCGGCTATAACCAAATTCCTATCGCTCCCGAAGATCAAGAGAAAACGACTTTCACGTGTCTATTTGGTACCTTTGCTTATCGACGTATGCCATTCGGACTTTGTAACGCTCCTGCGACTTTCCAACGATGCATGGTTGGAATCTTTTCCGACATGATTGAACTCTTTCTAGATGTTTTTATGGACGATTTCTCAATCTTTGGCGATTCTTTTTCCCAATGTTTACATCATCTCGAGTTGGTTCTAAATCGATGTAAAGAAAAACATTTGACTTTGAATTAGGAAAAATGCCACTTTATGGTCAAACAAGGCATAGTCCTTGGACATATCATCTCAAATAAAGGCATTGAGGTAGATAAAGCGAAAATCGATGTTATTGCAAATCTACCCATTCCCAAAACTGTTAAGGACATTCGATCATTTCTTGGACACGCTGGCTTTTACCGACGCTTTGTGAAAGACTTTAGCAAAATTGCTCGCCCTTTGATGACTCTTCTTGGAAAAGATGTTCCTTTCGATTTTAACTCTGATTGTATCTCTTCTTTTGAACGTCTTAAGAACGAACTCATTTTTGCTCCAATCATTTGTGCGCCCAATTGGGATCTTCCTTTCGAGATAATGTGTGATGCTTCAAACTTTGCTGTTGGTGCTGTCTTAGGACAACGCATCAACAAGATCCTTCACGTGATTTACTACGCGAGTATGACTTTGAACGACGCTCAACTCAACTACACAACAACCGAAAAAGAACTTCTAGCTGTCGTTTTTTCTCTCGAAAAATTCCGACAATACTTGATAGGGTCACACCTTACTATGTACACGGACCACTCCGCACTTCGATATCTCCTCTCTAAAAAGGATGCCAAATCCCGCTTGATTCGTTGGATCCTTTTACTTCAAGAATTTGACATTACAATCAAAGACAAAAAAGGATCTGATGATGTCATAGCCGATCACTTGTCTCGTCTTCCGAACGCACCATCTTCTTTGCCGATCAATGAAAACTTTCCCGATGAACAACTCCTTTCAATTTCTATCGACCCATGGTACGCTGATATAGTGAACTACTTAGTCACTAAAGAAACTCCCTCATCGTGGACCAAACAGGACAAATACAAATTCATGTCCCAAGTGAAATATTTCTATTGGGACGATCCATACTTGTTCAAATATTGTCCCGACCAAATCATCCGACGTTGCATTCCGGATAATGAGATAAGGAGTGTTCTTTCGTTTTGCCACGATCAAGCGTGCGGTGGACATTTTGGTCCTCGAAAAACTGCGGAAAAGGTGCTTCAGTGTGGTTTCTATTGGCCTTCTCTCTTCAAAGACTCATTCGAATTTTGTAAAACTTGCGATCGATGTCAAATGCTTGGACGAATTTCTAGACGAGATATGATGCCTCTAAACCCCATTCTTACCATCGAAATCTTCGATGTTTGGGGTATCGACTTTATGGGACCTTTTCCCAATTCTTTTGGAAACTTGTATATCCTTCTCGCTGTTGACTACGTCTAAAAATGGGTCGAAGCTGTTCCTTGCAAAACCAACGACCATAAAATTGTTGTGAAATTTCTCAAAGAAAACATCTTTTCGAGGTTCGGCACACCTCGCACAATAATCAGTGATAACGGGACCCATTTTTGCAACCGTTCTTTTGAAATTTTAATGAAAAAATACTCGATAACCCACAAGTTATCCACTCCGTATCATCCTCAAACTTGTGGCCAAGTTGAAGTTTCAAACCGACAAATAAAACAAATCTTGGAGAAAACTGTCAACAAAAATCGAAAAGATTGGTCTCAGAAATTGACCGATGCGCTTTGGGCTTACCGTACTGCTTTTAAAACCAATCTTGAGATGTCCCCATTTCGTTTAGTTTACGGTAAAGCTTGCCATTTACCCGTTGAAATCAAACACAAAGCGTTGTGGGCAATAAAAAACTTAAACTTTGACCTTGAAAAAGCTGGCGAAAATCGAAAATTGCAACTCAACGAACTAGAAGAACTTAGGAATGACGCGTATGAAAACGAGAAAATTTACAAAGAAAGAACAAAAGTTTTTCATGACAAGTCAATCCTTAGAAAAACGTTTTCGCCTAACCATAAAGTTCTTTTATATGACTCGAGACTTCATTTATTTTCGGGGAAACTTAAATCAAGATGGACCGGACCATTTGTGGTACGAACTGTTTTTCCACATGGTGCCGTAGAAATAGAAAACCCCAGGAATGGATCAATTTTCAAAGTCAACGGTCATCGTTTGAAACCTTTCTTGGAATTGCCAAATAACCAAGAGGAGGAGCTCATGATCCTTCATGAGCCAAGCTACGTCTAGTAAGAATGTTAACCCTCTTTTGTAAATATGTACATATTTTTCCCGTTACACTCATTATATCACGCATTGACTATAGGGACACAGTCAAAATTAAGTGTGGGGGGAAGTCTCATTTTCATATTTTTTTTCATGGTTTTTCATGGCATTTTTGAATTTTCATCTTCTTACTTCAAGAAAAAAAAATCTCAAAACTCCTATATCTCAAAAACATTATCTTTTTACCATTTTGATTTATTTTTGAAGAAACACTATGGGTTAAGTATAAGTTTTGGTTAATATATTGAAATTTTTGAAAATTTGTTTGTCTTAACAAAAATAAAAATGAAGTTTGATTACAAATAACAATGGTTTAACTGGTATATAGGAAGGTTCATCTATGTTAATTATGAAGTATGTTCTAATTGAAAATCTTTGTTTAAAAAGTGGTAAATTTAAAGTAAAGGATATAACATTTTTGTCTTCTAAGTTAAATGGTGCTAAGATAATTTTGCAAAACTCTCTCTCTCTCTTAAAAAAAAATAACATCCAAAGTATTCACTCTCATTTAAAAGTCCTCACGGTTATGCATGGGTGAATTACTTGGAACCTTTAATTATGTGCTTTCATACTCATTTAAAAGTCCTCACGGTTATGCATGTATGGAACACATGTAAAAAAAACAAAGAACAGACTTAATAAAAACCACCTACGGTCGATAGGTGTATGCATGAAAGTGTGTGCACTCGCCATGCTCTGTACTCCCCTCACATAAGCCCGAAAGGCAGTGCATGGGTGGTATATCTGGCCTCAGTTTACCTGAGCTAGGTGTGTAATTTTTTTTCTTACAAATAATAAGAGAGCAAGCAATTGAAATCCTAGCACTATTTTTACTTATTTGATTTGATTTGTTATTGAAAAGAAATGAAAATACCACTTTAATAAACTTTGATAATCAACTAAGGATTTATTTCATAGTTACACTTTGTTATCAACCGAAACAGCGAGTTAAACTATCGTCTATTTGCTATGATAACTTGATTTTTGTTGGAAGTTTTGATGAGGAATGACTTAAATTTTCAAGATAATGACCAAGACTTATATTTAACTTCTTTGTGTCGATTTAAGAGTAAATCCATCATTTGTAAATATTTTCAAGAACTTGCATTCATCCCATTGTAAATAAATCTTGCATTTTGTAAATATTTTCACTTTGCATCTGGATTTTGTGGGTAGTATCCGCTGAAAACCCTCACGAGACAACACTCATCCTACTGGGGACACCCAGAGGTTTAACGGCTTGTTGCATACGCTCAATGCAATCGTGCTCCCTACAAAAACAAATTTATCTAATTTTTCCTTTATTTGAGGACGAATAAAAAAATAAGTGTGGGGGTATTTGATGTGCACGTAAATGTGCGTATATTTACATCCATATTTTATCTCTTTTTATTTAAATAAACATCATATTTGGGCATTTTTACATGTTAAAACCAAAATTCAATTATTTTCAAACCATCATATTTTCATCTTCATTCAGGGGAAAAATGGGCATTTGTGTGCATGTGTTAATTTAAGAATTTTTACTTGGACAATTTTTATGATTTTTATAGGATATTGCATTTGGAAGTGGGATTCATCATGATATATGCATGCACAAGGAAATACAAAGGAATGAAGAGGAAATAATTCAAGTTCAATATCATGGAGGACCCCACCCACTTACCTAACTTCCAATTAGAAGCTAAGCACATGCTAAAAGGACTTAAAGCTTCATGTACATATTAAGTGGGGGATTATTGAATGTTAATGATTACTTGGAGGCTACACCACCTCAAGGGTATTTTGGGAAGCTCCCTAAAAAGAGAATTAGGGTTTTATGCATGTATAAATAGCCCTCTTATGTACATGAACATATCATCTACTCTTTCATTTTACTTAGGAAATTAAGAGATCAAATTGTAAGCTCAATGTTTTATGAAATAAAAATGGCTTCCAAGCCTCTTTCTTCTCTCTTTTCTACATGCTTTTCTTTGTTTTATTTTTAATGTTTATTTCTATGCTCTCTTTCCTTTAATGTTCATAGCTTAGATTTACATTTATGCAAGTAGTGTAGCTTTAATTTTTATGCAATTAGTTACTAGTTAATCTCTCTTTCTTCCTTTGCTTAGTTTTCATTTCTTTGCTCTTTCATGTTGAAATTTACAAGTGTTGCTTCAATGCCACAAATGAGTAGCTAAACCCTTCAATTTAGGGGTAATGAAGCTCTCAAATATTATGTAATTTCAACATTTCTATGATTTATGATCTCTTTGTCTATGCTTCATGAAAGTAAATTTTGATGCAAGTTTATACAAGTGGGTTTGATAGCTTATGTTGCTTTTGCAAATGAGCTATTTTTATTCAACATAAACACAAGTTGCATCATCATTTGCTAATCCATTTTTGATTTTGAAATGAAAGTAAAAATAAAATTTGATGATCTATATTACTAGTTACAATAGTAAATAGATCATACTTAAAATAACTTTTGCTTTGGCTTCATTTTCATGAGAATTATAAGTGGTATAATTGTTGTATTATAGTTTGATGGTTTGAGTTATGTTAATTAATAACATAAACAAACCATACTTATGATAAATGCAACACTTATTTCACTTAATATCAAAGTTAGAGATCATAAATTCTATGTTTGTTGATTTACAAAAAAATATTATAGTGGATTTGCCTCTAAATTGTTCTCTAGTTTAATAGTTTTTTTTAATCACATTTTAATTCTAGCTTTAGCTTCCTTTTGTAGTTAACAACTCTCATCCCACTTTGGTCTAATTTGATTGAATAGATTTTTAGTCTCTAACAATTCCCTGCGGATCGACCCGTATTTGCCCCGTACTACAAAGTGTACGCCGTGCGCTTGCGGTTATTTTTAATTTAAATTCGTTTGACGGTTTTCTAAACCGATAGAATTTCCGTCGACGAACATATGTCATAGAGAAGGGTGTTAAGCTAAGAGAATAAATTCTCCGCCACCAACAGAAATGTATTTGATAGAAACCAACTTTACATCTCAAAGTGTAACGTCAGACATACATCCATACAAGTTCGTTCCGGGTTCGAACGGAACCAAAGGCACTTCAAAGAAGCCCTTGCAATCCGGATATTCACTAATCACGTCCGGACTCCCCATCACAAAGGGTGATAAAATCTCTATAGCGGAGCAAATCGGTGCAGAGACATTCGATAAGTAATCCTTTCATTTTCGAAAATACTCAGTCTTCAACACCATCTTCAAATGCAATCCCATTTCATCGTATCATTATTCGGAATGGGTTTTATGACATAAAGTCCTCTCCCGGCTAATCCGAATAATGAGCATTTATTTTTAAAAACACATGGATACACAAGTCACAAAGATTCACTATTAAGATTCGATGTGGGTTTCGGATAACCATCTGGAATCCGACCCCCTGTCGCATCGAAATTCAAATGCCGTTTAAAGGCCAATATTGATAATCGGTTATTTAACTATCAATCATTATTCACAACAATCACCAGATTTTAAATAATTTTTACCCAATTGTTTATTTTCAAAATTTCTTTGCAAGATATATTTTAACACTTCAACACTTTGAAACCAATTTCAAATCACTTTTCTTTTGCGGAATAAATTTCCAAATGTTATTTACTTCCACTGAAGATTCGCCGAGTCTGAAAAACTTAAAACACTTATCCAAAAATATATGTATATTTGGAAACACTTGAGATAAAAACTATTTTTAAACACTTTATCTAAAATATTAGTTATGAAAATATTATACTAATATCTCATATAAACTTCAAGCCCAAACTAATTTTAAAAATGAAATTATTAGATAG
The DNA here is from genome assembly GCA_030737815.1 of Allium fistulosum. Taxonomy (NCBI): domain Eukaryota; kingdom Viridiplantae; phylum Streptophyta; class Magnoliopsida; order Asparagales; family Amaryllidaceae; genus Allium; species Allium fistulosum. Next base: position 461,052,924 of record CM060902.1, read on the forward strand.
AGTATAATTATTTAAATATCCATTTTCTAAATCAATTTTCAATTTGTTCTTTAAAATAATCATTTCTATAATCAACTAAATAAATCTTTAATTTAAAGATTTTTAAACAACTTAAGAAAATAATTTCTCCAAAGCATCCTTTTTAAAACCATCCTTAAAACTTTCAATTTATATTTATCAGCTACTTTGAAAACATACTCGGCTTTCCAGTGAAAATACACTTTCCATTTCAAAATGATCCATTTAAATCAATTAATAAATCCTTTTTGACTTATTTCAATTTACATTCCAAATCCGTAATTTCTTTCCACACTTTAAAAATAAACCAACATTTATTTTTAAAACAAATTTCTCTTTCCTTTATAAATTCCTTTGTAAATTTAAATTTCCGAATATCCAATTTTATTTATTTCTGGTATCCTATGATACCAAAAATATATTCGGCTAAACTATAGCCTTCAAATAAATTCCATTTATAAATATAATCATTCACACCAATATAATCATTCATGGATTATCACATCACAACATATACAAATAAATTCAACAATGTGAGGAATCCAGTTGGATCCCTCCAACTTGATTCCCTGCATCCACAGATGTTAGCACAACAATTAAATACCAATTCCACCTCGAGGTGGAATACCACTTTGTAAAGACCCAATTTTTCGACTTCCGAAAGTTAACATTAATACGTCCACTGTATCAAATGCCGAACAATTGAACGCCATAAAACCGAATCATTAGGGTTAAAGAAGAAAGAGGTAGAAGAAGAAAGAAGAAGAAACAGAAACAATAACATAATCTCACATTCGCAGCGGAACAATATATAATAGATAAATGAATCTTTAAACAAAAGAACTATATCAGTTCATACAATACATCATCAGAGTTTATAACAACAACACACAAACTGGCAGTTATAATAATCTGCCCTCATAACAGAATACACAGCGAATAATACATAATATAAGTGATACGTCTCACCATCCAGCTCGCCTCTTGAGCTCCACAGCAATCCATTAAGAATTCTGCTGATAACCTGACTCTAGACTTCCCGTGTGGAAAATTATGGGCACCCAGAGTTTAGAAAGGGAACAATAAACTCCAGGTCAGTCATGAGACTAGTGTGAGATCTTAAAACGGTTATTTGCACAAAGGAATAAAAAGAAATCCGCTATGCTTTTGGAAAATGAAACTACTATAAGTAAATGGAAGATTGTACAACTAAATCGTACAGGGCACGTATTGTTTCTTTGGATTTACAACAAATGGTCAGGCTAAGGAACTTCCTACACCACATAGGTACGCCTCTGAAGGGACGCCCCGAGAACCTAACCGGATCTCTACCAACACAAGGCCGAGTTATCTCATGCTTTTGGTGCAATGAAGCTGTAACTAGATAACTCCACACACGAGTATACCATCCCGGTCGTTACTGACCTTATTCCGAGGATCCTCAACACCAACAACCACAAAGTAATAAATTTTCAGCAACCACATAAGTTAAGTATCTAAGCTCCATACCATGATACCACCTTTTTCCAAAAGGAAATGGACATACCCTGAGGGTGCTACCCCCAAACTACCTTGCGGCATCCTTCCTGTTTCGACCATTTCGGGTTGTGAGGTCCGATTAAGTCTCATCCACAAAGCTACGCTTTTCACAAAAGCTATGCATCGATCAACAAATGATCAGCAACACTTAACATGCCACATTACCAAATTGGGAATGTATCACTAGTAACCATCAACTACATAACCTTTGAGCTCATACGTCTTAGAGAAGGGTGTTAAGTTAAGAGAATAAATTCTCCGCTCCCAAATAGAAATGGATTTGATAGAAACCAGCTTTACATCTCAAAGTGTAACGTCAGACATACATCCATACAAGTCCGTTCCGGGTTCGAACGGAACCGAAGGCACTTCAAAGAAGCCCTTGCAATCCGGATATTCACTAATCGCGTCCGGACTCCCCATCACGAAGGGTGATAAAATCTCTATACCGGAGCAAATCAGTGCATAGATATTCGACAAGTAATCCTTTCGTTTTCGAAAATACTCAGTCTTCAACACCATCTTCAAATACGATCCCATTTCGTCGTATCATTATTCGGAATGGGTTTTATGACATAAAGTCCTCTCCCGGCTAATCTAAATAATGAGTGTTTATTTTTAAAAACACATGGATACACAAGTCACAAAGATTCACTATTAAGATTCGATGTGGGTTTCGGATAACCATCTGGAATCCGACCCCCTGTCGCATCGAAATTCAAATGTCGTTTAAAGGCCAATATTAGTAGTCGGTTATTTAACTATCAATCACTATTCACAACAATCACCAAGCCTCAATAATTTCCCAAATTGTTTATACCGATAGTTGGTTATTTAACTATCAAACAATATTCACAACAATTACCAAATTTAAATAATTTTTCACCCAATTCTTTATTTTCAAAATATCTTTGCAAGATATATTTTAACACTTCAACACTTTGAAAACCAATTTCAAATCACTTTTCTTTTGCGGAATAAATTTCCAAATATTTATTTACTTCCACTGAAAATTTGCCGAGTCCGAATACTTCAAAATGATTTAAATCACTTATCCAAAAATATATGTACTTGGATACATTTAAAATAAATACTATTTTTAAACACTTTATTTAAAACATTATTTATGAAATTTAATATCAATATCTCATATAAAAACTCAAGTCCAAAGTAATTTTAAAAATGAAATTATTAGATAGAGTATAATTATTTAAATATCCATTTTCTAAATCAAATCTCCATTTGATCTTTAAAATAATCACTTCTATAATTAACCAAATAAATCTTTACTTTAAAGATTTAAAAACAACTTAAGAAAATAATTTCTCCAAAGTATTCTTTTTAAAACCATCCTTAAAACTTTCAATTTTTATTTATCAGCTACTTTGAAAACATACTCGGCTTTCCAATGAAAATACATTTCCAGTGAAAATACACTTTCATTACAAAATGATCCATTTAAATCAATTAATAAATCCTTCTTAACTTATTTCAATTTACATTCCAAATCCGTAATTTCTTTCCACACTTTTTAAAATAAATCAATATTTATTTTTCTAAACAAATAACCCATTCCTTTATAAATTCCCATTGTGAATTTACATTTCCAAATATCCATTGATATACAATTTTCAAATCGATTTCCAAATATTCACTTTCAAACACCAAATCAAATTCCAAATTTATTTCCAAATTGATTTCCAAAAATTTATTACCTTTTAAAATAAATCTTTACTTTAATTTTCAAAAATCTAATTATATTTATTTCTGGTATTCTATGATACCAAAAATATATTCGGCTAAACTATAGACTTCAAATAAATTCCATTTATCAATATAATCATTCACACCAATATAATCATTCACAGATTATCACATCACAATATATACAAATAAATTCAACAATTTGAGGAATCCAATTGGATCCCTCCAACCTGTTTCCCTGCATCCACAGCTGTTAGCACAACAATTAAATACCTATTCCACTTCAAGGTGGAATATCGTGGTATATGGGATTATATAATATCATCCGCTATTATGCGGCGCATAGGGTCTCATCCGCTATATAATGCGGGAAATCAATCACTCCAAATATATATATATATACTACTATCATATATACTATCATCCAACAGATATATTATTAAATTCATCCAAGCACATCCAATAATTTAAATTTATTCATTTAAATTAACTAGGCAAATCAAGTGAGTGAGAAGATCTCACCTTAACTATGCATGCAATCCATTTTCCATTCCGGCTTGTTTCTTCACAGTATTTCCAGTGAAAACACCAATATTATCCTTTCGTTTTTTTCATCCCCAACCTATAGCGAACGAAAACCAAAATCGAAGTCGATCGGTTTAATTAAGCCCATACCCTTTTCAATGCTGCGAGAACTTGCGAAATTGAATTCACATTCGAGGTTGTTCAGTGATTTCGAAGCAGATCTATAGTTCGAATTCGATTCGAACTCCAATGCCGATCGAAGCTATTAACATCGAAGTTGATAAGGTCCTTTGATTGGCATCAAAGTCGACGGGATTCATGGATTACTATCGAAGTGATTTTCAAGGTGATGTCCGAAGTTGCTCAGTGATTCATAAAGTCGATCTACTTGGAAGTGATTTTCGAAGCAACTGTCAGGGTAATCTGCAAAGATGTTCTATAGCGAGGTGGCTCTAAAGACAATCTCGAGGTTGTTCTGTGATGGTGATTAGGTATAGCCAATTTTAATTTTGTTTGATTTAATAAATATATACGTATAGAAGAAAAAACACAGTAAGGTATTTTGACAATCTATTTATTAAATTTATATATTATATATATATATATACATTTTATTGGAAAATTAATATAACAGGTTTCTATTTTAATATATATACATATATAGATATAAGATATTTGAAGAAAAATAAGGAAGATTTATTTAGTTAGAATTAATGTGTTAACTAATTTAAAATTTATTAAAAAGGAAATTAAATGTTCAGTTTTCTTGAATATTAATAAACCATATATGTTTATACAAGGTCTAAAATCGAGAAACAAGTCGGGATGGAAATGGGTTGCATGCGTAAGCAAAAGGTAAGATCTTTTCACTCACATTTGGATACAGTTAATTTAAATGGTTGAAATTTAAAAATATTGTTGATTGCTTGAATGGATGTGATAGTATATATAGTAGTATATATATATATTTGGAGTGATTGATTTCCCGCATTATATAGCGGATGAGACCCTATGCGTCGCATAATAGCGGATGATATTATATAAATCCCATATACCGCGATATTCCATCTCGAAGTGGAATTGGTATTTAATTGTTGTGTTAACATCTGTGGATGTAGGGAAACAGGTTGGAGGGATCCAACTGGATTCCTCACATTGTTGAATTTATTTGTATATGTTGTGTGTTGATTTATTTAATAATCTATGAATGATTATATTTGTGATTGAAATCATTGAAGGCTATAGTTTAGCCGAATATATTTTTGGTATCGTAGGATACCAGAAATTAAGAATTGGAATTTTTGGAAATTAAAGTAGAAAACTTTAAGTAAATTCATTTTAAAGAATTAGGTGAAGTTAAAAGAAGGAATTTAAAGGGGTAAAGATTGAATTTTGAAATCTTATCGAATTAACCCCAAAATATAGGAAAAGATTTTAATAAAGGGATTTATTTTAAAAGGTAACAAATTTTAGAAATCAAATTGGAAATTGATTCGGTATTTGAAAATAAATCTTTGGGAAATCAATATGGAAATTGATTTGGTATTTGAAAATAAATCTTTGGGAAATAAATATGAAAGTTGATTTGGTGTTTGAATGAAAATTGATTTGGTGTTTGAAATAAATTTGAAAATCAATTTGGAATTTGATTTGGTAAAGGAAATAAATTTGGAAATCAATTTAGGATTTGATTTGGTGTTTGAAAGTGAATATTTGGAAATTTAAATTCACAATGGAATTTATAAAGAAAAGGGAGATTTGTTTTAAAAATAAATATAAGTTTATTTTTAAAAGTGTGGAAAGAAAGTTTACGAATTTGGAACGTAAATTTAAAATAAATCCAAAAGGATTTAGTAATTGATTTAAATGGATCATTTTGAAATGGAAAGAATATTCTTCCCTAGAAGCCGAGTATGGTTTCAAAGTAGCTTTTAAAATATAAATTAAAAGTTCTAGAATTGGTTTTAAAAAGAAAATTGTTGGAGGAATTATTTTCGTAAATTGTTTTTAAATCTTTAAAGTAAAGATTTATTTGGTTAATTATAGAAGTGATTATTTTAAATACCAAATTGAGATTTGATTTAGAAAATGGATATTTAATGTTAACTTTCGGAAGTCGAAAAATTGGGTCTTTACAAAGTGGTATTCCACCTCGAGGTGGAATTGGTATTTAATTGTTGTGCTAACATCTGTGGATGCAGGGAAACAAGTTGGAGGGGTCCAACTGGATTCCTCACATTGTTGAATTTATTTGTATATGTTGTGATGTGATAATCCATGAATGATTATATTGGTGTGAATGATTATATTGATAAATGGAATTTATTTGAAGGCTATATTTTAGCCGAATATATTTTTGGTATCATAGGATACCAGAAATAAATAAAATTGGATATTCGGAAATTTAAATTTACAAAGGAATTTATAAAGGAAAGAGAAATTTGTTTTATAAATAAATGTTGGTTTATTTTTAAAGTGTGGAAAGAAATTACGGATTTGGAATGTAAATTGAAATAAGTCAAAAAGGATTTATTAATTGATTTAAATGGATCATTTTGAAATGGAAAGTGTATTTTCACTGGAAAGCCGAGTATGTTTTCAAAGTAGCTGATAAATATAAATTAAAAGTTTTAAGGATGGTTTTAAAAAGGATGCTTTGGAGAAATTATTTTCTTAAGTTGTTTAAAAATCTTTAAAGTAAAGATTTATTTGGTTGATTATAGAAATGATTATTTTAAAGAACAAATTGAAAATTGATTTAGAAAATGGATATTTAAATAATTATACTCTATCTAATAATTTCCTTTTTAAAATTAGTTTGGGCTTGAAGTTTATATGAGATATTAGTATAATATTTTCATAACTAATATTTTAGATAAAGTGTTTAAAATAGTTTTTATCTCAAGTGTTTCCAAAATTACATATATTTTTGGATAAGTGTTTTAAGTTTTTCAAACTCGGCGAATCTTCAGTGGAAATAAATAACATTTGGAAATTTATTCCGAAAAAGAAAAGTGATTTGAAATTGGTTTTCAAAGTGTTGGAGTGTTAAAATATATCTTGCGAAGATTTTTTTTAAAATAAATAATTGGGAAAATTATTTAAAATCTGGTGATTGTTGTGAATAGTGATTGATAGTTAAATAACCAATTATCAATATTGGCCTTTAACGGCATTTGAATTTCGATGCGATAGGGGGTCGGATTCCAGATGGTTATCTGAAACCCACATCGAATCTTAATAGTGAATCTTTGTAACTTGTGTATCCATGTGTTTTCAAAAATAAACGCTCATTATTCGGATTAGCCGGGAGAGGACTTTATGTCATAAAACCCATTCCGAATAATGATACCATGAAATGGGATTGCATTTGAAGACGGTGGTGAAGACCGGGTATTTTCGAAAACGAAAGGATTACCTGTCGAATGTCTCTGCACTGGCTGATTCCCGATATAGAGATTTATATCACCCTTTGTGATGGGGAGTCCGGACGTGATTAGTGAATATCCGGATTGCAAGGGCTTCTTTGAAGTGCCTTCGGTTCCGTTCGAACTCGGAACGGACTTGTATGGATGTATGTCTGACGTTACACTTTGAGATGTAAAGCTGTTTTCTATCAAATACATTTCTGTTGGTGGCGGAGAATTTATTCTCTTAGCTTTACACCCTTCCCTGAGACGTATGAGCTCAGAGGTTATGTAGTTGATTGTTACTAGTGATATATTCCCAATTTGGTAATGTGGCATGTTAAGTGTTGCTGATCATTTGTTGATCGAAGCATGGCTTTTGTGAAAAGCGTAGCTTTGTGGATGAGACTTCGTCGAACCTCACAACCCAAAATGGTCGAAACAGGAAGGATGCGGCAAGGTTGTTTTTGGGGGTAGCGCCCTCAGGGTATGTCCATTTCCTTCTGGAAAAAGGTGGTATCATGGTATGGAGCCCAGATACTTAACTTATGTGGTTGATGTAAATTTATTACTTTGTGGTTGTTGGTGTTGAGGATCCTCGGATAAAGTTCGGTAACGACCGAGATGGCATACTCGTGTGTGGAGTTATCTAGTTACAACTTCATTGCACCAGAAGCGTGAGATAACTCAGCCTTGTGTTGGTAGAGATCTGGTTAGGTTCTCGGGGCGTCCCTTCAGAGGCGTACCCATGTGGTGTAGGAAGTTCCTTAGCTTGACCATTTGTTGGAAATCCAAAGGTACAATACGCGCCCTATACGGTTTTAGTTGTATAACCTGCCATTTACTTATGGTAGTTTCATTTTCCAAAAGCATAGCGGATTTATTTTTATTCCTTTGTGCAAATAACTGTTTTAAGATCTCACACTAGTCTCATGACTGACTCGGAGTTTATTGTTCCCCTTCTAAACTCTAGGTACCCATAATTTTCCACACTTCTATAATTAACCAAATAAATCTTTACTTTAAAGATTTAAAAATAACTTAAGAAAATAATTTCTCCAAAGTATCCTTTCTAAAATCATCCTCAAAACTTTCAATTTATATTTATCAGCTACTTTGAAAACATACTCGGCTTTCCAGTGTAAATACACTTTCCATTTCAAAATGATCCATTCAAATCAATTAATTAATCCTTCTTGATTTATTTCAAATTTACATTCCAAATCCGTAAATTTCTTTCCACACTTTTAAAAATAAACAGTATTTATTTTTAAAACAAATCTCCCTTTTCTTTATAAATTCCCATTGTGAATTTAAATTTCCAAAAATCAAATTTTTATTTATTTCTGGTTTCCTATGATACCAAAAATATATTCGGCTAAACTATAGCCTTCAAATAAATTCCATTTATCAATATAATCATTCACCAATATAATCATTCATAGATTATCACATCACAACATATAAAAATCAATTCAACAATGTGAGGAGTCCAGTTGGATCCCTCCAACCTATTTCCATGCATCCACAGATGTTAGCACAACAATTAAATACCAATTCCACTTCGAGGTGGAATATCGCGGTATATGGGATTTATATAATATCATCCGCTATTATGCGGCGCATAAGGTCTCATCTGCTATATAATGTGGGAAATCAATCAATCCAAATATATATACTACTATCATATATACTATCATCCAACAGATAAATTATTAAATTCATCCAAGCACATCCAATAATTTAAATTTATTTATTTAAATTAACTAGCAAACAAATTTGAGTGAGAAGATCTCACCTTTAATTATGCATGCAACCCATTTTGTTATATCATTATTCGGAATGGGTTTTATGACACAAAGTCCTCTCCCGGCTAATCCGAACAATGAGCGTTTATTTTAAAAAAAATCCAATTATATATCCTGGTATTTTAAAATACCAGAATATATTCGGCCAAACCATAGCCTTCAATAAATTTCAATATTAAGATCTGAAGCCTGAATTCTTTTCAAACCTGTAGAAAAATCAAAATGCTCCCTCTCTGATCCTTATTAAGCTACAGGATCTAAACAAAAGTTGTTTGTTTTAACATGATTCGAATCTTAAAAATAGATTTAAGTAAATCCAATCAAAGCTTCACTGGAAAATTGGGAAATACAGTCAAAATTCAAATCATGTTAAAAATTCAAACATCATAGATTCTAGTTTCAGGTATACCATCTGAAATGTTATCAAGAATAATGATTTTTAAAAGTAAAATCATTTTTTTAAGTACGAATTCACTGATTAATTCGAGGATGATCGAAATTGGGGTTATTGTCAAATTCTGGTCATCGACGTGATGAGGATGGTCGAGGTTGTGGCTGAAGATGGCCGAGGTGTTGTGGGTTCGGGGAAAAATGCTCGAAATTTTTTAACTTGATCGTGGTGGCCGAACATCGTTCATCTAGGGTTTTAGCTCAAATTTTAGTTAGCGGTGGATTTTGAATCGCTGACGCCACGTCATCGCATCGGAGTCGATCGCTCCGGTGGCGATCGAAGCTGGAAAGCCTTACACAGCTATGGCCAGAATTGTGTGGCCTTTGGTGGCCTGTGGAGTTGGAGCGAGGCGATTGATTGGATCGGAGTTGTGTTCCAGCGAACGTCGAGTAGCTCGATTGAAGATTCGTCAGTGTTTTGGATATCTGGGTGTTCTTGGAGTTAGTGGAGATCATCGCAGATATGTCAATGATGGTATCTTTGATCGGTGATGGTTGGGATCGTTGTGCACATGCACAAGTCGATGATCATGTCAGTTGATGTTTGGGTGATGATGTCTCGAGTTTTACCTCGGGAAGATTGTGTTTTGGCTCGAGTTTGAGCTCGTGTATTTTCAAGTATATACCGGGTTTCTCTAAAGACTTAAACAAATTTTAAAGATTGAAAAGTGACTCGGGTTGATTTGGGGAAAAACTTGAAGTAAATAGGAAATTGACTCGGAGTGACACTCGGGGTTGACTCGGGTAATAGCATTTCCAGTTTTAAAAACTTTAACAATTTAAGTTAATTAAATTTCTAAATTTATTCTTTTTAAAACGATGATTGTTTGTTAATTTGGAATGTGAAGTTAAAGGTTTTGAAATAAAATATCTTTAAATTAGTTAAGTTTAAAGATGTTTAAACTTATATTTTTAAAGAGTTTATTTTAAATAAAAACTTAACAAAGTAATTCAGAAGTTAATCAAATGGTTTTAAATTGTTAACTTAAAGGTTGAGTTAAATTTATATTATTAATGATAATTAATTAATTAATGAATTATAATTACTTAATAATTTAAGAATGATTTATTAAAGTTTAATTAATTATTGATAAAAGGTTAATTAATTTATAATTAAGGATTAATTAATTAAGGTAATTAATTAAGGAATAATTAATTAATGAAGGTGATTAAGAGTTAATTAATTAATAATTAAGAATAATTAATCATTGATTAAAGATAATTAATAAAAGTAATTATATGATTAATTAATTATAATCACACGGTTAATTCATCTTACTTGTTGATGACTGTTTATTATTGAATGCCTTGTACTAATTGATACCCTGATATGTGATATGATGCTTTGTGATATAAATTACTTTGTGTTGAGCTATGATATCTGTGATATGTTTCTTTGTGAATGTAAAACACATTGACCCGTAAAACAACATTTGAATTTCGATGCGACAGGGAGTCGGATTCCAGTTGGTTATCCGAAACCCACATCGAACCTTAATGGTGAATCTTTGTGATTGATATATCCACGTGTTTTAAATTAAGTGCTCACTATTCGGTTTAGCTGGGAGAGGACTTTGTGTCATATAACCCATTCCGAATATGTGATACGACGAAATGGATAGCATTTAAAGACGGTGTTGAAGACCGGTTGTCTTCGAGAATGATAGGATAACCCGTCGAATGACTCTGCACTGAGTTGCTCCGGTATAGAGATCTCCATATGTGATGGGGAGTCCGATCGGGATTGTGGATGCCCGGATTGCAAGGGCTTCTTTTGAAGTGTCTTCGGTTCTATTCGAACCCGGAACAGACTTGTATGGATGTATGTCTGACGTTACACTTTGAGATGTAAAGATGGTTTCTATCAAATACATTTATGTTTGGTGGCGGAGAATTTATTCTCTTAGCTTAACACCCTTCTCTGACAACGTACGAGCTCAGAAGTTATGTAGTTGATGGTTACTAGCGATACATTCCCAATTTGGTAATGTGGCATACGAAGTGCTGCTGATCATGTATTGATCGAAGCATGGCTTTTGTGAAAAGCGTAGCTTTGTGGACGAGACTTCGTCGAGCCTCACAACCCGGAAATGGTCGAAACAGGAATGTTGCGGCAAGGTTTTTAGGGGTCGCGCCCCTAGGGTATGTCCATTTTCTTCTGGATAAAGGGTTGTATCATGGTATGGAGCCCAGATATTTAACCTATATGGTTGCTGCAAACTTATTTCTTTGTGGTTGTTGGTGTTAAGAGCTCTCGGATAAAGGTCGGTTACGACCGGGGATGGCATACTTGTGTGGTAGTTACCTAGTTACAGCTTTATTACAGCGTGAGGTAACGTCGGCCTTGTTTGGCAGAGATCCAGTTAGGTTCTCGGGGGCGTCCTTCCAGAGGCGTACCCATTTCGGTAAGGAAGTTCCTTAGCCTGGCCATTGTTGGAAATCCAAAGAAACAATACGAGCCCTGTACGGTTTTAGTTGTATAACCTACCATTTACTTATGGTGGTGACCTGCCGTTTAGATGGTAGCTATAGTAGGCATACTACGAAATGTGTATGCTGGCTAAGATTAATATTTTACTTTCGAAAATGTTTTCTACACTATGCACTAATAATAATATCAAAAGAATATTTCTCATATCAAGCATGTTTGACTATCATAAGAAGAAATCTCCTCTAATTGTGCGATTGCATTGTGTGTGTGGCGGGAGGTCTTATGGTAGTTTCATTTTCCAAAAGCATGAACGGATTTCTTTTATAAATTTTTTTTGTACAAACAACTATTTTTGTTTACTCATACCAGTCCCATGACTGACCCGGAGTTTATTGTTCCCTTCCTACTCTGGGTGCCCACAATTTTCCACACGGGCAACCTAGAAGCAGGTTATCCGTGTTTTGGAGCTAGCTTGGATAGTAGAAGTCTTTTGGAAGCTGTCGGATTTTGGAAGCTTTTGGTTTGAAGTCTTGGAAGTTTGAAGTTTGGTTTTGAAGGTGCTTATGTTGGAATCTCACTATTGCTCTCTTTCTTTTGAAGACTCTGTTGGAGTTATTATAACTCTGTTGTTCCGCCGTGGTGTTACCATTTTGTCGTTGTATCATATGTGTAGCACTCTGATGTTAATGATAAATGTTGTAATGAATATTGTATCAATGTTGTATCTGTGCTAAAATCAATGATATCATCTTTTGTTTCCACTGTTTATATTCATCTAATGTTGTTATAAGCTCCATCCGAACTGGAGTTTGACGTTTGAATCTCCGGCAGTCGAATACAAGTGAGGTATTTGATGTCGATTTTTCGAACGCTGGATTTCGAGTCGTGGCAAGTCCGAGAACCTAATCGGATCTCTACCAACACAAGGCCGAGTTACCTCATGCTTCTAGTGCAATGAAGTTGTAACTAGATAACTCCACACATGAGTATGCCATCCCGGTCGTTACTGACCTTTATCCGAGGATCCTCAACACCAACAACCACAAAGTAATAAATTTGCATCAACCACATAAGTTAAGTATCTGGGCTCCATACCATGATACCACCTTTTTCCAGAAGGAAATGGACATACCCTGAGGGCGCTACCCCCCAAACAACCTTGCCGCATCCTTCCTATTTCGACCATTTCGGGTTGTGAGGTCCGACGAAGTCCCATCCACAAAGCTACGCCTTTCACAAAAGCCATGCTTCGATCAACAAATGATCAGCAACACTTAACATGCCACATTACCAAATTGGGAATATATCACTAGTAACAATCAACTACATAACCTCTGAGCTCATACGTCTCAGAGAAGGGTGTTAAGCTAAGAGAATTAATTCTCTGCCACCAACAGAAATGTATTTGATAAAAACCAGTTTTACATCTCAAAGTGTAACGTCAAAGATACATCCATACAAGTCCGTTCTGGGTTCGAACGGAACCGAAGGCACTTCAAAGAAGTCCTTGCAATCTGGATATTCACTAATCACGTCCGGACTCCCCATCACAAAGGGTGATAAAATCTCTATACCGGAGCAAATCGGTGCAGAGACATTCGATAGGTAATCCTTTCGTTTTCGAAAATACTCAGTCTTCAACACCATCTTCAAATGCAATCCCATTTCGTCGTATCATTATTCGGAATGGGTTTTATGACATAAAGTCCTCTCCCGGCTTAACCGAATAATGAGCGCTTGTTTTTAATAACACATGGATACACAAGTCACAAAGATTCACTATTAAGATTCGATGTGGATTTCAGATAACCATCTAGAATCCGACCCCTGTCGCATCGAAATTCAAATGCCATTTAAAGGCCAATATTGATAGTCGGTTATTTAACTATCAATCACTATTCACAACAATCACCAGATTTTAAATAATTTTTACCCAATTTTTTTTTTTCAAAATATCTTCGCAAGATATATTTTAACACTCCAACACTTTGAAAACCAATTTCAGATCACTTTTCTTTTTCGAAATAAATTTCCAAATGTTATTTATTTTCATTGAAGATTTTCCGAGTCTGGATACTTTAAAATAATTTAAACACTTATCCAAAAGTATATGTATATTTGGAAACATTTGAAATAAAAACTATTTTTAAACACCTTATCTAAAATATTAGTTATGAAAATATTATACTAATATCTTATATAAACTTCAAGCCCAAACTAATTTAAAAAATGAAATTATTAGATAGAGTATAATTATTTAAATATCCATTTTCTAAATCAAATCTCAATTTGATCTTTAAAATTATCACTTCTATAATTAACCAAATAAATCTTTACTTTAAAAATTTAAAAACAACTTAAGAATATAATTTCTCCAAAGTATCCTTTTTAAAACCATCCTTAAAACTTTCAATTTATATTTATAAACTGCTTTGAAAACATACTCGGCTTTCCAGTGAAAATCCACTTTCCATTTCAAAATGGTCCATTTAAACCAATTAATAAATCCTTCTCGATTTATTTTAAATTTACATTCCAGATTCGTAAATTTCTTTCCACGCTTTTAAAAATAAACCGATATTTATTTTTAAAACAAATTTCCCTTTCCTTTATAAATTCCCATTGTGAATTTAAATTTCCAAATACCCACTTTCAAACACCAAATCAAATTCCAAATTGATTTCCAAATTTATTTCAAACACCAAATCAAATTCCAAATTGATTTCCAAATTTATTCAAACACCAAATCAAATTCCAAATTGATTTCCCAAAGATTTATTTTCATTTTAAAATAAATTCCTTTATTTCACCAAAACTATATAAAATCCGAATTTTAAAATAAACTTTTCAACTTTTAAACAATACTATTCAAAATCCGTGTATTAAAATCTTTTCCCATATTTTGGAATTAATTGAATAGGATTTCAAAAATAAAACTTTATCCTTTTAAAATTACTTCTTTTAAATCTACTTAATTCTCTAAAATGAATTTACTTAAAAATTTCTACTTTAATTTTCAAAAATTCCAATTCTTTATTTCTAGTATCCGACGATACCATAAATATATTCGGCTAAACTATAGCCTTCAATGATTCAATCACAAATATAATCATTCACAGATTATTAATAAATCAACACACAACATATGAAACAAATTCAAATATTTGAGGAATCCTGTTGGATCCCTCCAACCTGTTTTCCTGCATCCACAGATGTTAGCACAACAATTAAATACCAATTCCACTTCGAGGTGGAATATCGCGGTATATGGGATTATATAATATCATCCGCTATTATGTGGCGCATAGGGTCTCATCCGCTATATAATGCGGGAAATCAATCACTCCAATATATATATATATATATACTACTATATATACTATCACTACCAAACAATCAACCAATAACTGAAATTCCAATTATTTTAATTTGAGTGAGAAGATCCCACCTTTGTTTTTAATTTGTAATCCATTTCCATTCCCGCTTGTTTTCACGATTTTGACCATCACTGCCGATCAAAATTCCAGCCTCCACCCTCGGCATTGACCACGCCTGCACGAACTTCAACCCACTGTGCTAACGACGTTGAACCAGCAACCATGGGCCCGAGATGAACGACGCACCACTTTCAACTACTCGCGGCCCCAAACCCCTGAAGGAAAAATGTCGATGAACTAGCAGATTAGTTTGGGCTAGAAGTTTATATGAGATATTAGTATAATATTTTCATAACTAATGTTTTAAATAAAGTGTTTAAAAATAGTTTTTATGCTAAATGTATCCAAGTACATATATTTTTGGATAAGTGATTTAAATCATTTTGAAGTATTCGGACTCGACAAATTTTCAGTGGAAGTAAATAAATATTTGGAAATTTATTCCGCAAAAGAAAAGTGATTTGAAATTGGTTTTCAAAGTGTTGAAGTGTTAAAATATATCTTGCGAAGATATTTTGAAAATAAATAATTGGGTAAAAATTATTTAAAATTTGGTGATTGTTGTGAATAGTGATTAATTGTTAAATAACCGACTATCAATATTGGACTTTAAACGGCATTTGAATTTCGATGCGACAAGGGGTCGGATTCCAGATGGTTATCCGAAACCCACATCGAATCTTAATAGTGAATCTTTGTGACTTGTGTATCCATGTGTTCTTTTTTAAAATAAATGCTCATTATTCGGATTAGCCGGGAGAGGACTTTATGTCATAAAACCCATTTCGAATAATGATACGACGAAATGGGATTGCATTTGAAGATGGTGTTAAAGACTGAGTATTTTCAAAAACGAAAGGATTACCTGTCGAATGTCTCTGCACCGATTTGCTCCGGTATAGAGATTTTATCACCCTTTGCGATGGGGAATCCGGACGTGATTAGGGATTATCCATATTGCAAGGGCTTCTTTGGAAGTGCCTTTGGTTCCGTTCGAACCCGGAACGGACTTGTATGAATGTATGTCTGACGTTACACTTTGAGATGTAAAGCTGGTTTCTATCAAATACATTTCTGTTGGTGGCGGAGAATTTATTCTCTTAGCTTAACACCCTTCTCTGAGACGTATGAGCTCAGAGGTTATGTAGTTGATTGTTACTAGTGATACATTCCCAATTTGGTAATGTGGCATGTTAAGTGTTGCTCATCATTTGTTGATCGTAGCATGGCTTTTGTGAAAAGCGTAGCTTTGTGGATGAGACTTCGTCGGACCTCACAACCCGAAATGATCGAAACAGGAAGGATGCAGCAAGGTTGTTTTTGGGGGTAGCGCCCTCAGGGTATGTCCATTTCCTTCTGGAAAAAGGTGGTATCATGGTACGGAGCCCAGATACTTAACTTATGTGGTTGCTGCAAATTTATTACTTTGTGGTTGTTGGTAGAGATCCGGTTAGGTTCTCGGGGCGTCCCTTCAGAGGCGTACCCATGTGGTGTAGGAAGTTCCTTAGCTTGATCATTTGTTGGAAATCCAAAGAAATAATACGCGCCATGTATGGTTTAGTTGTATAACCTATCATTTACTTATGGTAGTTTCATTTTCCAAAAGCATAGCGAATTTCTTTTTATTCCTTTGTGCAAATAACTTTTTTAAGATCTCACACCAGTCCCATGACTGACTCGGAGTTTATTGTTCCCTTTCTAAACTCTGGGTGCCCATAATTTTCCATACGGGCAGTCTAGAGTCAGGTTATCAGCAGAATTCTGAATGGATTGTTGTGGAGCTCAAGAGGCGAGTTGGATGGCGAGACATATCACTTATATTATGTATTATCCACTGTGTATTCTGTTATGAGGGCAGATTATTATAACTGCCAGTGTTGTTGTTGTAAACTCTGATGATGTATTGTATGAACTGATATAGTTCTTTTGTTTAAAGATTATTCAATTATCTATTCCACTACGAATGTGAGATTCTATTATTATTTCTGTTTCTTCTTCTTTCTTCTTCTACCTCTTTCTTCTTTAACCCTAATGATTCAGTTTTCCGGCATTCGATGGTTCGGCATTTGATACAGTGGGCGTATTGATGTCGACTTTCGAAAGTCGAAAATTTGGGTCGTTACAAAGTGTTATATCATAATAAATAAACATCCAAATCGTCCAAAACATCAATCAATAGCATCCATCACAATCAACATCCAAATCAGCCAATAATTCACAACAATTACGTAGTTATCAATATCGGGTATTTTACTGGCAATTAAATTCCAATTTCAAATTTAACTGTCAATTTTAATACCTATAGTCAATTCATATGACAATTTTATTTTCAAATAACAGTCAATAAAATTAGATAACTTCACGATTCAATTTTAACGAACATAAAAATATTATAGTACGTCGTTAGCGTTAAAAACACTCACCTCTTATTTTTGTTGTTGTTTTCGCATTCTGATTTCGACTAAATTCGAATGCGTTCGAATTTAGCTAAAAATTCTAGAAGCTCCAAATCCCTCCAATCCAATTTCCTTGCATACATCTCGTTAAAACAAACCCAACACGGCTAACTGCGTTGGATTTGGACCTAAAACGACTGAGTTATGGAATTTATAAGAATTGGTATTATTTAAAACAAATAATTATATAATAATTTTTAAAATTTCATTACCCTAAATCTCGGCCCAAGGCCCACCACAACCGACCCGAAAGCAACAGTATCCCCTCTCCCCCAAACTTTCTTCCTTTCTCCACTAAACCCATGTACACGGCACGATCGTGCACGTACACGAGCCTCCCAAACCACCATCGACCAACACGACCGCCTCGTCGTCCTTTTTCAAACGAACTCCTTCGCCAAGGCCACGAATCGCGAGATCGAAGCATGACCATACCTCTCCTCCATGAAATATTGTAGCGACTCATTCCATATATGGCGATCGATCATCATGAAAACGCGCGCCCGGATGCGATCTGCTGCTCTGAATCCAAAAACGATACCCAAATCTCGAATCGATCGCCAAAACACCAGATTTCCCAAACCCTAGTTATTGTGCCTAACAATCGATCCCTAGAAACGACGCCGCACTCATCAATATGCATACCAAGTTGAAGCTCGTGTTAAAACAAGATTTTAGGAAGCGGTTTCATATTTTTTTGCCGAGTAGATTTTGCGAAATCGAATTTTGAAATTTTCTTTTCTTTACTTTTTTTTCTGCTGTTAAAAGGAGAGAGGGAACGGTTTTTAAAAAAGGGAGATAGGTACGATGCAGTAGGGTGGCTGAACGCAGGTAGAGGGTGGCTTGAAATGAAAGAATATGGGTTGCCTAGTCAAATTGACAAAAATAAATTATTTAAAATTCAAAAATATCTAGATATTAATTTCGAACCCTGATCGAGGCGTGCCGCCAGGCGTTCATAATGTTATACCCCTATTCCGAATGCAATGGAACAAGTTTCAAGCTCTAACTCGATCGTATGGAGAAGATAGTTTTTCGAACCCAATTATTATATTAAATTTCGATATAACATTCAACGCGTTTTAATCCCGTACGACCAAATGGTAATTCCAAATGCTACGAAATTTGAAATCTGATAATAATACACTATTACAGATCCAATATAACTAGTTTCGTCGAAATTCGAGACTGTGTCCTGTAAAGCTATTTTTACTCATCAATTTAAACAAGTTATTTTAAAATCAAGTAAATCACTTTTAAATCTATTTTAAAATTTTATTTACCTTTATTCTTGTAAATAGAAATTTAATAAGCTTTGAAATTATTTTTATCTAGCTTAGAACTCAAGATTCCATTATTTAACCAATTTCAATTATTTAATTTAATAATTAAATTCTCCAACATATCATTATATTTGAAATTCAAGTTATAAATTCTATAAAATTAACTTTTAAATATTTAAAATCAATTAAATACTCCAATTTCAAATAACCAAAATTCTGGGTCGTTACACTCCTTCTGCCCATCCGTCTGAGGGTGATATGCAGTACTCATATTAAGCTTGGTAACCATGACTTTATGTAGACTCTTCCAGAATTCACTAGTAAAAAATGCATCTCTGTCACTGACTATACTACTAGGAACTCCGTGTAGTCTAACTGTGTTCTTATAGGAACAACTTAGCTAAAACATGTGTCGTTCTGGTTAACTTAACTGGAATGAAATGGGCACTCTTGGTCAGTCTGTCCACTATAACCCATATACTTTCACTACCTCTATTTGACCTTGGCAACCCGTCTATAAAATCTATAGATATTGATTCCCATTTCCAAACTGGAATCTCCAAAGGCTGAAGCAACCCACTCGGTTTCTAATGTTCAGCTTTCCCTTGTTAACAGTTTGCAGACTGCCTAATCCACAAGCCAACATCCCTCTTCATGCCTTCCCAATAGAAGCTCCTTTTCATATCCTGATACATCTTGGTCCCTCTAGGATGAATCGTAAACTTGGATCGATGACATTCTTCAAGAACTTCTTTCCTCAAGTCCTCCATATTTGGAAAACACGACCGTCCCTTCTTTCTTATCCATCCTTTCTGGTCAAGGTTAAAATCCTTTAAATCATCGATCTTTGTTCCAACCTCCAATATTCTAATTTTCTCGGCCAGCACTGGATCCTCCTTCTTCTTAGAAGCAATTTTCTCAATCAATACTGGTCGAACTTCTAAGCAAGACAACCTGGCGGAACTCTGACTAGAACCAACAGTCGATCTTAATTGCATATCGCAACCGACTAAAGCTTCTAAATCCTTCCACTCCGCCAACATAGCTAACACCACATTCTGATGTTTCCTGCTAAGAGCATCAGCCACTTTGTCACCTTTTCCTGGTGTATATTCTATACCATAATCATATGCAGCCAAAAACTCCAGCCACCTATGCCGCCTCATATTCAATTCCTTCTGAGAGAATAAATACCGTAAAGACTTACGATTGGTATATAACTCAAATCTCTGCCCTAAGAGATAATGTCTCCAAATCTTCAATGAGAAGATCACAACTGCCAGCTCCAAATCATGAGTAGGATATCTAACTTCATGCGGTCTAAGCTGCCTAGATGCGTAGGCAATGACTTTACCATTATGCATCAAAACCGCTCCTAATCCAGTTCCACATGCATCAGTATACACCACCAATCCTTGGTTTCTGTCTGGAACCACTAACACGGGTGCATTGGTCAACAAATGCTTTAACTTAAGGAATGCCTCCTCACAATTGTCAGACCAAACAAATCTCACTTCCTTCCTGGTTAGCTTAGTTAAGGGTGCTGCTATCCGCGAGAAATCCTTAATGAATCTCCGGTAGTAGCCAGCAAGTCCTAGAAAACTCCTGATCTCAGTCACCGTCTTTGGTCTCTTCCAATTATTCATGGCTTTGATATTATTTGGATCGCCTGACAATCCTTTCTCTGAAACCATGTGACCAAGAAATTTTACCTCTTTCTTCCAGAAATGACACTTAGTAAACTTCGCCTTTAGCTGATTCTGCCTCAGCGTCTCAAGCACCACTCTAAGATGAACTTCATGCTCTCTCTCATTCTTAGAGTATACTAGAATGTCATCTATAAACACTATTACAAACCTATCCAAGTATTCTCGGAAAACTCGGTTCATCAAATCTACGAAGAAACCAGGTGCATTCGTCAATCCAAATGGCATCACCAACCACTCAAGTGAACCATATCTAGTCTGAAATGCTATCAAAAAATAGTGTCCTCCGCGACTCTTAACGGATGGAAACAGGTCGCCAAGTCCAACTGGGAAAACACTCTGGCTCCACTCAACTGATCAAACAGATCATCTATTCTTGGCAAAGGATACTTATTCTTAATTGTCCTTTCGTTTAACTTGCGATAGTCAATGCACATCCCTAATGACCCATTCTGTTTCTTTACAAACACTGCGGCTGCTCCCCAAGGCGAACTGCTTGGTCTAATAAAACTCCTTCCTTCTAGATCCACTAGTTGCACTTTCAATTCCTTCATCTCAGTTGGTGTCATTCTGCAAGGTGGTTTACTTACAGGTTCAGCTCCTGGCACAAGATCTATTCTAAACTCAACTGCTTTTTTGGGGGTAGTCCAGTGACTGGCTCAAAGACATCTTCAAACTCTTTTGCTACCCGAACCTGACTTAACTCATTTCCTACCTCCATAGCATTAAGCATAACACTAACACTCCGGTCAGTATTCTCTCTCAAGAATATCACTCGGTTATGACTATCAGGGTGTCTCAGTGATATTTCCTTATCCTGGCAAAATATTCTAGCCTCTTACCTTCTCGACCAATCCATGCCCAAAATGATTCCAAATTCTACGAAATCAATAACATACAAATTGCATAAAACTTATGACCCATCAAATCAACTTTTAACTGGTCACATCTTAACCCTAGAGTTGCATACCCTCATATTGGATTCGCAACCCATGAGGAAGTATAACAAGGTAGGTGGGTTCTAGGCATAATCTATCAACCAAACATTGAGATATAAATGAATGTGATGCACCGGTATCAAAAAGTACTCTAACTGAAATACTCTGAATCAAAAGTGTACCTTCCATCACCGTCTTTCCTTTATCAGTTGCGGTAGGCCTAGCTGGTCCTATAGCAAAAAAAAATTCCTTTGTCTTCCCTAACTGGCTCTGGACACTGATTCTTGTAATGTCCAACTTGATCACAGTTGAAGCACTTCACATTCTTCTTATTTGCAGCTTTCTTCCCATTTCCTGACCGGCATTCATTAGCAAAGTGACCCTTCTTGTCACACTTATATCAGACTACCTCAGCCTTTGACTTCTTAGCAGTATCATCCTTCCGGACTCCTTTCTTTTTAAAGAACTTCCTCTTCTTCCCCTGAGAACTCTGAGTTTCCACTGACTTCTCTTTAGCTAAATCAGCAAGCAACTCCTCATGGCGAATGGCCATCTCCACCACTATATTACAAGGATCACGGATATGTGTCATAGTCATTCTAGCAAGCTCAGGCCTCAATCCCCGAATGAACTTCTCATTCCTTTCGATGTCAGTATATATAATAGCATATCCATATCGAGACAGCTCTTCAAACTTAGTAGCATACTCGACTACTGACATCTCTCCTTGCACTAAATCCATAAACTTCCTCATCAGCTCAGACTTGGCAAACTTAGTTACAAACTTCTGCTCAAATCTTGTTTTAAAATCAGCCCAAGTTAACTGCTCTTCTGGAACTCCGACAGTGACACTATTCCACCAATGTAGTGCTGACCCCTGCAACTGTCTAGAGGCCAACCTCCTCTTTTGTCCATCATTCATGCCTAAATCAGTAAATATACGCTCATAATCTAACAGCAAATTCTGAACTTCTACAGCACTTTCCGTCCCCAAGAATGGCTTCCCACCCAAACTAGTGTAATCTCTACTCAGCAAAGCAATATTCCCAACTGGAGCCGCAGGATTAGCTCCTCCTACATTCCTAGAAACTCGAGCAGCAGCTCCTGCTTGCATCAAACTAGCAAAGAACTGATACATCGCTCCCATATCTACTGGTGGATTTCCAGCGCTCACATTGGCATTAGCATTTTGATTACCAGCATTAGCCCGTCGACCTGGATTCCTCTTGGTAGTGGGTCGAGCATTTCCATTAGTTGTGGTGCTTCCTCCACCGATATTTCCTCTTTTGTTTCCTGCTTCCATATCTCCTTTCTCGTAAATCTGCATATGAGCCTTAGTAAGATACATAAGAACGGTCTAAGAGAAAGGAGAACACGTACTTATATATCTATAATTATATATAGCAAATACAAGTACGTTTCTATAACGTTAACCCAAACCCCAATCTTATTATCTGATTCATTGGATTATGATTGGAAAATCTTTTAGGTTTAAGTTTCTTTTAAATTTTCATAAACATATGCTCTGATACCAACTTGTAACATCCCCCTACTTGGAGGCCAAAAACTAATGGCTACGGATGCTGCTGCCATCTATAGTTATTAATCCTCGATGACCAAATATGGCGACATTAGATACATTGATACATGGAAACACAAGAATATGAAAAAATTTAATCAGCAAACAAATTCCATTTCAAAATATTCCAAATTCATTACATAATCACAATTCAGAAACTACATCAGATAATATATAATTATTACAAAATACGCCAAGAGCAACATATGAAGATGCCTCCTTGGTAGATCAGAGTATATAGATAGGCAAGAAAACAATTTGCCTTTACAAATAAAACACACAGCGGAAATAAAAGAACTCTAATAAAAAGCTTGCCCCTTGCACTTCCTCGGAAGCTTTATTCGTCTAAAAGAACACTTGGAAACCTTAACTCTCAACCTACTCAAAAACAATTGAGTACCCGAGAGTTTAAGGGGAAAACAAAAACTTCAAGTCAGACATAAAGCCTGGTATGAATAATAATTTACCATCTCAAACCATTTAGATATCTAGTGAGACCACGCCGCTTAGCGAAACGGGTTTTCCATTCACTAATATCCTAAAGCATTTATAAAACCATATATTGTGCTTTTGCATCCACAATGGTTAAAAACTAGTATTTCAAAATAGTATGATGATATGCAACACAAATAAATCAATTCTGGATTACCATCCCTATTCATTCTGACTATCTGTCTCAATTATAGTTTCTACGGTCACTATTAACCTGTTAAATGTTTATGGACTATCTGTCCAATATCATAGTTTTCATGGGACCACTAAGAACCTATTGGTAACTCAAATATCTTATCTCTTATCCTAGTTTTCATGGGCTAACTAGGAATATATTGACCGACTGTCAATATCTTAATCCGGATATAGTTTTCATGGGCTAACTACACACCACTGGCCCCTGTCAGCATCAAATCATAGTTTTCATGGGCTGACTATGAACCTATTGGCCCCTACCAATATCGTACTGTTTTCATGGACTTACTGTAAACCTATTGGCCCCTACCAATACCTTTAATTAAGATTTTAACATCTGCTAAGTTATATTCACTACTGGGTCAACCTAACTGGTTATTCTTCCATTTCCCCAAAATACAATTTTGGGTTAATAACAATCTGAATAATATTTCCAAAATCTTTATTTATGCCATGTTTTACCTATAAAAATGAGAATGGGTTATTTGGTTTGAAACTTTAAAACATCACTTTCGAAACCACTGGATGACCTCCTTCGAAAGCATAAATACCTATTTTCAAAACCCTAAGTATATACCTTTCGAAACTAATAATACCTTTCGATGGTATCAAGAAAACAATCTTTAAAACATAGCTTCGAAACAAATAAAGTACCCTTTCGAAAGCATTGGGTTTTCACTTTAGAAACATCATTTGGATCAAATTGGTTATATACAAAAGTACCTTTTTCGAAACCGACAAAAAATTAATTTGGGGAAAAGTTGATGGTGTCGGAACCATCTTAGTCAAAAGCAAAGACCTTTTAAAAAATTAAAACTTTGAAGGATAGAGTTGAAACCCCCTTTCGACTCCATCACCTTCGAAATCCCCAACCTCTTTCGAAAGCAATTAGGAATCGGCTTAACCTAGGTAAAGACAAGGATAACCTTTCAAAGGTATTGATGACTTCAATACTTCGGAAGGAAAATAGCGGCTAGGTTTCGACTAGGTCGGAACCTACCCTTTTGAAAACTTCTTATTTAAATAAAAAGGCACCCCTTTGAAAGCTATACTTCTTTACATATTATAGCAACCTTCTTCGAAATCCATTTATAAAACCCTTTTCGAAAGCATGTGTTTCAACTATGTCGAAAGCTTTAAATAAAACAAGGCAAGACTTTAACTTTTGAAAACAAAGTAGGGTTTCGATCCCATCGGAAGCTTGCCTTTCGACACCAAGGCTTCCGCCATCCTTCCAATCCACTGTGCACCACTAGTTGATGCCTTATGTATTGGTTTCGACTATGATGGTTTCAACTAAGTTGGTTTCAACTAGGATGGGGCAGAATCATTGGAGTCGAAAGGGCTGTTAATTGAAGCAGAACACCTTTATCTGAATTAAAGGCCGAAATGTTGCTTCTTTTAGTAATTGCTTTATAACAACTTGCCTATTTGTAAACTATTGATTGGTTGTCACAAAACTTTTCAAATACTTTAAACTTAAAACCACCGCAATTACACCAGATCTAACCCATAAAAATGCAGCGTTTAAGCCCTTCCATATAACAAAAGTAATATTTGCAGAGAAGTCCCTCTTTTAAAATAATTTATTTTTCCTAGTAAATCAATTGGGAAAAATCCCCAAAAATCACAGAAATTCGATTTCATCATGCAATCAAACATATTAAAAATTTAGACCCAATTTCTTCCTGAAATATTCAAAATAAATTTTAAATCCAATTACATCATATTTACCATCAAAAATTCATAATAAAATTTTCATTGCTTGGAAAATTATGAAAATTAAAAACTATCTCCAAAATCATGTTTTACTTAACATAAAAATATTCCATGGCATTTTAAAATTGATAACCCACGGTTTTGCCCCTAAAGCTGTATGAATTTCATGTACAATTAAATTGTTTAAATCAACAATTCATAAATTAAGCATATCATCATCTAGTATTTTTTAGAAGCAAAATAAAAACTCAAATCAAAAATCATAGGATTATAGAAAACAAAACGAGATGGAATGAATTATTTTGCACCTTAAACTTGATAAGGAATTTGAGATTTGTTGTTGATTAATCCTTCCTAGCTTTGATCCTTAGCTTTAGATTGAAATTTCCCCTTATTCCTTCCTGTTAATGGCCGACTCTATCTTGTTTTGGTTTGCATTTGTGAAAATATGAAAATGGAATTGAATGGGCAATTACAAAAGGTCACAGCCGTGTATAATAGATTGGCTAATTTACTAATGTGCCCATGTGTAATTTAATTATCTTATAAACCAATTTAAAACCCATTAAATCTTTATTATTAAGCACGACCCATTATGTAATTTATTCAAATCTCAATCCCCTTATCATTATTGTTCTATTTAATTTATCCAATTAAATCCTCTAAATAATGTTATCAAAAATTAGGGATGTTACAGGTAGGAGGGCCAAATTCTTGCATCCCTATGTAGCTGGGTACTACAGAAGAGGAATGAGCAGAGGTGGATCTTGTGGAGTGTGCCGGAAGGAAGGTTATAGTGTGAAGGAGAGATCCTTTATAAAGAGTGACTTTTGTCATAAAGGGAGAAATATGGATGAGGAGGTGTAATCGATTCCTGTGATGGTAGGAACTAGGACCGCGATGGGAGTGCGAGCATTTGTATTGGTCATGACTGTACCTTACCTCTTTTTCTTCCCTATCTCTCTAGAACTTGCCCAAGTATTCCCTAGCTCCGTCTCCTCTAGATAACAAGATGGGGCCCTAAGCGAATAATGGAATGGTGCTTATCCAATTTCTTGTCGAGACTATCATAGAGTTTGCGAGGTACTATAACATTTGAAATTAGAAAGATAAGAGGGGTTACAATGGATTCAAGGAGTATAAAGCTAGGTGCAACATAAATGGATCCTAATCGATGTATGTGTAGTGTTGTCCTATCTAATCTACGGATCATGCTCGTCGATTGCATTGCTGGAATGGGTACCACCATAAGGTGAGCTCAATAAGACCTATTCTAGCTAGAAGAATGTCATATCTCATGAAGTCGAGAAAATTGAAGTTTGGGTTGTTTAAATCATCGAGTGTTGGATAAATAGAAGAGATGATATCTTCACCATTATGAGCGGCTGGCGATGCACACTCTGTCCTATTGGAAGATGGACCGTGTATAGCTTCATAAAGCCCAATTCTCAAATGCATAAACGGGGGAGTTAGAGTAATATCTTCTTCGATGTTGATATTCTCCTCGATTGACTCTTCTTCGGAGTCATCTTCTTCTTCTATCTCTTCTTCCAGTTATTTTATATATTATTCATCCTATATCTTATTATATTCATCTTCTTCTTAAACTTCTTCATCCATGAAACCTATTTTTGATTTGGGGCCTGTCTTGGCTAGTTAGCACCAACTGATGCATGCTTAGGAAGTTGGTCGTTAGCTTTTTGGATCCCTAGTGTGGAGCACTCAAAGAAGATTGAACATCCAATATATATTAGGTAGAGAAAATGAAATTGCGTGTTTGTGAGAAGGAAGTATGATGCTTGAGTTTTAGGACTGTTTGAAGGTCAATGACATTGCGTCTTATATTATTGTTCTCAACATTTTATGGTATATTTTCAAAGGAGAAAAATAAGTGACAAATTTAAGTGAAATAAAGATAAGTGACATCAAATTTGAAATTAGAGATGTAGGACTTACATCCGGAGAGCCATCGCTAGGTGACAGTTACATGAATCATAAATGCATGATATGATATCAGGCCTACTCGCATGATTTTACCTAAAAATATTGCAAACTTTTCAAATCTTAAAATTGTTTTTATAATTTTAATTAATTTAACTAAATCGATTTTAAATTATTTTAAATTGTTTAATTAAAAATCATTTTAAAATTCAAGAAAAATAAAATTTTCTTCCATGAGCATAAAGTCGGGTATTATTAAAATAATTATTTATATATGTATATTTATTTATTTGTGTGCACATGTGTATCTATATTTATAAATGTTTACGATTAAATGGAAAAAATTGACTTTGTACGCAACTTTGCAGCAGCAATACGAATAAAAAAAATTAAAAAAATTTATATTAATTATTAAATGATTTGTTATTTAACATAAATAAACTTTTTTCAATATTTTAAAATAATATAGATAAATTATTTTAATTATTATTTCAACATATTTGTGTGCATGTGTGTGTATATATATGATTATATTTACATCCGTATATACATAATTTTCGATGCATGTATGTGTATATGCATCCATTTAGACAGCAAATAGAATACTATAAGGGCTAACATGTCCGTTGCAGTGTAAATCCCAACACCAATACATGGGTATGTCAAACCATGTACACTTTATTATGTTGCATGTGCACGTGCACACATATGTATATATGATACACATATTCAAATATAATACAAAACAATACAAAGCAAAACTTTTTAATAGAAATTAAATAAAATGACCATTTTATTTAAAAGAAATTTAGAAAAGTTCTAAGTGAATTAGACTTCATATGCCCAATAAAGATCCAAAATGGTAAAAAAAAATTGAGACTCACCCATTACTTGCATTGCGGGCTGGTCAGTTCTAACAGAAATGTGGGTAAGTGACTTTGAATCTTTTAAATTAAATAAAAATTTATCTCTACCATCGATATTTAGTGTAACCCCTTCGAAAGAACATTACTTTCAATGTCGAAAGTGTATTATATGGTACTGGTGGAAGTTGATAAAGATTGAGGTTATAGAACTGAAGTTATTCAATGAAAAAGGAGCAAGAGGAAGAGAAATTGCATTTGATAAGTATTCTACGGCCTATGGAAAGTATCCCTCCTATGGAGCTTCCTAAGAATCATAAGGCCCGGAGATATAGCTTCTACATCCGAAATACCAAAAACATGTAGAATGCTATCAAGAAGGGAATATTAATCAATGGAAGAACTCATTTTTTAGTTTAGGAAGGCCAAATGTATCGTTAGTTTAGTTCAAACTGAACAAGGAAAATTAGACCCAATCTTACAGTGGATTATCAAGGTCAATGTAAACGTAATCAACTCAAGCTATAAAGAAAGCACCCAAATAAAATCCGGGTCAAACTCAAGCCTATAATCCAAACTAAAATTCGATTTCTACAATTGCAAATCTTAATGGCAATCTATTAACCAGAACAAACCAACTATCGTTTAAAAGCATATCTATAAACTAATTCAAAATTAAAAGAAAATAAATCACGACCGATCAATTAAAAAATGATTATCATGAAATCAAACACTAGTTCAAACAAAGGTAAGAGGATAACAAAATCAAATGCCTTACATTATTCAACAATCCTAAGGTTCACTATACGGAAAGAATGCCTCGATTCTACAAAAATAGTTACTAAAGCAAAATCACATATTAACAAAAGCATGAGATGAGCACTACAAGCAAAATGTGAGAAGAGAAGTTAAAGAACTTACTAATTTTGTTGAAGAAATAAGAAATTTCCAAGTTTTAAATAACCTCTAACGGTGGCATCAAAAGAATTATAACACAAGTAAATGAAAGAAGGCGAAGAAAAAGCCTCTTATACCGTGCTATTCAATTAATAAAATATATGTTAAGGAAATCTTGGCCATACGATCAAAATGGCCTTATTTTCGAAAGCTACGGTGTCAATAAACAAACTTTCTCTATGCAGTAAAAGAGAAAGCACTTTTTCAGACATACCAATCTAGCAATGCCATATGACAAGTAAATTAAATGCATAGCAGACTCGTCACTTCACTCTTAAGTATTCATCATTGGTTCACAATATATTGAGCCATACAACATTCAATAATTGAGACTTACGACATTCAACAACTAAGCCTTATGACATTTAATCAACTACGCCTTACGATACATTATCAGCTAAGCCTTATGGCATTCAACTACTAGGCCTTATGACATTCACTCAACTACGCATTATGAAACATTATCAATTAAGCCTTACAAAATTCAATTACCAAGCCTTGCAACATTCAATCAACTATGCCTAACGGCACATTATCAACATAGCCTAATGACATTCACTCAACTATGCCTTAAGGCATGTTATCTGAAAATGTATAGGATATTATATAATGAAACTTATATACTAATGCAAAAGTATATACTAATAATTATACCAAGTAAAGTAAATTAGCACAGTATAAATAAGAAGGATAATAAAAGCGAGCACATCGGATATTTTATACTAGTTCGGACCTTCCATCCTACATCCAGTCCTGAAGATCCCCGTCGGTATTTCTTTGACCAAATAGTCCTCACTTCGCCCGGAGGAATAGGCTAATCCAAAAGTAATTCTCTGACAATTGTGTGTTCCAAATAACACGGATTTTGACTGATAGTACAAATCATCCTACGATCTCCTTTAAGTATGTGAATGTGAACACTTTAAGTTGTAGGAAGTAGTTTAATCAAAATGGTAATTTGATTATGATAGATTGGGATAATGTAAGCAAGAGATACACGAATTTGTAAATTGAAAGTTAATAAGAAATCAACAGAATAGAATAATAATCAATTATAATTCTCAATCTTTGAAGTATATATAGGTTTGAATAGATGCATATGAGGAGTTGTTACTGTTAAATAAACTCTATTGGTTTTAATGACTGCAACCGTTGAAGAAGAGATGTTATTATTATTCAATATGAAATGAAGCATCCTTTTAAATTAGAGCAGTTTCCTGATGATAGACCGACGTCTGTGGATTTTCCATAGATGCCTGTGGCTTCAGGGGATAATTTCTTGAAAATATTCTCAGACGTCTATGGCTTTTCCATATACGTCTATGGATGGCCTTATTTGATTATCACAGTTTTCAATACCAATGTTGAATGTTTTTAGTGCTAATTTTATGTATATGAATTCATGTGTGTGTATATACTCAAGGAGACCTTACAATGTTTATCTAAGACTCTTAATACACTAGTATAACCTTACTAATCATAGCATGGTCCATAAGTGTTTGTTTGTCTTTGAGTCCTAATATCTTTAAGCATGGCAATCTCTTGTAGTATATACCTGTAATCTTTGATTAGATATATAATATATGTGATTGTATAATTGTTGTCACTGAAACTGTAGAATGGAGGTTCTAACATTCTCCCCATTTTTGATGATGACATCTATACAGTCGTTAGTTATGATAAAAATAACTTGCCCTTAATTTTGTCTCCCCCTCTGTATATGCATATATTTCTCCCCCATTGTCATTATGAAAACAAAAGAAAAGAAATTATACACACATAAAATAGATATCTAATCATAGACATGTCAAAAAAATAGAACATAAGATAAGTTATGGAGAACAAATACGAGTTTTAACAAGAGACATAAGTAATACAAAACTAAACGAAGGTTAAATAACATAGTTAAAAAAGAAGAAGAGGAGGAAATAAAATATGCTAGTGATATTGATTTGAAGAATAGGAAAATATGCCATAATTTTCATAATACTCCCAATATGCTGAAGGATCTTGCTCGTATGTTGCTGGCCAACTAGTTTGATCGTTATATTCTTCATTTTCTTGAATGGAAAGCCATTTGAAAGCCATATAATGTTGATGGTGAAATTGGTGAGGGTCGGACAAGGACATTTTATCACTATCTTCTTCCTCCTCTTCAGGTTGTTCTTGCTCAATAGTCTTCCCATTGTCTTGAGAAGATCCATCATGAGAAGTATGAGCATGGTAAATTGGTGTTTGAGTTCGAGGAGGTGGTGCAGGTGAAGGAGAGGATGATGATTGAGAAGATGATCTGCCACGTACTTTTCTTATCACTTTTCCTAAAGTGGAGACGACCTTTTCTAAAAAAAATTCCATCTTAGTCAATGTTGAAAAAGATCATTCCAAACTAGTCATTTTATTGTTCAAATCCCGCTGGTTGACTGTGATTAACTTTTGATTTTTAAGTGTTAAATCACGGATCGATTCGTTTTGCATTGGTTCAATGCGAGCCTTTTGAATCTCCGAATCGGAATAGTATTCGGTAGTATGAATATAGGAGCCAGGTTGTTGTGAAGGACGAGGTGAATGAGTTTATTGAGGAATAGGAGGAGGTTGAGGACCCGGATACATTCGTTGTTGTTGTTGCATGGTCCATTGTGCCAACGGGACAACTGGAGGTGATCATTGGGGAAGGTGCTTAAAGATAAAAATCTTATACCGCTCTCCTTGATATGGATTACTTCAAAATAAGAATATAAGAAGGTACCTGGAGACCATGTAAGAGATGCATAATATATGGTGCATATATGATTGTGCGTCGGTGATGAGACGAAAAGATTTTTATTTGGTCATGAATAAAATTAGCCCAATTTACTTATATCCCATCAAATATAGCATAGAGGTCTTTGTGATCATTTTCGTATATTTGTTCATGACTTCCTAAGCAGAGAATTATCGTATTAATTATCATACGATTTAATAACCTAGCTTTTGGGCATAATAAACAGATTTCCACTATGGCATTCTATCCACCCAAATTTGATGTGTTATTTCATCACGTGGCAAATTTCTCTGGTTGGGAGTTTCTTCTAAATCGAGTCCGGACGACGAACAATCTTGTATACGACCAATTGTGTTTATGCTAGTTTTCAAACACGACCGTAAACCCTTGTCCATAACCAACCATCGTCATTCTCAGGCGTCCAAATATCATTACTACATAAGTTAGCGTAAAAAAGAAAGATTTCCAATTGATCAATTTGTACCTCATTCTCATCAAAATTGAATAAATCACCACAGCCAGTGGAAATGGTGAGTTCTTGAATTCCATATTCGCCAAATTTGCACAATCTGTAGAATGGGCCACAATGAAGCCTTTTTTGTTTTATCTCTTCAAATCTCTTCTTAGCAATCATGCTATTTCAAAGCCACTCTTGAATGTGGGCATCGGTGACTAGGGTGGTTTGAGAAGATGAAGATCGACCTTTCTTCGATCATTTGTCAATGAGAATCTTTGCCTTGGGATCCATTTTAAGCAATTAGAGCTTTCGAAACTAGGGCTTTAGTGTAGATTTGAAGAAGTTTGATAAATAGTTGAAAAGGGGTAAAAAAAAATGAATATATAGGGCTGCAATAGATTGAACCCGAGGCTGATGACGACGTCTGTAGGGAAATCATAAACATTTGTGGTTTCAAGGAATTTTTTTCCAAAACCAATCACTGACGTCTGTGGGGTTATCACAGACGTTTGTGGTTCAGAAATCTTTTTTCCGAAACCATTAACAAACGTCTGTGAGTTTGTCCACAGACGTCTGGGGTCTTTTGATGTGCACATAAAGGTGCATATTTCTACTTCCAAATTTAATCGAATTTAATTAAATAAATGATCACACTGACGTCTGTGGGGTTATCACAGACGTTTGTGGTTCAGAAATCTTTTTTCCGAAACCATTGACAAACGTCTGTGAGTTTGTCCACAGACGTCTATGAGTTTGTCCATAGACGTCTGTGAGTTTGTCCACAGACGTCTGTGAGTTTGTCCATAGACGTCTGTGGTCTTTTGATGTGCACATAAATGTGCATATTTCTACTTCCAAATTTAATCGAATTTAATTAAATAAATGATCATATAGGGTATCTTAACATTTTTAAAACAAAATTTTAATTATTTTCAAATCATCGTATACTCATCTTCATAGGGGAAAAATGGTCGTTTTTGTTCATATATTAATTTGAGAATATTTATTTCCACATTTTATTTTTATTTGTAGAAAATTGGATGGAAATTACAAGAGGCTTCATGGAAAATATGCATGCACAAGTGGAAACAAAGGAATGAAGATGGAATAATTCAAACCATGCATCATGGAGGACCCCAGCTACCCACTTACCTTAATCTACAATTAGAATCTAATGCACAAGTTAGTAGAGATAATTGTTTCATGCACATTTAAATCGAGGATTATCTCATGCTAATGATAACTCGGGGGCCACACTTCCTAAAAGGGTAGTTTGGGTAGTTCCCAAAAATAGGATTAGGATTTTAGGTTTGTATAAATACCACATATGTTCATGTAATTAATCTCCTTAGCCTTTGAGCCTCCATTTTGGTTAGTTTAGTTTTAGGCTCAAAAATAAACAAAAGCTCTTCCTTTCTTTTCATGGCTACTTAGCCATTTTCATTCATGTAACTTTCTTTTTTTATGCAATTTTAATACATGCACTTTTCTTTTCTTGTTTATTTCCTTTCATGCTAGTAGTGTAGTTTCATTTTTTTTGCAAGTAGATTAGCTTTTATTTTATGTTAATTAGCTCTCTTCTTTAACTCTCGTTTTATTTTAATTTGCTCTCTGTTTTCCTTTTTTTATTTCATGTTGAATGCTATATTTGTTGAAATTGTAACAAATATGAGAGGCTAAACCCCTTCAATTTAGGGGTAATGAAGCTCTCTTAATCATGTAGCTTTGAATTTGATAGCCTATGTTGTTGACACCAAATAGGCTATGCATAAACAAACACAAACACAAATTACCTCTTCATCTACATATGATTATGGTAATGAAGTGATTTTAAAATCAAAATTTGATGGTCTATATTTCTCATCAATAGTTAATAGATCATGCTTAGAATATATTTTATTTTCAATTTCATTGCAATTTTCATAAGAGTTAAGAAGTGGTTTAATGGGTGTGTTATAGTTTGATGGTTTATATTAGGCTAATTAATAGCATAAATATTCCATACTTATGATAAACACATCAATTAAACTCACTAATGACCCAAAAAATATATCATAATTTCATGTTGTGTTGATTTATGTGATCAAGAGAGTGGATTTATCTCTAAATTGCCCTCAAACTCTCATATTTTTATCCATTTTCTTTTGCTAGTTTTTCTACATTTTTAGCTTAAAACACTCTCAACTCTTGGTTAATTTGATTGAATAGAATTTTCAAATTTAAACAATTCCCTACGGATCGACCCATACTCACCACGTACTAAAATTGTACGCCGTTCGCTTGCGGTTAAATTTTAATTTAAATTTGATCGGTTACTTTCTAATTCGATGGAGAATTAGCCAGTTCGAACAAGTTTTTGGCCCCGTTGCAGAGGAATTTGATTTTATTTTATTTCTATTCTTCGAATTATTTTTGTTTGATTTTTGTTTGTTTACATTTTGTGTGTGTTGCATTTAGAAAAAAAAAATTGTGTGTGTGTTTGTGTGATTTTTGTTTTCAATTTTGTTTGTGTGCTTGTTGTTGTTCTATTTGCATTTGCATTTCTACTTAAAAAAACAATACACACACACACACAAAAGTTCAGTACAAAAAACAGAAAAATATTTTATTTCATTCCATTTACATTTTTACATTTACAATTTTCTTTTCCGTCGTTTGTTTACATTGCTTTCAAAATAAAAAAACAAAACACATTGTGCGTATCTTCTATGCACTGTGCACTACATATCTTCTGTTTTCAACACCCTGTTTTCTGGCCACAACAACAACCACAGTCAACAACATCACAAACCCATAACTAGTTCAACCCCATCATTCACTATCAGCAATCCCCACCACAGACCAAGCGCCATTAACATGACTGCAACTGCTTGTCTTCATTAGTACTGCTAACCTCCCTTCCTATTACAAGTAGTTCCATCAATCAACACTTCTATACATACCACTACCGCCCATTGTCAATTCATAACTTCTCTAACCATTGCCATACCATCATCTCACCAACTCCACAACCATCTGCCTACCAATCATCGCATATCTATGCATACACTACACATAGTTACCAATATAACAGTCACTGCCTCACTAAACTTCTGTGCATATTACCCCTCTGTCATCTCTCAACATACTACCCATTTTCCTGCATACACATATACATCCACCACTGCAGTTGCATCATTCCTTATTATTCATCAGTACTACACCTCATTACAACACCACCCTTCAAAACTTCTGTCAATTCCCATCAATACTAACAACCATCACATTCCCTGCTTTAGTTAATTTATTCAACACCACAAGCATTTCGACACCTTTTTACTACATACATTTCAACACACATCAACTTGCATCTACCATACATCACCCTAAACCATCACATTTATTCAACTTCCACACTGCTAACTGCTATAACTTCATTGATACCCCCTGACAGTGCTACACATCAGTCCCCGACCCTCTACAGTAATCACTCCAATCCAATCAACTATGCCATCACACAAACCCCTTTCAAACTTGCCTGGCAGCAGTTCTTCCCACCACTGCCCAATCTTCCATTTCAACTGCTGCTACCAAAATTTCAACTGCTAGTACCAAAACTTACTACTTCAACCACTTACTGCAGATCAACAACCAGAGCAACCCTTACTGCTTCAGCCACTTCCATTGCTTCAAGCTTCACCAGCCTTCCACTATCGTTAATTCAACAACCAGAGCAACCCTTCCTCTACACAGTTCCATAACAAATCATCAACAGCAACCACCACTTGCCTCTGTCATTACCATACCTCCTCGGTCAACACAATGCACAGCCATCATTGCAAACCACCAACAACCGCCCCATACAAAACAGCATCATCTTCTCTTCCCACTGACCATACTAACAACAGCAACCTTCCTTCGTTCACAAAAAATATTTACCGCGACAATCTCCTTCAACTCGTTCAAATCGTTCGTCTTGTTCAACTCTTTCAACTCCTTCAACCAAAATCACACAACCGCTTTCAAACTCAGACCAACTGCACATAGCACCTCCCCACTTCCTCAAAGCACAAGCTCTCCAGCAACCCACAACGCCATTCACTTCCATCAATCCTCTAACCCAACCACAACCGAAATCTGTTGATACACGAAGATTTTGATCAATGACAATGAGCTTCAACAAAAAGGAAGAAATACATTTAAAATCAGAGGAAGATCGATGAAGACCAAAGTGAAAACTTGAGTATGATTTTTATGGGTCCAAGTCTAGATTATTTGTTAAAATCTATCCTCAAGAGATTTGCACGAACACTAAAACACTTCCTTTAAACTTCATTTTTATAAATATTTTTACTGTGCAAATTTTCACAGTTTAGTCGACTGAACAGGCATGGCCAGTCGACTGAAACTGGCACAGAAATAAAAACATGCACAGTGTCAGTCGACTGAACTCCCTGAACAGTCGACTGAACACAGACCTGAAAATTTTCCTTTATATTTTCAGTCGACTGGATCTCCTGCTCAGTCGACTGAATTGATAACTGCGAATTTTTTGTGAATAGACACTTTCTTTCTTCCAAGAGATGCAACCCTTCTACAATGGAAATGGAAGCATCTCTTGCATGCACCTCTAGCAAACAAATGCACCTCTTCTACAAGTATAAATACATGGTTTTAACAATTGCAAATTACCAATTCTACTTGCTTTAATCTCTCTACTTACTTGAACATACTTTCAGATTCTTTTAAGTTTTCAAAAGCAAACCAATTGCTTGAATCTCTGTTTTAACTATAACATATCTTGATTCATAGCAATTCATATTTCCTAAATCTTCACAAACACTTTGTATACTCTCAAGGATAAGATTATAGGAAAGTTGTACTAAATTGACTCATTAGTGTTATCAAAGAACACAACAAGTCAGAAATACTTTTTGTATCCAAGTTGAAGTCCTCTTCGGTAGCTGAGGCAAGAA
This sequence comes from Allium fistulosum, assembly GCA_030737815.1. NCBI lineage: Eukaryota > Viridiplantae > Streptophyta > Magnoliopsida > Asparagales > Amaryllidaceae > Allium > Allium fistulosum. The sequence goes on from CM060902.1 coordinate 461,090,545, forward strand.
ATCCCGTTCGGTTGTTTGGGTAAGTTGTAAACCTATTCCTCCAGGTTAAGTGAGGGTTGTTGGTTAGTTGAATTCCTAAGAAGAGCTTAGGGACTGGACGTAGGACAAGAGGTCCGAACCAGTATAAAGTCTTGGTGTCTACTTTACTTACTACTTATTACTATCTACCTAGAGCATTTTTTCATATTATTCGATCCTACCGCATAGATTCTTTCAATTGGTATCAGAGCAAGGCCGTCCTATAACCATAACACCGTTATTTGACATATTGATAATATGGAAAACAACACAAGCACAACATCTACCTATAACTCTACATTTGCGGAAGGACAATCTACTCAAAGACCTCCTCTATTCAATGGACTAAACTATAATTACTGGGCTACAAGGATGAGGATTTATATGCAAGCAACAAGTTTTGAAGCCTGGAATGCAACTCAAGTAGAACTCGTTGTACCAACAACGGATTATTCTACATGGACGCAAGCTCAGAAGAATGAAGTTAGTGCAAATGCCAAAGCTATGAATATGCTATTTTGCGCTTTGGATAGAAATGAGTTCAACCGTGTAAGCATCTGTACTACTGCACATCAGATATGGAGTACACTTAAAACCATACATGAAGGCATAAACAAGGTCAAGCAAACTAAAATCTCCATGCTAAAGAACCAGTTCCAAAACTTTAGAATGCGATAAAATGAATCCATCAATGACATGTACTCAAGGTTTCAAGACATTCATCATGCCTTAATAGGACTAGGAGAAAAATACACGGATTTTGATATTGTATCTAAAGTTCTAAATTCACTCACTGATAAATGGGAGAGAAAAGTCTTAGCGATCGAAGAAGCAAATGATCTATCTATAATGAAACCAGAAGAATTAATTGGAAATCTTATGTCATATGAAGTTAATATGCAAGCTAAGAAAGATCAAGCACAAGAAAGAAAAATTGTAGCTTTTCATGCGGAAAGGAAGAATCAGAGTCTGAAGATGAGGATTTAGCATTTATAGCCAAAAATTTCAAGAAATTTTTAAGATATAGAAAAGAAAATAAAAACGGATTCAAAAAGAATTTCTTGAACAAACCTTCATCCTCAAATATAGAATGCTTCAACTGTCACAAGAAAGGTCACATGCAGAAAGATTGTCCAGAGCAAAAGAAGGAGAATCAGAACAAAAACAAGAAAGAAAAATTCAAAAAGAAGGCATTCTCTGTAACATGGGACGATTCAGATTCATCTTCATTTGATAGTGAAAATGATAGCGACAATGAACAAGCAAATGTATGCTTTATGGCTCAAGAATCTGAGGTTAGTAATTTAACTTTCGACGATTTAATTGATGTAAACACTGAACTTTTGAGTACAATAAAAAATCTTAAAAAGAAACTTAAGGAGACACGTGAAAATCAGAACAAGGCTGAGTTTGAAAGGGATATGTTAAAAGATGAAAAGAAAATTTTAGAAGAAGAACTTGAAAAAGTTCAAGAGTCTCATTCAAATTCGGAAACTCAACTATCACTTCTAAGTCAAGAAATTGAAACTCAAAAGACAAAAAATGATATAATTGTTTCTGAAAATCATGAATTAAAAACTCAGATTAAACAAGTTAAGTTAGATAATAATAGTCTTCAAGTTAGATTAGATAACATCACTAAAAATGTTTCTAACTTTAACAAAGGAAGAGAAAATTTATCTAAAATTTTAGAAAATTCTCAATCTTCCTCAAATAAACATGGATTAGGATATAAAAAGGAGCCAAATATTCCTAAAAATATAAAAACAAATTTTAAGAGGAATATTGACTCTAAACAACAAGTGTTATTAAGAGAACCTATTAGAACAAAAGAAGAAACTAAGTTTATTAAAATTTGGGTTCCAAAGACTAATAACATTTTAATTAGAAATAAATATATTAAAACATTTATGGATAGTGTTCATAATAATAAAAACTATATTTATAAAAAGGATACTGAACCAAATTGGGTTTGGTTTCCTAAGTTCTAACTTTTTAGGACCCTATTGAAAGGTGGGTACCAATAATTTTATATTTATTTTCAGGTCCCACACAAAAAGAAGAAATGGATATTAGACAGTGGTTGCTCAAAACACATGACCGGTGACAAAGATATGCTTACAAACATCACATACTTTGATGGTGGCTCGGTTACCTTCGGAGACAACTCAAAAGGCTATATCATTGGTAAAGGAGATGTGAGCAATTACGGTACATCAAATTTACCTTTTATTACAAATGTTTCATTAGTTAAAAATCTAAAACATAATCTACTAAGCATAAGTCAACTTTGTGACAAAGGCTTTAGAATAACGTTTTCGGAAAACAAATGTAGTATTTCTGATCAAAACCAAAATCTTGTTTTTGAAGGAAATAGAGATAGGAATATTTATGTTTTAAATATGAAAATAAATCATAATATGAATATGTGTTTACTAGCAAAAGATAATGATCCTTGGCTATGGCACAAAAGATTTTGTCATATTAATTTCAAAACTATTAGAAAACTTTCTAAAAATGAATTAGTAAGAGGATTACCTAAGATAAACTTTAAAATAAAAAATCTTTGTGATGATTGTCAAATAGGAAAATTAACAAAATCATCTTTCAAATCTAAGAAAAATATTTCAACTTTACAACCATTAGAATTACTTCATATGGATCTTTTCAGACCAACACAAGTTCAATCCATTAATCATAATCGATATGTATTTGTAATAGTTGATGATTTTTCAAGATACACATGGACCATTTTTATGAAAAATAAAAGTGATACATTTGAGAACTTTAAAACATTTTCCAAAAGAATTCAAAACACTAAAAATTTAAAAATTAAGAATATTCGAAGTGATCATGGTGGCGAATTCGAAAATGAAGCTTTTGAATCTTTCTGTAAAAAGAAAGGAATAAATCATAACTTCTCATTTCCTAGAACTCCTCAACAAAATGGAGTAGTGGAAAGAAAGAATAGAACATTACAAGAATGTGCAAGAACATTATTAAATGGAAGTTATTTACCAAAACATTTTTGGGCAGAAGCAGTAGCTACTGCATGTTATGTATTAAATCGTATTTCTATTAGACCATTAACTAAGAATACTTCATATGAACTTTTTAACAATAGAAAGCCAAATATATCATATTTTAAAATATTTGGATCAAAATGTTTTATTCTAAATACAAAAGACCAACTAGGAAAATTCGATCCAAAAGCTGATGAAGGAACTTTTGTAGGATACTCAGAACGAAGTAAGGCATATCGAGTTTTTAATAAACGAACAAATACAATTGAAGAAACTTTACATGTATCTTTTGATGAAAACTTTAATAAAAAATTGAGCACAAAAGATGATGATGAATTTATAATAAATACAGATAATACAAATATTGAAAATATAAATAATACCGAACTTAGATCTCCACCTAAAATCTTACGAGATCACCCTGTACAAAACATAATCGGTGAAATAGATTCTCAAGTTAAAACTAGAAGTCAACTAAACCAAATGGGACATGTTGCTTTTATTTCTACAATAGAACCTAAAAATTCTAAAGAAGCATCAACAGATGACTACTGGATTGTTGCTATGCAAGAAGAATTAAATCAATTCGAACGCAACAATGTTTGGGATTTAGTTCCTCGTCCTAATAATCAATCTGTTATAGGAACAAAATGGGTTTACAAAAATAAAGTAGACGAACAAGGAAATATAACTAGGAATAAAGCTAGACTAGTAGCACAAGGATATAATCAAGAAGAAGGTATTGACTTTGAAGAAACATTTGCACCCATTGCACGACTTGAAGCAATACGTATTTTATTAGCCTTCGCGTGTTTTCATAATTTTAAACTTTATCAAATGGATGTTAAAAGTGCTTTTCTAAATGGTTTTATAAAAGAAAATGTGTACGTAGAACAACCTCCTTTATTCATACACGAAAAATATCCGGATCATGTATATAAATTAAAGAAAGCTTTATATGGTCTTAAACAAGCACCTCGTGCTTGGTATGAGAGACTTAAAAGTTATCTACTAAATTCGGGATTTCAAATTGGAAAAGTAGATCAAACTCTATTCATTAAAAACACTACTAATGACATTCTAATAATTCAAATATATGTAGATGACATCATATTTGGTTCAACTAATGAAAACTTATGTAAAGAATTCTCAAATATAATGACTAAAGAATTCAAAATGTCACACATGGGAGAATTATCTTATTTTCTCGGTTTACAAATTAAACAATTAACAAATGGAATTTTCTTAAATCAAGAAAAATATTGTGCTAATATGATTAAACGTTTTGGACTAGAAAACACTTCTGGAAAGCCTACTCCTATGAGTACCACAACTCATCTTGATCGAGATGAAAATGGTAAAAGTATCGATAAAAAATTGTTTAGAAGTATGATAGGTTCCTTACTTTACTTGACCGCTAGTAGACCAGACATAATGATGAGTGTATGTTTATGTGCACGATTTCAATCTAATCCTAAAGAATCACATTTAAGAGCGGTAAAACGAATTATACGATATCTTAACAATACTAAAGATTTTGGTCTTTTCTATCCAAAAGAGTGTCCATTTGAGTTAGTATCATTCAGTGATGCTGATTTTGGTGGAACTCGAACAGATAGAAAAAGTACAAGTGGTACGTGCCATTTCATTGGAAAATCACTTGTATCTTGGTTTAGTAAGAAACAAAATTGTGTCTCGCTAGCAACCTTTTTCTTTTTAACCACAGTTTTACCCCTATTCCTTCACTTTTTACCTCAAATTCCATCTTCTTCCCCAAATATACTCAAAACCCTAGTTCTCAAACTGCTCCAACCACAAACAAATTATACACAAAATGCCTCCAAAGCGAACTAGAGCTTCTTCTTCATCCTCCGAGACAATTGACGCTCAAATAGCACAATGGCTATACGATGGAGTAGCCGTCACAAGATGGAACAAGATGAAGAATTCACGGATTTTCGAGCATTCTTTTGTTGATTTTCAGAGTCTTCAGTCCTACAATATCCAAGCATTAACGGATCGAGCAGGTCTAACATCTCTTTTAGATTTAAAAAGAAATGATCATGCCATAAATCACATTATGGTAAAATTATTTTATGCTAATCTTAATCTCAGACACCAAACTCCAAGAAATCCAAATGATAGTGTTTGGAGTATGGTATGTGGAAAGAAAGTTTGGTTCTCTCTTGACCGCATTTCACACATCTTAGGCTCGCCGAACTTTGGTAGCAAACTTGAGGAGATTGACTTTAATCCTCACATTCGTGACAACATAAACCACCAATTTTTGGATGACAATGCCAACATTGCGGATCTTAAGTCCACCTCCTTACGTCCTAGAGCAAGAATTCTCCACAAAGCTCTAATGAGAACAATCACCCCAAGGACGGGCTCATATGAACTTTTATACCCTAACAACTATCGTGCACTATATGCAATTTGGGGTAATTATCAAGTTAATTGGGTTCAATTGATTCTTGACGAATTTCTTACTTTCAATAATGGCAAAATGAGGACAATCTATTTTGGTGAGTATATCATGCGATTACTTCTTAATGTTGACACGCCATTACCTGAATCCGAAAATACAATAGTGCATCAAATAAACCATCGAACTATAAGTCTAATGCAACTTCCGGCAAGACCTCCTCGCATTATATCTCTTGCCGAATGGGAAGCTAGACATCAAGAACAACATCAACCTCCTCCACCTCAACAAGAAGAACCTTTAGATCAAGATGATGAAATTCGTGTCATTGAGCCCGGTTATGCTTCCACAAATCAATCATTGGGAATCTTATCAAGGAATCAACAAATTCTTGATAATCGTCTCAAGAAGGTAGATCACAAACTTGATAAAATTAAAGGATTCTTCAACAAGTTATGGGATGCAATCTCGTGTTCAAGCACTACTACCGCTTCAACATCACGTGGAAAACGTCCGGCACCTACCTTTACATGGACGACATCCGAAGAACATACAAGTAGCAGCGCGAGTGGAGCCAGTTGTAGTCAAGGACGAAGAGCTCATAGACCACCAACAGGAGGACCAGTCATTCGAGAACCTAGAGAGAGAGAAGGTTCTTATGAGTGGGATAAAGACGAGTAACTTTTTATGGTTTGTTGTTCTATGTGTTTTTAATTTGATAAATCTCTGTATTTATTATGCAAACTCTGTTTTATTTGACTATGCTAATCGTAGAATTCTATTGTTCAGTGGTTGTTTTCTATATATCTATAATTATTACTTCCTTTTTGTCGATGACAAAGGGGGAGAAATCTGTGTAGCTAACTCTGTTTTGTAGGAAAGATAGGTGCATTCATTCAGGGGGAGAAAAATAGCAAATATATCACTGTAACACATTAATGTTGTCATCAATCAAAAAGGGGGAGAATGTTGATACACGAAGATTTTGATCAATGACAATGAGCTTCAACAAAAAGGAAGAAATACATTTAAAATCAGAGGAAGATCGATGAAGACCAAAGTGAAAACTTGAGTATGATTTTTATGGGTCCAAGTCTAGATTATTTGTTAAAATCTATCCTCAAGAGATTTGCACGAACACTAAAACACTTCCTTTAAACTTCATTTTTATAAATATTTTTACTGTGCAAATTTTCACAGTTCAGTCGACTGAACAGGCATGGCCAGTCGACTGAAACTGGCACAGAAATAAAAACATGCACTGTGTCAGTCGACTGAACTCCCTGAACAGTCGACTGAACACAGACCTGAAAATTTTCCTATATATTTTCAGTCGACTGGATCTCCTGCTTAGTCGACTGAATTGATAACTGTGAATTTTTTGTGAATAGACACTTTCTTTCTTCCAAGAGATGCAACCCTTCTTCAATGGAAATGGAAGCATCTCTTGCATGCACCTCTAGCAAACAAATGCACCTCTTCTACAAGTATAAATACATGGTTTTAACAATTGCAAATTACCAATTCTACTTGCTTTAATCTCTCTACTTACTTGAACATACTTTCAGATTCTTTTAAGTTTTCAAAAGCAAACCAATTGCTTGAATCTCTGTTTTAACTATAACATATCTTGATTCATAGCAATTCATATTTCCTAAATCTTCACAAACACTTTGTATACTCTCGAGGATAAGATTATAGGAAAGTTGTACTAAATTGACTCATTAGTGTTATCAAAGAACACAACAAGTCAGAAATACTTTTTGTATCCAAGTTGAAGTCCTCTTCGGTAGCTGAGGCAAGAAATCCCGTTCGGTTGTTCGGGTAAGTTGTAAACCTATTCCTCCGGGTTAAGTGAGGGTTGTTGGTTAATTGAATTCCTAAGAAGAGCTTAGGGACTGGACGTAGGACAAGAGGTCCGAACCAGTATAAAGTCTTGGTGTCTACTTTACTTACTACTTATTACTATCTACCTAGAGCATTTTTTTCATATTATACGATCCTACCGCATAGATTCTTTCAAAATCCCCCTAAACTTGCCTCGAAACAAGAATCGCCTACAAAATCGTGGTACAATTCCTCCAACTCCACCAAAAAAAGAGAAGCTTTTGATTTGCGGAAATCGACTTAATTTGGGTACGAAATCTGGGTTGGAGATTTTTGGAAATTGGAGGATTTGGAAATTGCGGAGTACGATTTGCAGATGTGTTGTTTCGTTTTTGATTAAGAAAGTTGGGAGTGTTTTATTTCATTTAGTTGAGTTGGGCTGGGCCCTAGTGGGATATTTTTTTAAAGAAAATAAAAATAAAAAAACAAGTAAGTTTTGTTTTGTTGTTTTGAAATCTTTTGTTTTGTTTTATTTCTTTTGATTTCAATTGTTTTGATTTTCCTTTTTTAGTTTCTCCTTCATTATATATTAAAAAACTGTATATATATTGTTACCTGAAGGTTTGACCAGGCAACTAGGCACTCGGCACTTACATATCGTTCGGCATGGAGAATCGTTCGGTATTGTATATCGTTCGGCATTCTAGAGTGGTCGGTATAGCAGAGCGTTTAGCATACCTAGATCATTCGGCATACATGGATCATTCAGCATTCGAGAGCGTTTGGCATACCTAGATCGTTCGGCATACATGGATCGTTCGGCATTCGAGAGCGTTCGGCATACATGGATCGTTCGGCATGGCAGAGCGTTCGGCGCTCCACACTGCTCGGCATCCACACTTCATTCGGCATCAGTCTATTCAGCATTAGTATGTTCGGCATCACTTCGTTCGGCAACAGTCTGTTCGGCATCAGTCTGTTCGGCATCAGTATGTTCGGCATCACTTCGTTCGGCATCAGTCTGTTCGGCATCAGTATGTTCGACATCACTTCGTTCAGCAACAGTCTGTTCGGCATCAGTCTGTTCGGCATTAGTTTGTTCGGCATCTATGGTTCGGCACACAGAACTCACTCATTCTGGGCCGAATTATTCAGCTGCCAGGCCCACCAGGGAAGTCCAACCCATCTTTGTCTATAAATAGAGAGGCAGGGGCACAGTGAAAAGGACCTTTTTTTGGAAGAACACTGGGGAGACTCTGTCGCTTTCAAGACTCGCTCTTTTTACTTAGCAACTGTATTCGAGTAGTTGGTGAATGGACTGTATCTGTAATCAGTTATCAAGTAAAGGAATAAAAGATTAACCTCAAAGTGGACGTAGGCAATTACGCCGAACCACTATAAATCTGGTGTTCTCGTCTTTGCATTCAATTTAGCATATTGTTCTCTATTTAAATTTACTTTCTTCATTTATCTCTCTACATAAACTTTCTCAACGAGGTTAGTGACCAATTTTGGTGCTAACACTTTGGTGCTTTCATTGAGAGTCGAATTCTCAGACCACAAGGATCTGCTTTGAAGCTACTAGATTGGATAAATCCCCCGAAGAAGATCCGAGTCATTCGTAGGACGTCCGTTTATTCTACTCAGAGTTCATACCAATAACTCTACAATGGTAAGACCACGTACCAGATCAGCCTCTCATAATGCGATGCCCATGAGACTGCTAGCGTACAACAAGCAGGGCCTAGCAATCAGCAAGCAAATCTAGGTGCAGGGACTACCGCCCAGGACCAGATGCCAGTTGTAACAACCCGGGATTTAGCTTCAAATTATAATCGTCATTAAATGATTGATGTTACTAGCTAATTGCTGTTGGAATTTTTAAATCGAGTTGAAAATTCTTTTAATAATTTGTTAAGGGGTTTCGGGCTTTAAAATTTAATTTTTGGCCCAAGATTCTTTGGCTTTGGGCTGTGATGAATATCGAAACAAATACCCGTCCCCCTTTCATTCTTCATTCATGGGTGAAAACCCTAAAACAAAAATTAACGAAAGGAGAAAGAAATGGCGGCTCGTTTTTGTTCGTTCCTCCTGCTTCAGCAATTAGGGTTTCGATCGACCTCGCTTCGTCTCTGAATTATGCGACCTTCGAATCCAAGGTGAGTGATTGCTTCACTCACATTTAATTCAAATCATTTGGGCGATCTCTGGCTTGTTCAATCGCGTGTCTTTCGTTTGATGAAGTTGATTTTGTTTGCCGTTGGTTTTGAATTGTTCATTTTTGGTAAACTCGTTTCGATGTTGTTGATTTCTTGTTTTTCTGGTATTCACGGCACTGCTTTATTTCGTGAACGCCACGGCTCGACTTCCATCTGACTTCGGTTACGTGGTTGTGTGAATGTGATTTCATAACTTCGTATTATCGTCAGCTATCACCATTGCTTTGTTATTGTTTCTGACAAATTTCGATTTGAACTTAATACTTTTGTTTATCGAAGGTGGTTTTTGAAATTGAGCCTCTGTCTTGCTTGTTTGAATTCGTCTTTGACTTCGGTCACTTTGGCTTGTGATAATGTTGGACTCGGCTTTAACTTGATTTTTGACGAAGTGATTTCCTTCGACTTTGGTTAATTCTTTGATGTTGAATAGATGACTTCGGTCTTGATTTGTATATGACACTCCAATGTGTGTCAGTTTTGTTTATTGAGTCATGATGCATTGCTTTGGTTGCTGCCTGGTCGACCGTAGCGATTCACAGGTCTTGGACTTTGTTGTTGTATATTTGGCCTTGCTGTGCTTGTCACTGCATTTGGTTAAGGCTCGATCGACATCACTGTTGGTCTTTGGGTTACATTGTTGACTTTTGTCACTTGAAAACTGCTGTTGAACTTGACCTCGTTTATTTACTTGACTGTGCCGATGAGTGTGCTTTTGTGCAGTATTTTCTGGTTTGAGTTGTTCGACTTTGGCACTGATTCATCATTGTTGTTGCTCTTTATTTGTCTTGTATATCTTGGTTGCCAGATCATGTGCACTGATATCTGTAGCTTGTAGTTTGGCTCTGGCCATTCTTTGTTTTAGATCTGTGCATATCTTCTTGTTTGCTTGGAGTCTCTGTTCGACCATATTGATAGTATTTGGTCTGGACATTGTTGCATTGTGATTTGTGCATTGATTTGTACATTGAGTTGAATCCAGTCTCAAAGATTCGGGTTTGATCTTGTACACGGTTGTGAACTTTCAGTGTGCATTTGTGTGCACTTCGTCATTTTGATTTGAGTTAGTACCAGTTGTTTTTGGTTCATTTATATTGACCTTTGCAGTTCGATGTACTGTAGTGGCGAGGCAGTGAACGCGTGCGTGTACTGCAGCCACACAGAGTTTGGTTTGTTTAACCACTTTGAGATTTTCTAATTATTTATTTAATAATTGGATTTGGTTGTTAATTGCTGTTTAAGCAATTCTGTTGTTTTCCAAAATTATCTTCATTGATACTCTTTTTATCTATCTTTGTTGATGATTTGGATTTCCTGATATGTTGTTTAACACTGTTTAGTGTTATATCTGCCGTTATCCGATTCTCTTATCGAGAAGTTGGATATATGAGATTTCTGTGACTGTCGTCTATTTGATATTGATTATTATTGCTTCTGTGCATTAATAACTGAGTTTGAATTAGACTGACCTGTGTATTATTTTCTTTTGAATGTAATACTCGAGTCTAACCCGAGTTATTTCAGGTTGTAGATTTCCTGCTTTGAGTTGTTGTTTGAGCTACGAAGACTTTTCACTTCTTTTGGAGTAGTCGTGTCATAGTATAGGTTGATATGTATTCATGTATATTAGTTAATACTGTACGTGTATATGTAACTTCCAAAGTCGACAGTTGTAGTTGTATCATATGTATTGTGTCAAATGTATTGTAACTGACATCAGTTATTATATATATGAGACTTTTTGTTTTATTTGTGTTCCGCATTTATATAATCTGTGTTATTATTATATTTATTGTCCTAAACTATTATGAACCATCGTAGTTCGTTTTATACTGGAATTGGGTATGTCGATGGGAGTAAATAAATAAGAGATGAAAAACGAAAAATATATATCACTCCTATCGAGGTAACCAATACTAGTGTAAGGCCAACTACAGATGGCCGCTCCTATCCAGCCTTATTCTTCATAATAACAGACAGTATTTCTTTTAGTACTCTTTGTTATTGTGAGCATAGAGGTGGGGCGTCACAGTTGGTATCAGAGCTTGGGGTTTATGGACATAATATAAAACATAACTTGGATGGAACAGGTGTTACAACTATTTGTTGATGTTTTATTTGTGCTTTGAGTCAAAACTAAAGTTTTGAAATTATGATGAAAATTTTAAATATCTTTATTTAAAAATAAAAGTGAAACTGTGTTTTGTTGATTTGATTAAATTGTGTTCTGTTATCAGAGTGCGCAACGAAAAACGGTGAGACTGTCTTCGCCGAGTACAACTGATAATCTTTTTGATTTGAAAATCAAAATATGAAATTGAAGTAAATTTCATTTGTTGTTTACATAACTGTATTTATTTTGTTTCTTTGAGAATTTCGAATCCGAATTGAGGATTCGAAACGATTGCAGTTATGTGATTTTTGTTAAGATCTTAGCTGGTTTTCTTTTATGTTAATCATATATTGATTAGATTTTTGCTGTTTTAAATTATCTTCATTGAAGATAATAGAGTAATTTCTTTGTTTATATTGTAGTGTGCATGCAAATATGAATTGCACGTTACTGCATTAATTTTACGTTGAACCGATGCTTGGTTATGAAACGTATTTTGTTGCCGTTATTTTTATAACGGATTTTTACATCGATGCTAAATTTTTGAAGCACGGTGTTTTGTGACGTTTTTAATGAATGAAAATTCACTGGTGTTATATTTTGATGTGAATTATTTTGGTGAGATTTTGACTTTTAAAAATTACTGTCGCTTTGGCTTCAGTAACCGTCAAATTTTAAAAGTGGATTTCAAGCGGTTATTCCGCAATGCTGATTTTGAGATTCGTTTTACGATGTTTTGAGAAGTGCAATTTCCTTTTCGAAATTGCTACTGATGTTGTTGCTTTAATCACGTGATTGGAAAATCTTTTTAAAATGAAAATTGTTTATAAAATTTTTAACAGTTCGCGCTTTCAAAAGAATGAGGAAGCGACTTAAACGATTTAGCAAAATCGAGGACTATGACCCCTTTCTTTTACTGATTCGCTTAACTCCGGACTTGTCCAGTTGAGAATGTGAATTGTTATTTTTATAAAATAAATAAAATTGTTTTCAGGAATTTTACAGTTTGCGCTTTCAAAAGAATGAGGAAGCGACTTAAACGATTCAGCAAAATCGAGGACTATGACCCCTTTCTTTTACTGATTCGCTTAATTCCGGACTTGTTCGTTTGAGAATGTAAAATGTATTTTTACAAAATACACAATTTTGCACTTTCAAGGAAACGATGAAGAGAATCAAACGATTTAGTAAAACACGTGGTATGGGACATGTGCGTTTGCTATTTCGGTTAATTCCGGACTCGTTAATTGAAATATTTGATGTTTTGATGATTCTGATGATTTGTGTGCTTTCGAGCCACTATGTTGGACCTTCGGGTCATTTGTTGGACCTTCGGGTCATTTGTTGGGCTTTCGGGCCACTCTGATGGACCTTCGGGTCAAATACCAGTACTAGACCTTCAGGTCACTCTGCGGACCTTCGGGTCAATCTGATGGGCGCCAAAATTATGTTGAGTACTTGGTAGGCTTCGGCCACTCTGAGATGCACGTGCGGCGAACTAAAAACTCGCTATCTGATGGGATCGATCCAAGCTTTTATTTTGATTTTCTAGTCTTCTTAATTGATTTCTAGATATTTGTTGTTTCTAATTATCTGCAGGTAATTAGATATCTGATGTTATGAGATTTAATTATCGTATCGGTAATTAAATATTTGTTAATTTGAGATTTGATTATCATTTGTGATAATTAAATATTTGTTGATTTGAAATTTGATTATCGTTTTTGATAATTAAATATTTGTTGATTTGAGATTTGATTATCATTTGTGATAATTAAATATTTGATGATTTGAAATTTGATTATCATTTGTGATAATTAAATATTTGTTGATTTGAAATTTGATTATCGTTTTTGATAATTAAATATTTGTTGATTTGAGATTTGATTATCATTTGTGATAATTAAATATTTGATGATTTGAAATTTGATTATTGATTTTGATAATTAAATATTTGTTGATTTGAAATTTGATTATCATTTGTGATAATTAAATATTTGTTGATTTGAGATTAGATTATCATTTGTGATAATTAAATATTTGTTGATTTGAAATTTGATTATCGTTTTTGATAATTAAATATTTGTTGATTTGAGATTTGATTATCATTTGTGATAATTAAATATTTGTTGATTTGAGATTTGATTATCATTTGTGATAATTAAATATTTGTTGATTTGAAATTTGATTATCGTTTTTGATAATTAAATATTTGTTGATTTGAGATTTGATTATCATTTGTGATAATTAAATATTTGATGATTTGAAATTTGATTATCATTTGTGATAATTAAATATTTGTTGATTTGAGATTTGATTATCATTTGTGATAATTAAATATTTGTTGATTTGAAATTTGATTATCATTTGTGATAATTAAATATTTATTGATTTGAGATTTGATTATCATTTGTGATAATTAAATATTTGTTGATTTGAAATTTGATTATCGTTTTTGATAATTAAATATTTGTTGATTTGAGATTTGATTATCATTTGTGATAATTAAATATTTGTTGATTTGAGATTTGATTATCATTTGTGATAATTAAATATTTGATGATTTGAAATTTGATTATTGATTTTGATAATTAAATATTTGTTGATTTGAAATTTGATTATCATTTGTGATAATTTAATATTTGTTGATTTGAGATTTGATTATCATTTGTGATAACTAAATATTTGTTGATTTGAAATTTGATTATCGTTTTTGATAATTAAATAATTGTTGATTTGAGATTTAATTATCATTTGTGATAATTAAATATTTGATGATTTGAAATTTGATTATTGATTTTGATAATTAAATATTTGTTGATTTGAAATTTGATTATCATTTGTGATAATTAAATATTTGTTGATTTGAGATTAGATTATCATTTGTGATAATTAAATATTTGTTGATTTGAAATTTGATTATCGTTTTTGATAATTAAATATTTGTTGATTTGAGATTTGATTATCATTTGTGATAATTTAATATTTGTTGATTTGAGATTTGATTATCATTTGTGATAATTAAATATTTGTTGATTTGAAATTTGATTATCGTTTTTTATAATTAAATATTTGTTGATTTGAGATTTGATTATCATTTGTGATAATTAAATATTTGATGATTTGAAATTTGATTATTGATTATGATAATTAAATATTTGTTGATTTGATATTTGATTATCATTTGTGATAATTAAATATTTGTTGATTTGAAATTTGATTATCGTTTTTGATAATTAAATATTTGTTGATTTGAGATTTGATTATCATTTGTGATAATTAAATATTTGATGATTTGAAATTTGATTATTGATTGTGATAATTAAATATTTGTTGATTTGATATTTGATTATCATTTGTGATAATTAAATATTTGTTGATTTGAAATTTGATTATCGTTTTTGATAATTACATATTTGTTGATTTGAGATTTGATTATCATTTGTGATAATTAAATATTTGTTGATTTGAGATTTGATTATCGTTTGTGATAATTAAATATTTGTTGATTTGAAATTTGATTATCGTTTTTTATAATTAAATATTTGTTGATTTGAGATTTGATTATCATTTGTGATAATTAAATATTTGATGATTTGAAATTTGATTATTGATTTTGATAATAAAATATTTGTCGATTTGAAATTTGATTATCATTTGTGATAATTAAATATTTGTTGATTTGAGATTTGATTATCATTTGTGATAATTAAATATTTGTTGATTTGAAATTTGATTATCGTTTTTGATAATTAAATATTTGTTGATTTGAGATTTGATTATCATTTGTGATAATTAAATATTTGTTGATTTGAGATTTGATTATCATTTGTGATAATTAGATATTTGATGATTTGAAATTTGATTATTGATTTTGATAATTAAATATTTGTTGATTTGAAATTTGATTATCATTTGTGATAATTAAATATTTGTTGATTTGAGATTTGATTATCATTTGTGATAATTAAATATTTGTTGATTTGAAATTTGATTATCGTTTTTGATAATTAAATATTTGTTGATTTGAGATTTGATTATCATTTGTGATAATTAAATATTTGTTGATTTGAGATTTGATTATCATTTGTGATAATTAAATATTTGTTGATTTGAAATTTGATTATCGTTTTTGATAATTAAATATTTGTTAATTTGAGATTTGATTATCATTAGTGATAATTAAATATTTAATGATTTGAAATTTGATTATCATTTGTGATAATTAAATATTTGTTGATTTGAGATTTGATTATCATTTGTGATAATTAAATATTTGTTGATTTGAAATTTGATTATCGTTTTTGATAATTAAATATATTTTTGATTTGAGATTTGATTATCATTTGTGATAATTAAATATTTGATGATTTGAAATTTGATTATTGATTGTGATAATTAAATATTTGTTGATTTGATATTTGATTATCATTTGTGATAATTAAATATTTGTTGATTTGAAATTTGATTATCGTTTTTGATAATTAAATATTTGTTGATTTGAGATTTGATTATCATTTGTGATAATTAAATATTTGCTGATTTGAGATTTGATTATCGTTTGTGATAATTAAATATTTGTTGATTTGAAATTTGATTATCGTTTTTTATAATTAAATATTTGTTGATTTGAGATTTGATTATCATTTGTGTAATTAAATATTTGATGATTTGAAATTTGATTATTGATTTTGATAATTAAATATTTGTTGATTTGAAATTTGATTATCATTTGTGATAATTAAATATTTGTTGATTTGAGATTTGATTATCATTTGTGATAATTAAATATTTGTTGATTTGAAATTTGATTATCATTTTTGATAATTAAATATTTGTTGATTTGAGATTTGATTATCATTTGTGATAATTAAATATTTGTTGATTTGAAATTTGATTATCGTTTTTGATAATTAAATATTTGTTGATTTGAGATTTGATTATCTTTTGTGATAATTAAATATTTGTTGATTTGAGATTTGATTATCATTTGTGATAATTAAATATTTGTTGATTTGAAATTTGAGTATCGTTTTTGATAATTAAATATTTGTTGATTTGAGATTTGATTATCATTTGTGATAATTAAATATTTGATGATTTGAAATTTGATTATTGATTTTGATAATTAAATATTTGTTGATTTGAAATTTGATTATCATTTGTGATAATTAAATATTTGTTGATTTGAGATTTGATTATCATTTGTGTAATTAAATATTTGTTGATTTGAAATTTGATTATCGTTTTGATAATTAAATATTTGTTGATTTGAGATTTGATTATCATTTGTGATAATTAAATATTTGTTGATTTGAGATTTGATTATCATTTGTGATAATTAGATATTGTATGATTTGAAATTTGATTATTGATTTTGATAATTAAATATTTGTTGATTTGAAATTTGATTATCATTTGTGATAATTAAATATTTGATGATTTGAAATTTGATTATCGATTTTGATAATTAAATATTTGTTGATTGTAATTTGATTATCGTTTATGATAATTAGATATTGGTTGATTGTTGATTTTATTGATTTTGAGATTTTCTAGTCTCTAATTGATTCTAGATTATGTGAATATATTGAATTGTTATTTTCTATTTATCTCTGTTGATAGTTAGAGTTTGCTGATTATGAAGTTTGTGTTTTCTAGTTAATTGTTGGATAACTAGATATTTGCAGTTTTGCGAATTGCGATTTGTGCTTTCTAATCATCTTTGTTGATAATTAGATTTTGCTGTTTTCTAATTATCGTATCGACAATTAGATATTGTTGTTTTGTGATTTTTGTATTTCTGAATATCTAATTGGTAATTGAATATTGCTGATAATTGTATTTATTCAGTTTTGATTGTTTTCTAATTATCTATTTGATAATTAGATTTTGTTGAGAATTTGTGAAATTCTTTTATGGAATTAAAAGATTTCTTTAGCGTTTGTATTCCCGACTTCTAATTTTCTAGCTTAACCCGTTTATGTTAGAAAAATAATTGTTATTGACGACTTTGATTATGAAAATTGCGGGGACGCAATTTTTATAAGGAGGGGAGTCTGTAACAACCCGGGATTTAGCTTCAAATTATAATCGTCATTAAATGATTGATGTTACTTGCTAATTGCTGTTGGAATTTTTAAATCGAGTTGAAAATTCTTTTAATAATTTGTTAAGGGGTTTCGGGCTTTAAAATTTAATTTTTGGCCCAAGATTCTTTGGCTTTGGGCTGTGATGAATATCGAAACAAATACTCGTCCCCCTTTCATTCTTCATTCATGGGTGAAAACCCTAAAACAAAAATTAACGAAAGGAGAAAGAAATGGCGGTTCGTTTTTGTTCGATCCTCCTGCTTCAGCAATTAGGGTTTCGATCGACCTCGCTTCATCTCTGAAGTATGTGACCTTCGAATCCAAGGTGAGTGATTGCTTCACTCACATTTAATTCAAATCATTTGGGCGATCTCTGGCTTGTTCAAATGCGTGTCTTTCGTTTGATGAAGTTGATTTTGTTTGCCGTTGGTTTTGAATTGTTCGTTTTTGGTAAACTCGTTTCGATGTTGTTGATTTCTTGTTTTTCTGGTATTCACGGCACTGCTTTATTTCGTGAACGCCACGGCTCAACTTCCATCTGACTTCAGTTACGTGGTTGTGTGAATGTGATTTCATAACTTCGTATTATCGTCAGCTATCACCATTGCTTTGTTATTGTTTCTGACCATTTCGATTTGAACTTAATACTTTTGTTTATCGAAGGTGGTTTTTGAAATTGAGCCTCTGTCTTGCTTGTTTGAATTCATCTTTGACTTCGGTCGCTTTGGCTTGTGATAATGTTGGCCTCGGCTTTAACTTGATTTTGACGAAGTGATCTCATTCGACTTTGGTTAATTCTTTGATGTTGAACAGAGGACTTCGGTCTTGATTTGTATATGACACTCCAATGTGTGTCAGTTTTGTTTATTGAGTCATGATGCATTGCTTTGGTTGCTGCCTGGTCGACCATAGCGATTCACAGGTCTTGGACTTTGTTGTTGTATATTTGGCCTTGTTGTGCTTGTCACTGCATTTGGTTAAGGCTCGATCGACATCACTGTTGGTCTTTGGGTTACATTGTTGACTTTTGTCACTTGAAAACTGCTGTTGAACTTGACCTCGTTTATTTACTTGACTGTGCCGATGAGTGTGCTTTTGTGCAGTATTTTCTGGTTTGAGTTGTTCGACTTTGGCACTGATTCATCATTGTCGTTGCTCTTTATTTGTCTTGTATATCTTGGTTGCCAGATCATGTTCACGGATATCTGTAGCTTGTAGTTTGGCTCTGGCCATTCTTTGTTTTAGATCTGTGCATATCTTCTTGTTTGCTTGGAGTTTCTGTTCGACCATATTGATAGTATTTGGTCTGGACATTGTTGCATTGTGATTTGTGCATTGATTTGTACATTGAGTTGAATCCAATCTCAAAGATTCGGGTTTGATCTTGTACACGGTTGTGAACTTTCAGTGTGCATTTGTGTGCACTTCGTCATTTTGATTTGAGTTAGTACCAGTTGTTTTTGGTTCATTTATATTGACCTTTGCAGTTTGATATACTGTAGTGGCGAGGCAGTGCACGCGTGCGTGTACTGCAGCCACATAGAGTTTGGTTTGATTTAACCACTTTGAGATTTTCTAATTATTTATTTAATAATTGGATTTGGTTGTTAATTGCTGTTTAAGCAATTCTGTTGTTTTCCAAAATTATCTTCATTGATACTCTTTTTACCTATCTTTGTTGATGATTTGGATTTGCTGATATGTTGTTTAACACTGTTTAGTGTTATATCTGCCGTTATCCGATTCTCTTATCGAGAAGTTGGATATGCGAGATTTCTGTGACTGTCGTCTATTTGATATTGATTATTATTGCTTCTGTGCATTAATAACTGAGTTTGAATTAGACTGGCCCGTGTATTATTTTCTTTTGAATGTAATACTTGGGTCAGACCCGAGTTATTTCAGGTTGTAGATTTCCTGCTTTGAGTTGCTGTTTGAGCTACGAAGACTTTTCACTTCTTTTGGAGTAGTTGTGTCATAGTATAGGTTGATATGTATTCATGTATATTAGTTGATAATGTACGTGTATATGTAACTTCCAGAGTCGACAGTTGTAGTTGTATCATATGTATTATGTCAAATGTATTGTAACTGACATCAGTTATTATATATATATGAGACTTTTTGTTTTATCTGTGTTCCGCATTTATATAATCTGTGCTATTATTATATTTATTGTCCTAAACTATTATGAACCATCGTAGTTCGTTTTATACTGGAATTGGGTATGTCGATGGGAGTAAATAAATAAGAGATGAAAAACGAAAAATATATATCACTCCTATCGAGGTAACCAATACTAGTGTAAGGCCAACTACGGATGGCCGCTCCTATCCAGCCTTATTCTTCATAATAACAGACAGTATTTCTTTTAATACTCTTTGTTATTGTGAGCATAGAGGTGGTGCATCACACCAGTTGTCACCAGAATAGAGTTCAACGACTTGATGAGAGAGCTCAGGGAAAGCAGGAGACAACTCGTAGAGCAGATGCAAGCCAACGCCAACCTCATGGCACAACTCACTCAACAACAGCGTCGGAATGCTGGGGGCAGTCCAGCTCCTTATTCTTCATCTGATAGCTCGACTTCTTCCGATGAACCTCCCAGGCGTAGACGCCGCAAGACTGAAACTACGCAGGCAGGTGCTGCTGTCCGAACAGCTGGGGACCACTTACACCTCAGAGACCGTGACCAAGCAGGAGCTGGAAACTTAGGAGCCGGAGTGGAGGTAGTGGCTGGACGCCCGGCTCACCAAGATGCTAATGATGTCGAACCTCAAGGCGCACGTTTGGCAGATCGCCAACAAAGGAGGCATCAGCCTGATCAATCCCATAGGACAGACTCCAACCTTCCACCTTCCATACAAACCCCAGACCTGACAGCTATGATCAGGCAGTTAATGAAAGAGAATCAAGGCTTATCAAACGACGATTTGGGAGTGTCCAGAAGTCATACTCCTTTCACAGACGTTGTTCTACAGGCGGAGTACCCCAGGAAGTTCAGCATGCCAACTATCCCGACTTATAGAACAGTTCAGGATACATACTACTCGTCCAAAGGACGTGATGTCTCTATCAAGTGTAATTCAAGCTCCTGGGGAGTCATTGAAGGAGTATCTACAAAGATTCCATGTTGCGGCTACTAAAGTCAGTAATCCCAATGATCACGCAATTCTTATGGCTGTGATGCGAAGTGTGGATCCGGATTCAGAGTTTGGAGATTGGTTGGCAGGAAAACCTCCAACTACGCTAGAGCGTTTTTACTCAAAGGCACATCAGTTCATAAGAAGAGAGGAAGCCAGGTGGATAAGGCGAGATAAGGCACCGGGGCCTGTTCAGGAGTCCGTAAAAAAGCAACATTGTTGTGAAGCAATCCGAAGACAACTCGGGGAAAGTTTAAGTCAATGTCCAGAACAAACCCAGGCAATCTAAGGAATCTGGAGGAAGAAATCAAGGGAAGAAGAGAGAAGCGGGGAAATGGAAGCCGAGAATTCCAACCTACAACGAGTACACCCCGCTGAATGCATCTCTTGAGAACATTTACCTATCAACCTGCAATACCTTTCAGTACAGAAAGCCACGCCCAAAGGAGTCAATCGAGGAACAAAAGCGGACTGGGAAATACTGTCGCTTCCATGAAACTTATGGGCACGATACTGAAGAGTGCAGACACCTACATGATGCTATAGAAAAGTTGATTAGACAGAAAAAGTTACAGGAGTTTGTGAAGAATCCACAAGAAGGAGGACATGGAACGTCCAATCCCGGTCGTGCACCAGCTCCACGTCATCTAGAGGAGCCTGCTCGGACCGTGGGTAGACTAGTCATCAACACGATCATCGGCGGACCTCACCCTGCAGATAAGAACTGGCAAGAGATGGAACGGTATGCTAATTCCCTGAGACACACAGACTTCGAGTGTTGTTCCAACGTAGTGGATGGGACCCTCGCTAAACAGCTATGCACGATGACAGACGATATAGTATTCAGGAGCAGAGACGCTGACCAGGTGGAGGCTCCTGCCATTGACCCGATGGTCATATCTACGACAATCGGACCAGCTTTTGTGAAAATAATTTTGATTGATTGTGGAAGTTCTGTCAATATCATCTTCAAGAAGGCTTATGATCAGATGAAGATGGAGACGAAGGATTTGAAGCCATCTAAAGCTCGTATACATGGCTTTAATGGCGCATCGACCGATGCAGTGGGATATGTTGAGTTGCCAGTTGAACTGGGACAAGGTGAGTGTAGGAGGGTGCAGATCCTACCTTTCGTAGTTTTGGATGTAGATTCTCCGTACAATGTGTTTTTGGGCCGACCGGCCCTGGCTGAGTTTAGGGCAGCATTAGCCCCATGGTGTTTGACTTTGAAGTTTCCGACTGACAAAGGAGTAGGTGTTGTTCATGGCGACCAGGCGACTGGTCGTGCATGTTATGTGGCTGAGCTCCGAGAGGCCCATCGGAGGGAGAAAGGAAAGTTTGCGGACAATCCCATCCGCATCCATAATACCGACAATTGACAAATAATGCTCGAGCCTTGGCTCGGGCATAATCCTCGGATCTACAGAGACATAGATCCGAGAGACGACGATGAGGAACCCAGGAAAGAAAAGGCAGCGCTGGCTGAATTGACAATTGACATTTCAGTTAGCCGAGACGATCCATCGCGAGTATTGAAGATTGGATCACAACTCAGCCCCTCAATGACAGAAGACCTCAGTGATTTCCTCCGAGCGAATCTCGATGTTTTCGCTTGGACACATTCCGATATGTGTGGGATTTCTCCCGCTATTACGAGTCATATGTTGAACATAGACCCGAAGTACATCTCGGTTAAACAAAAGAGGAGAGGGATGGACCTGGAGAGGTCCGCTGCTCTCAGAGAGGAGGTGGACAAACTCAAAGCCAATGGGTTCGTCCGCGACGCCCTCTACCCTGAATGGGTATCAAACCCCATGCTGGTGAAAAAGGCGAACGGGAAATGGAGAACTTGCGTAGATTATTCCGATTTGAACAAAGCATGCTCCAAGGACAGTTTCCCATTGCCTAGGATTGATCAGTTGGTCGACTCCACTGCAGTACACGAGTTGTTATCATTCATGGATGCGTACTCGGGATACAATCAGATCCCGATGCATATTCCGGACCAGGAACACACCAGTTTCGTCACAAACGTTGGGCTATATTGCTATGTAGTAATGCCTTTTGGATTGAAAAACGCGGGAGTGACCTATCAGCGTTTGGTGAATCGAATGTTCAAAGACCAGATTGGTAGAACAATGGAAGTCTATGTGGATGACATGCTCGTGAAGTCACGATAGTCAAACGACCACATTTGAGACTTAGCAGAGATGTTCGGTATACTCAGATATTATGGGATGAAGATCAACCCTCTGAAGTGTTCCTTCGGCGTTGCGTCGAGAAAGTTTTTGGGATTCATTGTTAATGCCAGGGGAATTGAAGCTAACCCGGAAAATATTCAAGCTATACGAGATGTGCAAGCGCCAGAACTATAAAACAGGTACAAAGCTTGAATGGAAAGGTGGCCGCGCTGAGTTGATTTATATCCAGAGCCATAGACAAGTGCATTCCCTTCTTCGATGTGATAAAGAAAGGAAAGAGAAATTTTGAATGGACATCCAGCTGTGAGGAAGCGTTCCGAGATCTGGTGAGGCATTTGGAGAGTCCTCCAGTGCTGTCAAAACCAGTAGACCCCGAGATGCTGTATGTATACTTGGCCGTATCCCCACATGCTATAAGTGCGGCTTTTGTCCGCGAGGAGGACCGGGTTCAAAAGCCGGTGTATTACGTTAGTAAACGTTTAACGGGGGCAGAGAGGAATTACCCTAAAATTGAGAAATTGGCCTATTGCTTGGTGATTGCATCACGCAAGTTGCGTCCGTACTTTCAAGCACACTCAGTCAATGTTTATACCGATCAGCCCTTGCGACAGGTACTCCAACGACCAAAAACTTCTGGAAGGATGTTAAAATGGAATATCGAATTGAGTCAGTTCGATATTACCTACCTGCCGCGAAGGGCCATACAGGGGCAAGCATTAGCAGATTTCATTGCTGAGTTTACTGTGCCAAACGAACCAGATGGTCAAAGTATCATTCCTCCCATTCAATGGAAATTGTATACCGATGGGGCATCAAACGACCGTTGCTCCGGGGCTGGTGTAGTCCTTGTGACTCCACAAAATCGATCAATTTGTTATGCTTTGAGCTAAATTTCCCGGCTACGAATAACGAAGCAGAATATGAAGCATTGATTGCTGGCTTAAAGCTCGTTGGAGAACTCGGGGTAAAATCAGTTGAAATCTTTTGTGACTCGCAGCTGGTGGTGTACCAAGTGCGAGGAGACTACCAAGTAAGGGGACAAATGCTTGCTCCATACCTTGCTCTAGTTCAGGAACTATTGGCGAACTTCGAACATTATGACATTTCGCATGTCCCGCGTGAACAAAACAAGGAAGCCGACTCGTTAGCCGAATTCGCAAGCACTGGCGATGCGCAGCAAATGGGATTAGTTCCCATCGAAACCTTACACGTTCCAAGCATAGATGTGATGGAAGTCGATTTTGCGTTGGAAACGGAAATTGAGGAGGAGTCGTGGATGACCCCGTTCAAACAATACTTGCTAAACGGGATTTTGCCCGAAAGAAGAAGCGAAAGACGACAGGTCATTCGCAAAGCCGTGCGATATGTGATGCAGGGAGGAGTAATGTATCGGAAAGGGTTCTCGGTCCCTTTACTACAGTGCAGTGCTCGCGTTGAGGCAAAGCGCATCTTGGAGGAGGTTCACGAAGGAGAATGTGGCAACCATACTGGGAGACAAACACTAGCAAAAAAGATCCTCCGCTACGGATACTATTGGCCAACTGTAAATCGGGATGCTGCAGATTACGCAAGAAAATGTGACAAGTGTCAAAGATATGCAAAAATCCCGAGAGCTCCACCAACGGAACTCACACAAATGGTTAGTCCCTGGCCGTTTGCAATCTGGGGAATCGACATAATCGGTTCTTTACCTATATCCAAAGGTGGTGCAAAATACGCGATAGTTACGGTCGACTATTTCACAAAATGGGCCAAGGTAGAGCCTTTAGCCACAATCACCTCCAAGAAGGTCATTAATTTCGTTGTACGAAACATTATATGCCGCTTTGGCCTCCCACGAACCATCGTTACGGACAACGGAACTCAGTTTGAAAGCAAATAATTCAAAGATTTTTGTTTAAAATACGGCATTGAGAAAAATTTCGCCGCCGTTGCTCATCCGAAAGCTAATGGACAAGTTGAGGCCGTGAACAAAATAATCAAGTCCATATTGAAGAAGCGTTTGGAAAAGGCTAGAGGCAAGTGGGTAGATGAACTCCCAACAGCGCTATGGGCTTATAGAACTACCCACAAGTCCGTGACTGGCCACACTCCATTCGCATTGGCATACGGCTCGGAATCTGCTATACCCATGGAGCTTGAAGTTCCATCGCATCGAGTGACGTATTATGATCCTAAGACAAATCAGGATCTCTTGTTGGAATCACTGGACTGCATCGATGAAAAACGTGAAGAGGCTGAATTAAGTGCAGTAGCATATAGGCACCGAGTCAAGCGATATTACGATGACAAAGTCCGTCCAAGAATCTTTGATGTGGGTGATCTCGTTTTGAAACGGGTTTTCCCGGTACCATCACGTATGAATCCCAACTGGGAAGGTCCTTATGTCGTTGAACGGAAGCTTGGAGAGGGAACTTTCAAGCTAGCGACCGTTGATGGCGTGACACTCCCACGAGCGTGGAACAGTGAACATTTACGACGTTATTATATTTAGCATGTTTGTTTTCTGTTTTAGGTGCAATTGTTTCCCGTATGTTTACATTCCATTGATTCTTAGTTTCCTTTTTAGCATGTAATCGGAAGATTTAGTTTGTTTTCATTAATAAAGGCTTGAAGCCATCCTTTCTATGAATTATTGATGTTTCTGAACTTTATAGTCCGGTGATAAACAACTGAAGTTGTATTATTCTACCTGACGTACGAACTCGTATAAACGACTTGAATCTCCGAGTCCCCTGAATGCGGACCGGAGTAATCTAAGTCCCCGGAGCGCGGACTAGAGTATAAACGACTTGAATCTCTGAGTCCCCTGAATGCGGACCGGAGTACTCTAAGTCCCCGGAGCGCGGACTAGAGTATAAACAACTTGAATCTCCGAGTCCCCTGAATGCGGACCGGAGTACTCTAAGTCCCCGGAGCGCGGACTAGAGTATAAACGACTTGAATCTCTAAGTCCCCTGAATGCGGACCGGATTACTCTAAGTCCCCGGAGCGCGGACTAGAGTATAAACGACTTGAATCTCCGAGTCCCCTGAATGCGGACCGGAGTACTCTGAGTCCCCAGAGCGCGGACTAGAGTAT
The DNA here is from genome assembly GCA_030737815.1 of Allium fistulosum. Lineage (NCBI taxonomy): Eukaryota > Viridiplantae > Streptophyta > Magnoliopsida > Asparagales > Amaryllidaceae > Allium > Allium fistulosum. The sequence continues at coordinate 461,116,687 of CM060902.1, forward strand.
AAACGACTTGAATCTCCGAGTCCCCTGAATGCGGACCGGAGTACTCTAAGTCTTCGGAGCGCGGACTAGAGTATAAATGACTTGAATCTCCGAGTCCCCTGAATGCGGACCGGAGTACTCTAAGTCCCCGGAGCGCGGTCTAGAGTATAAACGACTTGAATCTCCGAGTCCCCTGAATGCGGACCGGAGTACTCTAAGTCCCCGGAGCGCGGACTAGAGTATAAACGACTTGAATCACCGAGTCCCCTGAATGTGGAACAGAGTACTCTAAGTCCCCGGAGCGCGGACTAGAGTATAAACGACTTGAATCTCCGAGTCCCCTGAATGCGGACCGGAGTACTCTAAGTCCGCTGAGCGCGGATTAGAGTATGAACGACTTGAATCGCCAAGTCCCTTGAATGCGGACCGGATTACTCTAAGTCCCCGGAGCGCAGGTTAGAAAGTATTCTAAGTACCAAAAATGTGAAACAAGAGATGTACAATTCCAAAGAATGTCCGAACAATGTAAGAATGGATTAGGAATTTATGTAACTCATAAGAACTTGAGTTTCGACCGCAGTTATACAGAAAGCTAAAAAGCAGAAATCGTTCAAATGACAAAGAAACTAAACTTTATTCAATAATCCAAAATGGGGTTATACAACCACTCCTCCAAAACTTGGAGTCAAAAATCTATCTACATAAACTACGAAAACAAAAAAGTAAAAGTAGTTATATGACCTAAGCAAAATCTCATTGAACGAGCATAGTGGCTACTTCTTCGGCTTCTTTTTCTTGTCCTCCCTTTCTTTTTCAGACGAGTCCTCTCCCTCACGCTTCCTCTTGGACTTTTTGCTCACCAAAGAAGCGGAGTCAGGAGTGGGAGGAGGAACGTCCAGTGGTTTGGATTTGCCGGGAAGAATGACTTTCAGAGGCCTATTCAGCGGGTCGGTAAGTTCTAGTACTTGAGACTCGACCTTGATCTCAACCTACTTTTTCTTCTCTTCCACGAGTCGCTCCTTCATACTCACCTTCGAAGTGTGTTCTGAGGCGCCCGTGATTTCAATTTCATAACTCCCCTCAACGGGAGATGCAGTGTCAGACTTATCATCATCTAGCGCCCCGATCACTTGAGCGTCAGGACCGGGAGTTACTCCTACGTGAGCAACATCGCTAGTTTTCCTCGTCTCCTCCTTGGCGTCATCGCTCCTCAGAGTCGGTTCGGGATCAGAGCGGCCTGTATAAAAACATAAAGAACGAACATTAGAACCAATAACCGATCGCAGAAAGCGATAGATCTTTGCACTTCTAGAAGAAGAGTTTTATACCGATTTCTTGCTGGCTTTCAGCTGTACGTGGAGTTTCACCCTCTAGAATGGGAGATAACACGTGAATCCCGAGACCGGGGTCTTTCGGATCATAGCCGGCATGCTGCTCGAATGGGTCAAGTGCTGGATGATCGGCCGATTGAGTAGAAGAAGGAGCTGCAGCCTCGGTTCCAGAAGGACCAGCTTTGTCATCTTTCTTTTTTGACGGAGGAGAGCCTTTACCAAAGAGAGCCATAGCCGCAGACAAGTCCGATGGCTCATTCCCCCAGAGAAACTCTTTCACTAAAGCCTCCTCGTCGACCTCCTCGTTGCTCGACTCCACCTGTCTAATCTTTACTAAAGTCTCCCAAGCCTCGGCTAGAGATTCAAGATAGCTCTCGCCCAAGAAAGTCAAGTCCCGGTGCATGAGGGCGCGGGCGCTGTATTCGGCAATCAGCGGGTCAAACATACACTTGACCTCTTCTCTACCGGCCTCGGCAGTTGCTTCAAGACGGGAGTCGATTTCCTCGGAAGCTATTCTCTTGCCCTCCTCATGGGCTTCGTCCTTCATCGTCTCAACCTTAGAAAGCTCATCATCGAGCTTTGCTTTTAAGAGCCGTGTAGCAACAATTTCGTTGCAATATCGTTGGGACTCTTCTTGAGCGGCTATCTTCTCTTCTTTCTCCTTAGAGAATAGCTCTTTCAACTCTTTGACTTGCAGGGCGAGTGCATCCCTTTCTTTCTGAATAGAATCTTTTTCTAAAGCCAGGGCCCCACTGCGTTGAACCGCTTCGTCAAGTTCCTTTTTATGGGTCGTCTCTAGACGAGCGACGGCCTCGGCAGTGTCTTTTGCACTTTGTTCTGCAGCCTCGAGCTTGGACTTATACGAAGCGAGCTCTTCATCTTGATTTTTGACGATGTCCTTGTCGAAGATAGCTTCAAGCGGTCAATTTCCTGTTGGCGCTCAATGGAGATTTCTGAGACTTTTTCGACTAAATGAACAAACGCGTCATGTTGAACATAGACGTCGTTGTTGCAAGCGATGGCACTCTGCTTGACATGCCCTGGAATATGATGAATTGTTGCAAGGAACTTCAGGCCGTCAAAGCAGATTTTGGGAAATTTGACTTTAAGTTCGGCCAGCTTCTCTGATATTGTTGGGTCTACCGCAGGAGCAGGGGGAGGAGGCTTTGAAAGTTCTATTCTCTTACGATGTTCCCGAGATTGCCGTGTGCTTGAAGAGACAGAATGTTGATCTCGGGAAACATCGGGTTAAGACCCCTTCAGTGAAGACTTTTCTCTACTTTGCTCTGTTTGAGGAGGAGGATCGCGAGAGTATGAAGATTGGGAGTGTGATTTCTTTCGATAAGGTGACTCTCGGGGACGGTTGTCTCGATCTCCGTAATCGTCCCTGTCCCGGCGTTTACCGGAGCCCGAGTCCCGGCCAGGATGGTGAAATATAGAAGAGCCGTTGAGGCGATCGAATCCGTGGGAGCGTCCCATGTCACCTGCATAGAATGAGAATAACGACAAGTTAGAAAAGATCAAGGTGACGGTTAAGATTGAAGTGTAGAGTGAAATGTGCATGTCCGTGTGTGTCCTAGTGTTTCCCTCCTGACGGACCAGTTTCTTTACTAATTAGAGTTTTATCTCCCTGGACTTGGGCTTGAACTCCCGTACTGCCTCTAGCGGGCGAATGAAGCTTGAGGGCCTCTGGATCGTCGAAACCGTAGTTTAGTAAATCGTCAGGAAAGGTAAGGTTCGACAGGCCCTTCAGAGAACTTTCTAAGTGTTCCGAGGAAGTTTCTTTTTCCGTTGGAATAAGGGTGACTTTAGAAGTTCCGCCCACAGTTTTCTTCCTCAACTTGCACGTCAGTTTCTTTTCGCTCTTCGAATGGGAAGACGACATTTCTATGTCATGAACTTCAACCGCTGGTCCCCGAGACGGACTAATATTCTCGCCATGTACTTCGGGCGTCTCAGTCTCCTTAATTTCCCACTCTTCTAGTGCATCAGGAGCATTGCGTGCTGAAGACTCGGCTTGTTTTTTCCCTTTACCAGAGCCAGGCCTAGGAATGGAGACGCCTTGAGGAAGGCTTATCCGACGGCCTTCTGCCAACAGTCCGAGCCTTGTAAGTGTTTCATTCGAAATGAAATTTCTAATGTCCCGTTCTTCAGCGGGGAGGGCTCGAATGGCTTTGATAGCATCAGAATATCTGCGGCCGTTAGGACGAGGGCTAATACCTGAAAAGATGGGTAAAGTTTAGAAAAAGTACGGCTTCGACTAAACGTGAGTAACAGACCAAGAAAAAGGCTTACTTCCTTCAACCCATCTACTCGCAAAGCCGGGAGGACAACGCACATAAAACCATTCCTGTTTATACCAGGCAAATTTGGTCCACGCCCCAGTTAATATTTGACATTTGTTATGCGGCTCGAGAAACATGAATGATGGGCTATCCTTCCGCTTCTTGATGCAATATATGTATCGGATATTGCCCGGAGTTGGGAGCCTAGAGAAGACATTCATAAAGGGGATGCAGGTACCGTAGAGGAATGCATGGCCGTTTGGGTGCAGTTGCGATGGGGTAATGTCGATATATTGCAGCACATCCCGAAGGAACAAGTTGAACGGTGGCACACTGCCAACCCAGCACATGAATTTATTACAAGCACTGTATCCGGCTGGGGGCAAGTGTGGACGATCATGCCCCGATGGAACTAGCATGTCATCAAAGGGTATTCCATGGATAGAGCATATCCAACAGAGTGTGCTTTCATTGATCTTTGAAGCATGTGAATCGACAGGGTTGTCCAAGAGAATTGCTGCCTCCAGAGCATCGGGAGCTAAGTCATGTGCAGGGGAAGTTGATGGGTTTGAAGTATCTGCGGCTTCTTGTCGGGAGGACGGCCCAGGCCTGTCTGAAATCGTGGCGGAGCTAGATTTGGTAGACATCGCTGATAAGGATTGAATCTAGCAAAGTACCTGTTTGAACTATACTTAAAAAATAATCGACGTTAGACTTAACAATACGAATATTCCCCCCGTGTAGTGTGTGAACTAGTGCGATCATTCAGGTATAAACGTTGAGAAATTATAAGTCACAGAATCGATGGTATGAAGTTGAGCTTTGAACTGTCGTCTTCGAAGACCGTCATCGCTGACCGTCTCCGCAAGCCAGCATTGCAACATTTTCAATCTTGAACTCGGACATTGGCACTGCGTGTTAAAAGCTTTGGTCTATTTTTTTATTTAGGTTCAGGCTTGTGATTATTGAAACTAGGAAGTCATCAGTCTGGATTAGTTTGATATGCTAGTATGCTTAGGTCCTTGTCCTTGTGTTGGTTATATGATTAGGCAAGGTGGTTGGGAGTTCGGCCAAAATTCTGTTCAACTTAAGTTCTGATCGGCTTAAGTTCTGTTCGGCTTAAGTTTTGTTCGTCTTAAATTTTGTTCGGCTTAAGTTCTGATCGGCTTAAGTTATGTTCGGTTTAAGTTTTGTTCGTCTTAAATTTTGTTCGGCTTAAGTTCTGATCGGCTTGAGTTCTGTTCGGCTTAAGTTCTGATCGGCTTAAGTTCTGTTCGGCTTAAGTTTTGTTTATCTTAAATTTTGTTCGGCTTAAGTTCTGATCGGCTTGAGTTCTGTTCGGCTTAAGTTCTGATCGGCTTAAGTTCTGTTCGGCTAAAGTTTTGTTCGTCTTAAATTTTGTTCACCTTAAGTTCTGATCGGCTTAAGTTCTAATCGGCTTAAGTTCTGTTCGGCTTAAGTTCTTATTAGCTTAAGTCCTGTCCGGCTTAGATTCTGTTTGGCCTAACTTTTGTTCGGCCTTCGTTCTGATCGGCCAAAATTCTGTTCGGCCAAAATTTATGTCCGGCTAGAATTATGTTTGGCCTCTCTTCTGTTCGGCCTGAAGACGAGTGCACGTAGCAAACCACGCCGAGCCGATTCGCTCGGCCTTCTGCCCTTAACATCACTTCTCCTTTTTTCCTCCATCTCTCCCAACCAACGTGACCAAGTCTTTCGGCAAGCCGTGTCAAACCAAGGTCATGCCGAACCACTTCACTAGGCCTTACCTCCAATTCATTACCCTCACGCCTCTTACTTCCTTTAATCTACGGAGAATTTACGAATTCGAGTTTTGTGTTAAGCTTCCTAATTCGAGAAAGCGATCGAGAGTTTCTTACCGAAGGAAACGGCAGGAGCTTGGGGAACTGTCGACTTATGTTTGACAGGGTGTTCGATCTTAACTTGAGGAGAGCTTGTTGGATTCGAAGTAAGAAGGAAGGATCGTAGGAAGTGAATAAAATTTAAGGGAGGTAAGTTATGTTTCTTGGAGAGTCATGGAGGTAAAAACTGAAAAAGAGAAGAAGAAGAAGAATGCCAGCTTTTATAAGGGAAGAGAAGAAGTCGAAGAGACTATGACCGGTAGAACCGGTCAAAACGACATCGTTCGGCATGGGCTATGCCGTTCGGCATGATTCTGCTCGGCATACACTGAGTCGTTCGGCATCCTGGATGCTCGGCTTGAAGCAAAGCATGGTGGATTCATGACTCAAAGCGCATCAAGTTTAACCACATGATGCACTTTGGGGGGAAAGTGTTACCTGAAGGTTTGACCAGGCAACTAGGCACTCTGCACTTACATATCATTCGGCATGGAGAATCGTTCGGTATTGTATATCGTTCGGCATTCTAGAGTGGTCGGCATAGCAGAGCGTTCGGCATACCTAGATCGTTCGACATACATGGATCGTTCGGCATTCGAGAGAGTTCGGCATACCTAGATCGTTCGGTATACATGGATCATTCGGCATTCAAGAGCGTTCGACATACATGGATCGTTCGGCATGGCAGAGCGTTCGGCGCTCCACACTGCTCGGCATCCACACTTCGTTCGGCATCACTCTATTCGGCATCAGTATGTTCGGCATCAATTCGTTCGGCAACAGTCTGTTCGGCATCAGTCTGTTCGGCATCAGTTTGTTCGGCATCAGTATGTTCGGCATCACTTCGTTCGGCAACAGTCTGTTTGGCATCAGTCTGTTCGGCATCAGTTTGTTCGGCATTTATGGTTCGGCACACAGAACTCACTCATTCTGGGCCGAAGTATTCAGCTGCCAGGCCCACCAGGGAAGTCCAACCCACCATTGTCTATAAATAGAGAGGCAGGGGCACAGTGAAAAGGACCTTTTTTGGAAGAACACCGGGGAGACTCTGCCGCTTTCAAGACTCGCTCTTTTTACTTAGCAACTGTATTCGAGTAGTTGGTGAACGGATTGTATCTGTAATCAGTTATCATGTAATGCAATAAAAGATTAACCTCAAAGTGGACGTATCAATTACGCCGAACCACTATAAATCTGGTGTTCTCGTCTTTGCATTCAATTTAGCATATTGTTCTCTGTTTAAATTTACTTTCTTCATTTATCTCTCTACATAAACTTTCTCAACGAGGTTAGTGACCAATTTTGGTGCTAACATATATCTTGTTTTTATTTTCAGGTTGCAAAAGCAGATAAGGTGAGGAGTTGCTTGCCAAATTACTTGCTTAAAAAAAATTGCCGCTTTAAAAAAATTTGCTAATAATTCTGCACACTCTGGTATCGTGCTCCTATCTCTTGTTTTTATTTGCTTTGCATTGTTGGTTGCTTGCATTTAAAAAAAACAAAATTTTCAGAAACAAAAAATCCATTCGCAGTTGCATTGATAATACACATTTAATTTCTGCTTTGCATTTCATCCTAGAATTTTGATTAATAATAACAGTTAGACATCGATAACGCTTAATTGTATTTTGACAAGTTGTCCTCTTTCGACAATTTAATTTCTTGGTGTCTAGGCTACGACAGAGCAATAACCATTTATAAATATTATGGCGATTCGTAAATATTATAGTGGTTGTTTCTTTGAAGGTTCTTAAACCTTCGGCTGCATTGCTACGGTGATTCGTAGTACACCGATAAATCTTATGCGTTACCTGGCTGAGAACTATCTTGTTGAATTAAGACAGTATGATTATACAATTTTGGGTTAGGAACTAATTAGGATAGAAAATTTGCAATTAAGCCCTTGCATTCATTTAGTTGCATTAGTTCATGCGTATTTAAAAAAAAAGAAAAAAAAATCAAAATAAAAAAAACTAAAAAAATTGTAAATATTTCTTAACTTAGTTTTTAAATTCTTTGCCTTAGAAAATTTTCAATCAAAATCAAAAATCCAAAAAAAATTTCAAGTTAGTTTTTTTCATAGAAAAACAGAAATCTAAAAAAAAATTTGAAAAAACAAAAATCAAATTTCCTTTTTTTAAATAAATTCCCTTTGGTAAATATTTTTTCTTTTCCTTTATAAAAAAACTTTTGAAAATGTCTGAATTTCCTTACTTTGTAGAATTTTACAATAGTTGTGAAAATCAATATAATCCATATAATTTCACTCCAATTCTTATGGATATTTTAATAACAGTTATTATACAAATATTTCAAATTTTGAACAACAAAGTTTTCAAAATGATGAGCAATCCTCAACTCTTGAAAAAAGCATTGAAACAATTTCGTATTTACTTGAACTCACTACACAAAATGATCAAATGATAAATGAATTGTGCAATTCATATTGGTGCAATAACTCAATTCAAGGATTTCAAAACAATCAAAATTTGAGTTCACTTCAAAATTCAAACGATTTCGAGTATAACCCATGCCAATTAAATTTTGAACTTCAAAATGAATTTCAAAGTCAAAATGAAAATGGAAACAACTTTTTAAATGATTTTGGCAATGGGAATAATCTCAATTACGATGCAATTGGTAATCCATGTTCTCAACAATTTCAAATCGAAAATTCTCGAGTTAATAACTATAAATTGGATTTTGTTGAGACAATGAACGAAATTTACAAAGATCACATGGATTTATTATTTGAAACATACAAAAAACAACGTGAGAAACAAAATCAAATCCAAATGTGTGACGAGTCAAATAATAATCCACCTTTTACCCAAATCGACGATTTTCAAATAACAACTTTTGAAAGTGAAAATGACGATCTTAATGAAGTTGTTGAAAATGCTGAAATTGAGTTGGACTTCAATTCTTTTGAGGGTAAGAAACTCAATTTAAAATTTGATTTTCCTTTTTCCGATTTTGAAAATTTGAATACAACTACTTTAGATTTTAAAATCGATAAATGCAATGCAATTGTGAATAATCCAACAAAGGAAGACGAATTAATGAACACAATTTCTTTGGACTTTTCGAAAATGAGTTGTTAAATTCTGATGGGGAAGATTTAAATCACCATTTTGATTTTGAAATCAATAATTTTGAAGAAGATTTCAATGATAAGCTTGAATTTCAATTTGGTAAAAATAAACTTGAACTACAACCAATTTTATCAACCCCGAAAATCATCGAAAATAAAACAACTCGTTTGATTTTTAATAAAATGACATTCGTTTTTTCAAATCAACATTCAACTTTGAAATCTTTTATGGTTTGGTTTTCTGTGCTTAAGCTGTGCTCCCATACTTGACGAGACAAATGAACTGGTCTTTGGAAGACCGTTTCATTTACTCTTTAACGATATACTTTCTGATGTCGTTTAAATAACAACCGTTACATTTTCATGTAAATATAGGTCATAATTTTATTTTTGTTTTATTTTTCTCCTTTCACTTGGGTTGACTGTAGGGACACAGTCAAGATCTAATGTAGGGGAGGCGGGTCTCATCTTTATTTTTTATTTTTCATGGTTTATTTTTTCTTTCCAAAACTCAAAAAAATCCAATAAACAAATTTTCTTTCTAGCATTTTGATTTACTCTTAAACAAACACTATAGGATAAGTATAGGATTTTGGTTATTAAATTGAAATTTTTGAAAATTTATTTGTCTTAACAAAAATAAAAATGAAGTTTGATTACAAGTAACTATGGTTTAACTGGTATATAGGAAGGTTCATAGTGATAATTATGAAGTATATCCTAATTGAAAATCTTTTGTTTAAAACAGTGGTGGATTGAAAGTAAAGGATATAACATCTTTTTTCTTCTATGTTAAACTGTGCTCAGATGATTTTGCAAAAATCTCTCTTCAAAAAAAATTATGAAAAAAAACAAAAAAAATATATTTATATATATGTATATTTTTTTTTATTAACACCTAGAGTCATGTATTCACACGCAAGTGTGTACACTCGCCATGCTCTATACCCTTCTCACATAAGCCTGAAAGTCAGTGCACGATCGGTATATCTGACCTCAGTATATCTGAGTTAGGTATATGTATATAAAAATTATTTCATTGATAATGCCTAAAGTCGATAGGTGTTCACACGCCATGCTCTGTATTCCCCTCACGTAAATCCGAAAGGCAGTGCATGGGTGATATATCTGGCCTCAGTTTTTTGAGTTAGGCATATGTAAATATTGTTAATATCAATAAAATTTTCAAAAAAGAGAGAGTAAGCAATTGAAATCCAAGCCCTATTTTGACTTGTTTGATTTGACTTGTTATTGAAAAGAAATAAAAATACCACTTTGAAAACTGTGATAATCAACTAAGGATCCATTTCATAGTTACACTATGTTATCAACCAAAACATCTAGCCAAACTAGAGTCTATTGTTATGATAACTTAGTTTTCATTGAAATTTTGACAAGTAAATGGACTTAAATTTTCTGATAATGACCAAAATTATATTTAACTTATTCGTGTCAATTTAAAAGTAAATTCTCTATTTGTAAATATTTCCAAAATCTTGCATCCATATCTTTGTAAATAAATATTGCATTTAGGAATTTTTCACTTTGCATTTGGATTTTATGGGTAGTATCCACTGAAAACCCTCACGAGACAACACTCGTCCTACTAGGGACACCTAGAGGTTCAACGGCTTGTTGCATACGCTCAATGCAATCGTGCTCCCTACGAAAACGGATTTATCTTAGTTTTAGTTTATTCGAGGACGAATAAAAAGATAAGTGTGGGGGTATTTGTTGTGCACTTAAATGTGCATATTTTTACTTCCATATTTAATCGAATTTAATTAAATAAATGATCATATAGAGTATTTCAACATGTTTAAATCAAAATTTCAATTATTTTCAAATCATCATATATTCATCTTCATATAGAGGCAAAATGGTCATTTTTGTGCATATATTAATTTGAGAATATTTATTTCCATATTTTATTTTTATTTATAGAAAAATGGATGGAAATTACAAGAGGCTTCATGAAAAATATGCATGCACAAGAGGAAACAAAGGAATGAAGATGGAAATAATTCAAACCATGCATCACGGAGGACCCCAGCTACCCACTTACCTTAATCTACAATTAGAAGCTAATGCACAAGTTAGTGGAGCTAAAAGTTTCATGCACATTTAAATCGAGGATTATTTCATGCTAATGATAACTAGGTGGCCACACTTCCTAAAAGGGTAGTTTGGGTAGTTCCCAAAATATGATTAGGGTTTTAGGCTTGTATAAATACCCCATATGTTCATGTAATTAATCTCCTTAGCCTTTGAGCCTCCATTTTAGTTAGTTTAGTTTTAGGCTAAAAAATAAACAAAAGTTCTTCCTGTCTTTTCATGGCTACTTAGCCATTTTCTTTCATGTAACTTTTTTTATGCAATTTTAATACATGCTCTTTTCTTCTCTTGTTTATTTCCTTTCATGCTAGTAGTGTAGTTTCATTTTTTTTGCAAGTAGATTAGCTTTTATTTTATGTTAATTAGCTCTCTTCTTATTTAGCTCTCATTTTATTTTAATTTTCACTCTATTTTCCTTTTGTTTTTATTTCATGTTGAATGCTACATTTGTTGAAATGATAACAAATATGAGAGGTTAAACCCCTTCAATTTAGGGGTAATGAAGCTCTCTTAATCATGTAGCTTCAACATTTTGATAATTTTTGATCTCTTTTTGTACTTAATAGAAATGTTTGAATGGGTTTAACTTTTTTGTTTTAGCTTTGAATTTGATGGCCTATGTTGTTGAAACCAAGGCTATGCTTAAACAAACACAAATTACCTCTTCATCTACATATGATTATGGTAATGAAGTGATTTTAAAATCAAAATTTAATGGTCTATATTTCTAATCAATAGTTAATAGATCATGCTTAGAATATATTTTATTTTCAATTTCATTGCAATTTTCATGAGAGTTAAGAAGTGGTTTAATAGGTGTGTTATAGTTTGATGGTTTATATTGGGCTAATTAATAGCACAAATATTTCATACTTATGATAAACACATCAATTAAACTCACTAATGACCAAAAAAAGATATCATAATTTCATGTTGTGTTGATTATGTGATCAAGAGAGTGGATTTATCTCTAAATTGCCCTCAAACTCTCATATTTTTATCTATTTTCTTTTGCTAGTTTTTCTTCATTTTTAGCTTAAAACACTCAACTCTTGGTTAATTTGATTGAATAAAATTTTAAAATCTAAACAATTCTCTGTGGATCGACCCATACTCACCACGTACTAAAATTGTACGCCGTGCGCTTGCGGTTAAATTTTAATTTAAATTTGATCGGCTATTTTCCAATTCGATGGAGAATTAGCCAGTTCGAACATCTTTGTTTGCATAATATACCAGTTTTTGAAAATAAAAAACTTTCATACAACAATATATATACAGGAAAATAGGCACAAGGAAGAAGTTGCAAAAAAAGTTAGTCTGAAGGACAGCAAGTTTGTTTTTTAGTCTGAAGAACACTCTATAGTGTAAATCACAGAATGATAGTTGCAACTATCATTTTCTGTTTACACTATAAAGTGTCCTTTAGGCTAAAAAATAAACTTCCTGTCCCTGAGACTAAATTTTTTTGCAACTTCTTCCCCGTGCCTAAAAACCCCATATATATATATATATATATATGAAATTAAAATATCAAACAAATAATTTAGACAAAATGCTGTCATAACCTTAGTTTTTGTTAGAGTGGTCGGACTTTCTAATTTGTTATAAATCCCATGAATTCGTCTCAACCTTAATAACAGCTTCAGCGGTGACCAACTTGGACGAGCCGGGGTATCAATCCAGTCTTGGTTTGATGGTCCTGGCTTGCATAAATTTCTTGGAGTAATGTTATAAGCTTTGACAGTAGTTTCTTTTAAACGATGAGATTTTTGATGTATGCAATTATTTGTTAGTGAATGTCCACAAATTGCTAGAATGCATTTTTCGAGAAATTTAAGATGAGATCCTTAACATCATTGCACATAATACATTTCTCGTTGAACTCCCATCATTTCTTGTTGATAGTGATATATTTCATCAACTTTGTTGTTGAGAGATGTTGATTCTAGATCAATTGACCGTTTGGCTTTTTATTTCTTTGGAAAAAAGCCAGTGTGATACGTAGGTGATGCAATAATGTTTAGAGAGGCTGATCGAAATGATGGAGGTGTGGATTTAGTTGGTGAAACGTAGGTGCTATTCGATGAAGGTGAACTAAAGTCGTAGTCGAATAAGTGGAGTCATGATCAGAAGACATTTTGAATAGAAATGGTTTGCAAACGGAGCTTGGTAAAAATATATGTATTTAGTTTGCAGAAAAATTAGTTTATATAAAAGGTGTTTTACTATATCTAGAAGTTTATTTGTTAGAATGAAATTTTAACCATAGAATTTTCACAGAAGTTAGTTATTTTCTGTGAGGATAAAATTATTTGTCATTTGTTGTACAAAAATTATTGTGTGCAATTTATATGAGGTAAATAATATTTTTATCTTAGTTTACCAATTCATTGTAAGAACATATTCCTAGGTCTTGTCTTAATTTTATAAAAGTTAGTTTGCTTAGTGGTTTGGTAAAAATATCCGCAATTTGGTTTTCGGTATTTACAAATTCAAGTGATATAATTCCTTTTTCAACATTATCTCTTAAGAAATGGTGACGAATATCAATGTATTTTATTCGAGAATGATTAATAGGATTTTTTGATAAATTTATAGCACTAGTATTATCACAGTATATAGGAGAATTTGTTATGATTTTACCGAAATATTGAAGATTTTGTTCCATATATATTACTTGTGCGCAAGCTAAGGCTGCTGATATATACTCGGCTTCAGATGTTGAGAAAGAGACATAATTTTGCTTTTTACTAAACCATGAAACCAGAGATTGACTAATGAAATGACATGTGCCACTCGTACTTTTTCTATCTGTCTTTCAACCACCAAAATCTGCATCATTATATGATACAAGTTCGAAATAACTTCCTTTAGGATAGAAAAGTCTGTATTCTTTGGTGTGGGTTAAGTATCGTAGAATTCTTTTAACCGCTCGATGATGTGACTCCTTTGATTGTGCTTGAAATCTTGCACATAAACATACGCTCATCATAATATCAGATCGACTAGCTATTAAGTATAACAAAGATCCTATCATACTTTGGTATAATTGTTGATCGAAATCTTTTCCATATTCATCTTTATCTAAATGTAGAGTAGTACTCATCAGAGTCGGTTTACTTGAGCTATTTGCCATTTCAAAGCATTTTAATAAATCTCGACAATATTTCTCTTAATTTACAAAAATTCCATTTTCTATTTGTCTAATTTGCAAACCCAAAAAATAGTTCAATTCATCCATATGTGACATTTCAAATTCATTTTTCATAATGCCAGAAAATTCATTGCATAATTTTTCATTAGTTGATCCAAAAATAATGTCATTAACATATATTTGTACAACTAATATGTCATTGTTTTCTCATTTTATAAATAACGTAGAGTTTATTTTACCAATTTGAAAATCAAAATTTTGTAAATGAGTTTTTAATATTTCATACCAAGCATTAGGTGCTTGTTTTAATCCATATAGAGTCCTTTTAAGTTTAAATACATGATCGAGATATTTCTCATGGAAAAATAACGGAGGTTGTTCAACATAAACCTTTTCTTTTGTAAAGCCTTTTAGAAAAGCACTTCTTACATCCATTTGAAATTTTTTTAAATTATGATGACATGCGAAAGCAAGTAATTTCGTGTTGCTTTGAGACGTGCTACCGGAGCAAATGTCTCTTCATAATCAATTCTTTCTTCTTGATTATATCCTTGAGCTACTAATCTTGCTTTATTTTGAACAATGTTTCCACTTGCATCCGCTTTATTTTTAAAAACACATTTTGTTCCAATTACAAATTGATCATTTGGTCTTAGTACAATTTCCCATACGTCATTTCTTTCAAATTGATTAAGTTCTTCTTGCATTGCAATAGTCCAAAAATCATCTTTTGATGCTTCTTTATTATATTTAGGTTCAAAAGTTGATATAAATGCAACTTGACTCATTTGATTCAGCTGTTTTCTAGTTGATACTTTTATATTTAAATGACCGATAATATTATTAACTGGATGGTCCTTTAATATCCTAGGTGGTGAAGTTATCACATTATCATTATTGTTATTGATATGATTATTATTATTTTCATGTATAGATATATTAGTTTTATTTATAACTTATTCATCATCATCATTTTTATTATTTGTAAAGGTTTCATCAAATGGTACTTGAAGACTTTCATCTATAATGTTTGTTCGTTTATTAAAAATTCTATATGCTTTACTTCGATCCGAATAGCCAACAAAAATTCCTTTATCAGCTTCAGAATCTAATTTTCCTTGATATTCTTTTGTGTTTAAAATAAAACATTTTGATCCAAATACTCAAAAATACGATAATTTAGGTTTCTTTTTGAAAAATATTTCATAGCATGTGTTTTTAGTCATTGGTCTAAGTGTTACACGATTCAATACATAACATGCGGTAGCAATAGCTTTGCCCAAAAACTTTTTGGTAGGTTACTACTATTTAGTAAGGTTTGTGCACACTCTTGTAAAGTTCGATTTTTCCTTTCTACAACACCATTTTGTTGTGATGTACGTGGAAATGAATAATGATGACAATTCCCTTTTTGTTGCAAAAATTTGTAAATAGTTCATTTTCAAATTCACCTCCATGATCACTTCGTATACTTTTAATTTTTAAGTTCATCAAATTTGTAATTCGTTTAGCAAAAATTTTGAACATTTCAAAAGTGTCACTTTTATGTTTTAAACTTAATGTCCAAGTATATCCTGAAAAATCATCAATAATTACAAAAAAATATTTGTTATGATTTATTGAGCGTATTTGAGTCGGTCTGAATAAATCTAGATGAAGTAGTTTGAGAGATTGCTTTGTGGAGATTTCCTTTATAGATTTAAAAGAACTTTTCTTTAATTTACCAAATTGACAAGCTTCACACAGGTTTTTAACCTTGTAGTTGATTTTAGGTAATCCTCTAACTAATACATGTTTAGTTAGTTTGTTGATATTTTTAAAGTTTATGTGACAGAAACGTTTATGCCATAACCATGGATCATCATGATTTGCGGTTAAGCATAAATTTGTGTTGTTTTTGACACTCATAATTAAAATATATATGTTTCGATTTCTAAATCCTTCAAAAATTATACTTTTATTTTGGTCAAAGATATTGCATTTGTTTTTCTCAAAATCAATTTTAAATCCTTTATCACATAATTGACTTATACTTCATAACTTATGTTTTAAATTTTCTACCAACAAAACAGTAGCAATAATAGGAGAATTAGAAATACTGATATTGATGACTTCACCAATGCCGATG
Organism: Allium fistulosum; assembly: GCA_030737815.1. NCBI lineage: Eukaryota > Viridiplantae > Streptophyta > Magnoliopsida > Asparagales > Amaryllidaceae > Allium > Allium fistulosum. The sequence continues at coordinate 461,132,635 of CM060902.1, forward strand.
ACAAATTCTTTTGAATTATCATCGAATGTCATAGTGCCACCATCAATAAATGTTATATTGGATAACATATGAGCATTTCCAATCACGTGCTTGGAGCAACCACTATCAAGTATCCATTTCTCTTTACTTTTTATTTTAATTTTGAGTACCTGCAAAATAAGAAAAAATTAATTGGTACCCACATTCTTTGTTTAGGGTCCTATGTGTTAGTGCAAGAAGGTAGCCATATGATTTGGTTCCTTTAGAAAAGTAATTAGTGTTATGCACGACTTTCTTTAAATATTCATCAATATACTTTTGTCTAATTAGTTTATTATTTGTTTTAGGAATCCATATTTTGATCATACTTGTGTGTGAATTCTTAACCTTAGCTTCTAACTTTGGCTTTTTAATTTTGTGTATAATGTGCTATATTTTCTTTGATTTATGTTTGCTTTTAAAGCCCAATCCATTTCGGTTTCCAGATGGTTTATATATTTTAATCAAATTTTCTAAATTTTGTTTTTCTTTGTTGAATTTTGTCACATTATTTTATTTTATCTAACTTACTTCTAAGATCACAAATTTCAATATTGCTAGAATCTAAATTTGCTTGTAATTCTAGTTTTTCTTTTTCATGATTAACTTTTTCTAACTTATAATTTTATAAATCATGTAATAAGATGTCATTTTGAGATAATAAAGTTGCATATTTTTTTGAATAATTTCTAGTTCTTCTTCTAAGATTATTTTTTCATCTTTAAATAATCCAATTCATAATTCTGCTCTAGTTAACTTTCCTACATATTCCTTATTTAATTTTTTTGATTCTCTACATTTATCATCTAATTCAATGTTAATTTCCATTATCTCCTCATAAGTAAGTTCAGGATGTACCTTATCAGTGTTAGCCACAACACATACATTTGCTTGTTCCGAGTTACTTCACTATCACTGTCAGATGAAGAAGATGAATCTGAATCGTCCCATGTTACTTGAAAATCTATTTTCTTTTTCTTGAATTTTTCAAACTTTCTTTTCTTTTTATCATTATTGAGCTATGGATATTCCTTCTTCTTGTGACCAAATTTTTCGCACTCATAGCATTTAATTGATGTTTGATTTGAGGAGTTTGGTTTGCCACCATTTTGAAATCTGGTCATCTTCTTGAACTTCTTCAATGTATTGTAGTTTTTGGCAGTAAAGACAATCTCATCTTCGTCTAAGTCTGAATCTTCGTTACTTGCTTGGAATGCTATGTTTTTCTTTTCATGATTTTGGTCCTTTCTAACCTGCAAGTTAGCTTCATACGACATCAGATTTCCTATTAGCGCTTCGACTTTGAGTTGAGAAGATCATTAGCCTCTTCAATGGCTAAAACTTTTCTTTCCCATTCATTTGTGAAAGGGTTTAAAATTCATGTAACTAAATCAAAATCTGTGAATTTGACTCCAAGTGTCATGAGATCATGTTGAATGGTTTGAAATCTAGCATACATATCAATAATTGATTCATTTGCTTTCATTTTGAAAGATGAAAATTGGTTTTGTAAAATCGAGATTTTAGTTTGCTTGACTTTAGTTGTGCCTTTATGTGTGACTTATAAAGTGCACCATATATCATATGCAGTGGTGTAAAGCATGATATGTGAAAACCCATTTTTGTCAAGTAAGCAAAACAGCACATTCATGGCTTTGGCATTGTTAGATGCCGCTGCTTTTTATGCATCGCTCCAAGTGCTACTGTCGGTGTTAAGTGCTTCATATTTGTTTAGAGTGGCTAACCATATTTCCAACCCATTTGCTTCATAAAAATTATCATACAAGTTGACCAGTAAGCATAGTTAGAACCAGTAAATACCGAAGTTCTTGCAGTTGATTGAGCTTCTTGAAAATTGCTTGCCATATTAATGATTTTTCAACTACGTGTTATTGTAGATTGAAATGACCATGCTCTGATACCAAATGAAAACGTATAGGATCTTATATAATGAAATTTATATACTAATGTAAAAGTATATACTGATAATTATACTAAGTAGAGTAAATTAATAGAGTATAAATAAGAAAGATAATAAAAGCGAGCACACTATATATTTTATACTGGTTTAGACCTCACGTGCTACGTCTAGTCTCAAAGCACCACTTCAGTATTTCCTTTGACCAAATAACCCTAGAAACCTGTGACGCCCCACCCCGAGACCCACATTAACAAAGAGTACTACTAGGTAATACTGTCTGCTAATGCGGAGAATAGGGCTGATTAGGAGCGACCATCTATAGCCTTGTCTTAAATATCTATTGAATACGTCGATAAATGCTCTATATAATTTTTTCTAGTTCAAGTGGATCGACATATTCAATAAATACTTAATACAAAGCCATAGGTGGCTATAGGATCTATCAAAACAAAATACAACAACTCAAATGCAAAACACATCACAGAACAGCAGATAATCAAATATATACCACATATGTGATGTATCATTTTGTATACTCTGTGATATATCTGTATATGTACTCACTTTGCCCGGAGGAATAGGCTTATACAAAAGTAATTCTCTGACAATTGTGTATTACAAATAACAAGGATTTTGACTAATAGTACAAATTTTCCTATGATCTCCTTTGAGTATGTGAATGTGAATACTTTGAGTTGTAGGAAGTATGTTAATCAAAATGGTAATTTGATTATGATAGATTGAGATTATGTAAGCAAGAGATGCACAAATTTGTAAATTGAAAGTTAATAAGAAATAAAGAGAATAGAATAACAATCAATTACAATTCCCAATCTTTGAAGTATATATAGGTTTGAATAGATGCATATAAGGAGTCGTTACTGTTAAACAAATTCTATTTGTTTTAATGGCTGCAACCGTTAAAGAAGAGATGTTATTATTATTCAATATGAAATAAAGCATCCTTTCAAATTAGAGCAGTTGCCAGATGACAAACATCTGTGAATTTTCCACAGACGTCTGTGGCTTTAGGGAATTATTTCCTAAAATAATTCTCAAACGTTAGTGGCGTTTCCATAGATGTCTATGGAGGGCCTTATTTGACTATCATAGTTTTCAATGCCAATATTGAATGTTTTTAGTGCTAATTTTATGTATATGAATTTGTGTGTGTATATATACCCATGGAGACCTTATAATATTTATCTAAGACTCTTAATACACTAGTATAACCTTACTAATCATAGCATGGTCCATATAAGTCTTTGATTGTCTTCAAGTCCCAATATCTTTGAGCATGATGATCTCTTGTAGTATATACCTACAATCTTGATAAGATATATAATATATGCGATTCTATAGTTGTTGTCATTGAAACCATAGAATGGAGGTTCTATCATTATCAACTAAGCCTTACAAAATTCAACTTCTAAACTTTACGGCGTTCAATCAACTATGCCGTACAACACCTTATCAACTAAGCCTTACAACATTCAATTACTAAGCCTTATGGCATCAAATCAACTACGCCTTACAGTATATTATCAACTACCTTATGGTATTCAACTATAAAGCCTTAAACATTCAATCAACTATGCCTTATGGCACGTTATCAACTAAGCCTTAAGATATTAACTACTAAGCCTTACAACGTTCAATGAACTATGCCTTATGACACGTTATTAACAAAGCCTTGTGGCATTGACTACTAAGCCTTCGACATACAGTAAATTTCGCCTTTACCGCACATTACTATACATAGCCTTTGGCATACAACTACTTTCATCTTTACGGCATCTTACAATACATAGCCTTCGGCATACAACTAGATTCGCCTTTACGACACCTTATTATACATGTCCTTTAGCATATAATTACTTTCGTCATTTTATGGCATTCTACTATACAAAGCCTTCGACGTACAATTAATTTCTCCTTATGACACCTACTATAGTTCTTTTTTAGCCTCCAGATCCGCGCTGCCTGATAAGACCCTCAAATTTCTATCGGACATTGATCAAGTTTAATAATTATAGAAAACTAATATAGAGTAAAGAAAGAGTGAAATAGATAAGTGTAATAAAATGGTCCGACTCTTCCTATAAAAACCAAAGTCCACTATGTATTCATCATACGAAGTGAACTTTGGGGCCCATGTGTTATACCATATTTTTACTTAGTTATATTCCACTTATAAACCATATAAACTTTTTCCTATATTAAACTTACCACAAATATTAAACGACAATGAATATATTGTATATACTTTTGCATAGCACTCTTCGGCACATTAAACCGAAAGACAAGCCCATATGTCGAAGTATAAATGATATCCAAGAGAAGCGGTCACTCAACTGGCCAAAAACCAAAGGATCTGGCCCTCAGGCAAGTACCAACCAAAAGCTAAAGCAAATGCCAAGCTTCAAAGCCGAAAAGACAACCATAGTCAATGGCTAAGATAGCCCTCGGATGCTTTAATGGCTCAGATAACACAAGGTATATTTAACATATATGGATTTCCATCCAAAAGTTAAAGATAAAATGCCATAATAGAAATCCTAAAAGTGGGCCCAGTTAGCAATCTAGGAGAAAGCTCTCCACTAAAAGCAACACAATAAGATGCCTAAAAACAAGTGCTGATCCTAATGCATCAAGGACCTTTTGCAGCACTCGCATAATATGAAAACTAAGAAAATTGTTCTTTCTTATATTAGAGCTCATATCAAAAGCTCATTAATGGGAAACTTAGCCATCTTATTATTGTACCAGCCTTATGGCTATATATTAGAACCCTAAAGAAGGAAAGAATGACGGATGTAAACATTTTAGTCTAAACCACTATAACTCTAATATCATTACTTCTTGGACTTTTACTTTCGATTTTATTTATTATACTCGGTTTCGACCCAGTCTAAGACCTATTCTCTTTAGTATCAACCCTAGAAATTAAGCCTAACTTTCAGTATTTATACAAAGACCTCGGTTACCTTCCTATTAAAGCACTTAGTAAACAGACTAATCTAAGTTTGTTTGCCCTTTAATCTTTGGGGTGTTAGCATATTACGAAAAATCCAAACAATGCGATAGCTTTAAAGAATGGGACAGATAAGTTGAGAGAACACCGCTTGAATTATTATAGGAATTAGATGTCCGTGAGTTTGGGTTCTCACCCCAGATGTCAAGCAAAGATCATATAAATGGTAAGGAGAACTTATAGGCTCTCAAATGTAATTAAAAGGGAGAAATCTAAAGCGACTGAGGATATGGCGTAAGTATTCGTTGAAAGAGGGATGGTATCAGACAGAAAAATATGTATTTTTCTAGCAATGTAACCAAATGGCGGGTTACAATCCAATTCGTAAATAACGAGAGCCCTACTTAATTCTAGAGGATTACATGTCTATCACGAATGCATTGGGGATCCCTGATAGTGAGGTGAGAGTGAAAATAGTCAGGCGGGTTATCAAGTGTAATAACTCCATTCAAGGTGACGACAGGAGGGATCTCTTTGTGTGGCTCTTCTCTTAACACCGGAGGGGCTATGATGGTTAGCGCTCGGTGAATACAAGGTAATTCGGTAATCCAGCAAAAGTCGAAGGTTGTACAAAGCTGGATACTGCTATGGGTAAAGTCAGAGTAGAGGTGGCTACAACGGTAGAATTTCAAAAAGAATGTTTAATGGCCCTATCTAAACTAGAAATGAGACTCGGATGACAAGCATGGTTAGGTAAGTATTTTTTATTTCTATTTTCTATACTTATGTAGACATGCGTTTAGCCTTGGTACGGCTGATGTATAGCTTCTAAGAAACATTAATATGTGTTGACACATTGGATTCTATACATCGACTGGCGGTAGTGTGTGTCCCAATGAGTGTGTATGTTGTGTCTTATGCATGGTGTGTGGAAGTATGCCATATGGAATGAATGGCCGCACATGTTAGGAAACAAGCTCCAACATGCAATGGAACTGTGTATCAAATAAAAACTACTAATGTAGTAACTACATTAACTATCTTGAATTGATCTAACGCTGATAGAACTTTGGCTCTCAATCGATTTTCCTTGAAGAGGCGCTGAAATTTTCCGAAAATCAAAGATTCCTTAACCATTAAAGGAGAACACTGACGGAACCTATGTTCTCAGATGTGTCATTGATGAAATCCAATATCCAAGTCAATAGCACGAGAAATGTCGAACTAACTCAAATATTGCCAAATCATTCCTAAATTGATAGAGTGAACTTGAGAGTCAACATAGTAGAAAAAGGCCTCTCGTTTTAAGCTAATCCAACTCATCTTTACCATAACCTAGTCCATTCACCCTTAATCAACTCGATATCATCAGGGCATAGTCAAAGAACAAAGACAACAAGGGAAAATGGAGTTTGAAATTATGGCGATGAGGCCGAAATGGTCTGCGATTTGGCCAAGCTAGGGTACAACATTGAGGGAATGGCGATGCACCTTAGTTCAAGATCCGGATGAAGGTCGACGAGATTGAGAGCTTGAAGTCATAAAATTAGAAGCCCTGGGTTGCAAGTTACCAAAGAAGAAGGAAGCCGATGGCCAGAAAATAAAGATAGGAAATTTTTCTAAGTCCTAAAATATAAATATATGAGTCAATCTTTACCGATCCATGGATGAATAGTTATCGATTCATAAATTCATGAAAAAAAATAGAAATGGATGAATGTATTACTATCCCTGAACTATAATGACTTAATTAATGAATAAAAAGGATGAGCATTCCGAACTATATAATTGCAAGATTTATGTATACACCATATAATAGAGTTAAGGGTATGCCTTAGGGGTAATTATGTACTTTGTTACATATATCTAACACTATGATCGATCTTGTTCATACTAAAGGATTTTGACTTATATTGTATATAAAACTAATTAAGAAATTAATTTAAAGTAAAGAAAATCCTTAAATGAAATGTTATGTGATTGTAGTTGCAAATAGTTGCAATCGTGAGTCAAAATATAAAATAGCATTTTATTTTAAATATTCCTAGTCAAGATGTTTTGACAAAGGAAATCGATATCCGTTGAGACTAGAGTATGTAACACTTTCCAATGTTAGGTAGTGTAACTACTCATGACAGCTGATGAACCAAGGGGTTACATACTAATAGCTACTAGATATATAGAATGACTTATCACTACAAGAAAATCTGCTATAGGCAGCACTGTAGCGCAGCGTTTATAGTGAATATGTTGCCTATTTTGAGTTAAAATAGAAAGTGAAGGAGTAAAACGCTGCTTAAGTATAAGGCGGGACTTCTTCTTTTCATCCTTGTCTTTCCCTCCCATTTTCCAAGTTTTTTATTTTACTCTTTTCGTTTTCTTTATTCTCCCTATCGTATCCACCTCTACCCTTCTACAAACTCTCCCTCCTCTAGACTCCACATTCATGTAGACTCCACCCTCATCTAGAGTTTGTGCCCACCACCCCCACCGTCTAGTATCTTCACCATAACCCTAAATCGAAACTAATCTCTAACCCTGATTCCAAATTGTACTAATATTCTAATCGGGTGGCTGTAGAAGAAGCTAAGGAGTTCGAATTCTATTAATAACATGAAATTCAGGAGATTCCATAGTGACTAAGTCACCAGCAAAAAGGTAAAAGAGATTAAATGAAAAAGATGGAAAAACAAGCTTGGTGAGATTTCTCCCTATGATTTTCATTTATGATGTATATTTGTTTTACCATTTTTCATTCTTTTTTTTGGTTTACTGGTAAGACTCGGGTCTTATTACCCTTGGCAAATATGATGTTGGCTTACCTATTATGTTAATTTATAGGTACTTTTCATTATAACGATAGTTTATGTATAAATTTAGTGAATAGACTGTTGTTTATTAGGACTGAACATGAGTATTTTGCTATTTACTTCTTAATTTCTGCATGATTTGGTTTCATTGTATGATGTAGAATTAACTTTTTCTAGCATGGTATAATTATTTTATATGAATAAATTGGGTTTGTTTTGTGTTCAACTTGTAATAATTATGAATTTATCTGATCCTTCTTAATTTCAGCATAAATTGGGTTTCATTGTTAAGGTACTCTACACTCATTTATATTTCATTCAACTAAATATTGGTATTCTTTAATCTTTTATATTTTTAGATGTAGTATTTTCTTATGTTTAACTTCCTCCTAATTTCTTCTTTAGTTGCAGGTTGTTTTTAAAAATTAAGAGTACTTTCATATTTTTCTCTCTATCAGTTTCAGTATTTCTTTAGTTTAAACTATGCATACAAACTATTTGTGTAAATGTCAAGTAATATTTCAGGCTGTCCTCCATGTATTGAAATTATTAGTGCCTATATTTTGCTTGGACATTGTCTACAAATTAGATTGCGATTGAAATAGTTTTTCTGTATAAGCTATAGGTTCTTAAAATGATTTACATCATACATTGATGATTTTTAGTAGATGTTGCATTTTTTTATGTTTGAAGTTAGGTACTAAATTTGACAAGTTTGACATGTAGCAATCCTTAAATTATTTTTACTTTGCAAAACATTATTATTTTCACTTTGCAAATATTTTTCTTTTATTTGTTGTATGATTGGCTAAGATTATTAAAGTAGAATAATGCTCTTAAAAAAGTTAGGGGCAGAAAAAACATTGGAAAAATTATTCGACTAGGGCATTGAATACCATAGGGCCGGAACCGTTTGCATGGAGCAGAATTTTAGAATGAAATGGAACACAAAATATGAATAGATTCCGTGTAAGTACATGATATTTTGGTCCATCCAAATATGTAACCTGCACTTTATATGCATGTGACACATTAGTTCCATATTTGAAGCACATTCCTCATTGTATATTCTTTACTAAAATAGATCTATTTTCAAAAGAATATGCATTTATATGCTGGGCCTTTATAGTGTTCCAGTGTAGTAACTTTAGTGATTGTATCACTTTTGATGACACAATGCAATAAAATTATATGTAGATTTGTTTGTTATGCGCCGATGCATAGAAGTCGCCGATGCAACAGCGAACAAGTTATCTGATCCTTCTCTCATTCGATTGGTTAATGGTATTGCTATAGAGACAGCTGATATCATAAAATATGCAAGACCCTGCAAAATATCAAAATATTTACCAATTATCTCACTGCTCCTGAATAATACTGAAACCTTAACAATTGATTAACTACTATGCATCATTTCAGTTAAGCTTATAGATTATTTCTTGGATTTGTACATTTGTATGAATGGTTAGGTGATGTCAATATATAATGTTAACGAATACGGACAAACAAACAAAATTGGGAGATGTCATTGTCGATAGGTGTTGATACTTGTACATTTTGCTTAAATATGAGCCTCTAAATCAGTTGAAACATCAGTCTCTCTACGTTTGGCCATCAGATTAGTTGGAACATCAATCTCCATATTTACAAGTCACGACATACAAGGGGTGATTCTCAGATTCAGTGGGAGTTGCTAGTAATTATATTGGTAGGCCATTCATCTTGTTATCTTTTCAGTATTTCGTGCATTGAGCTTAGCTTGATGTAGCCATGTCCAAATAAATCTGTGTTCATAATTTATATGGTGAAGCAAAAACATCTTCCTACCTCTACTTAACTCTTAATTATTATTTTTTCATTAGGGCTTCAACATCTTCAAAATTGTATTACATTCATTTTCTCAACGATACTTTGATTTAAGTTTTTCATATCCTTAAAATTTTCATGTATTCTCTTTGATACAGTCATTAACATTTTTACTTAAATCCAACACATCTTCAAAAGTGTCGTTCGCTTAAATACAACAATTTCAATTTTGGTACAATTAATCATTGATGTCAACAAATCTATTATATATCAAATAACAAACTCAAAAATTATATAGATACATATTAATCTCATTAAAAATTAACAATTTTGAATCCATGTTAATCTAGTGGATATATCTAACTGATACCGATTTATTCACATAACAAATGTTAAATGCAGGAAAAAAATTCAATCTATGTTGTTGGTGTAAACGAGATTAATAAATTTTAGTTTGATTTTTTACCTGAAAATGCACATTTGATGTTAAAAAAAATAAACCTGTGATGAAATATTTGTAGGTTTTTTAACATTATATTCTATAAATATTATAATGTGATACATATAGTTACAAACTAGTTTATATGAAGTAAACATATATACGTTATTATAATCTACTCATAACTCTGAGTGATTAATTAATCCAAAGCTATAAGCAGCATAGCAATCAATTGTTTTATAACGCATAAAGGTATTAATTTTTTGTAACATTTTTCACAGGTTATACTTTCAATTAAAGAAAAACTATATGCATCTAAGAATCATGCCATCTGTTGGGAAATAGACAATCAAATTGTAACATAAAGCAAATAGGCTGCCTTGACTCCTATTACCAGTTTCAATACCTAAACTATTCCATCATGGAAATTTCCATTCACTAAGAATTGAAATTTGTTTATGATTATATCATCATTGTCTTCGAAATTTCCAATCTCTAGGAGTGGTTTAATCCTAAAATGAACTAAATTAATATACTCAAACATACAAATTTACATGGCTGTTATAATATAATACTTCCTCTATGCAGTCAGATGCAAGGGACTTTATAACAATGGAAGCGCTTCTTTTCAGTACTACATTGAAAGCATACGTGTATATTACATAAGTTTCGTAGAATCGTAAGCAATCATATTTAAACATAATAATTAGCACGTTGATGATGCCCTACACTCTTCTACCCTTCGACATTTGAATAAGTTTCATTTCCCTCTTATCTTATAGCTAGGTTGTATGTTTTAGTAATTATTTTCAGGCTTGTACATTTCAATTTAGGAACTTGCAGCATGCTAAGGATGATTCATGCATGCTAATCATTTAAGTTTCTAGCAGTTTTATCATCTTCAATCAGGTAAAACAAATGATCAAAACAAGTCTTGCTCCAGGATCTGGAGTTGTCAAGACGTACTTGGACAAACGGTAAAAATTAACATCAGTAACTTAATCAACTGGGTTTCCACAAAGTTGGATACGGTTGCACAACTTGCATCAGCAACTCCGGAGACCAAGATGAGTCAGTGTTAGCAGCCATTTCTAAGAATGGTAAATGACTGCATATAAAATGTTTTAAATTTTGAAATGTACATAAACTCATTTACATGTGTGTATGTTCAGATATCATTGTAGCAGCTGTGATATTTGGGAGTAGAAATTTTGAAGGTTGTGTGCACTCTTTGACGAGCAAATTATCTCCAATCTCCCCCCTTGTTGTCGCTTTTACTTTTGCTAAAACTGTAAGTAATTTTATAAAATGTTTTTTGCCATGTCTCTACCATTATTACAGAATTGACTTGGATGACGATGTAAATAGTTTTTAATGCTGTTCAATTTTTATTTTTTGGCAGTTGAGGCATGAACTGTCTACTTTAACTATTGAGGGCATTGTATTTATACATTGAGATAACGTGAAGGGGTTGTGATGCAATTTGTTAGATGTAGAGCTGAAAGTATATGTAGCGATGTTAACGGCAATCTTTGCATATTTGAAGGTATCGTTACTCTTTTTACTTTATTTTGAGAATATTTTGTTAGGAGTTTGTATCATATTGGATTATTCTTTATTCAAAATAAAATATAAATTAAAATGGCAGTAATCATTTTATATGTAACAAATTAAATAAGTTCATAAAATTTAACTAAGTTCAAACTTTAAATTGAAATATGCTCGAAACATAAAACATAGAATTTAAGTGATTCAATTTTTATTCTGTATTCATACTTGTATGCTAAATCTTGCTTTACATTGGCTAATCAATGAAATTTAAGTACGTAAAAACATATAGTTTATATATTTGAAATTGAATTTGATGCTTGAGCATTTAAATCTAAACCTAAAATTAACATTCCGGTATTTATATGAAACAGAAAAGATATGTTTAGTTTAAGTAAGTACACTGATATTTTTTATTTTAGCATATATTGAATGATTTAACTCAATTTCAGTTTTAATGTGGACTTAAATCAAAATTTGAGAATGAAATCTGGAGGGAAGAGGTTTGACACAATAATCGGTTTTCAATTTTAACCAAATGGGTCATATGAAATTAGTAACAGAGAGAGGATGCATCAGAGTATCCCAACATCAAGATATATTACAACTTCATGATACAATCATCTTTAAATATTTAGGTATATGGACATGTGAATCAAACGCTTAGTTTGAACATAGTTATAATTACCCTCTTGTTCTTATCATGGTTATAGTACCTCTCCCTTGTGTATGTATTCTTGTGAGCCCCACCACTACCTTATAAGACAAGTGTGGTCCATGGCCTAAAATAAACAAATCAAATGCATATTCACCAACTGGGTGCTTAACGGGTCTGGTAGGTCGCCTTTGCATCCTCTCATTAATATCCTGTAGTGTTACATCCCATTCTAGTCTGACTGGCTTCACTAATGAAAAGGGATGCATTATCTTACACTTGCTTCTTTCACTCTCCTGTTTACAAATTCCTTGCCTAGTGTCAAAAAATGATGGTATGAACTTTTGTATAGACTTAGTGCTCCTTTGAGAACTTTTGCAAATAAAAATCAAGACATATACCTTTGATAAGACCATGAAATTTAGGATCATTTGAGTTTTTGCAATGAATTTCATCCGTATTCTTGGACATTTCCTCATTACACAAGTTGAACAAACATTGGAGTCGGGATCTTGTTGGGAGCTTGTATAAAGGTTTTCCACTAAAATACAAAGTTAATCGACAAGTTTAGTAACATACTTAACTTTAGTTTTAGGTTTAGCTAAGTTTAGTTGCTTTCTATGTTCATCTTGATTCTATTTGGATGCCCAAAAAACCGATCTAATTCGCATCAATGCTAAATATAGGGTATTTTTATTTGGATTCGCTAGAAGAAAACAAAGTCTTACGTATGTTGTTAATCTAAATTTACCCCAAAAAATTACAATGGTAAGGATTTCATTAGGATTCATTACTAGCTACATAACTCTATAGTAATAATTATTGACATTCAAGTGAATATCTGAAGAATATAACTTAGGTTATGAAAAATTCTGTCCTAAAGAATTCCACACCAACTTCCAAGTTAAGTTAGAAAGACTATGCACAAATTTGAAGTAAATTCCATTTTAGCTTACATGTTTAATAAAACATTATACACAATAGTTTTTCTATTCTCTAATTCTTTCAACTTATTATCATTAACTAATTAATCTGACATAAGTAATATACAAGGTTACTAAAAATATGAACACAATCATGAACTTAATGGCAACTTCAACATAACAGGATTGCTACTTGCACTTTTTGTAAAAATGTGCGAACATACTAAATTGGAAGTATGTGTTGTGAGTTTGTTGTATACATCCTCAAAGTTTACAAACGAAACTTGATTCTCGCATCTAAGAAAAAGAAGAGCCATCACCGTCTACCTATAAAATTGAATCTTTCATTTGAAAATTACTATATTCACAAAATGCATTACAACTATTTTTGGTAGAAACAAGTATAATGAACACTCCCCAATCTCCATGGTAGCAAAATTAGAAATGTAATTCATGGACAGAATGTGAATGAGAACAGATGCATGCATGGTGAAGGAGTTTGAATTAAAGGGTCATAGTATAAGTAAACCAGTCTAGTCAAAATAGATTCCTTAATATAACCCTGTTTCAACCTAGCACAGCCAACTTGCTGAGCAATTCAACCATAAGTTTTACAATTAGATTCTTATTTTTGACAAAACTGTTTGTTTTTAGTCATTTTGATTTCAATATATGTATAGCAAAAAAACACATGTTTATTAAACCTGTTACAATATTGTTATTTTATGTTCTACCCAACTACTTAGAACACACTATTATTGTTAAGTTTTCTATATAATCTTGATTATATACTCATCTTGTACATAATGGGAGAGCATTTGTAATATATCGCTTCATAAATCCTGTTGGTTTTCCAAGAGCTACTTGCTGTTGAAGTTTGCAAATAATATAAATATAAATTTCTTCGGTAAGTCTTCTTCTCACATAGATAATTCCGAGGTATTTAATCTTCGTGAAGATCCTGCAATTATGAATATCGAATGTCAAATAATTTTTATAATATTATTACACAGATGCAAGTCGTTTTCCCCTTTTATTTGTCAAAATTTCAAATGTATAGATCAATATGAATTATGATAGGAATCAAGCATGTATACATTGGATGTGTTTTGGCATTTGATGGATCTCCCAAAGCTTTCATTTGTTTTATGTCCTGATATTTACTTCCTAAAATTAAATATATATCCTGCTTGTGTTTTGTAGTGCATACATATTCTTTCTAATAAATTTTGTTAATAGTATCATGATGATAGGGATTATATTGCCTAAACAAGGCAAAGGATAAATATTTTATTGTTTGAACAAATTTATTTAAAATATAACTAATTTTTACAGTATTCTTGTTGTTTATATAAATCCTAGCAGAAGAAATCCAAATTTTATATGGTTCATGTACATATTTTTACAGACACCATTAATGGAGAATAAAGCAGCAACCAATAATCTTTCTTCAAAAGAAATGCATCTCTCTAAAAATTCCATTTGAAGGTAGAAATCATTCTTCTAAAGTGACTGCTTCAGACAAAATCAACGTAAGCTTTCATAACTTCTCTTTTTTTGAAAAAAAAACTTCCATAGTGTTGATAGTTGATGAAGTTAATTTTCTTATGTATAATATCAATAAAATCTTAGGTACCTAGTCGCTCCTACTCTATTTCTATAGCAATGCCATCATCTCCTTCCAGACTATATCAATTAAAAAGCACGAGTATATCTAAAGAAGAAGCCATTCAAAATCATTTCACATTGAAAGGCAATTCGGATGGTCAGTCAAGGATTTCTACAAGCTCTAGTATGAAAGACAAAAGATTTGATTCATTTAAAACTTGGTCTAGAAGGCTAGAAAGACAGTTCTCGAGTCTAAGAGGAAAAATAAATGAAAACAATGACATTGAAGCTGGTGATTCTGAACTCAAAGTTGAACATGTGCCAGAAGTTGATCGATACTTTGCTGCCTTACAAGGCCCTGAACTCGACACTCTCAAGGTATACAGTATGCACTTCCTTATTTATTTATTTAAACTTTTAGATTAAACAACTCTTGGGATTTCCTTTTTTTAATTATTGTTTATTATATGCAGCCTTTGGAGATTTCTATGCTTCCAGAAGATAAACTATGGCCATTCCTTCTTCGCATTCCAATTTCATCATTTGGTATATGCCTAGGAGTGAGCAGTCAAGCTATACTATGGAAGAGCATAGCTTAACACGGCTCATTATTTTCTCCAAAAGCATGTCTATTCATAAACTTCATCTTATGGTGCATATCAATTGCACTAATGTCCACAGTATCAATCATATACATCCTTAAAGCAATATTATACTTCGAAGCTATAAAAAGAGAGTATTACTATCCAATAAGAGTTAACTTCTTCTTTGCAACATGGATCGCCTTCCTCTTCTTAGCTGAAGGGGTCCCTCCACTAGTTTCCCTTAAACTCAATCCAGTTTTATGGTACATGCTAATGGCTCCTATATTTTGCCTAGAGTTAAAGATTTATCCAAATAAAAAATTAACTAAGTTGTTAATAATAATAAGAAATTATAAAATATTAATAATGTTAATTAAGTTTTATAAAACTAACTAAACTTATAATAATGATAATAATAATTTAACTAAGTTAATTAAGTTTTTTAAATAATAATAATAATAAATTAAATAAGTTATTAATAATAATAATAAATTATAATATATTAGCCATGTTAATTAAGTTTTATAAAAGTTAACTAAATTTGTAATAATGATAATAATTTTAAATAAGTCAATTAAGTTTTATAAATAATTATAATAGTAAATTAGCTAAGTTAATAATAATAACAACAACAACAATAAATTATAAAATATTAACAAAGTTAACTAAGTTTTATGAAAATTAACTAAATTTATTATAATAATATAAAAAGAAGAAGAAGAATAAGAGTTAAACTAAGTTAACTAAGTTCTATAAATAATAATAATAAGTTAACTAAGTTTTTAAAAATTTATCTAAGTTGATAATAATAATAAATTATAAAATATTAGCCAAGCTTACTAAATTTTATAAAAATTAACTAAATTTATAATAATAAAATAACAATTTAACTAAGTTAACTAAGTTTTATAAATAATAATAATAAATTAACTAAATTTTATAAAAATTATCTAAGTTTATAACAAAAACAACAACAGTACAAGTTTATGACAAATAATTTCAATTTGGTTAAAGCAATTGAACGTTTTTTTCTTGATATAAGAATTAGTTTACTCGATGTGGAACTATTTTCTTATGAAGATAATAAAATGTTTATTGCATTGATATATCAAAAAATATACTTCATTCATAATCATAAATAATATATAATATGTTAAGGATAATTATTAGATGTAATCTTAGCTGTATTCTGTGAAAATGTATTATTTAATCTATAGATAAGCCATAACACATACAAATTAGATAGTAAACTTAATTAATATTACCAACATGTTTAATATTACAATTAGCTTGTATGTAGCCACACTATGATGAATATTAACATCAATTATTTTTTGAACATAGAATACATCTACACTACTAGAGAATTCCTGCCATCATAGTTTGCTAGGCCATATCCACCTGGGCCTCTTGATGAAGCCGAACTAAATTTAGGGTATTTTGCTTTGGATAAGAACTTTAGGTGAATCTGGGATGTTATATTGGTGATACAAAGTGAAGTGAATGATAATCTTGTCTTTTTAACCTATTGCACGCTATTTTACACTTGAATTTGAGTTTTTTAAGTCAACTTTCTTTTTAATCGGATCAAATGCTTGGGTTTTTTGAGTTAGTAGTAAACGAAAAGTAAAAAGAGAAATGATAACGGAATATGTGATAATTGAAATTATAATGGATCACTGTGTGTATCTCATTTCTTTTTTGGCTTTTATATAATAAATTCATATTTGTTCTCTTTTAATGCTGATCTCTATTGCCTTTTTTTCCTATAGGCATATTGGACTTTTGAAGGAGAGAAACTTGGATTTTCCATGATTTATATTTTGTCTTTTAACAAGATCTTTTTGTAAGATTTTATGTCATTAACATTTGTGCTTAAAACATTGCTCATGAAACATTATATATGACTAAATTTTATGATATACGAAATTGATGTAGCTTTGATTATGTTTAATCATTATAACGGCTTATAATATCGAATTATATATATTAGTGTTTTATAAGTTGAGCTATTTTGAATACATTATTCATGGTTTATATAATTGTTTTAAAACTGCTGCAGTAGTTGTAAAATGTAGCAAAAACGTTGATATACCGCAGCGTTTCAAAACTGCCGCAATATTATTGGTTCTCCTGAGGTAATGATATTAGAATGCGTTGCCAAAACGCTGCTAAATGAGTTTGCAGCTTTTAATTAACACTGCAAAAATTAATTTACTGCAGCATTTTTGAATGCATCGATAGCCATTTATTTAGCAACATTTCAAAAACGCTGGAGAATTTCCTAACTATATTGCAGCATGATATAAGGCAGCGTTCTTCGAAATGCTGCTGATGATTATTACAGCACTTTTAAAACGCTGTGAAATGTCCTTTTTGTTGTATTGTATTCAAGAGTTTCCTATTGGTTAATAACAACTGGATGAAATGGGAAATCTCAAAGTGACAATATTACACGGTTCTCTCGAGTAAAGAATACTATCGAATTCAATGTGGAAACTCCACTTTGATTATAATTAAATCATGACATAACATCCATCGAATGACTATAGGCAGGTCTGAGTAGAAGCGTTGGAAGTGAAACATTATTCAATAAAGAATTCATCTCCTCAATTGTTTGAAGTTAGTATCACGGTCAATTGCAATCAACTCAAAGTCAAAAATATTTGGCTAGAGCAGTACGGTTAATAATAAATGTTATTATTGAACCAAAGACTTAATTTATGGAAAAAATTAAGTTGAACAAGGAAGATATTAGAATTTTGACCAAAACAAAATTCCATAAATCTTAAAGTAATATAGTGGTGACGAAGAGAATGTGTATAATTAATCGTTACTAATTAGCACCGCTTAAGAAATTATAAAATGTGATTTTACTAAAAGGGTTTGTAAGCGATGAGTTCGGATAAATTATCATAGGATAAGGTGACGTATGAAATTTAATATTTGAATTGTTCAATATTAACGACTAACAAAATTCATACTCCGAGTCACACAACCGTGCTTCTGAATTCTTCGAAAAACAACATGATTTAATTAATTTATAATGTAAATTAAGTAAATTAATTAATATTTCATAAATATTGATTATTATTTAATTTAATTGATATTTTAGTGTCGTTAGTCATTATTAGATGTATCTATAAAAGTTCTAGTGCATGTATCTATATATATATGGGGTTTAAATATAATCAATTGCTTAACAAGCGTTTGGAAATAATTATTCATGTAATGGAATGTTGTGGTCTGCCATGTTAGAGAGAGAAAGAGTTGTGGATGAGATCTGACGAAAATTAACTGAGAACTATAAGCGAAAGTTTTAAAGAGCGAATAAAAAGGTTTTTATTTCTCATTAAAAAATCCTCTCATTCATATTTTTCTCAGTATTCATTCTTTTATTCATGTTTCTTTTTCTTCTCCTCTTCCTACCAAGGCTGAATTTTCATCATCTGCTTTCCAAAATATTTTCAACTTCAAAAAAAAAATGAAAACATCAAATGAAACAAGCATAGGTGGTCCATCCATCTCTAGCAAGGATTAGGTGTGGATCTTCAAAATTTAAGGAGAAATCTCAAATCAATGTGTGATTTTTTTGCTAGAACAAAAAGGTATCTCCCATTTTAATTGTTCTACTAAATATAATTTGATTATCTTAATCTTGTATATATGTTATTGCCTCATTTTGATTTGAAATTATTTATGTGATTTGAATTATATGTTGAATGAATTAATTTAGTTTTGAATTTGATAAATCAAAACAGAAAATTGTATATGATTAAAATAATGTTTTAATTACAGATATATGCTCCAAACTCTTAAATAAAAGTGTAATTTTTTTAGATCTAAAATTTTGCACGTGCATATTATTTGCAGTAGTATTAAAATGGAAACTTATATGCACATGTCGTCACCTCGCCATGAATTGAAAATAATCATGCAATTCAAATACTTTGTTGAATGAATTGGTTTGCTCTTAATTTGATAAATCAAAACATAAGTTTACATATAATTAAAACAATGATTTTGTTGTGAATCCAAGTTCTAGTATTAGTTGCAATAGTATTCAAAATATATTATGCAATTTAATGTTTCAAATGTTCTTATTTGAATATTTTAAAAGATTGTTAATATCTTATTTAATTTGTTATGTTCAACCTTGGTTTTGTGATATTAAAATAAATCTAAGTTGAAACTTTTAATTTTTATGTATAATGTATTTTGTTAATTAATTCAAGCATACATATGTTTGCAAATGCATTAGAAAATCTTAATTATGGAAGTTTATTTTGAATTAATTGGAAAGTTTTAGATTAATACATATACATATATATATATATATATATGTTTGTGTGTGTGTATATCTGTACATATGTCCATATGTACATATATATATATATATCTCTGTGTGTGTATAAACATTTAATATTTGTATTTTACACTGCTAAGGCATTCTATAAAACTTTTTCCAGTTTTATCAAACGAATTAAAATTGAGGTAATAATATATTCGTATTAATTATTGTTTATTGTTTATTGTTTATGTCATTTAATTGTACCACAACACTTTTTGCATGTTACCTAAATGTTGTATTAATTAAATTTAATAAAGAGGAAAGATTCAATCAAGGATGCACATTTCATCTCCTTCCGTATTAGACCTTGATCGGATTGCATCTCAATGTTTTTTTTACCATTATCACCTGTTAGTTACACTTTCATTATCATTACCATGTTTGCCACACAGATTAAAATATGAATATTTTGATATGTTTGAACCTTTTCAAATCTCACACTTCATTAATTTATAATTAATTAATAAGATTAACACAATGCTAATAAAATATGATTTTTTTATTAAAAAAATAGGTTGAATTCAGTACAACCCTTTAGACTTCATATGCCCACTATGATCCAAAAAGAAATTATTTTTGAAATCCCCTTATTTCACCCACTATAGACCAGCTCTGTTCCTTTAATGGTATCAAAACCCTAATGGTCTATGTGGTCTAAATTACCAACTTTAGGGCCAACTAGTAAAGCCCACCTATCATTTGGATGTCTAGAATAGCAGAGTCTAGGCTTGGGGTCGAATAATCAAGTATTCTCAACTTCTTGGCTACTGGTCTGGCACAACGATGGGTAAGTCCAAAAGGTTGGCCCAATTATAAAGGCCCAAATTGATTTGAGCCTTGGGCTAATTTTCAAGATTTAGTAGAAAATTTAAGATATATTTTAAATTTAAAAGTTAATTTTAAAGAATAAAAGGAAAATTTTGTAAAAGTTACAAAAATAAATAAATTGTTTTGAGAAATTAAAATAATAAATTTTGAAAATTTGATATATTTATTTAATTTGATTAATTAAATAATTAATTAAAAGTTAATTAATTCACACACACAAACATAGATAGATATATATATATATATATATATATATCTGTGTGTGTGTACCTATAATTGCTATAGTTATATATTTATCTTAAATTTGTTTATGATGAATTATATTAAAATTTTGAATTAATTTAAACATTTAAGATCGAAAATATAATATTTTAGAAATTTTATGTAAAATAAATTGAATTCATTAAATATTATTTAATTATAAAATTAAAATTAATTAATATTATTTGATTCATAAGGATTAAATTAACTAAATATGATTTAATTAATAAGATATATATATATTAGTTAATTAAACTGTAAAAGTTACAAATAAAATTAAAACTTATATAACCAAATATGTATAAACATAAGTGGAATTGTAAAAACTCAACATAGATTTAAGGAACTAGTACATGTGTATTGTATGTGCATTGTGATTTCAGATGTGTTCGACACTTGAATCATGAAGGTATTTCATAAGAAATACATCGTTCCCTAAAAAGATATCATTTAATGTGTGTGTGTTAAAGATTATGATTCTATATCATATAAGTTGTCCTCTACCATTAACATATTGATAGAGTACTTGCATACTCTTCAGTTGTTAAGTTTCCTTGAGCTAGAGAACCTAGGTGTAGTACTATTGATATATTAACCATACAAGGTAAGATACATACACGTATTTATTAAGCTTTCCTCAAGGTACGTGCATAATACTTAAGCCATCGCGAAATGGTAGGTATGAGTGAATAATCTCTTTCAATCTGATGAGCTTTCCTCAAGGTCAAGAAGATATTAGGACAAAAACCATGGGTCAGGAGTTGTATATGGTACAACTGATAAGGTGTTATCCATCGCATGCAGGCATATGATTTGTTGATCTTTTCTTAAGGTTAAAAATCCCAAAGCAAGCGAGTCCTAATGTCCACTAGAGAAATCAAAAGATTTCTATATTATTCTTAGGATTTTGAGAAATATAAAATTATGGTGGGAGTCTTATTAGAAAAATAAAACGATAAGATTTAACTTTTCTAATATTGTAAGAATATATAATGTATAAGTTAAAATAGTCTACTTCAATAAATTTGTGCAACGAATAGAATTAATAAAATGTTTATCGGTTAAAATATATAATTTAACTGAATTAAGATTGACATAGAAATATAAAATATACTTATCAATAAATCTTTTGCCATGTTGTCACTTTAAGACCCATGCAAGAGCCAAATAATGCCACTACTAAAACATTGACAACTTTGTATTTATTTGGCTGAGACGATGTATTTCTTCTATGGGTTTTGAACTCTGAAAGAAATACAACAATATGCATATTTGATCCATAATCGATCATATATAAATGTTATATGGTGAATAGTTTCTATTCGTAATTTACAAAATTTCGATGAAATTAGGTCATTCGAAACAAGCAAGCAGACCATGGTGCAAAGTGTGAGGTCATGTATTCAAAATGATTGATTACAATAAAGATCTTGTTGTGTTATATGTGGCACTAAATCAAGAGCTATACTATGTATATATGTAACATCCCGTAAAATCAACCATAAAAAAATAAATTGGATAAAATAATTTCAATAAGATAGGAGTAAAAATGGAAATTCTTAAAAGTCTGAATTTGACCATGAAAGTTATGTCATTGCGTTCATGGTGATTTTCTGATCCATTTCCATATATAATATATTAAAAACGAAGCTCAAACGAGGAAGGTATGACGTTTGAAGTTTCAAATTCAAATTAATTTAAATAGAATTCAAATTCAAATAAATAATAAATTCCTAAATTTGAAATTCAAAAGTTAATAGTAATTATACTTGGGGTTAAGTAAACATTGAAATTAGCATTAATGTTAAATTATAACCAAGGAAGAAAATAAAAATAAATCAACGGTAATCAAAGCGTTCCTAAAGTAGGGGACCGGTCGACCCCTGACCTATGACTAGTCGACCGCTAGCAGTCGACCGGTGGGTTGAGGCGGTCGATTAGTGAAGCTTAGTGGTAGCTAGGATTTGTGCAACTATTAACATCCGATTTTTTATTATTTTAAATCGACTTAAATTCAATGGTTCTGATGCATTCCAACCACTATAAATAAGAACCTAGCCCCCACACTTTTATTCACAAAATATTTTGAGAACACTAGCGAAGCTTTGTCAGTTTGTCTCTTCATAGATTCAGAAAACTCCAATAGGGTTTTGGGTAAAAAATCTTATATACCTATTTTTGTTTATTGTTTATTTTCTAAACTTCTTCTCCTCCAAACCTCTAATTTTTTGAATCTAACATGTATACAAATCTTTTGTTGTACGTATAAAAAAGAAGAGATCTGAAGGAGATTATTATAGGCGTGTCAAATCCAAGAAGGAGGTAAAGCTAAGGACCTCTATGAGTGGAAATCTTAGTTTTTCTATTTTAGTAATTGAATAGTGTAGTTTGGATTTGATATATGCCTTGGGTAGCTTTGGATTACGAAAACATCGTATTAAAAATCCCCAAAATTCCCCCAAGGTGAAACGTTAATTCTTAAGTTGGAATCTTAATTGTTTTGTATTAAAATAATGGAGTTTGTGTTGATTTTGCAATTTATATGTTTTACCTTCTATTCAATTTCCTTTTTCTTTTGATTTGATTAAGGGATTTGATTAAGAAATTGTGTGTAAGGTACTGTGACGACCGCCCATGACCCCTGCACTGAACCTAGAGATAGTGCGCTGTAAAGTGTGCTAGGCGACCATGGACGATTGCCAGGGTAGATCAAAACAACAGAATCTATCGTATTACTCACAGCGCATGGACAAAATACAATAGATCATATATATAGTGAAGCTTCACAGAATAGAATCTCATCAATAAAACGTCATAATAGTTGAATACAAACATCTGAATAGTTAATACAACAAGCCTCACTGCATATCACTCAGAGAATACAAAGCAGCGGAACATCCAGTACATATAGTAAGAAGAAAATATGCAACCCTCCAGCTCGTCTTCGATATCAGCATCGTGAGAAGAGAACAGCACCTGTCACCTGCTACCTAGTCTGCCCATCCCAAAATGGACGAACAGCCCAAGGCAATAAGAGTTAAAACATAAAGCCTTGAGTCAGATAACAGTCTTAGTGAGCAGTAAATTAACTAACAACATACCAAAAGAGCATAAAGGAAAAGGAATAGGAATACAACCCTCCCACTCCAACCTCTTTCTACAGTGATAGCCCCCAGACACACACTAAGTAGAAGCAAACATAGCAGAGCATACAATGTAAAGTAAAGCAATTATCACTCGAGTCAAGGGCGATGTTTTCCAAGTACAAACCCCCAAGGCCTATACCAAGATCAGATAAGCACCCAGAAAATACCGCTCTTGAGACCGAATGACGATACAACCAAACATCCATGACTCTGGCTATCACTGTTATCATTGCTTCGATATCACCGTTAATTGAATGACCGGCACATTCTTTCAGCCGTCCGTCAAGGGCTAATGGAAACCCCGGTTCTAGACATAACTCCCGCACGTCATCGTGACCCGTGCCTAGGACTATCGAATCTGCCCAGAGTACTTGACTACCAATCTGTAGCCTTCAGGGACTATCGAATCTGCCCAACGTACTCTTTCTTTGAGCATGCTAGAACCTTCAACAACGATGAGATCTCAGCCTTCTAGTCATCCTCCTCGACGACTATTTCCATACTAGCTCAAGCGCCTCTCGAGCATCCATTATCCTCAAACTCGAACCATATCACCGAGTTATCAACCTGCTTGGAATGATCCCGTCTGGATTAGACCAAGACTATCTCATATCATGCCTCGCTTCATCACATCCTCGCAAAGCTTCATCTCAACATCATCATCATCGAATCTATGCATAAGAGCTTCACCATCTGCAACATATGCCACAAGCAGCTTTTCCAATTCAAGAGCCTTTCCCTTAGCTTTTGAATCATCCTCGATCTAAATCAAATCATCAATCATCTAATTCATAGCAATCAACCAAATCAAGCATTAATCCAAGCAATCAAGCATTCAAATATGATCTAAGTAGACAAATATAACAATAATGGCAATTTCGTAATTAAAGAGTTGAAAGTCTAATAAGCATGAAAACATGAACAATATCTCTATAATCTTGATGAATGAACTTGCATAGGTTAACATGTAGTAAAATGGATGTAACATCATCATGAACAATGGATCTATATGGATCTACACTTAGGATGAAGAAAATGTATGGAAATCACTATTTTAACACCAAATCGAGCCAACAATCCGATATACTCCTTTGGATCCATGTGAGAGATAATCACCACTCACCAAATCACCTAAACAACCTCAAATCAACACGCTTTAGATCTGGACAGCGAAGGATCAAGCTTGATCTATCACGAATCCGCTTCAAACGAAGAAATCTCACTTCAAAGGATGAAGATCTTCAATCCAAGCTCTTGAATCTTCAATTTGATCTTCAACTTGGATGGATAGAATCACTAGATTAGAGTGGAGAAAAGAAGTGAAGAATGTAGAAGTCGAGCTCTCAAAATGGCAGCACTTCGTCGCTTCGAAATCCGAATCCCAAAAATGGAACAAAGCCCTCCTATTTATAGCTGAATTCCCTAACTTGTCTATCTCCATAGGTCGTCTCCGACCTAAGCCTCTCCGACCTAAGCCTTTCCGACCTAAGCCTCTCTGACCTAACAGAGCCTCCGACTTAACAGACTACGACTTAGTGATCCTGCGACTCATGACTTAGCAGCTAACCCCTAAGTCGGTTACGACCTAACTGGGTATACGACTTACGACCTAACTACAAGGCCACAATTCAACGACTTAAAGTCCACACGACCTAATACTTAGGTACGACTTAAGACAATGCGACCTAACACTTAGCGTTATCTCCTTAACACGGCCACGACTCAATTAGGCTACGACCTAACTGTATACGACATAACTACGAGCGACCTAACAGGTGATACGACTTAATACTCATACAACCTTACGACCTAACTAATCTTAGATCGTCTACGACCTAACAAATCAAGCTACCAGACGACCTAATACATAGTGACCTATCTCTTAACTCGGTCAAAACCTTAAGTCGTCCACTATATCTTAAGTCGGTCACTATGACCTAACTCTATCCTTAAGTCGTTCCAAACTGTCAACCGGCTTAAATCACTCCCCATCTTCCTTAGGTCGTCGCCGACCTACCCCTTAAGTCATTAACTCGCCCAGACTTATCACTTAACTCGTCCAAAACTCATAAGTCGGCTACGACTTAGGACTTTAAACAAAATTCTGCCAAAATCTGAAACGACTTAACAGCAATGCAACCAAAGGTCAACTATTTTACGATGTTTCGATCCGTGAAAATACGGGTCGTTACATTCTCTCCCCCTTAGGAATTTCGCCCCCGAAATTCCAAACAAACAAAGCAATCAAATATTATTCTGCATGCCTACCATCCATAGCAATCAACAAACCATGCATCCAATTCTAGCTTAGCATGCAGAATTCTAAAACTAGGACAAGTTACAATATCGTGAGATGACACGACACCTTAGGGCCATACCTTGAAGAGTTCAGGATGAGCTGCCTTCATCCTCTCTTCCACCTCCCACGTACAATCGTTATCATCATCACTCCATTGTATCTTGAGCAACTTAACTACCTTCCTCCTAAGCTGTTTCGTGTCGGTATCCACAACACGAAGCAGCTTACGAGGTCTTCTATCGACTGGATCAACTTTGAAGCCTTCGTAGCTATCAGCAGAAACCATTGTATTCGAGTCACTACACCATAAACGTCATTTCGCAACGGCTTTGGGCCGTTGCAAATAGATTTTGCAACGGGCCTAAGCCGTTTCAAAATCAAGAGTGGCAAAAATTTTGCAACGGACCCTGCCCGTTGCGAAATTAATATTTAGCAACGGCTAAAGCCCGTTGCTATTTTATACTTCGCAACGGATTTACTCCGTTGCTAATTTAATTTTGCAACGGGTTATAGCCGTTACTAAATTATACTGTGTGCCATTCTTTATATTTTCGCAACGGCCTGAGTCCGTTGCTAATTAAAAAAACCCACAGTTATCTTTGATTCTGCATCTCTCCCCCCAGTTCACATGATGTACAAATCTTTGCAAACTTAATATAAATACCACAACAGTTGATAACCAGTACACAGATCAACGAACAAAATACTTTCAATATATTGAACACAAACAAGCTTTACAGTTCTAATAGTATTACCGTACAAAGTCAAGGTAACCATAATGATATTACAATATTACAGTACATTTCAACTTCATAGAAACAATATTACAACACTGCAGAAGAGCTGAGAAGCACAAGTTCTAATAGTATTACCGTACAAAGTCAAGGTAACCATAATGATATTACAATATTACAGTACATTTCAACTTCATAGAAACAATATTACAACAATATTACCTACTTTTGTAATGCTAAAGAGCTGAGAAGCACAAGATCTTTTGGAATCAAAGCCTCTGCAGAAAAAAAGAAAAAAAGGTTAGTTCAGTGACATGATTTCCACTCAATGTGCATGTGTATGTGCAAATACAGGTATTTTATCTCTTTTTTTCCAGCAAAAAACAGTCCTTTATTATTATTTTTCAATTTCAGATTAGGTTTTCTGGTTGATTTTCTATCACATGCCTCTGTTGTTGGATTCATGGCTGGAGTAGCTATAACAATATCACTTCAACAACTTAAGGGTTTTCTTGGTATTGCTAACTTTACGGGGAAAACTGATATTGTTTCTGTTATGAAATCTGTAATCAGTTCAGCTAGACATGGGGTACTATACATGTTTAGAAGTATTATATTCAAAAAATCATGCTATATGTGTGTTCCATAAAAAATTATAACTTTTATTTTTACTTCTTTTCAGTGGAATTGGCAGACTATACTTATAGGATCAGTCTTTCTGGTGCTTCTTTTATCTGCCAAGTATATAGTAAGAGGACATTAGTTTCTTTAAATCCTTCAATTATTACATCAAAATTCAAAGATTACAGCTATACTGATTATGTGATAGGGGAAGAAGAACAAAAACTTGTTCTGGATTCCAGCAATTGCTCCATTGATCTCTGTTGTTCTATCCACATTTTTTGTGTACATTACTCGTGCCGATAAGCATGGAGTTAAAATTGTAGGTTCTTAATGCTAACTATATTATTCACAGTGCTAAAATATTATGTGTGTGTGTATTGCAAACTAAAGAAAGTAAAATATACGTGAAGGTCAACGATCTTCAAAAGGGTTTAAATCCATTTTCATTCGACGAAATTTATTTCACTGGCGATAAGCAGAAAAAAAAAATGAAACACTGCCTTAGGCAAACGACAGCATTAAAAAGATCACATAAAAACAAACCACTTCAGGCTGATAACTTCGCCATTATTTAGACTGGGTTTTTCAGTTTAGCAAAGGAGGAAATTACCTCAAAGCATTAATTGCTTAGAGACAGAGCACATTTGCAAATCAAAATTTTAAAAATAAATGTTCCTATTAAAAGACCAAGAAAATCATAGAAGTACTACTTAGCCAAATCCAGACGATTGAAACTGAATTATTGTTTGCTACATTCGTTTATAAATTGTTTGAATCGTTCAATACCGATTTCACATAAGAAGCTTTTCTCCCATCTCATATATGCTTATACTGAATCCAATCAATCTATAAAAGTTTAAGCGGAGATGACGGCATCAAATAATTTTGAAGCCAATACCAGCTCTGAGTACAAATTAAAACATAAGAAAGAAAAACGACAGTTTCTGTTTTAGAACAGTTTAAAAAATCTTTCTTGACCGCAACTATTATTTTGAAAATCAAATCGTAAAAAATAAAATGGAAGGAACAATGTCCCAGTTGTAAAGGGCCAAGAAAATCATACCGATTAATCGATCAATCCAGGCGAGTGTAACTGGAAATATTCATCATAATTTCGCAAGAATTATTTATAAAGTTTTCTGAATCATTCAATACTGAATTCAAACAAGAAGCTGAATTTGCTTACTGTTTATTCAATGAACAGAAAAGACAAATGAAGGAGATTTTGAATCATAGAAGAAACAAATTAGAAGAAATTAAGAGAAAAGATTTTGAAGTATCGGAGAAATGAAAGCAGACGCCAGCGACTGATGACGCAGAGAATTTAAAGAAAAGGATTAGGGTTTGATGAACTGAAATGGCAATTTTAACCCCAGTTGTAGATAAGATAATGGACTGCTAATTTTAACTAATATCACGTAGTGCTTCTACTTAAATTATTTTAAGCCGCAAAAATATTATATTAGCACATACACATATGAAAATAACAATATAAATTTTATGTTAATTATTTGTATACTCGTTTGCATATGTGAATTAATCAAATATTATATACTCGTTTGCATATGTGAATTAATCAAATATTATATACTCGTTTGCATATGTGTAAGATCAGCCAATATTTTCAGAGTCATGTGAATAATTTATAAAAATAATCACCGACAGTACCCATCATAAATCTAAAAATATGAAAACATAAAAATAAATCTAAAAAATTGTAATAGCTCATACCTGCTTCTCCATCTAAAGATATCGAATTGAACTCTTTGGGTGAGACACATAACCACCGACTCCAACATCACCAAAGGTCGTAGCAAGAGGATGATTTTGCTTGGCTGTGGCCTCATCCGGTAACAGTATATTGTCTACAATCACCTTCTCATGTGTTGGAGGTACAGGTTTTCCATGTATGATGGATGCCGTCGAATCTGTGCAGACTAAACCTGTTGCAACAACTTCTAGATCGAAGTTAAACATTTCACATTTTTTATTTGTCGAAACATGTGAAATTTGCGGATTAGCAACAACGTCGGTGTTCGACGTTCTTCCTCCATTTTCCTGATGTGTCCCAACGCTTCCTCCTTCGTTGGAATCAATGTCTGGTATCTGGTTTTCTCAATTCACATATCCTTTTAACATGCCGAAAATTGACTTCAATGTCCCCTCCACATTCTCCAATGTCCCCTCCACCTTCTCAATCCTTGTTGTCAAATTATCTAAGCCTGATTTAATCTTTTTGAGTTGTTTACGTGAAATAGTAGAAGCTTTAACTTGCGACTTTGATATCATACTTCCAACACTTCGAGTCTGGCCCTTTTTATCCTTGCCAAACACTTGTGACAAGATGTCTTCATCCAATGTCAAATCTTCTTCCTCGTCATCATTGATTGTTTCCTTCGCTTTTGCAATTTTCCCCTAAAATATGATAATGACTGAGATATAACGTGCATTGATAAGTTGCTAAACTAAAACAATATATTGTTTAACTTACAAAGTACGAAGAATTCGAATCTGATATGGTGCCATCCTTTTTTGTATGAGTTTTCTCCCATACTTGACGACGTGTGATTTCTTTTTCTGGATTTTCACTTGCCTGCAACCATGAAAAAGGATTAGTAGATGAAAAAACAATGAAACTATCTTTCTATCCATGCCTATAAGGGGACAGACTTATTGACAGATTAAGTACACAGAGTTTAGATATATTAAATGTTGAACATCTTCTTGTCAGCTCTATCACTGGAACCAATGGCTAGAAAGTAAACAGATTTATCTAATTGAGACAGTTTAAAAAAAATTGAAAACACTTTTTTTTTCTTTTTTCTTTTTTGTGATAGAACTGAAGACCATTGGCATTGGTTGTGTACAAATCAGGGCAATGTTCTTTCAAAATTGGTTGTACATGCATGATACCAGGCACAAAATTGTTTGGGAAAGAGGCAACTATCCAAAAAATAATACTTTGTTTATATAAAGTAATAATCGAACAACTACCAACAATAGAAAAACTGTAGCAAAAAGGCATGATCATTCATAATACTCACATATTAATCAAATAAAAAACATACGGTTGAAATCAGACGAGTAAGTGATGCGGTTAAATACACACACATCGTGTGATGCAGCGCAGGAGCATAAATGATTGAAACGTTGCATAAGTTAGGGCCAACATAACAGGCTGGTTTGATATTAGACATCAGCACATGATTTAAAAAAAACGTACCATTTTATGTTCGACTACGGCATGACTTCTTACCACCATTTTGTACAACAAAATCAATAAACTTTTGCACTCCTTCCACATATCGTGCAGTTCTTCGATCGGATTCTTTCATCCATTCTTTATCCATTCTGTAATTATAATACAAGAATATTGACATTACATTAAGAGAATCAACAGGAATATACTAAAGGCCCAGACTTGTACTTGGGATAATATGCACACGATCATGTATGTTTATGATTTTTATCCTTATTGTTTCTGTCTTTATCCTACTATAATATTTACGGGCATGTTCATAATGTTTATCTTTGTGTACTGTTTATTGATAATTCGACCGTCGTTTATAATCTGAAGTACTACTGTGTTACTCTTTACGTTACATTGTTAGATTATCTATAATTCAAAATTTGATCAACTGAAACTACTGCTGGTGGTCATGTTACTACAAAATTAAATACATTTGAAGACTGACTTCCGTCTGTGCCACGGTTATTCAACAAAGCATTACTGCTTCCAAAATATTTTTGTGGAAAGACAACCTTCGCCTAGGTATTCCCATACTCTTAATATTATCCTACCGTAAATTCACACATTTAAATTCCTACGCATTGATTTGTTCATTATAAGGACATGCTGGTTTTAATTTCATTTCAACGTTCAGTCCAATTTAACTGAAATAGAATATGTTGTAATTTCATTTTACCATGCAGGTGATTCTAACTTTATTATTACAATGTGATCATATTGCATAATACTTTACTCAAACTATTTGAAAATTTATTTTGAAAACCAAGGTATACTTTTAAAGTATTTCAGTACATCTCACATAATTTTGCAGCTGCATGCTTCAATGCATGGGGTGGATCATGCATGCTAGTTTTACTAGTAATTTCTCCTTGAAATGTCCATAACTCATAATCAGTATAAAGCCATATTTGCATAAATGACATTTAATGATTTCACCATCCCAAAGAGCTTCATTTTTACATTTTGACAAGGACATTGAATTTCTTGATTTCCAAACTCTCTAGAAGCAAAATTAATACCCTTGAAAAAAAATCCTCCAATATTACACCTTGTCAATCTTTTCACTTGTACATCCAAGTATGATCCCTCGTATAATCTATTTCAACTGCGTGGCATATTGTATGCTCACATGTAAACAACCTTACATATTTTTGATAGTGGTTCAAAGTAGTGAAGTACAAGCATAATTTACTAACTATAGATAAATAATTATTAGAAATCTATTATTAGAAATCATCACGCCTTTCCTATAACTACAATTCAAAATAAATTTTATTTAATTCAATGATTACAATTATATTCAATTAACTAAAGGTAGTATTATAGACAATAGGTTATTTGTCTTGTTACGTACAATACCAACAAATTTTATTTTCAAAAATGGAGTTTAACTATGAATAACAGTTGGAGATACTCTAATGTCTAAACCGTGGTCATGGATAAGTTTTTCCAAATTTGGTGAAGCTAACTAACATTGGTCGAATTCATTGGTTTGTAAAATTTAAATGTTATCAAACATGTAGCATAAGTATTCTTTGACTTAGTGCAGCTGCATTGAGTGCAAAACTGCACTAAGTCATCGACTGACTCAGTGCAGAAGCACTAGGTCAATAAAACTCAGTGCAATTGCACTTTGTCAAAAAAAAACTCAATGCAGTCACACTGAGTCGATAACTCTTGATGATCGTGACATATATTCAATATTTACGGGCATCAGGCAAGCCATTCTCATGAAAGCAGTTGTTTGACCATCTTCATTAGTGCATCTTTACATGCACAACATTTAGTGGTTTGTAAATATCAACGTACATATCAACAAAGTCTGTAACTTTAGATAAAAAATTATTAGTTTGTGTACAAGAAGAATACATTATTAGTACTGCAGTTTTTATTTTACAAAAAGAATCTACTTGCAGTACAAAATATACTTCAGGAGCCGCACACATGTAATAGGCCTGAAGGGAAGAATAGTATATATTAAATAATTTCACTTTGTGCCACACCGTAACTCAGTTTTTTTTAAACTATTTTGGTCTGCAAGAATGCAAGAAATATGTAAAAGAGAATATATATAATTGAACTGTTTATAATTTTGACAATAATAACCAAACAAACAAAGGGAATGCAGCTTATAGTATAAATCCATGTGTCAGTTGTAATGGTCCTAATTCAATAGTGCAGTGCAAACCAAACAAGTAGAAGGAATGCAACCAAACATTTAGAAGGAATACAACCAAACAAATTGCATGGAGTCAACAGTGCACTGCAGTTTGACTCAGTGCACTCAACATTAACTAATGTAAAAAAACACAAGATCACTGTTACATAAACAAACTCATTACTTGCCAAAGTCATGCATGGTTCTCAATAGATTCATCCTTGTTAATATCTATCATATATGTATAAACTAATTGGAGGTGTGTTGTTGATAGATTTAGGATAGAGATTCTTTTTTTTGTTAATTCAAAAATAGCATCAATCTGCACATGCTTTAAATTAGATGTGAAAGTCACTTATTTTGTTTGAAAATAATCCAAAAGTCAGCTGAATAAACCTCTCTTTGAGCTTTAGAGTTGAATGATAACTCATTCAGATAATGAGGTAAAAGGCAAAGATGAAAATTACAAAACGGTAAGAAAGTAAGTTACTAGAAATAGAAGATTAGAGAGTAAAAGCAAAGTATAACAGCAAAATAGAGACTTCATTGCATCAAAGCATGCATAAAAGATATTATGATGTGCCTCCATCTAAAAATCAATCAGTGGTTCTTAATTGACAATTACTAGTGGTTCTTAATTGATCAGTCAGTATGCTACTCTCATTATATAGTGAATAAGCATAATTTTATAAAAGATACACGTACCTTATTCAAATAAATAAATTTGAATTTCAACTCCAATATTAATATATCATATTCAGTTTATATGCCAGCTCTTTGGTTCAAAGAATAATTCTGATGTGCATAGCTGTCTGTATTTAGATTTTTTATGTTATCAGACAAAAACACAACAATAATATTCTTACATTTTCATGTGCTTTTTGGAAGATTTCATATAAATTTATTTATTACAACGATTAATAAAAATATTATGAAACGCAACATTTGAAATACTGTCTCCCAATAATTGTATAAATCAACATGGCATCCAGTTCAAATATTTATGCAGAATACAGTTCAAAAACCAACAATTGAATTTATTTAAAATTAAAAAGAAATGCAGAAAACTACGCTTTTATTTCCACCATCGAATAGGTCGTGAATTATCATATAAATAAACATAAAAAAAGAATGAAAATAACATTGGCGTAGATGCAACAAAACATAGTACCAAAGAGTTTGGTAATCGAAGCACATGAAGCACCAACATATGAACCCCATCACAGCTGTCTACATGCTTCTCTCACTCTCATCGTTCATTTAATGTTTCCATCACTTGTTAGTGAACAACGAAATTGTTTATATATCGATGTTTTCATCATTTATGTGTTAAAAATGTACTTATAAACTTTATTTACATGCATATCTAGCTCAGTTGTAAACAAACTTTTCCTCGACCTTGGTAATTTCTAGAGATTGATGTTTAATAAAATACAAAACAAATTACTCTATCATCTTTTTAGGGTTCCAAACACGATGTCGCCATCATAAAATCCTATTTCGATGCCGAGATTTACGAATCAATAAGAAAACTGACGAGAATAGAACTATCAAGTTTTACTATAAAATGGACCTTCCATACCTTAGAGTAGATCGACTTCGAGTTCACGATGAGATCTGGAAAAATGGATCCGGAGAAAGCACGGAAGACTTCGATTGGGAAAATGGCGAGTAGATCTAGAGGAAGACTGGAAGAGAGGATCGAGATTTGAAAATGGCAACTTTGATTTTCTTTTTCATTTTTCTTTTTTTACCTTGAAGGAAATGGGAGAGCGTACGTAGGTTGGGAACGGGGTATATGGATGGGTGTGCTATACTTTAGAGCGGTTAAGTTCTGTAGCCAAAAGTAAAACGGTTTAGGATCGTGCTTTTCCATTTTGCAACGGGCGAAAGCCATTGCTAAATAGCAACGGCTCTAAGCCGTTGCAAATGTCCCGCACTTAGGGGTTGCAAAAACGCTGATATGGTGTAGTGAGTCGTGCACATACTTCCGTAGATATGATACATGAAAAACAT
Organism: Allium fistulosum; assembly: GCA_030737815.1. NCBI lineage: Eukaryota > Viridiplantae > Streptophyta > Magnoliopsida > Asparagales > Amaryllidaceae > Allium > Allium fistulosum. The sequence continues at coordinate 461,167,588 of CM060902.1, forward strand.
TGTGCACACTCGACATCTTCTCTGGTAACTCCAATCTATAAGCGAGTTTTCTAATTCGCTCGATGATCGGGAATGGTCCAACAAATCTCGGAGTTAACTTTCCTTTCTTCCCGAATCGAATAACATTCTTCAGTGGAGAAATCTTCACAAAAACCATTTCACCTACGTCGAACTCCAAATCCTTACGACGCTTATCTGCATAACTTTTCTGACGGTCTTGGGCTTCCTACATTCGTTGCCGAATGATCTCTATGCAATCTGAAGTCTGTCGAATCATCTCTGGCCCAAGCATCAGCTTTTCTCCTGTCTCTAACCAACATGTCAGAGAGTTACACGGTCTTCCATACAATGCCTCATACGGTGCCATACCGATGCTTGACTGGTAACTGTTGTTGTATGCAAACTCCACCAAATGAAGGTGATCTTCCCATGATCCTCCGAAATCCAAAACACAAGCTCTAAGAAGATCTTCCAAAACTCGGTTGACTCTGTCGGTCTGACCATCTGTTTGAGGGTGATAAGCTGTTCTCAAACACAACTCGGTTCCCAAGACTTCCTGGAAGCTCTTCCAAAATCCACTAGTGAACAGTGGGTCTCGATCGCTCACTATACTCTTCGGAATACCATGGAATAGAACTATCCACTTCACATACAACTCAGCCAACTTTGATGCAGTCCTAGTTGATCGAACAGGAATGAATCTTGCACTCTTGGTCAGACGATCTACAATGACCCAAATCCCTTCATTTCCCGTTCTTGTTCTAGGTAGTCCATCAATAAAATCCATCGACACTTGCTCCCACTTCCATGTAGGAACTTCTAATGGCTGAAGCAATCCACTTGGCTTCTTCTGTTCGGCTTTTACCAACTGGCAGTTCATACACTTGGAAATAAAATTTCCAACATCCTTCTTCATACCTTCCCAGTAATAGGTTCTCTTCATATCCCGATGCATCTTATTTCCACCTGGATGAATTGTCAACTTCGAGTGATGACTTTCCTTCAGAACTTCACTCCTCATTTCATCTATATCGGGAACAACTAGTCGTCCTTGCTTCCGAAGCCAACCCTCTCGATCGACCTCGAATCCTTTATCCTTTTCTGGACCCAATCCAGATTCCAAATCACGGATAATCTTGACAAGCTTATCGTCTCGCTTTTGGCTCTCGCCAATCCTTTCCACTAGAGAAGGTCTTATCGATAAGTTTGCCAACATCTCAGGTTCCAATTCATATCTAGGTCTGAAGTCAAATCCAGCTAAATACTCGAGATTCTTCCATTCTGAAAACATGGCTCCCAATCCTGCATGTCTTCGACTTAACGCATCTGCCACTGCGTTACCTTTTCCCGGAGTATAAGCTATACCAAAATCATATGATGCCAAAAACTCTAGCCACCGTTGCTGCCGAAGATTCAAATCCTTTTGGGAGAAAAGATACTTCAATGACTTATGATCTGTAAACAACTCGAATCGAACTCCCAATAGATAATGTATCCACATCTTCAGAGCAAATACAATCGCCGCTAACTCCAAATCATGAGTCGGGTAATTCCTTTCATGCGGCTTCAGTTGTCGACTAGCATACGCAACAACTTTATCCCTCTGCATCAGCACTGCTCCAAGTCCAGTACCACATGCGTCGGTGTAAACCACCATCTCATCATTCCCACTTGGAATAGTCAAAACAGGAGCACTCGTCAATCGCTCTTTCAGGATTCTGAAAGCTTGCTCACACTTATCATCCCATCTGAACACTAGGTTCTTCTTCGTCAATCCTGTTAACGGTGCGGCTACCTTGGAGAAGTCCTTGATAAACCGACGATAATATCCTGCTAATCCAAGAAAACTTCTCACATCTGATGCATTCTTAGGTCTAACCCAATCCTGGATTGCTGCCACCTTAGCGGGATCAACCGCTATTCCACTTCCAGAGATAACATGGCCTAAGAACCTCACTTCACTCTTCCAGAAGTGACACTTTGAAAACTTAGCCTTCAGCTGATGTTTCCGTAAGATTTCCAAAACAATACGCAAGTGTGTCTTGTGTTCTTCTTCTGTTCTGGAATAAATCAGAATATCATCCACGAACACAAGTACAAACTTGTTCAACTGATCCCAGAACACTCTATTCATAAGATCCACAAAATATGCTGGCGCATTAGTCAATCCAAACGGCATTACCAGCCACTCAAAGAAACCGGATGGTGTTCGAAAAGTAGTCTTCGGCACACTATCCTTAGCCACTCTCAACTGGTGAAATCTCGTTGCCAAATCCATCTGAGAAAATACCTTAGCTTCGTGAAGTTGATCAAACAAGTCATCTATTCTCGGCAATGGATACTTGTTCTTCTTAGTCACCTTATTCAGCTCACGATAATCCACACACAACCTCAGCGATCCATCTGCTTTGGTTACAAACACAACTGGTGCACCCCATTCGGACACACTACGCCGAATGAATCCTTTCTGCAAAAGATCATCAACTTGCACCCTCAACTCTTGCTGTTCTCTAGGCGCCATCCGCCTAAGAGGCATCACAACAAGTCTGGCTCCTTCAACTAGATCTATACGAAACTCGATCTCTCTATGCGGCGGCAACCCTTTAACTTCGTCAAAGACATCCTCGAATCCATTCGCGATTGGCACTAATGACAGTCCATCCCGTGGAACAACTAGCGAATACATGAAGCTCATGAAGACGCCTTCTTCATGCTTACATCGTATCACAATCTTTCGCCCCTCCACATTCTCGACTGTCACTTCCAGCCTCTCACAATCAACCTTTGCCGCATACCTCCTAAGCCAGTCCATACCCAAAATAATTCCGAACCCCGCGAAGTTCAGAACAAAACAATCACAAACAAAAGAGCAACCATGACTCGATACAATCAGACCACGGCATAACATACACAAACAAGACGAACCCCCAACTGGATTAGTCACAACTAATGGCCTATCAACGATATCCGGTCCCAAACCTAACCGGTCTACGAGTTCACTACAAACAAACGAATGCGACGCCCCAGTATCAAACAGAACTCTAACTGGAACACCACATAGGAAAAGAGTACCTTGAACCACCACACTCTTTCCCTTCTCTTCAGCGGTAGGAGCTTTTGAAGACGATGGGACAGCTCCCAAAGCATAAGCTTGCACAATCTGCTTGTCCCTCCTCGGTTCTGGACAATCCTTCCTGATATGCCCCGGCTTGTCACAGTTGTGACACTTCATCGGTGCCTTCGGATTCTTACAATCCTTCGAGAAATGGCCCTTCTGCTGACAATTGTAGCAAGTCACCTCGCCTTTCGGCCTCTTCTGGCCATCCTTACCCTTCTACTGCTGCTGCTTCCTCTTCTTGTTTCCACCCTGCTGTGGTTTAGACTCTCCCATGGTTACAGCAACAACAGATCCTTCCTTAGGAAACAGACTCTCACGCCTGAGAGCTTTCTCCACCAGCTTCTCAAATGAATCGTCCAAATGATCCACCAACTGTCTCCCAAGATAACTGTCCAAGCCTGTCACAAACTTCTCATTCTTCTGATATGCAGATTCGATATACGACCGGGCATACTTGGACGAAGCTTCGAACTCAGAAACATACTCAAGAACTGGTCTTCCACCTCTCTTGAGCTCCACAAACTTCTTGAACAGAACAGACTTCTGAGCTGTAGAAATGAACTTAGCTTCAAATCTGGCTTGGAATTGCTCCCAAGTAATCTCTTCCTCCGGAGTATTGATGGTAATAGAGTTCCACCAATCATAGGCTCTCCTTTGAAGCTGTCTTGATGCCAACTTCCTCTTAGTTGCATCCTCTATTCCCAAATCACCAAAAATCCTTCTACAAGCATCTATCCATCTCTGGACCTCAATAGTTGATTCTGTCCCCAAGAAAACCTTCCTTCCAAGAGCAGTATAGTCCTTGCACAACTTAGCAAAATCCACCGGTTTTGGAGTTTGGACTTGAACCCCAACATCTACTGCTGCCCCCGGAACTGGTATCCTTCTCATGATCGAAGTCATCATAGCTTCGAACATAGCTGCATAATCTACAGCTCCCTCAGTAGCACGGCCTTCCCTAGCAGCAGGTCTCCCTCTTCGACTAATTCTCAATATCTATAAAAAGGAATGATCAGAACATCTAGAGAAACAACTGCATAAAGGACTCAAACTCTTCTAATCTACTATATTATATATAGTATTCATCCATCAAAATACAATTACGTCTCTCATACGTAGTTACGTCAGCGAGCGTTGGGTAAAATCGATTAACCAATGCTCTGATACCAAATGTGTCGACCGCCCATGACCTCTGCACTGAACCTAGAGATAGTGCACTGTAAAGTGTGCCAGACGACCATGGACGATTGTCAGGGTAGATCAAAACAACAGAATCTATCGTATTACTCACAGCGCATGGACAAAATACAATAGAACATATATATAGTGAAGCTTCACAGAATAGAATCTCATCAATAAAACTTCATAATAGTTGAATACAAACATCTGAATAGTTAATACAACAAGCCTCACTACATATCACTCAGAGAATACAAAGCAGTGGAACATCCAGTACATATAGTAAGAAGAAAATATGCAACCCTCCAACTCGTCTTTGATATCAGCATCGTGAGAAGAGAACAGCACCTGTCACCTGCTACCTAGTCTGCCCGTCCCAAAATGGACGAACAGCCCAAGGCAATAAGAGTTAAAACATAAAGCCTTGAGTCAGACAATAGTCTTAGTGAGCAGTAAATTAACTAACAACATACCAAAAGAGCATAAAGGAAAAGGAATAGGAATACAACCCTCCCACTCCAACCTCTTTCTACAGTGATAGCCCCCAGACACACACTAAGTAGAAGCAAACATAGCAGAGCATACAATGTAAAGTAAAGCAATTATCACTCGAGTCAAGGGCGATGTTTTCCAAGTACAAACCCCCAAGGCCTAAACCAAGATCAGATAAGCACCTAGAAAATACCGCTCTTGAGACCGAATGACGATACAACCAAACATCCATGACTCTGGCTATCACTGTTATCATTGCTTCGATATCACCGTTAATTGAATGACCGGCACAATCTTTCAGCCGTCCGTCAAGGGCTAATGGAAACCCTGGTTCTAGACATAACTCCCGCACGTCATCGTGACCCATGCCTAGGTGTAACGACCCTAGATTTTAATTTAATTTAAATTGATAATTTAATAAAATTTTGAATAAAATTTTGTAAATTTAAGTATAAAATTGATAAAGTAAGCGAGTTTCCCCGGATCCAAATTAAAATTTGTTAAATCTTCAAATTAAAAATATTGTATATATAGGTGATTTGAATCCTAGATAGATGTTTAAAATATAAATAATAATAATAATTAATTTTGAATTTATAAATTTAATATAAGACAATAAATATTAAGGTAAATTTAATAATTGAGTTATAAATAGAAACAAATTATGTGAAATATAAAATAACACATTAGCCAATTTAAACAACATAACAACTATAGGATTACATTTATATTATAACACAAAGTATGAAACCAGACAACAAAGTATACATATCTTGAGCTTGTAAAAGTAAAATAATAAAATGTCTATGAACATGTATAGGGTAAAGAAGCAAATCAAATAAAGCAAAAGGGAAATATCTGTGAATAAAAGAACAAGGTAAGTATAGAGAACATAAAGGACAGGCATTAAATGCTGGCAACATCTTTTGTCACTTTGAATTGTTTTCTAATGCAAGATATCAGCCACCAAAGCAATATTCATATATGTATAGAAATGCAGCTGTACATATATAACAAAGAAAACATCACGTTCAAGCATATCAGCCATGCTATTGTACATACAAGATCACTTCAGCCGAAACAAAAAGGATAGAATAAAATAGTTATTTATATTATAAAGTCACAAGACAAAGACCAAAAGGAAAGAAGAGAATAAACAAAGTAAAGGGAAAATCTATCAAAATAAAATATGTAGCCTGTAGTAGTAAGGCAAGGCAAGAATAAAATAGAGTGATAAAACAAAATAAAATAAAATAGTACTTGCCAAAAGAAAATAAAACAAGCATGAACACGACATGCTATAAATGCAAAGCAACATGCTTTCATTAAATGCTTACTCTTCAGCCACCCTTGAAGGAAGGAGGAAAGCATGGGTTGTACAAGCCTGTATAAAAATAATTATACAAAATAATGATACTCTGTACTTTGCTTAAGCCTGCATGTCCTCTCTATATACATGAGGTTTGTCTTAGTTTATACGTTCAATGATCATAACAAAGATCAGAAAACAATGAGAAAAACAAAAGCAAGCCAAACTACAGAATTGAAAAAGAAAATTAAAACAACTTCAACAAATCAAACCAGAAATTAAAGAAGAGAATCAAAGATCAGGGAAGCTCTAGTTTGCAAAAATTCCAAAGCCTGTTTCAAACAAGTGAGGCTCTGTTCTTCTCTGAAAATAAGGTGAGTAACTCCACAACCTAAATAGTTTGATTTTATTGTTTGTTGCCTGCTTATCTCTGAACTTAGTTTGTTTGTGAGCAAATCTCCTCCCTGAACTTGTTTGTTTTTGTTTGTGAGCAAGTTCGCTTATCTACCTATGTGTTTTGATATTATGTTTGACACTTGAAGTATGATGGTTTAAATGACTGTGAGCAAACTTCAAATTTTCTTTAGAAAAAAAAAACAGTTTTCTTTGAATCCTATGTTTGGGAATCTGTGAATTGTCTTGATAAGATGGCTTGTTGTTATTGATAAGTGTCTGTATGTATAGATCTACATATAAACTATGTTAGTATGCCTGAATAGGTTGTGAGCACAGGCAAAGATATCCCTCTGTTCTTAATGTACAGGGTTTTAAACCTGTTTTACAAAGAAAAATCCATATCTCTTAAACCAATCAATACCAAACATAAATTTCAAAATGAAAAGTGATTATAATGTTGTGATATCTATTTTAAAAATAATCATAAGTATGGTTATGGGATAAATGTTTTGGGAATAGAATATACAGTGAAAATTCAAGGATTACCCAAATTTCGAATTTCGTAAATTATAGATTGGATTGCACCACCTAAAACTATTTTAAAAATGATGATTTTTAAAACAAAAATTTGAATTTTTAGTTGGGTATTAGGGTGGCATTTTCGAGGTGAATAGATAATGGGTTCTCTCGATTTTCCGATGATCGGCTAAATTTCAAAAGTCGAATTTTGGCATGGAGATACTAGGGTAATCATAGATTGTTGGAAAAATACAAGAAGATTTTTTTAATTCACCATAGTTTGATATTTGAACTAAACTAGGGTTTAAGCTATGTTTTAGTTAACGTCAGGAAAGTGATCGTCACGTCACCAGGACGTTATCGGACCTCATCGCACGTGGGGGGATCGAAAGGTAGGGATGTGACGTGTCTCTGGGAGGGGTAGCTGGGGTTTTTACGATCAAGATCACTGGCGAAGGAGGGTTTTCCGATGGTGAAGGCTACAGGTCTGGGTTCCAGCTGAAAGCTCGATTTGTTTTGATGATTCGATCGAGGGTGCCGAGTAGCTTGATGGTGGGAGGACGTCGTTGTCGACTTGCCGAGGATCACGATGGTGGCCGGAGGTGGTCGGGGTTCGTGTGCATGTGCACGGTGGCGTTCGAGTATCTGGGTTGTTGAAGTGGGGGAAAACTCGAAGACGATCTCAGGGAAGTTGGGTATTTGCTCGGGTTCATTGTCGGGAAGATTCGCGTATAAGTAACCGTTTTCAAGAATTAAATATAGTTAATAGAAGTAGGGTAGAGATGGCTTGGGAATTTCTCGGGTAAAAACGCAAATGACTCGGGTCTGTAAATGTTAGTATAAACAGTTTTAAAACTTTAAACAAATCAAGTTTTATTTTGAAATAAAATTGTTAAAACTAATTCTTTTGTAAATAGTAGATGTTATCCAAGTTTTGAATTGGGTACAAAGTTTTTTTTTGAATAAAATTATTTTAAATTAACTAAGTTTAAAAGTGTTTAGGATACATATATATAACCCTTATTTTAAAAGTTTAATTTAAATAAACTTAATAATGTGATTTAGTGGTTAATTAAGAAGGATAAAAGGTTTTGAAAGTTAATCACTTTAATGTAATTAAGGGTTGATTAATTAATAGAAGTAATTAAAGGATAGTTAACTACTTAAAGTTATTAAATCAAGGTGATTAAATTGATTAATGTGATTTATTTATAAATTAATGGTTAATTAACTAATGTAATCAATTAAGGATAATTTATTAAAGAAGAATTAATCAATTAAGAATAATTATTTAATAATTAAAGATTGATTTATTAATTGAGATGGGTTAATTAATAATTAAAGTTTAATCAATTTATTTTTAAAGATTAGTTAATAATTAAAATGTGTAATTTATTGATGTTAATTAACCAGGATTAATAATTCATAAGAAATAAACCTGATTTGAATAAATCAGACAATTTAATTAATTTTACTTATGAATATTTGGATTCTATTGGATGACTTGATTTTTTTTGATATCCCTGATATGTGATGCTTTGTGATACATCCTGATTTATGTTGTGATCTGTAGTTTACTCATCTGTATATTATCTGTGATCTGTGAATGAACGATAAGCGTTGTTCTTATACCGCTTATCAACTGTATCCTGTATTTTGATCTATGATGATTGTTTGATGTTGCACTATTGTGTGTGAAACCCCTGGACCACACCTTTACACACACAAATATGGATTTCACATGGATATCGGTTAAGTCACAGATAATTTAAATTTAATATTTTGAAATTGAAATTTTAATTTCAATTGATTTTGAAATTAGAAATTCGGGGTTAAAGTAAAAAGATTTTGAAATGGAATTTCAAAGATAAAAGTTATTTTAAATAACTTAACCGAGTTTTGAAAATTTAAATAGTTAGATTTAAATTGGGATTCAAGTTTGAAATTAAGCTATGATTTGGAAACTAGGGAGTAAAGATGATATAAATGTGTTTATATGAATTTAAACCATTTTAAAAGTATAAGTTGGGAATTTGGATTTAACCCAAGAACCTTAACTCGTATAAATGAATCAGATTTCCAGAATGAAAACTATTTGTTTTCAAAGAATAAAAGCTTTTAGATAAGAAATGAAATTCTAATTTAGGTAAAGGAATTTCAAGATTTAATTGAAAAATGGTTTTCCAAGTTATAAATGAATTCTTTTCGAAAGCTATGAATTAAATCTGTTTGTTTTTAACAGATTTAAAATGATGTTTGGTTAAACCATTCGAAATGAAATTGTTTTGAAAGCTATGAATTAAATCTGTTTGTTTTTAACAGATTTAAAATGATGATTTATTTAAACCATTCGAAATGAAATTGTTTTGAAAGCTATAACGAATTAATCAAATTGAAAGGGAAATTGATTTGGAAAATCTATGAATGAATCTTTGTGAAATTAAGTGAACTTTGTGAATTGAATCTTTTTGTTTAAAAGATTAAAATGGAAATTTGTTAAACCATTTGAAAAGAAAGTTTGGGTAATAAGTTGTGACGTAATTGAAATCCCATTATCCATTTGTTTTTGAATATTGCGCTCACTATTCGGGTTAGCCGGGAAAAGACAATTGTGTCATATAACCCATTCCGAATAGTGATACGTCGTATATGGATAGCATTTGAAGATCGGTGTTGAAGACCGGATATTTTCGAAAATGAAAGGACAACCTGTCGAATGTCTCTGCACTGGGTAGCTCCCGGTATAGAGATTTATATCACTCTTTTTGTGATGGGAAGTCTGGACGTGATTTGAAAACTATCCGGATTTGCAAGGGCTTCGTGAGAAGTGCCTTCGGTTCTGTTCGAACCCGGAACAGACTTGTATGGATACATGTTTGACATTACACTTTGAGATATAAAGCCGATTTCTTTCAAATACATATCTGTTGGTGGCGGAGAATTTATTCTCTTAGCTTAACACCCTTCTCTGAGACATACGAGCTCAGAGGTTATGTAGTTGAAATTTATCAGCGATATATCCCAATTTGGTAATGTGGCATGCTGAGTGTTGCTGTGTGATGATCAGTGTTTGATCATTTGTGATATGATCATTTATTTGATCTTATATCTTTGTGATCATAGGTTGATCATTTGTTTGACCCGAAGCATGGCTTTGTGACAAAGCGTAGCTTTGTGGACGAGACTTCGTCGGACCTCACACCCCGGAAATGGTCAAAACAGGAAAGATGCGGCAAGGTTCTAGGGAGTAGCGCCCCTTAGTGTATGTCATTCCTTCTGGATAAAGGTGGTATCATGGTATGGAGCCTAGATACTTAACCTATGTGGTTGCTGCATTTTTACTATGTGGTTTGTTGCGAATCGGGGATCCTCGGGAAGATCGGTGACGATCGGGGGATGGCATACGCGTGTCAGTAGTTACCTATTTTTGCAGAGGTAACCCGGCCTTGTGTTGGCAGAGATCTAACCGTAACGTTAGGTTCTCGGGTCGTCTATTCCAGGGACGTACCCATCGTGGAAAAGGAAGTTCCTTAGCCTGACCATTTGTTGGAAATCCAAAGAAACAATACGTGACGTGTACGGTTTTAGTTGTATTACCTGCTATGGAATGTGGCGGTAACCTGCTATTGAACATGGTAGCTATAGTAGGCATACGATACTGGTCGTATGTTGGCTAAGATTGATATTCTATTTTCGAAATGTTTTCTACACTATGCACTAATAATAATATCAAAAATGATTTGATTTTGCGTAGTAAGCATCTTTGACTATCATAAGAAGAAATCTCCTCCAATTCTGCGTTTGCATTGTGTGTGTGGCGGGAGGTCTTATGGTAGTTTCATTTTCTAAAAGCATTGCGAATTGACTTTAAAATTCTCTGCTATTTGTTTTTAAAAAGATAAACTGTTTTTGTTGCTCACACCAGTCCCATGACTGATCCGGAGTTTATTGTTTATTTCCTAAACTCTGGATGCTCAAAATTTTCTACACGAGCAGTCTAGAGGTTGGTTTTTCAGATATTCAGATTTTGTAGATTTATCTGGAGCTAGTTCAGTCTTTGAATCGGACTGCACTTGCTTATCTTGGTGTATCGTTATTGGGAGTTCAAGCTATTTCTGGATTAGTGCTTTGAAGATGGAGATTATCCGCTGCTGATGTTATCGTTTTCTTTTCCGCTGCTATTTGTTGTATCATATCTCTGATGTATATTGATATTCATTGTATCATTCTGTTGTATCAGATATTGTATATCAATGTATTATTCATTTATTCCGCTGTGTTATTTACTTAACTGTGTTATAAGCTCCGGCGACTCGGATTTGAACGGTCGAATCTATGGCATTCGGGTATGATGTAAAGTATGAATGTCGATTTTCGAACACGAAAATCTGGGACGTCACAAGTGGTATCAGAGCTAAGGTTGAACTTTAGCTCAGGAGTATAACACATTAAGTAGCTCATTAGAGATAGAGTGAAGTAAACTCTAGAATGAGTAATCCTTAAGATATCCGTCTGAACGTCTCAGATGATTCTCTTGCTATCCACAGATAGTGAGTATGAGTGCAAGAAGAGGACGAGATAGGGGACAAGGGAATACGACTATAAATGGTCAATATCCTGCAACAGTGGAAACAACTTTCTTATCAATCTTCTTTGATTTGTTTCCAAATTCTTTTGATTTCTTCGTATCAGCTACAAGAAGAAGTTTCAGTATGATGATGGCTCTACGAATCGTCGTAGAAAATTCTTACTTCGTATCTTCATCGGTTTCCTATTAGCTTTCTGATTTAAACTTTAATGAATTTGAAATTGGAAATTTTAATTTGAGGTAAATTGATTAATAGAATATGGGGCTAAATTTGAATTGAATCAATAAAACGATATCGTTTGAAACCAAATTTTGAAATTCTATTGTAATTTCTTTTGAATACCAAAGTCCGAAGAGGGATAAATTGGTATGTATTCTGAGGTATTCCGACTTGAGTTTGGAATCCATATCTTGTGTTTGAGAAATTATAGGAGATCGAATCTGTCTATCTCAGTGTTATTTTCGTGCCTACGAATTTCGAGGACGAAATTCTTTTAAGGGGGGAAGTTTGTAACGACCCTAGATTTTAATTTAATTTAAATTGATAATTTAATAAAATTTTGAATAAAATTTTGTAAATTTAAGTATAAAATTGATAAAGTAAGCGAGTTTCCCCGGATCCAAATTAAAATTTGTTAAATCTTCAAATTAAAAATATTGTATATATAGGTGATTTGAATCTTAGATAGATGTTTAAAATATAAATAATAATAATAATTAATTTTGAATTTATAAATTTAATATAAGACAATAAATATTAAGGTAAATTTAATAATTGAGTTATAAATAGAAACAAATTATGTGAAATATAAAATAACACATTAGCCAATTTAAACAACATAACAACTATAGGATTACATTTATATTATAACACAAAGTATGAAACCAGACAACAAAGTATACATATCTTGAGCTTGTAAAAGTAAAATAATAAAATGTCTATGAACATGTATAGGGTAAAGAAGCAAATCAAATAAAGCAAAAGGGAAATATTTGTGAATAAAAGAACAAGGTAAGTATAGAGAACATAAAGGACAGGCATTAAATGCTGGCAACATCTTTTGTCACTTTGAATTGTTTTCTAATGCAAGATATCAGCCACCAAAGCAATATTCATATATGTATAGAAATGCAGCTGTACATATATAACAACGAAAACATCACGTTCAAGCATATCAGCCATGCTATTGTACATACAAGATCACTTCAGCCGAAACAAAAAGGATAGAATAAAATAGTTATTTATATTATAAAGTCACAAGACAAAGACCAAAAGGAAAGAAGAGAATAAACAAAGTAAAGGGAAAATCTATCAAAATAAAATATGTAGCCTGTAGTAGTAAGGCAAGGCAAGAATAAAATAGAGTGATAAAACAAAATAAAATAAAATAGTACTTGCCAAAAGAAAATAAAACAAGCATGAACACGACATGCTATAAATGCAAAGCAACATGCTTTCATTAAATGCTTACTCTTCAGCCACCCTTGAAGGAAGGAGGAAAGCATGGGTTGTACAAGCCTGTATAAAAATAATTATACAAAATAATGATACTCTGTACTTTGCTTAAGCCTGCATGTCCTCTCTATATACATGAGGTTTGTCTTAGTTTATACGTTCAATGATCATAACAAAGATCAGAAAACAATGAGAAAAACAAAAGCAAGCCAAACTGCAGAATTGAAAAAGAAAATTAAAACAACTTCAACAAATCAAACCAGAAATTAAAGAAGAGAATCAAAGATCAGGGAAGCTCTAGTTTGCAAAAATTCCAAAGCCTGTTTCAAACAAGTGAGGCTCTGTTCTTCTCTGAAAATAAGGTGAGTAACTCCACAACCTAAATAGTTTGATTTTATTGTTTGTTGCCTGCTTATCTCTGAACTTAGTTTGTTTGTGAGCAAATCTCCTCCCTGAACTTGTTTGTTTTTGTTTGTGAGCAAGTTCACTTATCTACCTATGTGTTTTGATATTATGTTTGACACTTGAAGTATGATGGTTTAAATGACTGTGAGCAAACTTCAAATTTTCTTTAGAAAAAAAAACAGTTTTCTTTGAATCCTATGTTTGGGAATCTGTGAATTGTCTTGATAAGATGGCTTGTTGTTATTGATAAGTGTCTGTATGTATAGATCTACATATAAACTATGTTAGTATGCCTGAATAGGTTGTGAGCACAGGCAAAGATATCCCTCTGTTCTTAATGTACAGGGTTTTAAACCTGTTTTACAAAGAAAAATCCATATCTCTTAAACCAATCAATACCAAACATAAATTTCAAAATGAAAAGTGATTATAATGTTGTGATATCAATTTTAAAAATAATCATAAGTATGGTTATGGGATAAATGTTTTGGGAATAGAATATACAGTGAAAATTCAAGGATTACCCAAATTTCGAATTTCGTAAATTATAGATTGGATTGCACCACCTAAAACTATTTTAAAAATGATGATTTTTAAAACAAAAATTTGAATTTTTAGTTGGGTATTAGGGTGGCATTTTCGAGGTGAATAGATAATGGGTTCTCTCGATTTTCCAATGATCGGCTAAATTTCAAAAGTCGAATTTTGGCATGGAGATACTAGGGTAATCATAGATTGTTGGAAAAATACAAGAAGATTTTTTTAATTCACCATAGTTTGATATTTGAACTAAACTAGGGTTTAAGCTATGTTTTAGTTAACGTCAGGAAAGTGATCGTCACGTCACCAGGACGTTATCGGACCTCATCGCACGTGGGGGGATCGAAAGGTAGGGATGTGACGTGTCTCTGGGAGGGGTAGCTGGGGTTTTTACGATCGAGATCACTGGCGAAGGAGGGTTTTCCGATGGTGAAGGCTACGGGTCTGGGTTGCAGCTGAAAGCTCGATTTGTTTTGATGATTCGATCGAGGGTGCCGAGTAGCTTGATGGTGGGAGGACGTCGTTGTCGACTTGCCGAGGATCACGATGGTGGCCGGAGGTGGTCGGGGTTCGTGTGCATGTGCACGGTGGCGTTCGAGTATCTGGGTTATTGAAGTGGGGGAAAACTCGAAGACGATCTCAGGGAAGTTGGGTATTTGCTCGGGTTCATTGTCGGGAAGATTCGCGTATAAGTAACCGTTTTCAAGAATTAAATATAGTTAATAGAAGTAGGGTAGAGATGGCTTGGGAATTTCTCGGGTAAAAACGCAAATGACTCGGGTCTGTAAATGTTAGTATAAACAGTTTTAAAACTTTAAACAAATCAAGTTTTATTTTGAAATAAAATTGTTAAAACTAATTCTTTTGTAAATAGTAGATGTTATCCAAGTTTTGAATTGGGTACAAAGTTTTTTTTTGAATAAAATTATTTTAAATTAACTAAGTTTAAAAGTGTTTAGGATACATATATATAACCCTTATTTTAAAAGTTTAATTTAAATAAACTTAATAATGTGATTTAGTGGTTAATTAAGAAGGATAAAAGGTTTTGAAAGTTAATCACTTTAATGTAATTAAGGGTTAATTAATTAATAGAAGTAATTAAAGGATAGTTAACTACTTAAAGTTATTAAATCAAGGTGATTAAATTGATTAATGTGATTTATTTATAAATTAATGGTTAATTAACTAATGTAATCAATTAAGGATAATTGATTAAAGAAGAATTAATCAATTAAGAATAATTATTTAATAATTAAAGATTGATTTATTAATTGAGATGGGTTAATTAATAATTAAAGTTTAATCAATTTATTTTTAAAGATTAGTTAATAATTAAAATGTGTAATTTATTGACGTTAATTAACCAGGATTAATAATTCATAAGAAATAAACCTGATTTGAATAAATCAGACAATTTAATTAATTTTACTTATGAATATTTGGATTCTATTGGATGACTTGATTTTTTTTGATATCCCTGATATGTGATGCTTTGTGATACATCCTGATTTATGTTGTGATCTGTAGTTTACTCATCTGTATATTATCTGTGATCTGTGAATGAACGATAAGCGTTGTTCTTATACCGCTTATCAACTGTATCCTGTATTTTGATCTATGATGATTGTTTGATGTTGCACTATTGTGTGTGAAACCCCTGGACCACACCTTTACACACACAAATATGGATTTCACATGGATATCGGTTAAGTCACAGATAATTTAAATTTAATGTTTTGAAATTGAAATTTTAATTTCAATTGATTTTGAAATTAGAAATTCGGGGTTAAAGTAAAAAGATTTTGAAATGGAATTTCAAAGATAAAAGTTATTTTAAATAACTTAACCGAGTTTTGAAAATTTAAATAGTTAGATTTAAATTGGGATTCAAGTTTGAAATTAAGCTATGATTTGGAAACTAGGGAGTAAAGATGATATAAATGTGTTTATATGAATTTAAACCATTTTAAAAGTATAAGTTGGGAATTTGGATTTAACCCAAGAACTTTAACTCGTATAAATGAATCAGATTTCCAGAATGAAAACTGTTTGTTTTCAAAGAATAAAAGCTTTTAGATAAGAAATGAAATTCCAATTTAGGTAAAGGAATTTCAAGATTTAATTGAAAAATGGTTTTCCAAGTTATAAATGAATTCTTTTCGAAAGCTATGAATTAAATCTATTTGTTTTTAACAGATTTAAAATGATGTTTGGTTAAACCATTCGAAATGAAATTGTTTTGAAAGCTATGAATTAAATCTGTTTGTTTTTAACAGATTTAAAATGATGATTTATTTAAACCATTCGAAATGAAATTGTTTTGAAAGCTATAACGAATTAATCAAATTGAAAGGGAAATTGATTTGGAAAATCTATGAATGAATCTTTGTGAAATTAAGTGAACTTTGTGAATTGAATCTTTTTGTTTAAAAGATTAAAATGGAAATTTGTTAAACCATTTGAAAAGAAAGTTTGGGTAATAAGTTGTGACGTAATTGAAATCCCATTATCCATTTGTTTTTGAATATTGCGCTCACTATTCGGGTTAGCCGGGAAAAGACAATTGTGTCATATAACCCATTCCGAATAGTGATACGTCGTATATGGATAGCATTTGAAGATCGGTGTTGAAGACCGGATATTTTCGAAAATGAAAGGACAACCTGTCGAATGTCTCTGCACTGGGTAGCTCCCGGTATAGAGATTTATATCACTCTTTTTGTGATGGGAAGTCTGGACGTGATTTGAAAACTATCCGGATTTGCAAGGGCTTCGTGAGAAGTGCCTTCGGTTCTGTTCGAACCCGGAACAGACTTGTATGGATACATGTTTGACATTACACTTTGAGATATAAAGCCGATTTCTTTCAAATACATATCTGTTGGTGGCGGAGAATTTATTCTCTTAGCTTAACACCCTTCTCTGAGACATACGAGCTCAGAGGTTATGTAGTTGAAATTTATCAGCGATATATCCCAATTTGGTAATGTGGCATGCTGAGTGTTGTTGTGTGATGATCAGTGTTTGATCATTTGTGATATGATCATTTATTTGATCTTATATCTTTGTGATCATAGGTTGATCATTTGTTTGACCCGAAGCATGGCTTTGTGACAAAGCGTAGCTTTGTGGACGAGACTTCGTCGGACCTCACACCCCGGAAATGGTCAAAACAGGAAAGATGCGGCAAGGTTCTAGGGAGTAGCGCCCCTTAGTGTATGTCATTCCTTCTGGATAAAGGTGGTATCATGGTATGGAGCCCAGATACTTAACCTATGTGGTTGCTGCATTTTTACTATGTGGTTTGTTGCGAATCGGGGATCCTCGGGAAGATCGGTGACGATCGGGGGATGGCATACGCGTGTCAGTAGTTACCTATTTTTGCAGAGGTAACCCGGCCTTGTGTTGGCAGAGATCTAACCGTAACGTTAGGTTCTCGGGTCGTCTATTCCAGGGACGTACCCATCGTGGAAAAGGAAGTTCCTTAGCCTGACCATTTGTTGGAAATCCAAAGAAACAATACGTGACGTGTACGGTTTTAGTTGTATTACCTGCTATGGAATGTGGCGGTAACCTGCTATTGAACATGGTAGCTATAGTAGGCATACGATACTGGTCGTATGTTGGCTAAGATTGATATTCTATTTTCGAAATGTTTTCTACACTATGCACTAATAATAATATCAAAAATGATTTGATTTTGCGTAGTAAGCATCTTTGACTATCATAAGAAGAAATCTCCTCCAATTCTGCGTTTGCATTGTGTGTGTGGCGGGAGGTCTTATGGTAGTTTCATTTTCTAAAAGCATTGCGAATTGACTTTAAAATTCTCTGCTATTTGTTTTTAAAAAGATAAACTGTTTTTGTTGCTCACACCAGTCCCATGACTGATCCGGAGTTTATTGTTTATTTCCTAAACTCTGGATGCTCAAAATTTTCTACACGAGCAGTCTAGAGTTGGGTTTTTCAGATATTCAGATTTTGTAGATTTATCTGGAGCTAGTTCAGTCTTTGAATCGGACTGCACTTGCTTATCTTGGTGTATCGTTATTGGGAGTTCAAGCTATTTCTAGATTAGTGCTTTGAAGATGGAGATTATCCGCTGCTGATGTTATCGTTTTCTTTTCCGCTGCTATTTGTTGTATCATATCTCTGATGTATATTGATATTCATTGTATCATTCTGTTGTATCAGATATTGTATATCAATGTATTATTCATTTATTCCGCTGTGTTATTTACTTAACTGTGTTATAAGCTCCGGCGACTCGGATTTGAACGGTCGAATCTATGGCATTCGAGTACGATGTAAAGTATGAATGTCGATTTTCGAACGCGAAAATCTGGGACGTCACAAGTGGTATCAGAGCTAAGGTTGAACTTTAGCTCAGGAGTATAACACATTAAGTAGCTCATTAGAGATAGAGTGAAGTAAACTCTAGAATGAGTAATCCTTAAGATATCCGTCTGAACGTCTCAGATGATTCTCTTGCTATCCACAGATAGTGAGTATGAGTGCAAGAAGAGGACGAGATAGGGGACAAGGGAATACGACTATAAATGGTCAATATCCTGCAACAGTGGAAACAACTTTCTTATCAATCTTCTTTGATTTGTTTCCAAATTCTTTTGATTTCTTCGTATCAGCTACAAGAAGAAGTTTCAGTATGATGATGGCTTTACGAATCGTCGTAGAAAATTCTTACTTCGTATCTTCATCGGTTTCCTATCAGCTTTCTGATTTAAACTTTAATGAATTTGAAATTGGAAATTTTAATTTGAGGTAAATTGATTAATAGAATATGGGGCTAAATTTGAATTGAATCAATAAAACGATATCGTTTGAAACCAAATTTTGAAATTCTATTGTAATTTCTTTTGAATACCAAAGTCCGAAGAGGGATAAATTGGTATGTATTCTGAGGTATTCCGACTTGAGTTTGGAATCCATATCTTGTGTTTGAGAAATTATAGGAGATCGAATCTGTCTATCTCAGTGTTATTTTCGTGCCTACGAATTTCGAGGACGAAATTCTTTTAAGGGGGGAAGTTTGTAACGACCCTAGATTTTAATTTAATTTAAATTGATAATTTAATAAAATTTTGAATAAAATTTTGTAAATTTAAGTATAAAATTGATAAAGTAAGCGAGTTTCCCCGGATCCAAATTAAAATTTGTTAAATCTTCAAATTAAAAATATTGTATATATAGGTGATTTGAATCTTAGATAGATGTTTAAAATATAAATAATAATAATAATTAATTTTGAATTTATAAATTTAATATAAGACAATAAATATTAAGGTAAATTTAATAATTGAGTTATAAATAGAAACAAATTATGTGAAATATAAAATAACACATTAGCCAATTTAAACAACATAACAACTATAGGATTACATTTATATTATAACACAAAGTATGAAACCAGACAACAAAGTATACATATCTTGAGCTTGTAAAAGTAAAATAATAAAATGTCTATGAACATGTATAGGGTAAAGAAGCAAATCAAATAAAGCAAAAGGGAAATATCTGTGAATAAAAGAACAAGGTAAGTATAGAGAACATAAAGGACAGGCATTAAATGCTGGCAACATCTTTTGTCACTTTGAATTGTTTTCTAATGCAAGATATCAGCCACCAAAGCAATATTCATATATGTATAGAAATGCAGCTGTACATATATAACAAAGAAAACATCACGTTCAAGCATATCAGCCATGCTATTGTACATACAAGATCACTTCAGCCGAAACAAAAAGGATAGAATAAAATAGTTATTTATATTATAAAGTCACAAGACAAAGACCAAAAGGAAAGAAGAGAATAAACAAAGTAAAGGGAAAATCTATCAAAATAAAATATGTAGCCTGTAGTAGTAAGGCAAGGCAAGAATAAAATAGAGTGATAAAACAAAATAAAATAAAATAGTACTTGCCAAAAGAAAATAAAACAAGCATGAACACGACATGCTATAAATGCAAAGCAACATGCTTTCATTAAATGCTTACTCTTCAGCCACCCTTGAAGGAAGGAGGAAAGCATGGGTTGTACAAGCCTGTATAAAAATAATTATACAAAATAATGATACTCTGTACTTTGCTTAAGCCTGCATGTCCTCTCTATATACATGAGGTTTGTCTTAGTTTATACGTTCAATGATCATAACAAAGATCAGAAAACAATGAGAAAAACAAAAGCAAGCCAAACTGCAGAATTGAAAAAGAAAATTAAAACAACTTCAACAAATCAAACCAGAAATTAAAGAAGAGAATCAAAGATCAGGGAAGCTCTAGTTTGCAAAAATTCCAAAGCCTGTTTCAAACAAGTGAGGCTCTGTTCTTCTCTGAAAATAAGGTGAGTAACTCCACAACCTAAATAGTTTGATTTTATTGTTTGTTGCCTGCTTATCTCTGAACTTAGTTTGTTTGTGAGCAAATCTCCTCCCTGAACTTGTTTGTTTTTGTTTGTGAGCAAGTTCGCTTATCTACCTATGTGTTTTGATATTATGTTTGACACTTGAAGTATGATGGTTTAAATGACTGTGAGCAAACTTCAAATTTTCTTTAGAAAAAAAAAACAGTTTTCTTTGAATCCTATGTTTGGGAATCTGTGAATTGTCTTGATAAGATGGCTTGTTGTTATTGATAAGTGTCTGTATGTATAGATCTACATATAAACTATGTTAGTATGCCTGAATAGGTTGTGAGCACAGGCAAAGATATCCCTCTGTTCTTAATGTACAGGGTTTTAAACCTGTTTTACAAAGAAAAATCCATATCTCTTAAACCAATCAATACCAAACATAAATTTCAAAATGAAAAGTGATTATAATGTTGTGATATCAATTTTAAAAATAATCATAAGTATGGTTATGGGATAAATGTTTTGGGAATAGAATATACAGTGAAAATTCAAGGATTACCCAAATTTCGAATTTCGTAAATTATAGATTGGATTGCACCACCTAAAACTATTTTAAAAATGATGATTTTTAAAACAAAAATTTGAATTTTTAGTTGGGTATTAGGGTGGCATTTTCGAGGTGAATAGATAATGGGTTCTCTCGATTTTCCGATGATCGGCTAAATTTCAAAAGTCGAATTTTGGCATGGAGATACTAGGGTAATCATAGATTGTTGGAAAAATACAAGAAGATTTTTTTAATTCACCATAGTTTGATACTAAACTAGGGTTTAAGCTATGTTTTAGTTAACGTCAGGAAAGTGATCGTCACGTCACCAGGACGTTATCGGACCTCATCGCACGTGGGGGGATCGAAAGGTAGGGATGTGACGTGTCTCTGGGAGGGGTAGCTGGGGTTTTTACGATCGAGATCACTGGCGAAGGAGGGTTTTCCGATGGTGAAGGCTACAGGTCTGGGTTGCAGCTGAAAGCTCGATTTGTTTTGATGATTCGATCGAGGGTGCCGAGTAGCTTGATGGTGGGAGGACGTCGTTGTCGACTTGCCGAGGATCACGATGGTGGCCGGAGGTGGTCGGGGTTCGTGTGCATGTGCACGGTGGCGTTCGAGTATCTGGGTTGTTGAAGTGGGGGAAAACTCGAAGACGATCTCAGGGAAGTTGGGTATTTGCTCGGGTTCATTGTCGGGAAGATTCGCGTATAAGTAACCGTTTTCAAGAATTAAATATAGTTAATAGAAGTAGGGTAGAGATGGCTTGGGAATTTCTCGGGTAAAAACGCAAATGACTCGGGTCTGTAAATGTTAGTATAAACAGTTTTAAAACTTTAAACAAATCAAGTTTTATTTTGAAATAAAATTGTTAAAACTAATTCTTTTGTAAATAGTAGATGTTATCCAAGTTTTGAATTGGGTACAAAGTTTTTTTTTGAATAAAATTATTTTAAATTAACTAAGTTTAAAAGTGTTTAGGATACATATATATAACCCTTATTTTAAAAGTTTAATTTAAATAAACTTAATAATGTGATTTAGTGGTTAATTAAGAAGGATAAAAGGTTTTGAAAGTTAATCACTTTAATGTAATTAAGGGTTGATTAATTAATAGAAGTAATTAAAGGATAGTTAACTACTTAAAGTTATTAAATCAAGGTGATTAAATTGATTAATGTGATTTATTTATAAATTAATGGTTAATTAACTAATGTAATCAATTAAGGATAATTGATTAAAGAAGAATTAATCAATTAAGAATAATTATTTAATAATTAAAGATTGATTTATTAATTGAGATGGGTTAATTAATAATTAAAGTTTAATCAATTTATTTTTAAAGATTAGTTAATAATTAAAATGTGTAATTTATTGATGTTAATTAACCAGGATTAATAATTCATAAGAAATAAACCTGATTTGAATAAATCAGACAATTTAATTAATTTTACTTATGAATATTTGGATTCTATTGGATGACTTGATTTTTTTTGATATCCCTGATATGTGATGCTTTGTGATACATCCTGATTTATGTTGTGATCTGTAGTTTACTCATCTGTATATTATCTGTGATCTGTGAATGAACGATAAGCGTTGTTCTTATACCGCTTATCAACTGTATCCTGTATTTTGATCTATGATGATTGTTTGATGTTGCACTATTGTGTGTGAAACCCCTGGACCACACCTTTACACACACAAATATGGATTTCACATGGATATCGATTAAGTCACAGATAATTTAAATTTAATGTTTTGAAATTGAAATTTTAATTTCAATTGATTTTGAAATTAGAAATTCGGGGTTAAAGTAAAAAGATTTTGAAATGGAATTTCAAAGATAAAAGTTATTTTAAATAACTTAACCGAGTTTTGAAAATTTAAATAGTTAGATTTAAATTGGGATTCAAGTTTGAAATTAAGCTATGATTTGGAAACTAGGGAGTAAAGATGATATAAATGTGTTTATATGAATTTAAACCATTTTAAAAGTATAAGTTGGGAATTTGGATTTAACCCAAGAACCTTAACTCGTATAAATGAATCAGATTTCTAGAATGAAAAATGTTTGTTTTCAAAGAATAAAAGCTTTTAGATAAGAAATGAAATTCCAATTTAGGTAAAGGAATTTCAAGATTTAATTGAAAAATGGTTTTCCAAGTTATAAATGAATTCTTTTCGAAAGCTATGAATTAAATCTGTTTGTTTTTAACAGATTTAAAATGATGTTTGGTTAAACCATTCGAAATGAAATTGTTTTGAAAGCTATGAATTAAATCTGTTTGTTTTTAACAGATTTAAAATGATGATTTATTTAAACCATTCGAAATGAAATTGTTTTGAAAGCTATAACGAATTAATCAAATTGAAAGGGAAATTGATTTGGAAAATCTATGAATGAATCTTTGTGAAATTAAGTGAACTTTGTGAATTGAATCTTTTTGTTTAAAAGATTAAAATGGAAATTTGTTAAACCATTTGAAAAGAAAGTTTGGGTAATAAGTTGTGACGTAATTGAAATCCCATTATCCATTTGTTTTTGAATATTGCGCTCACTATTCGGGTTAGCCGGGAAAAGACAATTGTGTCATATAACCCATTCCGAATAGTGATACGTCGTATATGGATAGCATTTGAAGATCGGTGTTGAAGACCGGATATTTTCGAAAATGAAAGGACAACCTGTCGAATGTCTCTGCACTGGGTAGCTCCCGGTATAGAGATTTATATCACTCTTTTTGTGATGGGAAGTCTGGACGTGATTTGAAAACTATCCGGATTTGCAAGGGCTTCGTGAGAAGTGCCTTCGGTTCTGTTCGAACCCGGAACAGACTTGTATGGATACATGTTTGACATTACACTTTGAGATATAAAGCCGATTTCTTTCAAATACATATCTGTTGGTGGCGGAGAATTTATTCTCTTAGCTTAACACCCTTCTCTGAGACATACGAGCTCAGAGGTTATGTAGTTGAAATTTATCAGCGATATATCCCAATTTGGTAATGTGGCATGCTGAGTGTTGCTGTGTGATGATCAGTGTTTGATCATTTGTGATATGATCATTTATTTGATCTTATATCTTTGTGATCATAGGTTGATCATTTGTTTGACCCGAAGCATGGCTTTGTGACAAAGCGTAGCTTTGTGGACGAGACTTCGTCGGACCTCACACCCCGGAAATGGTCAAAACAGGAAAGATGCGGCAAGGTTCTAGGGAGTAGCGCCCCTTAGTGTATGTCATTCCTTCTGGATAAAGGTGGTATCATGGTATGGAGCCCAGATACTTAACCTATGTGGTTGCTGCATTTTTACTATGTGGTTTGTTGCGAATCGGGGATCCTCGGGAAGATCGGTGACGATCGGGGGATGGCATACGTGTGTCAGTAGTTACCTATTTTTGCAGAGGTAACCCGGCCTTGTGTTGGCAGAGATCTAACCGTAACGTTAGGTTCTCGGGTCGTCTATTCCAGGGACGTACCCATCGTGGAAAAGGAAGTTCCTTAGCCTGACCATTTGTTGGAAATCCAAAGAAACAATACGTGACGTGTACGGTTTTAGTTGTATTACCTGCTATGGAATGTGGCGGTAACCTGCTATTGAACATGGTAGCTATAGTAGGCATACGATACTGGTCGTATGTTGGCTAAGATTGATATTCTATTTTCGAAATGTTTTCTACACTATGCACTAATAATAATATCAAAAATGATTTGATTTTGCATAGTAAGCATCTTTGACTATCATAAGAAGAAATCTCCTCCAATTCTGCGTTTGCATTGTGTGTGTGGCGGGAGGTCTTATGGTAGTTTCATTTTCTAAAAGCATTGCGAATTGACTTTAAAATTCTCTGCTATTTGTTTTTAAAAAGATAAACTGTTTTTGTTGCTCACACCAGTCCCATGACTGATCCGGAGTTTATTGTTTATTTCCTAAACTCTGGATGCTCAAAATTTTCTACACGAGCAGTCTAGAGTTGGGTTTTTCAGATATTCAGATTTTGTAGATTTATCTGGAGCTAGTTCAGTCTTTGAATCGGACTGCACTTGCTTATCTTGGTGTATCATTATTGGGAGTTCAAGCTATTTCTGGATTAGTGCTTTGAAGATGGAGATTATCCGCTGCTGATGTTATCGTTTTCTTTTCCGCTGCTATTTGTTGTATCATATCTCTGATGTATATTGATATTCATTGTATCATTCTGTTGTATCAGATATTGTATATCAATGTATTATTCATTTATTCCGCTGTGTTATTTACTTAACTGTGTTATAAGCTCCGGCGACTCGGATTTGAACGGTCGAATCTATGGCATTCGAGTACGATGTAAAGTATGAATGTCGATTTTCGAACGCGAAAATCTGGGACGTCACACTAGGACTATCGAATCTGCCCAGAGTACTTGACTACCAATCTGTAGCCTTCAGGGACTATCGAATCTGCCCAACGTACTCTTGCTTTGAGCATGCTAGAACCTTCAACAACGATGAGATCTCAGCCTTCTAGTCATCCTCCTCGACGACTATTTCCATAGTAGCTCAAGCACCTCTCGAGCATCCATTATCCTCAAACTCGAACCATATCACCGAGTTATCAACCTGCTTGGAATGATCCCGTCTGGGCTAGACCAAGACTATCTCATATCATGCCTCGCTTCAGCACATCCTCGCAAAGCTTCATCTCAACATCATCATCATCTAATCTATGCATAAGAGCTTCACCATCCGCAACATATGCCACAAGCAGCTTTTCCAATTCAAGAGCCTTTCCCTTAGCTTTTGAATCATCCTCGATCTAAATCAAATCATCAATCATCTAATTCATAGCAATCAACCAAATCAAGCATTAATCCAAGCAATCAAGCATTCAAATATGATCTAAGTAGACAAATATAACAATAATGGCAATTTCGTAATTAAAGAGTTGAAAGTCTAATAAGCATGAAAACATGAACAATATCTCTATAATCTTGATGAATGAACTTGCATAGGTTAACATGTAGTAAAATGGATGTAACATCATCATGAACAATGGATCTATATGGATCTACACTTAGGATGAAGAAAATGTATGGAAATCACTATTTTAACACCAAATCGAGCCAACAATCCGATATACTCCTTTGGATCCGTGTGAGAGATAATCACCACTCACCAAATCACCTAAACAACCTCAAATCAACACGCTTCAGATCTGGACAGCGAAGGATCAAGCTTGATCTATCACGAATCCGCCTCAAACGAAGAAATCTCACTTCAAAGGATGAAGATCTTCAATCCAAGCTCTTGAATCTTCAATTTGATCTTCAACTTGGATGGATAGAATCACTAGATTAGAGTGGAGAAAAGAAGTGAAGAAGTGTAGAAGTCGAGCTCTCAAAATGGCAGCACTTCGTCGCTTCGAAATCTGGATCCCAAAAATGGAACAAAGCCCTCCTATTTATAGCTGAATTCCCTAACTCGTCTGTCTCCATAGGTCATCTCCGACCTAAGCCTCTCCGACCTAAGCCTTTCCGACCTAAGCCTCTCCGACCTAACAGAGCCTCCGACTTAACAGACTACGACTTAGTGATCCTGCGACTCATGACTTAGCAGCTAACCCCTAAGTCGGTTACGACCTAACTGGGTATACGACTTACGACCTAACTACAAGGCCACAATTCAACGACTTAAAGTCCACACGACCTAATACTTAGGTACGACTTAAGACAATGCGACCTAACACTTAGCGTTATCTCCTTAACACGGCCACGACTCAATTAGGCTACAACCTAACTGTATACGACATAACTACGAGCGACCTAACAGGTGATACGACTTAACACTCATACAACCTTACGACCTAACTAATCTTAGATCGTCTACGACCTAACAAATCAAGCTACCAGACGACCTAATACATAGTGACCTATCTCTTAACTCGGTCAAAACCTTAAGTCGTCCACTATATCTTAAGTCGGTCACTATGACCTAACTCTATCCTTAAGTCGTTCCAAACTGTCAACCGACTTAAATCACTCCCCATCTTCCTTAGGTCGTCGCCGACCTACCCCCTTAAGTCATTAACTCGCCCAGACTTATCACTTAACTCGTCCAAAACTCATAAGTCGGCTACGACTTAGGACTTTAAACAAAATTCTGCCAAAATCTGAAACGACTTAACAGCAATGCAACCAAAGGTCAACTATTTTACGATGTTTCGATCCGTGAAAATACGGGTCGTTACAGGTACGAACTCTTATTCGTAGTTTGCATCGCTTATTTCTACAAATTGAATAGAAATTCTCTTGTCTAATTTCATGTAAAAGAATTTGAATAGAGTGTAAAGTTAATTAAATTGCAAGTTTCTATTATAGATTTGCTTCGTTGGTTTAATATTAAATAAGTTGGATTGGGATTCTATATACATGTCTATTGATTTGGGTATGGGATATTGGATTTAAGGAATATATGTTATTGCGGAAATGAGATCTATATAATTTTGGAAGATGTGACATTTAAAACGTTAGTTTAGGGTATAATCTCCACACGCATAGAAATCAATAAATGTGTGTGTGTGTATATATATATATAATAGCATAAATAACATACAATTATGACGTATTGATTGCATAGTTAATTAGGGTAATAACTATAATTAAATCCCCTTAGAAAAGTAATTAATTATAGAGGCGAAATAAGAAGGATTTCTTATAAGGCCTAAATAATTAAAACGGTGAGGTGTGTGATAATATACTTAGAGAGTGTTATGAAATATGACTAAGTTATAAGGATGCGAGGTCAGTCAAGAGCACATAGAAGTCCGCCCAACTAATCTGGCAACCGGTAATGTGACTTTGGGGCTGATGTGAGACATCACTTATAATAAGTAACTAGGATGACGTGAGGTTAGACCCAATTTTGTAGGGTAAATCTGACTAGATAATCTGACTACCAGTTCCTACGAGTAGTCGGATAAATGTGAGACGTCTTTGTAGAGTACGGGTCATAATACAAAGGACTTGCTTCGGGGATTGGAGATATTAAGTGGTTGTTTGAGGGCCCATCTCTTTCCCTTTGAAGAAGTATTAAATGGTCAACATTGGGTTTAGGCACAGTTGAGAATATCTTGGAAAGGTCTGCTTTAATGGAAGTATTAAGAATCCAAGAGATTTTCGTGTAATGTCAGCTAGATAGATACTTTTTGTAACGACCCGACTTTCTATGCCCAAAAAGTCGCATCATTATGAAGAAAGAAAGGGATAGAAGAAGAAAAGAAAAGAAGAAAGAACAACAACACGTCAGAAATCTCACAGCGGAACGAGAAATATATTATCACATAAGATATTACATAGTATCATATACATCAGAGTACACAACTTATACATCACAGAATAGACAGTTATAAACTTCTGTCTATTATACAACACAAGTACATCAGTACAATACAGACTAATACAAACACAGCGGAAACTCTATATATCTACTCGCTGAAGCCTCCTGCTCCACAGCTCCTCCAGAATTCGTCAAGACTATCCTGAATCCCTCGACTACTCAATACAATATTGAGTACCCAAGAGTTTAATAAAACAGAAAATAAACACTTGGGTCAGACATGGGTCTGGTGTGAGTAAACGGGTTAAAATTGTTTAACTTCAAAACCTTTTGAAAACAAAGGTATCACGTAAGACTTTCCACACATAAACATGGAAAAGTTTTTACCTTACGCTAACCAAAACATTTGATAGGAAATCCAGTCATATTATAATAGGGTCTAGGGTTTTCAGATAAATATTCACATAGCCGAAATTGTTACATTCATTAAATTCCAGCATACATAAGTATACAATCAAATCCGTTATCACTTATTGGAATTTGGATTTCCATACAATGGCAGGGCTACTGGGGTACCGCCCGTCACAGTACGTGGCCTAGATCACCGTACCGAGGAGTACGCCCGCTCCCCTGCAACACAAAGCCGGAACCATCCCTTACTGGATAATTCCGAACAAGATAATCCCGTAGTTGGCGCGACCAACCACACACTAAGCCGAATAAAATAAAGGGACCTCTAGACAGGGATCTATCTTGCTCTCAGTGGGTGCTACCCACGAAGCCTTGCTGCACCTCCCCTGTTTTAGCCATTCCCGGTTGATGAGGCTTGAGGTTACGATTACCTTTAATCAGAACATATCACTTAGAATGCTCATCGTCCGCCTGACGATGTGCTGAAAGCATTCAATCCATACAAGTTCGTTCCGGGTTCGAACGAAACCGAAGGCATTATCTCGTTACACTCGTTTTGGAATCACCCTCAGAGTTAACGACAATAACCCTTGCACTCTGAATCTTCATCTTCACTTGAGATTCACGACCTATCGTTAATTTGGATCGATGTGGTATTCGGGTCTCCAGACCTGGAATTCCGGTATACGGAAACCCGATCCCGGTCTCATCGAAATCCAAAACGTATCTTTTAAGGCCAAGTTGTTTTAAGGGTAAAACAATTCAATTCATATCTATATACACAAAGATAGATAATTCAATAGATAATCTACATTATCATCCCAGACAGATAATTCACATTATCATTATAATTCAACCAAACACCCATATCATATATCAATCATATCTCATCAGAGATATCAAACAATGAAATACATTCAATCTCATTTCTGAGATTACATCCAATCAAGACAATTAATGTCATCCATTCTTATATAAGCAATGATTTACTTAATCACAACATAATTAATTTAAAATGAACTAAATTAACTATCTCTATCTTTAATTAATTTAAAGTGAATTAAATTAATTACTTCATTCAAATAAATTAAATTAATTACTTCATCATAAATCTTACTTATATAATCATTAATTAATTACCAATAAATTAATTAATCTTTCTCTAATTATCCACTTTAATTAATCACCTTGATTAATCATTCTTTAATTACATTTAAGTAATTATCTTTAATTAATTTCACAAATTAATTATTCTTAATCAAATACAGTAATTAACCTTTAATTACTTCATTAATTAATTAATTATAATCAATTACTTTAAGCCTTAATTAATTATAATTAATCACTTATCATTTGATTTATTTATCTTAATTAATCAACTCTTAATTATTAATTAATTATAACCAATGATCCCTAATTACATCTTTAATTATTAATTAATTACATTAAGTAATTATTCTTAATTAATCCATAATTATTAATCATCTTTGATTAATATAATCCAGTAATTAACTTCCCTTAATTACTTCCCTTAGTTAATTACCTTTTAATTAATTACCTTAACAAATAATTAATTACCTTATTAATTAACCTTAATCCTTTAATTAAATAAATTATTTAATTAATAACACTAGGTAATTAACCTTAATCACTTCTTATTTAATTACCTCATAATTAATTAACTTTAAAACAATTATATTAATTAATTCCTTAATCAAATGAATATCCATTAATTACTTCAACTAATTACTCTTATGAGTAATTTCCATTTAATTACTTCCATAAGTGATTATATTCAATAATTAACTAATAATTTCTTTATTAAGTAATCATACTTAATTAAATCATAATTAAGTGATTATTTAAAATTAAATAAATAATTAACTAATTATTTAAAATAATTTAAACAATTAATTAATTTACAATTTATATTTAAAAATCCTTAATAAATTAAGAAACATTATTCTTAACTAAACTTTAACTTATTAACAAATTATATTAAATAAGTATCCTCAAGTTAATAACAAAGATAAATTAACCTTATTTATCTTCATAATTAAATTATTTGAATTAAATCAAATTTTAAATAATCTTAACAACAAATTATTCTATTGGGTTCCCAAAATTAATAACCATAACCTTATTTGAAAATAAAACATTTAGAAATCAATTTTAAAATTTAAGACACCTTAAACATTTAATTTAAACTTAAATATTTTCAATATAAATTTGAAAACTTAGTCTTTAAATTATTACTTAGAATTTTAACCTAAACTTTGATTTAATATCTTAAAAACATTCTTTTAAATTGAACTTCAATTTAATTAGATAATTGTTTTCAAAAACAATCATCTTAAAACACACTTAAATTTGAAATATAAATTAAATTTCCACTTCCAAATGTTTGATTTATTTTCATATTAAAACAACAAGTTTAACTTTATATTGCGTTTCCTTTATAAACTTGTTTTATAACTTAACTCGACTTTTATTTTAATTTAAACAACTTGTAAAATCTGCATTTACATTTCAGCTATACCACCTAAATACTGAGCTTTCCCCAACTACCTGGCTTCGAGTTTGTCACCGAGAAACCCGAGCAACACCTCATTCTACACGAGCCAGCCCCCGAGTTTCCCAGCCTCTCATTTCTTCTTCGAGTCGATCACGAGGGAACGCGAAGGTCCTTCGAGTCGAAACTCGTCTTCCCCAATTCAAATATCCAGTGCACAAAAATCGTGCACGTGCACGTCTCCCACTAACTCCGGCCAACCTAGGTCGTCGCGACCATCGAACACCATCACACGATCGCGAGTGAGACAAAATCTTAACCCAGATCGAAGAATAAACACGCGAGTCAAAATTCGATCATTCGAACCAAAAACTGCAGAAACCCAAACCACCAAAATCCCCCATTGCCGACGAACTCGACGTCGCTACACCTCGCCGTCCTCACCATAGAACCTCCACATCACGAGCTACAATTTCCCCCATATGCGCACGATTCCGGTCACATATCAATGACGAGAATTCCCGATGAACCCCGGCTTCAATACGAAAGCTAAAACCCTATTTTACTCGAATTCGAACAATTCTGTCACTAGAAAAATTCTACTGCATTTTTCCCTTAATCTACCATCCACAATCAAGCTTCGATCCAAATATCAAAACAAATTATAGCGTGGATAATCAATAATCCACAAAAGTCCCAATTTCGAACAAACTTCAAATTCAAACGAAATACCCAACTAAAAATTACAAATTGCATATCTAAATTCATGATTTCCTATCACGGTTACATGCATGTAGTTCAAATTAGAAATTAAGATAGTTGGTTTTTAACAAAAATTCCAGTTCCTGTTAATTTTTAATTTAAACATGATTCATGGTATTTAAAATTCCTGGAACTATTTAAAAATCTTCATCATACAATTACAACAAATTTTCATTTACATACTTATGCCTAATATGGATTTGATTTGTTAGTATTGAATTTTTTTCTTTTAGCAGAGCATTCACAGCAGATCAACAGAGAACATATCAACATATATATGGTTATAAACAGACAAGTCCACCCAACATATACATACTGATGCATATAAATTCAAACTAAAGAACTATAATACAAGTTAATATTAACTCATGCATGGTAGTAAAAATCCATAGCAAACTGTTTTTAAAATAATTTACTCACCTATTTTCAGAGAATAAAACAGAGAGCATGTCTTTCCCAGGTTTGTTTTCAATTTGAATTCTTTGCATGCTTGATCTCTGATTTTAAATGCTTAGAACTGATGAAGTTGAATTTGTTGCAGGTTGAAATTGAATCTAATTTAGTTGCTTGTTGATTGATTTCCTGTCTGATTGTATTTGAAGAATTTGAACTGTTGTTGCACTTGCTCCTTGATTACTTGTTTCAGATTGAATTCCAGGTTCCATTTTTCACTTCTTTTATTCTTTGTTTTGCATTTGTATTCATTTTGTGTTTGGGTTGAAAATGAAGAAAATATTTAGCTGAAGATTAAAACTCACGTTCTAATTTTTCAATTAAATTTTAAATTTAATTATCAAGGGAATAACACTTGTCACTTTAATGCTCTAATTTGCTTACACCTATGCTATTTAATTTACATTTGTCTTTAACACACAATATAATGTTTACAAGTGTTTTTATGTTTAGTTCATATCTACAAAATTTATTCTCTAATGTTTTATTAATATTTACAAATGTTATTTTCCTATTTAAAACTTATTTAAGTTATATACATATATTTATGAAATATTCATATAAATATAAAATGTGTATACTTATCTTTTAGTAAACAAGTTTTAGATTTTAATAAATACAAAAGCAAATTCATATGAACACTAACTTATATTTTTGATCAAATCATATGTTTATAAATTTGAAAAATTTATTTTAACTCTTTATATAAAAATTTAGAACAATTTATAAAATGAAAGAATATTAAAACAAATGAACCTTAGATTTAAATCTTAAATATCATTTCCAAAAGTATTAAATCAAATTTACCTTTCAAATTACAAATTATATATATTAAAGTTTGAAAATACTTATTAAATTCAAATCAATACTTTTTCATTTCAATATATATAAATATTATCCTAAGTGGAAAACAATTTTAACATTAGTTTTGATAATCATCATATTGCATTTTAATACATAACTTCAAATAACAATATATATATACATATATATTATAATTTGAAAACATAGTTTTATTAAATTAAAGATTCCCTATATATATCAATATATATATATATACATTATAAATATAAAACATTTATATAGGTTTTAGAAAGATAAATCTTCCCAATTTAAAATTGTTAGAAAAGATATTAATAAATATTGCCAATTTAAAATATTATTAACCTTTAAAAGAATTAAACTTGTCAATTTATAAAATAAAATCAACAAATCAATTTAATTATTAATAAAGATTATTAAATTGATATTGCCAAAATTCCGGGATATCACATTCCTCCCCCCTTAAAATAATTTCGTCCCCGAAATTTAAAAGCAAAGATAATTTAATAACCCAGTAAAATTTTTTAATTTTAAACAGCAACCATACATATCAATCATATTCTAACAACCATAGCAAACATATTAACCAAACAAATTTAACTATCCAGTTAAAAATTCTGGATAGAATTTTCTCGAGTTTCCCCAAGTATATATATATACCGGGATACTCGTTCTACAGGATCTTAACTAACTATCTACAATAATCTAGAACTCCTTCCCTTCTAGATCACAATCTGAACAAGATATCAGACTAAACTCAAAACCATGTCAACTACCAAATCCTTCTGAACTGCTGATTTCATCACTCGATGAATCATACACATATTCCTCAGAGATATGTGAAATAAAATGAATTCCAGTTATCCGAACTGTCAACTCAATCCTGGGAATCAAAATCTAATCTCCAGAGAACACAGAAAAACTCAAAATACTTCCGGAACTAACTCTTTAGTTTTTCCACACCTTATATCTCCTTTGATCGGAGAAACTTAAGTAATATCCAAATTTCAACTTCAATTTCCAAATTCCATCAATTCTTAACTGCATAACTCCTTTGACGATCCTGAGTCACTTCATCCTTCCTGATCAGCTTAGCTCTTGCTGATGCTTCCTGAAATAGACTAGACTAATATCAAACCAATTTCCGGATCCTACTCAACAAAATGGTTTCCAAAAATATGCCAAAATCTAGAACACAACTCTACTCCACAATCATTAGAGCACTTCGAACTACTTCTCCTTTCTGGAATAGCCAAAACAGTTGCACTTGACAACCTTATCTCCAAATCCTGAAAATTCCTTCAACTTAGAGATACACTTGAATTTCCTATAGAAATCCTCTACTCGAAGAAAATTACAACTCTCGGTTGCTTCCACTCTAGAATAGCTGCTATCTTTCTTCCGCTGCACAACTCTGATCTGGAATAGATGAGAATGCCATCGGAGAAACTCGAGCACAAACTTGATCATCCACAGTTTACCATACCATAAAATCTTAGCGACTCCATTCAATTTGGTCAAAACATCCTAGCAGAATCCCCTCTAGAAAATTAGAACTGATCAATCCCTCTCCAAAGAATCCTAAGCTGCTTCACCAAATTCTTCTCTAGAAGACATCCTTCTACTAAGCTGAACTTCCGGTAACTCCACGAATCAAGTCGATACGGAGTCTCAATCTCCAATAATCCCAAGAGAATACTTAAACAATCGCAAGTCACTTTTGCGATCAGCTCGGCCTAATTTCCAAAGATAACTGTTCTCTCTTCACTAATCAGAACAGCTTATACTTGACTAACCAATCCATCGAAGAAATGGATTCACTCAACTGCTTCTGAACTTCACTTCCAGAAAACTGCTCATCCAGAAAGCTTCCTGCCATCACAGAATACTCCGAGCTGCTCTGCTGACACTGATGCCAAGGACTTCCTATTCCAAAGATCTTTGAGAAACTCGAACTCCAAACCAAACAGAATCACCATGCTGAACTCAGCCACAACACCGAAGCAGACACACTTCCACAACTTGTTCCAAAGAAAACATCTTCGGGAACATTCATATTCACTGCGTTTTATCACACAGCTACTATTACCTGAGGTATCAAGGTACCATTACTCACTTCTGCCTCATCGACAGATCCAAGTCTACTCATCCAAACTTCAAAGATAAACTCCGGACCATTACAGTTTCCTTCGGAGATCGATGAAATCCTTCACCACAGCAAAGCTTACTCGAGACGGTATTGGGTTTACAGTCTCGATATATACTTCCAACCTCAAACATTCAAACTCCAACTATTGGTAATTGTGTTACACACACTACCACCTTATCTACCTTTATAACTTATATTGGAAAACCCGAACAGGTAACCCAATAAATAGGTAGAAATATATATATATATTTAAAATGATATATATTTTTTATATAGAAATTATTTCTGGGTAAAATTATTTCATCTACCTCTTTAAAACAATATTGTGTCCGTTGGCCCGGTTCAAGTGTTTAGAGATCCCTATCAATAACGTTAGCTACTCGTATTGACCAGAATCCATATACCACTCAACCGATCAATTAACACAATATAAAACCATTTTTATATAATTAACAATTACGCGCTCTCAAGATAGACACCACTTCAGAGCCTAGGTATTCACTCAACCTACTGCTCTGATACCAACTGTAACGACCCGACTTTCTATGCCCAAAAAGTCGCATCATTATGAAGAAAGAAAGGGATAGAAGAAGAAAAGAAAAGAAGAAAGAACAACAACACGTCAGAAATCTCACAGCGGAACGAGAAATATATTATCACATAAGATATTACATAGTATCATATACATCAGAGTACACAACTTATACATCACAGAATAGACAGTTATAAACTTCTGTCTATTATACAACACAAGTACATCAGTACAATACAGACTAATACAAACACAGCGGAAACTCTATATATCTACTCGCTGAAGCCTCCTGCTCCACAGCTCCTCCAGAATTCGTCAAGACTATCCTGAATCCCTCGACTACTCAATACAATATTGAGTACCCAAGAGTTTAATAAAACAGAAAATAAACACTTGGGTCAGACATGGGTCTGGTGTGAGTAAACGGGTTAAAATTGTTTAACTTCAAAACCTTTTGAAAACAAAGGTATCACGTAAGACTTTCCACACATAAACATGGAAAAGTTTTTACCTTACGCTAACCAAAACATTTGATAGAAAATCCAGTCATATTATAATAGGGTCTAGGGTTTTCAGATAAATATTCACATAGCCGAAATTGTTACATTCATTAAATTCCAGCATACATAAGTATACAATCAAATCCGTTATCACTTATTGGAATTTGGATTTCCATACAATGGCAGGGCTACTGGGGTACCGCCCGTCACAGTACGTGGCCTAGATCACCGTACCGAGGAGTACGCCCGCTCCCCTGCAACACAAAGCCGGAACCATCCCTTACTGGATAATTCCGAACAAGATAATCCCGTAGTTGGCGCGACCAACCACACACTAAGCCGAATAAAATAAAGGGACCTCTAGACAGGGATCTATCTTGCTCTCAGTGGGTGCTACCCACGAAGCCTTGCTGCACCTCCCCTGTTTTAGCCATTCCCGGTTGATGAGGCTTGAGGTTACGATTACCTTTAATCAGAACATATCACTTAGAATGCTCATCGTCCGCCTGACGATGTGCTGAAAGCATTCAATCCATACAAGTTCGTTCCGGGTTCGAACGAAACCGAAGGCACTATCTCGTTACACTCGTTTTGGAATCACCCTCAGAGTTAACGACAATAACCCTTGCACTCTGAATCTTCATCTTCACTTGAGATTCACGACCTATCGTTAATTTGGATCGATGTGGTATTCGGGTCTCCAGACCTGGAATTCCGGTATACGGAAACCCGATCCCGGTCTCATCGAAATCCAAAACGTATCTTTTAAGGCCAAGTTGTTTTAAGGGTAAAACAATTCAATTCATATCTATATACACAAAGATAGATAATTCAATAGATAATCTACATTATCATCCCAGACAGATAATTCACATTATCATTATAATTCAACCAAACACCCATATCATATATCAATCATATCTCATCAGAGATATCAAACAATGAAATACATTCAATCTCATTTCTGAGATTACATCCAATCAAGACAATTAATGTCATCCATTCTTATATAAGCAATGATTTACTTAATCACAACATAATTAATTTAAAATGAACTAAATTAACTATCTCTATCTTTAATTAATTTAAAGTGAATTAAATTAATTACTTCATTCAAATAAATTAAATTAATTACTTCATCATAAATCTTACTTATATAATCATTAATTAATTACCAATAAATTAATTAATCTTTCTCTAATTATCCACTTTAATTAATCACCTTGATTAATCATTCTTTAATTACATTTAAGTAATTATCTTTAATTAATTTCACAAATTAATTATTCTTAATCAAATACAGTAATTAACCTTTAATTACTTCATTAATTAATTAATTATAATCAATTACTTTAAGCCTTAATTAATTATAATTAATCACTTATCATTTGATTTATTTATCTTAATTAATCAACTCTTAATTATTAATTAATTATAACCAATGATCCCTAATTACATCTTTAATTATTAATTAATTACATTAAGTAATTATTCTTAATTAATCCATAATTATTAATCATCTTTGATTAATATAATCCAGTAATTAACTTCCCTTAATTACTTCCCTTAGTTAATTACCTTTTAATTAATTACCTTAACAAATAATTAATTACCTTATTAATTAACCTTAATCCTTTAATTAAATAAATTATTTAATTAATAACACTAGGTAATTAACCTTAATCACTTCTTATTTAATTACCTCATAATTAATTAACTTTAAAACAATTATATTAATTAATTCCTTAATCAAATGAATATCCATTAATTACTTCAACTAATTACTCTTATGAGTAATTTCCATTTAATTACTTCCATAAGTGATTATATTCAATAATTAACTAATAATTTCTTTATTAAGTAATCATACTTAATTAAATCATAATTAAGTGATTATTTAAAATTAAATAAATAATTAACTAATTATTTAAAATAATTTAAACAATTAATTAATTTACAATTTATATTTAAAAATCCTTAATAAATTAAGAAACATTATTCTTAACTAAACTTTAACTTATTAACAAATTATATTAAATAAGTATCCTCAAGTTAATAACAAAGATAAATTAACCTTATTTATCTTCATAATTAAATTATTTGAATTAAATCAAATTTTAAATAATCTTAACAACAAATTATTCTATTGGGTTCCCAAAATTAATAACCATAACCTTATTTGAAAATAAAACATTTAGAAATCAATTTTAAAATTTAAGACACCTTAAACATTTAATTTAAACTTAAATATTTTCAATATAAATTTGAAAACTTAGTCTTTAAATTATTACTTAGAATTTTAACCTAAACTTTGATTTAATATCTTAAAAACATTCTTTTAAATTGAACTTCAATTTAATTAGATAATTGTTTTCAAAAACAATCATCTTAAAACACACTTAAATTTGAAATATAAATTAAATTTCCACTTCCAAATGTTTGATTTATTTTCATATTAAAACAACAAGTTTAACTTTATATTGCGTTTCCTTTATAAACTTGTTCTATAACTTAACTCGACTTTTATTTTAATTTAAACAACTTGTAAAATCTGCATTTACATTTCAGCTATACCACCTAAATACTGAGCTTTCCCCAACTACCTGGCTTCGAGTTTGTCATCGAGAAACCCGAGCAACACCTCATTCTACACGAGCCAGCCCCCGAGTTTCCCAGCCTCTCATTTCTTCTTCGAGTCGATCACGAGGGAACGCGAAGGTCCTTCGAGTCGAAACTCGTCTTCCCCAATTCAAATATCCAGTGCACAAAAATCGTGCACGTGCACGTCTCCCACTAACTCCGGCCAACCTAGGTCGTCGCGACCATCGAACACCATCACACGATCGCGAGTGAGACAAAATCTTAACCCAGATCGAAGAATAAACACGCGAGTCAAAATTCGATCATTCGAACCAAAAACTGCAGAAACCCAAACCACCAAAATCCCCCATTGCCGACGAACTCGACGTCGCTACACCTCGCCGTCCTCACCATAGAACCTCCACATCACGAGCTACAATTTCCCCCATATGCGCACGATTCCGGTCACATATCAATGACGAGAATTCCCGATGAACCCCGGCTTCAATACGAAAGCTAAAACCCTATTTTACTCGAATTCGAACAATTCTGTCACTAGAAAAATTCTACTGCATTTTTCCCTTAATCTACCATCCACAATCAAGCTTCGATCCAAATATCAAAACAAATTATAGCGTGGATAATCAATAATCCACAAAAGTCCCAATTTCGAACAAACTTCAAATTCAAACGAAATACCCAACTAAAAATTACAAATTGCATATCTAAATTCATGATTTCCTATCACGGTTACATGCATGTAGTTCAAATTAGAAATTAAGATAGTTGGTTTTTAACAAAAATTCCAGTTCCTGTTAATTTTTAATTTAAACATGATTCATGGTATTTAAAATTCCTGGAACTATTTAAAAATCTTCATCATACAATTACAACAAATTTTCATTTACATACTTATGCCTAATATGGATTTGATTTGTTAGTATTGAATTTTTTTCTTTTAGCAGAGCATTCACAGCAGATCAACAGAGAACATATCAACATATATATGGTTATAAACAGACAAGTCCACCCAACATATACATACTGATGCATATAAATTCAAACTAAAGAACTATAATACAAGTTAATATTAACTCATGCATGGTAGTAAAAATCCATAGCAAACTGTTTTTAAAATAATTTACTCACCTATTTTCAGAGAATAAAACAGAGAGCATGTCTTTCCCAGGTTTGTTTTCAATTTGAATTCTTTGCATGCTTGATCTCTGATTTTAAATGCTTAGAACTGATGAAGTTGAATTTGTTGCAGGTTGAAATTGAATCTAATTTAGTTGCTTGTTGATTGATTTCCTGTCTGATTGTATTTGAAGAATTTGAACTGTTGTTGCACTTGCTCCTTGATTACTTGTTTCAGATTGAATTCCAGGTTCCATTTTTCACTTCTTTTATTCTTTGTTTTGCATTTGTATTCATTTTGTGTTTGGGTTGAAAATGAAGAAAATATTTAGCTGAAGATTAAAACTCACGTTCTAATTTTTCAATTAAATTTTAAATTTAATTATCAAGGGAATAACACTTGTCACTTTAATGCTCTAATTTGCTTACACCTATGCTATTTAATTTACATTTGTCTTTAACACACAATATAATGTTTACAAGTGTTTTTATGTTTAGTTCATATCTACAAAATTTATTCTCTAATGTTTTATTAATATTTACAAATGTTATTTTCCTATTTAAAACTTATTTAAGTTATATACATATATTTATGAAATATTCATATAAATATAAAATGTGTATACTTATCTTTTAGTAAACAAGTTTTAGATTTTAATAAATACAAAAGCAAATTCATATGAACACTAACTTATATTTTTGATCAAATCATATGTTTATAAATTTGAAAAATTTATTTTAACTCTTTATATAAAAATTTAGAACAATTTATAAAATGAAAGAATATTAAAACAAATGAACCTTAGATTTAAATCTTAAATATCATTTCCAAAAGTATTAAATCAAATTTACCTTTCAAATTACAAATTATATATATTAAAGTTTGAAAATACTTATTAAATTCAAATCAATACTTTTTCATTTCAATATATATAAATATTATCCTAAGTGGAAAACAATTTTAACATTAGTTTTGATAATCATCATATTGCATTTTAATACATAACTTCAAATAACAATATATATATACATATATATTATAATTTGAAAACATAGTTTTATTAAATTAAAGATTCCCTATATATATCAATATATATATATATACATTATAAATATAAAACATTTATATAGGTTTTAGAAAGATAAATCTTCCCAATTTAAAATTGTTAGAAAAGATATTAATAAATATTGCCAATTTAAAATATTATTAACCTTTAAAAGAATTAAACTTGTCAATTTATAAAATAAAATCAACAAATCAATTTAATTATTAATAAAGATTATTAAATTGATATTGCCAAAATTCCGGGATATCACACTTTTGAGGAGTCCGCCTTGGAAATATGTCTTAAATGATGGGGGCATATTTTAATTGAGGTCTTAAATGGTCGGAGTCTGCCTATTTTCCATTAAAAGGTATTAAGTGGCTTGGGTACTATCTCTCACATTCGTAGACATTAATAATGATGGTTATGGATTATGGAATTGGATAATACGAAGGACCTACTTCGGGGATTGGAGGTATTAAGTGGTTGTTTGAGGGCCCATCTCTTTCCATTATATGAAGTATTAAATGGTTTTTAATGTAGTTTAAATGCGAAAGACATATCCTTATTTAAATTATACTGCCCAAGTACTTATATAGAAAGGCTCAAGATTTATATTCACCAAACATTGTTATTCTGACTCCCTCCTCATTACAACACAGTTTAGGGAAGGAGATGATGATCAGGATAGAGATGGCGATGAGAGAAACTTGTGGCAGTAGTCTATTTATCTATTTATGCGATTTACTAATGTACCCATTTGAAGATGGCAATGTATTTTCGAACATGGTTATGTAACGGTTATTGTTGATATTATGTTATAATTTTGTGACATTTGGAATTTTAAATAAAATGGGTACTATTTGTGCTATTATATTTTATCCTTCCGTTTTGGTTTTTGAATGAATAGATAAATAGCTCTATATTGTTCTTTTTACTAACCAACTGCCAACTTTGTAATGGGTCTAAGTTTCGATGGGCTTTTTCTGAGTTGGGATTTAAGCCTGTTTCGGCGTGGGTTGTTACATTTAGTATCGGAGCTTAGGTTACTCGATCAATAAGGAAAAGTATACGTATGAGTGGCGTATTTATTATTTTGAAAAGTATTTTTCAAAACCCTTCTATATATAAATATGTACACTTATTTTGAATATATGCCCGACTTTGTAAATTCTAACTATAGGAGTAGTTGCGACGATATTCTGAAAGGATGGGCGAAGTGACTATGATTTGGAAAAAATAAATACAGTTAAAGTTGAATTTTTTTGAAAGAAAGTAATTTTAGTCGAGTTTGGAAATATACTACCAATTGTTTTATGAAAAGCATGGAAAAAGGATGTAATTATAAGTGGTGGAACATTTTAAAAACAAAATGGTGGATAAACTTTATAAAAAGAAAATTGTAAATCTGATGATATAAAGAGTTGGAAAAAAGGAGTTTTTCATTTTTGAAACTTTTAGTTAAAAATTAGTTGAGTTAAATAGTTTTCAATTTCTGGATTCTTCATTTTTGAAATAAATGCAAAATTGGGCGTATGTTGGACCCAATGATTTTTCTCGCTTTACAAATTAGGAAGTTGTTATTTTGAAAGAGCAAGAAAATTTGGAAATTCATAATTTATAAAAGTAGTTGAGTTAAAAAGTTCTAACTTAAAAGGATTTTGCATTCTTGAAATTCTTAGTTTAAAATTTTTTGTGCCAAAATGTTTTTGGTCTAAAGATTTTTGATGAAGGTATTTTTCTTTTTGAAATAAATGTAAATTAGAATGTAGGTTAGACTTGATAATTTTGCCTACTTTATGAAATTGGAAGTTTTTCCTTTAAAATTCTTTTAAATGAAAATGGCACTTGATTAAATAAGATAGAAAGAATTGGAGTTTTAGAATGCTCAATAAAGTAGGTAGGATGGAAGTTATCATTATCTACTCCACTTTTCACCGTTGTACGAGATGTTTTTGAAAAATTAAAATGAATGATTATCTGGTATGATAATCGAGTTTTTGAATGTTTTGAGTTAAATTTCCTACTTTCAAAAGAAGAAAGCCTTTGTTATAGGAAGTAATTAAGAAGGAAAATTTTTCATATTTCTTTTTCGAAAACCTATCAACTTTTGAATGCTATGAATGAAAAGTCCAACTTTTAAAAGAATAAATCTTTGATGTAGAAAGTATTTGAGAAGGAAAATTATTTTACTCTATTTTGGAACTAGGTAGTTTTGAATTCTTGATAAATATTTCTAAGTTTATATTTTTAAATGTAAAGATTTCAGATTTGGAACTTCATGGTTTCAAAATTTTAGTTTTACAGGGAATGGTTAGAGCTAAACCAATTTTTTATGGAGTAGATAGGGATCACTACCTTGGTAAGACAGGTTGATGGTTTTAGGATATGAATAATAGGCAGTAGTATATACAACTTGATCTGGAAATTTGAAATCGGTCCTAAATCTTTATTTGTAGAAGCTGGTAAAGTTATTAAGATATTCCAAATCTGTAATTGGGTTGTAAATTGGTTGCCCGTAGAATGTGAATTTTTACATTTTGATTTTGAAGCGGTTTCCGCATAATATTTACTATACTATTGTTACTGAGTTTGGATTCAATTGCTGAGAAGGCCCCATGTGTATTCTGGAAATCAAGCATCTCTTCTTGAAAGAATTTTATTCGTCCTCCCTCATTCTCGCATACCCCTAAATTTCATTGGATCTCTTCTTTGTTTCCATCCGTTTTTCTTTTTTTCCCAGGTAATTGGCTCCAGGAATGCCTTTCATTTTCCTTTCTCCATTCTCCTCTATTTCATAATCCTTTTATTTCCCTCAAAGGACTGTTAATCCCTTCGACTACAGGTTCTACACGAAACTCTAATCTTTTTATTAATTTTGATTTTGCGAATTTAGGTTTCATATGTACTGATTTTCTTACGAAATTGTGCATTTTCATATTATTCTTTGTCCAATTTCTGCTTACTCTTTTATTTCATGTATGAACCTTATTTTGATTTTTGATTCTATTTGCTTTTCCGATGCAAAAAATAAAGTTTTTGTGCATTTTGGCTAATTTCGAGATAATATACTTATAGATTCTTCTCAAATGGTAATTATAACGTAGTGATTATCAATTTTTTAGATGGAGTGGTCGCTTTGAAGCTGTGACATCGAAAGAAAAAATAATTCCATCCCGCAAGTATTTTAATAGGCTCTT
The DNA here is from genome assembly GCA_030737815.1 of Allium fistulosum. Classification (NCBI taxonomy): domain Eukaryota; kingdom Viridiplantae; phylum Streptophyta; class Magnoliopsida; order Asparagales; family Amaryllidaceae; genus Allium; species Allium fistulosum. The sequence continues at coordinate 461,211,932 of CM060902.1, forward strand.
CAATTATTAGGTTTTGATTTCATTGTTTAAATTTAGAATAAGAATTTTATAAGCTGCAAGTATATAATCTTATGAATCATACTCTGGATAATGAATTCTTCCTCTAATTGATTTGTTTGTGTTGTTTAGCTAGCAAACCTTTTCTTCATTTAATTTTTACCAAAGACTTTGGATTTGAAATTATTACCCATTAAATATCCTTTAAAAAGTTCAATTTTAAATTAAAGCTTCATTCAGTGTGCTTTTCTCAAAACATTACTTTGTTCTAAGCCCACTAATTAGCAACCTTCAAAAGGAAAATTAGAAGCGGTGGTCAATGAGCTTATCTAAATAAAGACTAATATGTATTCTGTGTAACCCTCCTGAGCAAGATTGAGGCTCCGTTTGTTTAAAGTGCTGAATTCTGATTGCTGAACTTTGAAGTCTGAAAGCTGAATTCTGAATAACCATTTCTTGTTTGTTTTCATTCAGCATTCAAAACAAAAGATAACATTCAGCATTCAGAACAAAAAATAAGCACTAAAAAAGTTCTGAATTATTTTGTCTGAATAGATAGATTTATTCAGAACATTGATAAAAAACAAACAACATAGAAGTTCTGATTTTTAAATCAGAACTTAGATTCAGAACTTATTATAAAAAACAAACGCAGCCTGAGTGTTTGACCTTGAAATCTATGGTATTTATTTGCTATTTTTTTAAAATTAATATTTAAATCTCCACATTGATATTTATGTCTTATTTTTAATGGCTCATTTTCATATTATCATATTCAATATGATTTATTGAATTGCCAAACCTATCTCGTTACTTTTCCAACAATAATATTTGGTACAGGTTCAAAATTTTAATCTTCATTTTTAAATTTCATTTAAAGATGGATAATTTAAATTAACCATTCAATTCTGTTTATGCGAATTGAAAGGCATTAAAGGTTACTTATCGATTATTTTATACGTGTTATTGAGAGAACAGCTTTATCTAATTTGGTTCATATTATATTGCCCAAATATTACTTTATTTGTTATTAGAGTTGTTTCTATCTTTTTTTTCTACACTTCCTACTGTGTCTCTTAGGAGTTCGTTATTTTTTCCATGAGTGTTTTACAATTAAATAACCTTGGTAATGCGTTGAAGAATAAAGCCCTACTGGCAATTAATTTCAACTGGTAGCCAAAATAAAAAGGCGAATGACAGATTAAGTTATCATTTTCAATTTAGAGATGGGCCTCCATATACTCTGTCTTTTGCAAAAGAGGGTTTAGCTTTCGGGTTGGGTTTATGTTTGCATTTAGGGTGATGCTACACAGACGTTCTACTGGAAATCCTGCAGGGGCCATGTTGATTGTTACAAAAGCAATTAGTTACATTGCCTTCAGATGTAGAACAAGGCTTCTGCTCCATTTTTAACTTAATCACAGATACTGGTGGTACAAATGATCTACATATAAAAAGGAGGTAGCGTTGATCTGATTTTTCTTTTTTTTGCTCTTTCCCATTTGCAAACGAAATGTACCAAAGGAGCTGAAAACTAAACCAAATGCTAAACAGTGAAAACATTTATGCTATCCATAATAAAATGATAAACATATACGTTAATTGAATGCATCTGGATATATAATGAACTTTTAGAGTAGAATTTAAGATGTCTTGACGGCTTCCAAAAAACAGCACCAATTATTTTCGGTTTGTTTAGGAAACTGAATGCAGGTACTTACATTACACATTTGTTATCTACACCAATGAAGTTTTATATATCTTTTTATGCATGATTCTGTATTGATTATTGTGTAGCTTACATCATTTGAGAATACAAAAGTATTAGTATATAGGATCTGCACAGATAAGGATGAGAGCAATGTGCATAAATGGGAAAAAGCTATAGGAAATATGATGAATTCATGTATACAAAAACTTTAAGTTAACCATATTTGATGTTTACACACATGGACATATATAAATATCTTTTGTTGATTGAATTTCTGATATAACATGAAAGTGAATACATAGCTGACTTCATTTTAATATGTTGTTGGATTTGTCTGGATATACCACTTTATTGAATATCGTGCATACTACCAGTTAATTTTTAAGCTGCACCTGATACTTCATATTTATGATATTGTCAATTATCTATAGTTTTGTTCACGCCTGATGCAATCTAATCACTTTAGTTGGCCAAGTAAGGAATAAATGAATTATGAGGCTTTCTTAAACCAAATATTTACTGCATTTTTCCACAAAGATACATTATGTTGTGTGTCTTGCATGAGTTTATGGCGATAAAGTTTTGTGTGGTATAATTTAAAAATGTGGGTCTTCTCTTTGATGTGGTTATGCTCTTATTGTCTGATTGTGTAGGGCTACTCAACTTACTAGAAATTAACCAGTATCATACCAGTTCAGTCGGTTTTATTTTAACAATTTACAATAAAACTCTTGAGGAAATCTGACTGTGGCTTTTTTTACCAAAATATTACATTGGCAAGGTGTTCTATTTAATGGCATTTAAGTTATTTAAATGTTATAAATAATGTTTTCCATGATAACTACAATGCCAGCAAGCTCTTATTTGTTTACCTCTCATGCAGGAACTTTAGGCTCAGTTGCAGGAACTGATTCTAAAACAACAAGTTATTATTTTCTCCTGTTTTTATGTTTTCTGATAAAGTATTATGTGCCTTTAGTGACAGAATTTATAACATAATAATTAAGGTCGAATTAATATTACAACTAGATTTCTCTCTGATTTGGTCAGGTACATGCTCATTGTATGATCTTTAGTTGTACATCATGTTCCAACTAGAAAATGCTTGGTTTCATCACTATCAAAACTTCAAAAATTGGTTTAACCATTAATATTTGAAATTGATATGTCATCAGTTGTCACTAATTCAGTAGATTTTCCTAATATATGGTCATAAATTATGAAATTGTTCTCTTTTTAAGTCATCTGTATTTAACATCCCTAAATGCCTCTATAAAAAAACTTATACACCAATACTTGCATGTATTTTATATTAAGCTTTCCTTATTATTATTATTAGCAAAAGTAAATTCTTCACCATCATCAAAAGTCACTTCTGAAAATAATTACACTTTTATCAATGAATTATCATACATTTCTCAGTTGGTATTAAATTTGGTTATTTGAAAAATATATATCCATTTTCTTTCCATCTATGCAATTGTTTCAATATATAACCTGCGATCAAGTGGTACATTTATTGTTGGTTTCCATATGTCCAAAATTATGAAGTAAACTGGTTTTTTTATTATGTAGAAATGGTTATATCATTAAAAACAGGTATGAGCCATCATTTATCAACTTTCAAGGGCAATCACTCATTGTGTCCGACGATATATATGATTCCTATACTTTGTTTCCAATATGTTGGGGTTATTTAATCTTATTGGTTATTACAATTATCTATTTCTTTGCAATCTGCTATTTTTGGTTACCATTTCATTATTGTTCGGCATTTTTATATAAGGAGCGATCTTGGTGCACTCATATTTTGTTGTATATGAATAAGCTAGATTGTAGTTCCTAGCAGCAAAGTAATGTACTTGACTATCGAAGAATGGAGATAAGCAATTTGTTAGGATGATCAAATATGTTAAGCAAAGTTGGTGGTTGCCTGATGATGTGGCATGAACATGTGAAGCTGATTGCGAGGTGCTTACATGGTGGTAACATGTTGATTGCATGGCGTGCGGATTGCAGTTTTTTATATGTGCGGATTGCATGGTGATAGCATATTGCACATCTGAGGCTATTACTAAGACGGCAATGGGTGCATGATTGAAAAGTGAGCGAGCTAGACTGAAAGCATTCTAAACTGAAATATAAAAAATTTGTTGTTAAGCAAGGCATAGTTAGATTGGCAAAGCATAATGGGAAGTCATGAATCATAACATGCTTGATTGAGATACGGACCTGTTATGTGTAATAGAATGTTGCCGAAGCAAGTTGGAGAAACTAGAGCTTCATGTAGCTGGAGTGTGCATAGTGGTGAGAGTCACTGGAGTAGAACTGAAGGAAGAATAGTATGTGTTGTGGTAGCTGAAGCATGCATGGATGGGAGTGTTGCTGAAGTAGAATTGAAGGAAGTATAGAATGTGCTATAGTAGCTGAAGTATGCATGATGGAGAGTGTTATTACTATTTTTTGTACTGGGACTTATAATATTGAACCTTTAGTTGTTGTAATTGTACTTTCATGATGTCCTTAACGTATAATATATGACAATATGAAATGTGTTTTTCCTTTTTACGATACTACCATGATTAGACATGTAGAGTTTTGCTTCTATGCAACTATAGTTATGAGTATGAATTATAATTTATTTTTAAGCCTGTTCCCAAATAGTGTTTGTTATTCGTATTGTCTTTTCATATAAAGTTCAAGTTTCAACATCGAAAATATCTCAAATAGCGTTTGTTTTTTGATGGAAAGTACATTGCCAAACAGTGATGGAACAATTTTAGTATTTTTTGTAATGAACTTAGAGATTTCACTAATTTGTTTTTTCTACCTATCGTGTACAAGTGACTGAACATACTGAGACAGCCTTCCCGTAAATAAAATTCCCATGTTACGTTGACATTGCGTCCGACGTGTTAATGATCGTAACCAAAACTTTAATCCATTGAGGTTAACTGAACAGATTTTACTATCAACGTCTAAACACTTATTATACATTGATCTCATTTTCCAACACAAATAATTAATACTCACACGCAATTAATAATCTCACACATAATTAATAATAATAAAACATTTAATTTTCCTTTCTAGTGCCCCTTTTGCAACACAGGAATGTGTTCTTCTTCAATTATACAATTTTCCTTTATGTTCTTTTCAAATACCCCTTTTGTTTGACAAAAGAGCGTCGATACATCTTTTTCCTTCAACAAATAATAATAAAAGTCAACAATTTTAAATAAAGAATTAGGTACAAAAATAAGGATTCAATCATTTCCTAAAATTCATGCAGCATGGTGAATAAGAGTGTATTCCTATTACAAAGAAAGTATAGTTGCAATCCGTGTGCGTAGCACGGGTTCACCCTAGTTTCCATAAATTATCCAATCAAAAATCTCATTTGTGGTTAACTTATGGAAAATTATAATGGTAATCATTTTTAGACGGACGACTCTAATAAATTAAAATTGTGGAAATAAGTGATCTAGTTTAGAAATTAGCGGTTAGAAATATACATACATGTATAGCCATGCTTAACGATTAAAAATAAAGAAAAAGCATAATTTACAATTATACACGAATTAATTAGTAATTAACAGATTAAGATTATGGACATTGATTACAAATTTAATGGACAATAAATTTATAATTAATGAGAGTTAAAAGGAATTGAAAAGGGAACTGATTAGGAAAAATTTTAGTATGTCATTTATAGAAGAATTGAATCGGAGAAATAAATGAATTTTGAAATTTATAAAAGATTAAATGAGGATTGAATAAAGATGGTCCAATTTTGACACTAATAAACAGTTGTTACAGGTATATCAACTGAAGTAATAGATGGACCGCATTTATTAGAAACCAAGAAGGAAAATTAAGGAAAGTGGGCAATAGTGGAATGATATATTAGGAATGCCCATCTTAATTTAGTTAAGGAGTATTAGGAGCTCAACACCATTTACACCAGTTGATGATAAATGATAGTTAAAGTTTGTGAGTTGTAATCGCTAGTTGTCTCCTTTAATTATTGGAAAAACATAAGATACGTCCTTGTTTTTTCACTATGTTAATTTTATGAATGGGATTGAAATGCTTGAGAAATATATATGTACTGAGAAGCAACATAAATAAAGAAATTTTATAAGGACATTTAACTAGCGATGAACAGTAGACAATACTAGAAGTAAATAAGGAAATTAGTTTAGCAACCAGAAATAAAAGAATGCTTCAATCCTAGAATTTTAGGATTTTGGGAAAAATAAATTTTATCTTGTAGAATTTCACCATTCATGAAAGAGATGGAATGTATAGGGTGTAAAGAGAATTTAAAATTGGACAAGGGTGAAGAAGAAGGTTGTAAAAAATTTCGTTAGGAGCTATATGGAATTTTGGTTAGCATCGATAGTGATAGGAACTCATTATTTACTAGCGAATTTTGGAGGTACTTGCAGACAACTTTAGAAACTTCATTGAATCTTAGCACTGCTTACTACCCGTAGAATGACAGACAAACTGAAAGTGTGAATAAGGTCTTAGAGGATTTGTTAAAAGCTTGCATCATGGACTTTGGAGGACGGTAGAAGTAGCACTTACCTTTACTAGAGTTTGCATATAATAATATTCACCAGTAGACGATTGGTATGGCACCCTTCAAAGTGATTTATAGGAGGCCATGCAAATCACCAAACTGTTGATGGAAAACCACCAACAATATCCTACTCTGACCAGATTTAATTCGCAAGACTTCATAAAGATAGAGTTGATTCGGCAGCATGTGAAGGTTGTAAGATTTGGAAAGTCGAGAAATTTGGCACCAAGGTTTATATGGCCTTTCCTAATTTTAGGAAAATAGGAAATCCTTTGTATCGCGTGGAGCAACTGGATAAATTAGCAAGAGTCCACGACGTTTTTCACGTTTCAAATTTAAGAAAATGCCTTTATAACATAGCCATTATGGTAGAGCCTAATCAATTGGGAATATTGAGATGGAGCAAATGGCATCCCGTGCCACTACACGCATCGTGGAGCATGAAACTAGGAAGAACCACAACAAGGGAATTAGGTAGGTTCAAATATAATAGGGAGAAAATGTGGCGGAAAGCATAAGGACTTCTTGTCCTAAGATTTTCTTTGGTAAACTTTTCTCTCAAAAATTAGGTTTTGGTTGCATCATGGTTGCTAGGTTGGATGGTAGGAGATGGTTGCTACATTTTTCACTATCACTTTGCACTCATGTAGAAATTTTTATGCATGTTTAGGGTGTTTGCATACATACTTATATGTCACAATCACACACTCATGCTAGGATTGAACTCACTTATAGTACGTCTATAGTACATAATCACATTGCACTTTTGGTTGATTTTGTGCAGTTAAAGCGTTTAGCGATTCCATAGTGATGAAGGAGCAAAAAGTTATAACGGGGATATAGTAGAAAATAGCAGAGGCGCAAAAACCTTTATTATATAAAAAACCAAATATTTATAAGTTAATTTATTCTCATTCTCACATCATTTGTGTTGGAAAAAATATTGGTTAATCTTAAATAACAAAACCAAAGAACACATTGATTTTTGCAGACTCGATTTGGTGACTACAATAGATTTTTGATTTAATCTTAAGTAACAAGTGAAGGAGGAGAAGGATGTTATGTGGTGGAGCAGTGCAAGGGTTTGTGGTGATGTCTGTGCAATATAGAGGAGCAGTGCAAGGGTTGTGTAATGGTGGTTCTGTTGTAGACAGAAGAAAGGGTAGAGATGAATGGAACAATGGGTGTGATTGAGGAATTTGCAGTGATATATGTATGCAGTGACAAGTTGACTGGGTGTGGTTGATAGATGTGAAGACTGATGATAGCGGTAGTTGGTGGTTGTTTTGTATTGTTGGATGATGGTGACGTGAGATTTCTAGTATGTTGTTTTATAGGTGGTATGTGATTAGGTGATCGAGTCGTCAGAGATGGAGGGGAGTTTGATGATCAGGGTAGTGAAGGAGGGTGGTTGATTTCAGGGAAGTGCAAATGTTGCAGTAGTGGTTGTGGCAAGTTTTTGGTCAGTGCGTCGAGTTGCAAATTTTGGTTAGTATGAATTTACCTCTTTTAATTACTATGTATATGTACTCTTACTGAAATATGTTATGGATTTAGTTGTGTTTTGTATTGAACTTATGAATTCATAAATGGTGTAAACTCGAATTGTTTTCGATTTTCTTGAATAATGGTTTGTGTTGTTTCAAATAATTTGCATGATTGTGTATAATATTAACGAAATATTGGTTTTAGTTATGATATTAAGAAATTTATAGCAGTTGTGAAAAGATGATTATAGTTGTTTGTAGCAGTTGTAAAAATATATGTTGCAACTGTCATTGTTAGTTGTATTTCATCCTTCTACAACTAACATGTGGTAGTTGTAAAAGACCTTTTGCAAGCGTTAAAAGCAGTTGTAACTAGTCATTTACAACTAACATGTCGCAGTTGTAAAAAAAGTTTCTACAACTGCTTCTACAACTATTCCGGCCAGTTGTAAAATAATTCGGATCTATTACAACTGCGGATATAATGACTGGCGGGTGCCAGTTGTAATAGACATATTACAACTGTTTTTGGCAGTTGCGAAAAGGTATTTTTGTTGTAGTGTTATGCCTTAAAATTAGTTCTTTACCTAACTTTGTTGATTTTGTTTACAAGAAAAATAGTCAAATCAACCTTTGCATGCTAATGTTGCTAAAGCAGGTGTTATAAACACTTCATTTAGCAGGTGTAGCGAAAAAAGTGGGGTTTAAAGTGGATCTACTATTTAATAATGCTAAACTGAAATAGCATAGCGATCAAAGATCGGTATGCGCTATAGTGGAGATTTTGCAGGGCTTTAACTACACAGGGTTGAGTAGATGGTTGGTAGATAACTTGGTTGTATAACATGGATGTTTATTGCACATTAGGCTGTTCATCCCTTGGAAAGCTTTCGAGAGCGAAATTCTTTTAAGAAGAAGAATGTAACTTCCCATAAAATCAACCATAAATAAGTAAATTGGATAAATTAATTTAAATAAGATAGGGTAAAAGAGGAAATTTTGTAAAAGTCTAAATTTGAACACAAAAGTTATGTCGTTGCGTTTGTGGCGATTTTTTGATCAATTTCCATATATAATATGTTAAATATGGAGCTCAATAAGGAGATTATGGATGTTTGAATTCAAATCAATTTAAATAGATTTCAAATTCAAATAAATAATAAATTCCCAAATTCAAAATTCAAAAGTTAACAGTAATTATACTTGGAGTTAAGTAAACGTTGAAATTAACGTTAACATTAAATTATAATTAAGAAAGAAAATAAAAATAAATCAACAGCAATCAAAACGTTCCCGAAATAGAGGACCGGTGGACCGCTAGCGGTCGACCGGTGAAGATTAGTGATGGCTAGGGTTTGTGCAACAATTAACGTCCGGATTTTAATTATTTTAAACCGACTTAAATCTGGCGGTTCTGGTACATTCCAGCCACTATAAATAAGAGTTTAGCCCCTCATTTTTATTCACAAAATATTTTAGGCACACTAGCAAAGCTCTGTCAGTTTGCCTCTTCATAGATTCATGGAACTCTATTAGGATTTTAGGCAAAAAAATCCTACATATCTATTGTTGTTTATTGTTTATTTTCTAAATTTCATCTCCTCCAAACCTCTAATTTTATGAATCTAACATATATACAAATCCATTGTTGTATATATAAGAAAGAAGAGATCTGAAGGATATTATTATAGTCATGTCAAATCAAAAAAGGTGGCAAAGCTAAGGACCTCTATGAGTGGAAATCTAAGTTTTTCTATTTTAGTATTTAAACGGTGTAGTTTAGATTTGATATATGACTTGGGGAGTTTAGGATTATGAAAACATCACATTAAAAATCTCCAAAATTCCCTCAAAATGAAATGTCAACTCTAAGGTTGGAATCTTAATTGTTTTGTATTAAAATAATGGAGTTTGTGTGGATTTTGCAATTTATGTGTTTTACCTTCTATTCCACTTCTTATTATTTTTCTTTGGGTTTGATTAAGAGATTTGATTAAGAAATAGTAAAACACCCTACCTCTATACCCATACTATCTAAGAGTATCATAAAGTAATAATGTTAGATAATACGGAGAATGAGGCTATAAGGGGTACACACGTGAATATTGCCTTAGACTAACACTGGTACGTATTAAAACATCAATTAAATAACACAATTATACGTATCCAGTATTCGTACAAAACAATAAATATGTGTGCCTTTAGGATAGAACAATACATAACTTACAGTGAATAATAGAGAACATAGAATGAATCGCAGCGATAACTTATAATATATATATATATAACATACAATACTAATAGACTATAAATCATTTCAAGTAACAAATATCTCAATATAATACAATGTATAATCGATATACATACCAGTATCAAAATATACAGTGAATCAATGTCATAGAAGTATCAAATAACAATCCTAATATAATACTCCTCTAAGCCCAATAAAACGAATGCCGATCATGTCAACCATGTACCTGAAATGTCTCGGACTGACCCGGGTGTTACATAAATAACACATGGGTCAGACTATATCTAATCAAGTACAATATTAGGGGTAACAGTGTATGTACAAGTAATAACAATATAATATAACAACCAAAGATACCCAATTCATCATTTGACATGTAAAAAAAGCCATATAAATATAGTAATGTATATCTCAATAGATGTGTAACGACCCGTAAATTTCAACTGTTTTAATAACGTAATTAGTTAAAATTTTGTGAAATTTTAAACGATAAAATTTCGAAATATAAATTTGATATTTAGAATGCGTCTAGTTAAACATAGCAACTGGTAAATTTTCGTCCGAAAATATGAAAGTTTATTTCGCGCGTAAATTTATTTCAATTAATCAGTTAAAAAGCAATGAAAATAAAATATTTCCGAAACCTAAATATTTTTACATAGAAAAATTCTAAACCATCTTCTGAGCAAGATGTCAGTTTGTCGTTTTTCCAAATTCGGACATCTTTGGCTTCGTCGATCTTATTTTTCAGCGTTTTTCTTGCGTTTTCCGCTAACTAAAATTCAAATTTTTTTTTAAATCGAATCACTGATATCTATATATCATTTTGACCGTCTCGTCGTGATGATCTTCATAATATACTCATTTGTATATTTCGTAGCCCGGAACGCCGCGAAATCTATAAACGGTTAACCGTTGCGATCCGTTATCTGGGTCTGTTAGCTCCCATATGGCTTTTCATATATCCCAACGGTTATGCAAATAGGCTCTTGTTTTAATATTCCAAATGTGCAAAGCTGTATAGCCACTATCCTTTATTTTTAGAATTCGATATGCTGGCTGTCAATATTCCCAACAGTTCATTTATGACGTTTTCTATTCCTATTGGTTCTGCAGTTCAAACAAATTAAAAGGGATATTGTTGCATTGAAGCTTGAACTGCTCCTCTATTTCTCTTCCCCTATTTCTTCATTTTCTTCTTTTCACTTCACTTCGGCTGTTAAGAAAAAAGAAAACAACAAATTCTGTCCATGTGAAACCTACACTCGGTCACCTCAGACCTCGCCTACAACCACCAACACTTCACCACCGCTATTCCTCTCGCCTAGCCCATTCCCTTAGCAAGCTCCTCCACCGTTCGACCCAGCACCCGCCTCCGTGCCGAGATCCTCCTCCGGGCAGCGCTTAAACATCCCGTCCCCCTCCGCTATGGCCAGCGATCACACCCTTGAGCCCACCTAGCAGCCACCTTCCTTGGCCAACAACCGACAGCCCGCTCTTCCGCCCTACCACTTGCACGTCCGCCTGCACAGCCTTGTCATCCTGTCATCCTCTGTCTTGTTCCACTTGAGACCACCTTTCCCTTCCATCGCCGCGCAAATAGGGCCCTATCTCAGGCAGCAAGCCATGGCCGATCTTCCCACCCCTCGATGACAACACATCATCCTTCTTCCACCACCATGGCTCGGCAACCCGTGCTCTATCAGCCACAATTGGCAGCAGCCTCGAATCGAGCCTCCCTTTATTTTTTTCCGCATTCCTAGTCGACCAAGCATCCATCTTCTCTACCATTGTTGCCTCCTCTGCCACTGCCTTGCGCAGTGAGTTTTGTTCTCCTCTTCCTTGATGTTTTGTCTTGGTATATATTGTATACATATATAAACTATAAAAGCAGTTCGTTGGTAAGGTTGATAATATGTATATATGAGTATATATTAATCTATATATATATGTGTTACATGCACTGTTGTATACTTAAGAGTATATAAAGTTGTTAATTTTCTAAGTATACATATATATATAATGGCTTACCGTATAAATTTGTTTAAGCATATACATGAGATTATAAACCTTTGTTACGTTCAGTATATATAAAGTATATTGGTTCTTATGTTAATATATATATTAGATTAGAAAACTCTTGTTTTGATTTCTACATGCTGATGACACGTTGCACTGTTAGATAGTGTGTTCATTTCATTGTTTATTATTTTTTTAAAGAGTATGTAGTGATGGTACAGCACTCTGTTGATTAACATATGTTAGTATTGGCAATGTAGGGTCCACGTCGGTGTAGTAGTATCATGTAGTAGGTTGGCAGTCTGCATACGTTAAGTTACAATATAAGTAGGTTTAATAACAGTTGGGTTTCTCTAGACTCTCTAGTATAGCATTGGTTGTAGTATATTGGTTATAATTTAAGAAGTTTATAGTAGTTGAGTTGTATAATCTATATGATTTTGTAAAAGAAATATTATGAACATATTTTTCTTTCGTATATTCATATCTTGTTTTACTTGTAATATACACATGTTGATAAAAATAATAATAATAATAAATACGTGTCTGAATGGTTCGTAACATAATATCTATATATTTTATCTTTGACATTGAAATTAAGTTATTGATTTGAAATTAAATAGGTATATCTTACTTTAGTATATGTTTGAATTAGAATATAATTATTTTACATACATATTTAGTTATATAAAGGTAGATATATAAGTTCACTTATACCATTATCTTCAACGATCAAATTCTGATTTGATTTCGTCTATTTTTTTTATCAGCCTTGTCTGCCGAATTCGTACCAATCTTATTTCGCTTTGGTATTCGTGCTTGGATTCCATATCTCATCTCATTCCATGTCGAATCTCTCTAGCCTCAAAAGGTGAGCCATCACTCACGATTAACGTTCTTTTATTTATTAAATTTGATTTCAATTGAAACGACAATTGAAATATGCTACCGTTAGATATTTACACAGTTATTACCTGTATCAGTTCACCTGTGACATCTGACACCATTATCTGTTATATATGCAATGATAATCCAGTTTGGTTGTTAAATGACTGATTGTTTGATGTTACAATTGGACGTTAAAATTGTAATGTATAAAGTGATAAATATTATGCAAGTAAATTTGACGTAGGATAATTAAAAATTTGAATTGACATATATGTTGAATTTGATTAGTTGAATATGACCCCTTTTATTTGTTAAATTAATTGACATGTAGAATAGTGATAATTATACTTTGAACCATTGAACGTATATTGGATTAATTGTTGTGTATAAGATTGTAATTGAATGACAAGTGAAAAACCGTAATGTAAAAATCTTTAATCTACATGAAATGATAGTGTAGATTCTAGAAATAATTATATTAATTCGTACAAATAACAATGCGAATTAATACGGTTATTTCGAGATTACTTGAATTGATTATTGGATTGATATTGATTGTTGTTATTGCTTGTTTATTTACTTTGACACCATCCCAGTTATCATACTGCAAGTTCCCTTTGTTATGCTTTGATTTTTGAATTGAATTGGAATCGGGTTGAAATGATAAATACCCAAAATTTGAACTTTGACCTTGGATATAGAGAATTAAATAAAACTCGATTGGTCAATAATTTGATTTAAAAATAAAACGAAGATTTTATTTGAATAAATAATATGGTTTTGAAATGAAGTCGAAAATTTTAATTTTTATTGAAAGGAAAGTGTTAATATTTAATAACCTGAAAACAGAATATTAACAATGTAATTGATGAAAGAACGATGTTTAATTTGAGAAACGATTGAATTAAGTTTGAAATGATTTAATAATTAAGTTTGAAATTAAAATTAAGTTTGAAATCATTAAACTTTGAAATTATTTAATAATTAAGTTTTGAATTATTTAATAATTAAATAAGATTGGATTATTTAATGATTAAATTGAATTGAACTCTTTAATAAGTAATATTGAACTTTTGAATAAGTGAATTTTACTTCGTAAATAGTTGAAATTGAGATTTCTTGATTAAGTAAGTTTTGGAAAATTATTTAAGAAAGTAAATAAGTGAAATGGAATTTCTTTAACAAGAAATGAAAATGTAATATTTTTGGAATTAATGTAAGACTTGAAATTGAAAGAATCGATTTGACGAATTTAGTTTAATTCAAAATTGTAAATTTTGATTTAATGAAGTTGAACTTAAAGAATTGATTTAATGAATTGGAAATTTAATAGAAATTGTTTTGAATGATAAAGTAACTTAACGAATATTGAATGAAATCGATAAATGAGTTTAAATTGATTTGAATGTTAAATAAAATTTATTTAAATGATTTCGGAATGAAACTTATATACGAACTTGAATCAATATTCGAATTGTTTTAAATAAAATTTGAAATTGTATTATGAGATTTTGAAATGGTAATTTGGAAGTTTTGAAACGTAAATTATGGAAATTGGTTTAGAAAGACAAATGAAATGTTGATTTACGAATTCTAATTGAATTGAAATTGATTTGGTTTTGAAATATATTAAATGACCAATTGGTGTAATAATTACGGAAGTTATTAAAGAGACCGGAAATCGGTTATGGATATACTCTCTATCTAAACCGAAAACCACTTTAATAACTATACGCGGAGTGTGATCCAGAATGAAGTGGTTGGAATGATGTACGTGATGACTGAAGAAAGAGAACGATGATGGATAGCCTTGACACTTGTGTCAAATTGGAAATGACTAAAACAGGAGCCGTGCCGGGCCAATGGAGGATTAGCTACCTCAAGTGGACACACTTCTTCGAACTACTCATTACTTGTTGTCGATTGGTGCACCCTTGATTTTGGGAGTGTTGTTTCACGGTGTTGCGGGCGCTGCGGTGTTGCGTTCTCACCAGTCCGGATCAGGCAAACGGTAGTATCACTACCTTGGGTATTGCCTCATGTGCCTTGTCATACTTGTATTCCCTATTCGCGACCACTACGATTTTGATTTGTACCTTTAGTATATGGATTGCCCTCTGGTGACTTCCGGTTTTGGGGAAACTACGGTCTTGTATATGCTTTTGGGAATAAAAATGTGTTAAGGGTGGAATGGGCCATGACTTAACATTATTTTGATATCTTTATATTACTGATAGACATTATCTACTTAGCGTACATTACTACCTAGTAGATAGTTTAACGGATCCTTAAAGGATGGTTATTCCAAACATCCTTTGAGTTACTTGTATTTCAATTGCTATTTCACTTGAGTTGGATTTATTAATATAAGAATGTTAATCCTGACTCGAGTGTTTTGTGTTGTGCTTTACGCTCGGGTCAGACTGAGTGTACCAGTGTTCGAGACTCACCTTTGGAGTTGGAGCTTTGCTTGAAGATCCAGCCATCTATTCTGCTTTCAGTATTCGATGATTCCAGTGATGTATTCTGATTTGTATCTGATGTATCGTATTACTCTTCTGTTGTAAACTTTGATGTATCTTATACATTTATATAGTAGCTTCATGAACTACTATCTCTTTTATTTCTGCTGCATTTATTACTCTGTGTCTGTGATCTGTGATTATTTATTTACTGTATATGTTCAGTTTTGCCAAATTTAAATTAACAACGCAGTATTTTGAGCAATTCAACTCCGGCATGTGTGTCTACCTATGCACTTAGAGGGTGCAGCATGATAGGGGGTTCTCGCATTTGGTTTGGTAGCGAGCGGGTGACTCTTACTCCTACATGTCCCTGCGGGGTTGGTGCAGTCGAGAGGCTGGCTGTAAAGGCAGAACAAAGGTACAGATGTATGCTACGGTGGGCGTTACCCCACTGACGCGGTCCGTTACAGTTGGTATCAGAGCTTTGGTAGCTCTAGGCAAAACTTAACATATAGGGTAAATGTATTTACAGAATCACTCTCATTCGAGTTTCAATCTTTTCCTTTTGACTCGATTCCTTTGAATTTTGGAACGTTCCCCTCGGTTCCGAAATTCATTCGTATCCTTCACTATTCGTCTTCTTTCAATTCTGGAGCACCCTATAACTCCATTTTGAATGATATCTATAATAGATCGGCAGTTTCGCCAATCTTCGAATGATTTGTAAAGGGGTGAAACTCCTTTACAATAGGCATTGATTTACCGGAGATTTCTGTATCCTCGGTTTACGATGCTATCTATTCCCTGCTATACCTGAATTCCATCTCTTGAGATCGAGTGTTGATTTACCTCGGAATTCAGCATCGATCTTATTCTTGAAGTCACGGACGACCCGGTTAAGGTTGCCCGTGAATTAAATAAACTCATCCATCTCCCGATTGTGGTAATTGAATTATCTTAACTTCTGTTTCAAACTTACTTTCGAATCAAAATTCTCTTTGATCTGAGTCAACAAATTTGAATTCCTATCCTTATTTTGAAAATTCATTCTTGTATCGTCGAGCAAAGAAATGTATTTGAAAACTAATATATATATATATATGTTTTAATATGTTGTGTTGTTTGAGTTGTTGATGTTGATTTGGGTTTCCGATCGATTCGTCTGATCAACGCTATCGATAGGATTTCCAAAACACTTGAACAGAGCAAACTGACACAATAGTATTTTCAAATTTGGTAAATAAAATAATCTTGTATGATTATATTATACATAAGTATAAATTTTATGAAATTGAATTGTTAACTGAATTGGTTGTCAGAAAGGTAATATTTGATTTTCACTATTTGTTTTGTAAATCATTGATTATTCCAACATAAAGATAAATGGAATTATAAAAGTTGGTTTATAGATTTATTTAGAAATTTAACTGAATTTAAAGTAAGAATTTGAGAATTTAATTTCCTAAAATTTCAAGCTTTGTTTCTTTAAATTTTTAAAAATGTATATTATTGAACGTATTTTCAAATAGAAATCGTTTTCAAAAAAATTTAAAATGTTGAAACCAATGCTCTTCTCTTTGTCGCTGGAAAATAATTTCGGTGATGGCGGCCGCATCATCGACATTCATTTTCGAGTTTCAAAGTGGAGAAACCATTCTATAGCTTGCTATGGTTTTGCTTGGGAAAAATATTTTGATTTGAATTTCTTCAGTATATTTTGATTTACCTATATATAGGTATCTTATTTTAAAATTTAATTTGATTTGATATAAATATATTATATATATCTCTAAACTGTTTAAGGTTAATCGGAAATCTAATTCTTAAATTTTGTTAAAGGATGATTTTAATTATAAATGAAACCAAAATTTGGAATAAATATTTAAACTTGAATAATTGAATTGAGAAAATTTTATTTGTATATTGTTCAACTGCATTCTAGTACAACTTACCCAAATCATTCAGAAGTTGAATATGTAATTGGATAATATATAAAGATAAATAATTTTATAAATAAAATTTGAGTGTTTATAATAAATGTTATACACTAAATTTTGATTATAAAGATGTCAATAGAGTTACATAGGATAATAAGTAAAACTCAGTTAATAATGAAATAAATTGTTTTGAAAGAATTAATAAATTTGTTTTGAAAGAATTAATAAAATTGAAATTTGATCAACATATGAAAATACCTTGAATTTAAAAGAAATTAATAGATGTAAATTAATTTAAATCGAAACTTTTATGTTTTAAATTAATTTATATGGGTTAAATATATGTGAGTAGATATATTAAGTAGTAAATTTAACAGTAATTTGGAATAAAGAAGAATTTAAATTGCTGGAAAAAAATGATTATAATAAAAGGCTATTCAAATTTATGGTTTTAGAAATTGTAAATTTAAGATAATTGGATAGTAAGAAAATGAATTTAGAAATAGTTGAGTTTGATTTTAGTGAAATCAAATGGATTAAATCAATTTTTGAATATCAATTAATTTAAATTTGAATTTATATCGTTTAAATTAATTGTTATTTTGTATTTCAAATCTGTTTTCTTTCTGGTTGTTTCTATTCTCCTACCTCGTTCCTTTTCGGGGACGAAAAGTTTTGAGTGGGGTAGAGTGTAACGACCCGTAAATTTCAACTGTTTTAATAACGTAATTAGTTAAAATTTTGTGAAATTTTAAACGATAAAATTTCGAAATATAAATTTGATATTTAGAATGCGTCTAGTTAAACATAGCAATTGGTAAATTTTCGTCCGAAAATATGAAAGTTTATTTCGCGCGTAAATTTATTTCAATTAATCAGTTAAAAAGCAATGAAAATAAAATATTTCCGAAACCTAAATATTTTTACATAGAAAAATTCTAAACCATCTTCTAAGCAAGATGTCAGTTTGTCGTTTTTCCAAATTCGGACATCTTTGGCTTCGTCGATCTTATTTTTCAGCGTTTTTCTTGCGTTTTCCGCTAACTAAAATTCAAATTTTTTTTTTAAATCGAATCACTGATATCTATATATCATTTTGACCGTCTCGTCGTGATGATCTTCATAATATACTCATTTGTATATTTCGTAGCCCGGAACGCCGCGAAATCTATAAACGGTTAACCGTTGCGATCCGTTATCTGGGTCTGTTAGCTCCCATATGGCTTTTCATATATCCCAATGGTTATGCAAATAGGCTCTTGTTTTAATATTCCCAATGTGCAAAGCTGTATAGCCACTATCCTTTATTTTCAGAATTCGATATGCTGGCTGTCAATATTCCCAACAGTTCATTTATGACGTTTTCTATTCCTATTGGTTCTGCAGTTCAAACAAATTAAAAGGGATATTGTTGCATTGAAGCTTGAACTGCTCCTCTATTTCTCTTCCCCTATTTCTTCGTTTTCTTCTTTTCACTTCACTTCGGCTGTTAAGAAAAAAGAAAACAACAAATTCTGTCCATGTGAAACCTACACTCGGTCACCTCAGACCTCGCCTACAACCACCAACACTTCACCACCGCTATTCCTCTCGCCTAGCCCATTCCCTTAGCAAGCTCCTCCACCGTTCGACCCAGCACCCGCATCCGTGCCGAGATCCTCCTCCAGGCAGCGCTTAAACATCCCGTCCCCCTCCGCTATGGCCAGCGATCACGCCCTTGAGCCCACCTAGCAGCCACCTTCCTTGGCCAACAACCGACAGCCCGCTCTTCCGCCCTGCCACTTGCACGTCCGCCTGCACAGCCTTGTCATCCTATCATCCTCTGTCTTGTTCCACTTGAGACCACCTTTCCCTTCCACCGCCGCGCAAATAGGGCCCTATCTCAGGCAGCAAGCCATGGCCGATCTTCCCACCCCTCGATGACAACACATCATCCTTCTTCCACCACCATAGCTCGGCAACCCGTGCTCTATCAGCCACAATTGGCAGTAGCCTCGAATCGAGCCTCCCTTTATTTTTTTCCGCATTCCTAGTCGGCCAAGCATCCATCTTCTCTACCATTGTTGCCTCCTTTGCCACTGCCTTGCGCGGTGAGTTTTGTTCTCCTCTTCCTTGATGTTTTGTCTTGGTATATATTGTATACATATATAAACAATAAAAGCAGTTTGTTGGTAAGGTTGATAATATGTATATATGAGTATATATTAATCTATATATATATATATATGCGTTACATGCACTGTTGTATACTTAAGAGTATATAAAGTTGTTTAATTTTCTAAGTATACATATATATATAATGGCTTACCGTATAAATTTGTTTAAGCATATACATGAGATTATAAACCTTTGTTACGCTCAGTATATATAAAGTATATTGGTTCTTATGTTAATATATATATTAGATTAGAAAACTCTTGTTTTGATTTCTACATGCTGATGACACGTTGCACTGTAAGATAGTGTGTTCATTTCATTGTTTATTATTTTTTTAAAGAGTATGTAGTGATGGTACAGCACTCTGTTGATTAACATATGTTAGTATTGGCAATGTAGGGTCCACGTCGGTGTAGTAGTATCATGTAGTAGGTTGGCAGTCTGCATACGTTAAGTTACAATATAAGTAGGTTTAATAACAGTTGGGTTTCTCTAGACTCTCTAGTATAGCATTGGTTGTAGTATATTGGTTATAATTTAAGAAGTTTATAGTAGTTGAGTTGTATAATCTATATGATTTTGTAAAAGAAATATTATGAACATATTTTATTTTCGTATATTCATATCTTGTTTTACTTGTAATATACACATGTTGATAAAAATAATAATAATAATAAATACGTGTCCGAATGGTTCGTAACATAATATCTATATATTTTATCTTTGACATTGAAATTAAGTTATTGATTTGAAATTAAATAGGTATATCTTACTTTAGTATATGTTTGAATTAGAATATAATTATTTTACATACATATTTAGTTATATAAAGGTAGATATATAAGTTCACTTATACCATTATCTTCAACGATCAAATTCTGATTTGATTTCGTCTTTTTTTTTTATCAGCCTTGTCTGCCGAATTCGTACCAATCTTATTTCGCTTTGGTATTCGTGCTTGGATTCCATATCTCATCTCATTCCGTGTCGAATCTCTCTAGCCTCAAAAGGTGAGCCATCACTCACAATTAACGTTCTTTTATTTATTAAATTTGATTTCAATTGAAACGACAATTGAAATATGCTGCTGTTAGATATTTACACTGTTATTACCTGTATCAGTTCACCTGTGACATCTGACACCATTATCTGTTATATATGCAATGATAATCCAGTTTGGTTGTTAAATGACTGATTGTTTGATGTTTACAATTGGACGTTAAAATTGTAATGTATAAAGTGATAAATATTATGCAAGTAAATTTGACGTAGGATAATTAAAAATTTGAATTGACATATATGTTGAATTTGATTAGTTGAATATGACCCCTTTTATTTGTTAAATTAATTGACATGTAGAATAGTGATAATTATACTTTGAACCATTGAATGTATATTGGATTAATTGTTGTAGTATAAGATTGTAATTGAATGACAAGTGAAAAACCGTAATGTAAAAATCTTTAATCTACATGAAATGATAGTGTAGATTCTAGAAATAATTATATCAATTCATACAAATAACAATGCGAATTAATACGGTTATTTCGAGATTACTTGAATTGATTATTGGATTGATATTGATTGTTGTTATTGCTTGTTTATTTACTTTGACACCATCCCAGTTATCATACTGCAAGTTCCCTTTGTTATGCTTTGATTTTTGAATTGAATTGGAATCGGGTTGAAATGATAAATACCCAAAATTTGAACTTTGACCTTGGATATAGAGAATTAAATAAAACCCGATTGGTCAATAATTTGATTTAAAAATAAAACGAAGATTTTATTTGAATAAATAATATGGTTTTGAAATGAAGTCGAAAATTTGAATTTTTATTGAAAGGAAAGTGTTAATATTTAATAACCTGAAAACAGAATATTAACAGTGTAATTGATGAAAGAACGATGTTTAATTTGAGAAACGATTGAATTAAGTTTGAAATGATTTAATAATTAAGTTTGAAATTAAAATTAAGTTTGAAATCATTAAACTTTGAAATTATTTAATAATTAAGTTTTGAATTATTTAATAATTAAATAAGATTGGATTATTTAATGATTAAATTGAATTGAACTCTTTAATAAGTAATATTGAACTTTTGAATAAGTGAATTTTACTTCGTAAATAGTTGAAATTGAGATTTCTTGATTAAGTAAGTTTTGGAAAATTATTTAAGAAAGTAAATAAGTGAAATGGAATTTCTTTAACAAGAAATGAAAATGTAATATTTTTGGAATTAATGTAAGACTTGAAATTGAAAGAATCGATTTGACGAATTTAGTTTAATTCAAAATTGTAAATTTTGATTTAATGAAGTTGAACTTAAAGAATTGATTTAATGAATTGGAAATTTAATAGAAATTGTTTTGAATGATAAAGTAACTTAACGAATATTGAATGAAATCGATAAATGAGTTTAAATTGATTTGAATGTTAAATAAAATTTATTTAAATGATTTCGGAATGAAACTTATATACGAACTTGAATCAATATTCGAATTGTTTTAAATAAAATTTGAAATTGTATTATGAGATTTTGAAATGGTAATTTGGAAGTTTTGAAACGTAAATTATGGAAATTGGTTTAGAAAGACAAATGAAATGTTGATTTACGAATTCTAATTGAATTGAAATTGATTTGGTTTTGAAATATATTAAATGACCAATTGGTGTAATAATTACGGAAGTTATTAAAGAGACCGGAAATCGGTTATGGATATACTCTCTATCTAAACCGAAAACCACTTTAATAACTATACGCGGAGTGTGATCCAGAATGAAGTGGTTGGAATGATGTACGTGATGACTGAAGAAAGAGAACGATGATGGATAGCCTTGACACTTGTGTCAAATTGGAAATGACTAAAACAGGAGCCGTGCCGGGCCAATGGAGGATTAGCTACCTCAAGTGGACACACTTCTTCGAACTACTCATTACTTGTTGTCGATTGGTGCACCCTTGATTTTGGGAGTGTTGTTTCACGGTGTTGCGGGCGCTGCGGCGTTGCGTTCTCACCAGTCCGGATCAGGCAAACGGTAGTATCACTACCTTGGGTATTGCCTCATGTGCCTTGTCATACTTGTATTCCCTATTCGCGACCACTACGATTTTGATTTGTACCTTTAGTATATGGATTGCCCTCTGGTGACTTCCGGTTTTGGGGAAACTACGGTCTTGTATATGCTTTTGGGAATAAAAATGTGTTAAGGGTGGAATGGGCCATGACTTAACACTATTTTGATATCTTTATATTACTGATAGACATTATCTACTTAGCGTACATTACTACCTAGTAGATAGTTTAACGGATCCTTAAAGGATGGTTATTCCAAACATCCTTTGAGTTACTTGTATTTCAATTGCTATTTCACTTGAGTTGGATTTATTAATATAAGAATGTTAATCCTGACTCGAGTGTTTTGTGTTGTGCTTTACGCTCGGGTCAGACTGAGTGTACCAGTGTTCGAGACTCACCTTTGGAGTTGGAGCTTTGCTTGAAGATCCAGCCATCTATTCTGCTTTCAGTATTCGATGATTCCAGTGATGTCTTCTGATTTGTATCTGATGTATCGTATTACTCTTCTGTTGTAAACTTTGATGTATCTTATACATTTATATAGTAGCTTCATGAAATACTATCTCTTTTATTTCCGCTGCATTTATTACTCTGTGTCTGTGATCTGTGATTATTTATTTACTGTATATGTTCAGTTTTGCCAAATTTAAATTAGAAAGCGGTATTTTGAGCAATTCAACTCCGGCATGAGTGTCTACCTATACACTTATAATGGATGCGAATGGTCCAAAATTCTGGGTCGTTACAAGATGTATAATGCCATAAACAATCATCAAGGCATCACATTGCCTAAATATATCAAATCCATATGAAACAATCTTCTCTACTATAAAAAGATGTCATTACCCATATAGAAACACATCAAATCAGAAATCTCAAAATAAACACAAATAGGTGAATCATACATAATCAGAAATCGTAATCAAATCTAGAAATATCAATAAGCGAGATATCACCAAGTATAATCAGGCTAGCATGAAGCATTGCCCAAATATATCTCTTAATCTCAATAAATTAAACATCATCAATACACATAAAATAGGATAGGCTGCCTATTAAATACCGAGAATACACTATACATTGGATATGTATCTCAGGTATAATCTCATCTCTTCATATAATATCCTTCTGAAAATATCGCGATGGAAAATGACTGTACGACAAACATGAAGTCCCAAGTAGAGCCATATATATAATAATATGCAGCACCCAGCCTACTTCAATGCTACTGTGAGCAGGCTTTTAAATCTCCCCGAGATGGCCGAGATGAAAAATCCGAGATATCAGCCAAAATCCGAGATTTGGCAGCCTATTTAGTTATAAGTGTTTTAAATATCGCCCGAGATAGCCGAGATATTTTCCCGAGATATTGGCCAAAATCCGAGATTTAAAACACTGACTGTGAGGTGTATCAATCGTATATGCCAATCTACTACTCCGTCAGTACTGGAAGGGAGATTGATTGCACTAAGAAAGCCCAAAGACACTAAATCTCTACAGTCTTTAGTTACCTCACAGTCATTGTGACACATATCCACCGGTTTGCTTGTCAATGCGAGGACTTTAAGTCACGACAATAAAAATGCCCCTATAGGTAATAGACTACTGGTCTAGTGACACAAGGGGCTAATGCACGCATAAGGGTAGCACAAAGCTGAAGCACTAAGCTAAAAGCACTAAGCTATATATAAGATGCCATAGATCTGGGGTGCGACCTCATGATTAGGCCCCTAGGGTGGATACTGGCCATCTGGTCCTCTCCAACAACATAATAGGAGTACATCGTAATAGTGGCATATAGAACCAAAACATATAAACATGAAGTCATGGTCATCGTTAGGCACAAAGCCATACTGACTAAATATAGGAACAAACCATATATCACTATATGTATCATCTCACATTCAAAATACCTCTTTAATCCCACCACGTGAGTGTCATCCACTTACAATGAATACCTAAATAAATACCACAACTGCACCCATACCACTGCATGATACTTAAATGTTTATTCATTTCTTATAAACTCCACTCATCACTACCCTTTTATATAACGAATCCGAAGAATAACCAAAGAAATATTACCGAAACTCCCATACCAGACTGTATTATAACTCCGTTTATTTAGATTTTTCATCACACAAAATCAAATACCAAGAAATCACACAAAAAGATGTTATTACCGTATCATATCAAATCATTAACCAAAACAATACGTTGTATCACTCATATCATCAGAATCAATATAAAGAAGATAAGAAAACATATCAGAAACTATTATAAAAATAGATTATTCAAATAAATACACATAAACGAATCAATTCTTAAGAACGAAATATTCAAAATATATAATTTTATATAACAAAATAAATACTAAAAGATAATAGGCAATACATATTCCAAAATTAATTAATTAATTATCTAAACTCGGATATAGTTTAATATTTACCATAAATAACTATTTTATCAGTCTTATATAAAATTAATCGATTATTAAATATTTAATAATGACATTAGAAACTCATTTTAACTCCCAAAAATAGTTTATAATGCTGAATGTTATATATAAAAATTATTTCAAAATTTTCTATATTTAAATATATTATTTTTAATTAATTCAGAACTATGCAAATTAATTTAATATTTATTCAAAATCAAATAAAACTATTTAATAAAAATGGAATTATAAATTGATATTTCATAAAATATGCTTAGAGAACTATAAAACAACAAATTAAGACCATCTCATTTCATTAAATAATACCATTAAGTTCATTTTTAATTCATTAATCTTATATTTACATTCATATATATATATAATATTTTTATATTGGTGTTTAAGTGTATTTACTATATTTATTAAGTGAATTTACATTCATGTGTGTGTGTGTACACGGGAACACACGCAATAGCTACAGACTTGTTTACCATATACTTTTGTTTAAAAAGTATGTTTAGAAATTTGGTGTAATATAAACTAATGTTTGCACAAATCAATCCCATAATATTGCACTTCAACACACACAATACACACCATCACAAACACAACACATACAAATTAACACATTTACATACACCCACATGCAATACACATACATACCTAGACACATATGCACAGACTTAACCCAAGCACACACACACATGAAAACACACACACACACTGAAATGGTGCATAACCACGCACACCACATATAAACACAACACATAGACATCCACACTCAATAACGCATGTAGGGAGGAGAAATAGGAAGCTAGGGTCATCCACCATAAGTCCATCTGGGCTCTTCAATTGTCGATCGCATCAGGTCGACCATGGCTAGGGTTGGGTCGATTTGTTATGGTCGATCCCAAAGTCATTTTGCATTTATGATGATCAATTTCCAATGGTTACTCCCTTAATTCACTCCAGCGTTTAATGCACACACAATATATTATCTTAGGGCAATTCAAATATGCTAATGTACATATATAATTCACTTTGATTAAACATATATTTGTGAGAAAATCTCACCAGTAGCTAGCATTCTTCTTCTTCTTCTCTACATACACAAGCTCGCACACACTCATCTCACCACCGCACCAAATTTGATACATGCCAGAGACGTAAAAATATGCATAGAATCTCATATTTGAATTTTGTAATTTATACTAATTTAGGTGATTTATTCTTTAATTTAGTAGGTGAGAAAGGTGACAAAGAAATGCTTCAGGAAGAAGAAGATTCATAGAGGAATGGGTTGCATAGGTTTATTTGAGAAGAGGAGAAAATTTCTAGTTATTGGGCTTGTGTATAAGGGCTTGGCCCTTAAATATAAAATAAGTAGATTTATATTATTATTTTCTTTTACCTTAAAACAAAATTTCTATTCAATTTAAATAAATACAAACCATTTTTTTTCAAAATCACTTCTCTTATTTCAAATCAAAGATATGTTCCATTTATATCACTTTTATAAACATTATTTTCACAATTTTAACTTATTTAAATTTAAATATCACATTTTCGCTATTTAAATCCTTTTATTAAATAATTTCAAAATCCACTTCCCAAATATATCTCCAAATTCCAAATTGAATTACTATTATTAGCTTTAACTAATTATTAATTAAAATCTAGGTTGTTACAAATGGTGTAAAAGGTATGAACTTTTATTCATAGTTCGTACCACCAATTTCTACAAATTGAATAGAATTTCTGTAACGACCCACTATTTTGGACCATTCAAATCGACAGTAAATCCACACATGTCTGACTTGAATAATTCAAAATATCAGATTGTTAATTTAAATTTGGCAAAACTCAGCATATGCAGTAAATAAATCAATCACATAATCACAGACACAGAGTAATACAATAATACGCAGCGGAATAGATAAAATAGTAGTTCATGAAGCTACTATATAAACATCAGAGTTAGAAATAAAATACAACAGAATATCTCAAATGCAGTGAAGTCTCCAGTACAACAGATGACTTCTCTGAACAAATCAACTAGAAGAGCTGAAAGCTGAGGCGATAGTTGGATCTCCAAAGGAAGCTCCAAACTCCAAGGGTGAGTCTCAAATGCTGTATCACTCGATCTGACCCGAGCGTAAAGCAAAACACAAAACACTCGAGTCAGGATTAACATTCTTATATAAATAAAACCAACTCAAGTGAAATATCAATTGAAATACGAGTAACTTAAAGGATGTTGGGATAATCATCCTCTAAGGATCTTCAGAACTATCTACAAGGTGGAAATATACATTTTAACACCGTGGTCATTTCAATTAAATTTATACTTCAAAACCCAAATATCATTTCATTTCAAATATATCCATTTTCCAAAATAGTATATATATATTAAATGATTTAAAAAGTAAAGTATTTAATTTCCTCAAGTCTAGCAAATCGATTCAAATCAACTTCAAATTCCAAATTCAAATTTATTCAAAGCTCAATTCATCAATTTAATTCAGTTCTAAATATACCATTTATTTTTCAATATATTTCAAAGCTTTAATACTCAACATTTTCCAAAGTTAGATTTAACAGTTTCATATAGCTCTTGATTTAACTTCATTATTATTTAATCAGGGAATATTCACTTAATAAACTCAATATCATCTAACTAGCCTTACATTTCATTTTTACTAAATATTTTCTTAAATTTATTTAAGCAAGAATTATTCATTAAATTATTTAAATAAAACCCAAGGTATAAATCATATCTTAAATCTCAATTTTCAATAAGTTTCAAATTTGTTTAATTAATAAATTATCTTTCCAACCTTAACTTATTCAAATTATTACCATAATCTATTTTGAAAATACAATTTTTATACTTAAACATCTCATAAGTATTAAATCCATCCTAATTTAAATTAAATAATTTAAGGCTCAACATTTATTAAAACCATATATTTCTTTCCAAAACCATAAAATTCATTTTCAAAATATTTTATATATGGACCAACGGTGTCTGTATATATACATCATATGGTTAGTGATACGGATATTTATCATTTCAATCCGAAATTTAAATATATACGGGTAGATATCATTTCGACCCGTAATCCCAATTTCAATTCAAATGAAAATCGCTTGGGTTTATCATTTCAACCCATAACGAAATTCTCCTATTCTAAAGTCCGTTCGGGTATGTATCATTTCAACCCATAGTGAATTCTAAACTACAGGGAACTTGCAGAGTGATAACAGATACAAAAAAATATATAACAGCAGGCATATATCATCAGTATAAATAACAGATACGGGTGTCAGATGTCACAGGTGAACAGATATAAATAATAGTAATAACAGGCATATAATACTAGATACTGGTGTCAGATGTCACAGGTGAACAATTATGGATAATAGCATATATAACAATGTAAATAACTACAGCAGCATATTTCAATTGCTATTTCAAATGAAATCGAATTTAAATAATAAAAGAACGTTAATCGTGAGTGATTGCTCACCTTTCGAGGTTAGATAGATTTGACAAAGAAATGAGCTACGAATCCAGGCACGAATCTCAAAACAAGGCAAGATTGAACTCGAATCGACAACGAAGCTGATGAATAGATATTGATGATAACAAATCAGAAATCAACTAGATAGAAGCAACAATGATATATATAATGATTTCAAGCCAATATATTATAATTAAATTGAACACAAACAAAGATTTTGGAAAAATCTATATATATATATATATATAAGATATTATATATGTGACCTACCTTAAACAATGTAAATGAACCGACATGTTATATACCAATCTTATATGTAAACATATATATATATATATGGATCTTATATACCTTATATCTATATCAAAAACGGCTATATATTTATATATAGTCCACTGTATAAATAATTCTATATTTACACATATATAGGTCACAGTTAAACAGTATATATACATACAATTTAGAAGTCGCAGTATACTGTAGCATACATATATTGAATCTTAAAAATAGTATAGCTTATATATACAGCAAGGAATATTACAAATCAAAATATATATTATATATTCAAAATTTATACTGACAGATCATATAGCACACATATAAAACAACTTTGTGTAATTATATATATATATATAATTAAAAATCAATATTGATAAAACTCATATCCATACAAACTGACAGATGAAGTAATATATAACTAACTTACATATTATGTTGTAAATCTGCACTAACATATTTCCTTAATATATATTTTAATATCCATACAAATCATTCAGTATTGAACCTATATGTTACCAGAACAAATACATTTTATGTTGTACAACAAATACACTTTATTATATACATTAGGACGTAAGTTATAAAAATCTATACTAGCATATTTCTTAGGCATACTTTATAACTTCATGTGTATATAAATACTTATAGATATGCGACCCAGGTAGTATACAACCTATGTATATACATAACTCAGACAACATATTACAGATGGGTAAGTTTATATAGACGTATATATATTCAATGAAAACAATATTGCAAAAATCCAATATATATATATATATATATATATCATTACTTTACATATTATTTCATATATATAAACAAAACTGTTATAAAAACATAAACAAATTTATATGCACGATTATTATAACATGCAGCCAACTGTGTGCCTTTATATGCCACTAATATAGCTATATTAAAATCCAAGTATAATATAGGAATCAACAGCTAACATTTTCTGTACTAATATATATAACTAACTGAAAGTATAAAATATACATATAGGTATAACTATGAAGGTATAAATAACCATACGGGGATGAGGAGGAGGCCGAGAACTTCCCAGCAAACAAGGTGGCGAGCGGCCAAGAGAGAAGAGGAGGTGGGATGATCGGGGACAAGGTGAGGGGGTGTGGGATTTGGGTGCGGACCTGGTGACGAGCACCTTGGGTGGGAGTAGGCGGTCATAGGGAACACGGCTGGAGTTGGTTGCGTGGAAAAAGGAAGGGGGCGAGGCTGCGTTCGGCGAGAAAAAGGGGCCGAAGATGAAGGGGAATGTGTAGACATTGGCTCTGGTTGTAAGGAGGTGGAAAATTTGAGAGGAAATGGTGGAGAGAAGATGCACAATTTATTATTATTACTATGCTATTATATTTGTTTTTTTTTCCAATGGAAGTGCAGAAGTGAGCAGGAGAGGAAACGAACAGATATAAAAGCAAACGGCAATTTATAACTCGAACCGGTGGATGATAGCTGTTACCAAATATAAAACAGGAATCATAATTGCTAAAGACGGTTTGAATTATGACCGTTGTGCAATTGAATGGCTGAGGAATTCAAAAGGATAAAACGTACCGATTCGGTGAATCGTTGCACGGTTTCGCCGCGTACCGGACTTCAAAGCATAAAAATGAATATATCATGGAGATTAGCACGACGAGACGATCAAGACGGCATACAAATATCAGTGGTACGATCATCCGATCAAAAGTTGATAATCGATACTGAAAATGCTGCTATTGTGTCGGAAATAAGATAAACGGAGCAGTAGAAGTCCGAATTTGGAAAAACGAATTTCGCAGTCTGATTCAGAATGATCTGAATAAATTTTCTCCTGTTGACATATTTTGATTTCGGAAAACTTTTAAATTCACTTTTATTAACCGGTTTGATTTGAAATGAAATTTCACAGGAAAATAAACTTTAATGTTATCAGATGAAAATTTACCAGTTGCTATATTAAAATAGACGTATTCCAAATAATAAATTTTTAATTTCAAATTTTATTGTTTAAAATTTTACAAATTTCCAATTAAATATACTTTTAAAACCATTAAATTTTACGGGTTGTTACACTCTCCCCCACTCAAAACTTTTCGTCCCCGAAAAGGAAGGAGGTAGAAGAATCGAAACAACCAGACAGAAAAGATAGATTGAAAGTCAAAATTAAACAATAAATTTGAACTATATAAATTTCACTAAAAATTTTAAAACTTCATTTGCAATTCAATTATCCTATATACTTTAAAACCTTTCAAAAATCCATTTGTAAAATTTCTTGCTTCCTTTATACTACCATTTATGTTTAAATGACACCTTTATAAATGTATGAAAACCATTTGAAAACAATTATTTACATTATTACTTATATTTACAAAGAAGCTATTAAATCCACAATTCATAAATTTATTAATTCTATCTAAAACTTTTCAAATATTATTAATAAATCAATAATCATTTCTTTAAATCTGTTTTATTTAATTAATAACTTCTAAAATATTTATAACATTAAAATTTCTATTAAACCATGTTTAAAAGGATATGGTCAACAAGGAAAAGAAGGAGGACTTGGAAAAACCGAATATAGGTGAATAAATAAAGCTGAGCAGATAAGGTAGATTCAAAAGAACAGAATCGGGCATGAATAATTAATTCAAACCATTAGAATTTCAAATATTAATATAGAATTTCTTTGTTAGAAATACTTTTATAATAAAATTTTTTTTTATAACGAAACAAATTTCATTTCGAAAATACTTTTATAACTCGATGTTTCGACAAGTGTATCCTTGTTCCTGTAGACTCTGGTAGTGCGTTGATCAGGCGCAAAACTAGAATTCTCCAGGTACTTAGTAGACTTGTTTCAACACCCAGTGAAAATACTGGAAAACTTTTAAAAACAGATATGGAAAGTACAATCCAATCAAAAACACAACAAAACCTTTGTCTAACCATGGTTCGCAGATACACAATGGTTACGCCTGGGTCCCCCAGGAAACAATCCATATCCGTAAGCTTTCTCAGCCCTGCGAGTTACGCCATAATGACTAGTAGAATGCAGGATACACAATGGTTACGCCTGGATCCCCCAGGAAACAATCCGTACCCCCAGGCAAGACTCAGCCAAGCATTTGCGCTACTATTCGCGACCTACACAGATTGCAGGATACACAATGGTTACGCCTGGATCCCCCAGGAAACAATCCGTACCTGTAACAACCCGCATATCTATCAATTCTATATTTAAATATTTTATTTAAATATTTTATCGTTAGTCGGATGTTAGTCCGAAAAGCTACTTTTTGCATACGGTCAAATTAGGACTCGAGACCACCCCCATTGAGTTCAAAATGACGTTTGCGATCTTTTTGAGTGTAAACTTCGATATGTTTGGAGATAGTGAAATTTTCGTCACTTTTCCCGCTTGAGACTTTGGGTTGGACTGCACCTTCTTAACTCAGCCCACCCCCTCTTCTCTTCATCACTTCAAGCTTCTTCAAAAATGGTGGAGGGAAAGAGAAATTAAAACTCCCAAACACAAATTCCATTGCAAATCCGAGATTCGACATCAAATTCACGTTTAGACCATTGATTCAAGCTTGGTGGTGTTCTTGCCTTGCTCTCAAATCTCCATCTTCATCAAATTCCGTGAAAAGGTGAGATTTTTGATCTCACATCTTGCCTATATCTATCTTGGACTGTTGGGAATGATCCCCTATTGTATTTGCATCAACATTTGCATTTGGTTTGGATTGGATTGGCGAAAAACTTCGATTTTCAGCGTTTTGGTGATTTTTCTGGCCTTAAGTCGTTTCTGCCTTCGCTGAGTCGTCCACGAGTTAAGCCTAAGTCGTGAGTCGTTCACGAGTTAAGGGCTTAGGTCGCGCGCGTGTATTTCTGTTCGTCTGGCCTGAGTCGTTCACAAGTTAAAGGCTGAGTCGTTCGCGAGTTAAAGGCTGAGTCGTTCGCGAGTTACTGGCTTGAGTCGTTCAGGAGCTAAAGGCATAAGTCGTTCAGGAGCTAATGGCATAAGTCGTTCAGGAGTTAAAGGCCTTAAGTCGTAGGTCGTTTTGCAGTTAGCTCGCTCGCCCTGGCTTAAGTCGTTAAGTCGTTAAAGGCTTAAGTCGTTAAGTCGTTCAAGACTTAGGTCGTATGACCTTATCCCTTAAGTCGTAAGTCGCTTACCTCCCTTAAGTCGTAAGTCTCTTGCCTCCCTTAAAGTCCTAGGTCGTATGACTCTTAAGTCCTAGGTCGTTGGCTTTAAATCGTTAAGTCGTAGGTCGCTGCTTCTCTTAAGTCGCTCGGCCATGCCAACTCCGCTAGCTCGCAACTGTTAGGTCGTATGACCTTAAGTCGTAGGTCGTCTCAGACCTAACATTCCCGCTGCTTCTCTTAGGTCGCTTGACCCTAAGTCGTAGGTCGCTTGACTTCGTTAAGTCGTAAGTCGTTCGCGAGTTAGTACTTGGTCGTTTGACCTGTTCTTCTGCTAGCTCGCTTGGCATTCTCCACTTAGGTCGTATGACCTTATCCCTTAAGTCGTAAGTCGTTCGCGAGTTAGTACTTAGTCATTTTACCTGTTCTTCAGCTAGGTTGCACGGCAGTCTTCCCTTAGGTCGTATGACCTACTTCTCCTTAGGTCGTTGGACCAGCTTGCCTTCACTAAGTCGTACCGTGACGGGGCGCTGCCCCGCACCCCGCCGTGGGCGCTGCCCCCTGGACCCCCGCGACCTGACCGGGCAGGTCGAACCCCGTATTACTCTGCGTAGGCAATCTCGTCTGAAAAACATTGATCAGAATTTCTACTTTGATGGTTTTGGGATTGACTTCTTTGGACTTTACTCACGTCTTCGTACGTGAATTGATTTGTTTCTACAATCGTTTTATGACTTGTCACTTTAAAGATATATGAAGGTTTCAATACTAATAGTAAATATCAAAACTCTTTCATCAAAGCGATTTCAACACTATTTTAAGTATCAAAAGTTCGTTTTCTCAAACCGATTTTCAATCTACTAGTATATACAAGCCTTTACTTCACTCGAATGAGAAATCGACTTAAACGACTTAGTAAAACGAGTGGTATGAAACGCTTGCGTTCACTTCGTCGGTTAGCTCTTGGACTTGTTCGATTGAACTCTTTTTGTGACAATTTCCTAGTGAAGATTTACAGCTTGTTCGTAAATATTTAAGTTAAGCAAGTGGTTATGGGACATGAAGCTAAACTCATATATTTACTGGCTTGGTGTGATTGACACTTCCTTATGATCATGACGATCATTTTTGTGATTTAGACTAGCGATTGAGCGATGTCTCTTTGTCTACGTGGGAGACTATACCCCGATTATGTGATGTTTCGCCATCACATTTCCTATGGTCTTCGGGCCATTCATGTGTGAAAATTTAATGGATAGCTTCCATGAGATAACTTCTCGTCATGTGTTTACGCGTAGGTGAGTTTTCATGCTCCCATTCATGTGTTAGGCCTCCCCCCTTTATGTGTTTTCTGGATTTCTGATGATGATTTCTGGAATTTTGTGCTTCACCAATTTTCATGATTTTCATTGATATGATATCAGTTTTTGTGCATTGGTGAATTCATGTGTTATTGACTTGTTATGAATACAAGTTTAGGGTATGATACCCTATTTTATCTTTGAGAAGATTCTTGTGATATTGATTAATCTTTTGTTGATTATCATTTACATACTTATAGTAGTATGTCGCTATGGTTATTACATGTTCATGTCATGCCTTTTACTGTATACCATATCATCTGATATTTATAGTTAGACTGATCCGTTTATTATTTTCTTATAAATAATACTCGGGTCAGACCGAGATGTTACAGGTGCTTCTGCTTGACTTCTCTTCAGGATTATTCTGACTTTTGGCTAACTACTTAGATTAGTAGTTTTTGGATGTACACCTTTGAGATATAGACTCTATGTTGTGTACTTATTCTTTTGTATAGCACGTGATGCTATTCTTTTGTATTATCGTGGATCTTTCTGACCACTACTCTGATGTACACTTTCATGTGTTATATATTTATTCATATCTTCTTCCGCCTTTGTGATATGGATGTCTGTGACTGATTTATGTTATGATTATTTCTATGTTTGTTTTCCGAAGATTATATATAGCCACCGTGTGATAGCTTTGTGTTTGTACCGGTATGTCGGATTTCCTCCTTAAAAGATATGCATTCCATTCTATCTGACGTATCGGTGCTCGCACAAAGAAGTTACATGGATGGTCGCTCCTCCACAGCCTTATTCTCCGCGCTAATTGACAGCACTACATCGTAGTGTTCTTGGTTAGCTTGGGTATAGAGGTGGGGCGTCACAGTACCCCTAGGCAAGACTCAGCCAGGCAGTTGCGCTATGCAGTCACGAGAGAACAATAAGACCATGGGTAACGCCATGGAATTCGAAGGACACTCGAGTATCATATCCGGAAAACCAAAATCAGAGAGAATAATATCGATAGAATGAATCCAAGATGTGGCCACAAATCGGATATCAAGCAGAAGGCACTTTCCATATCTTTACTTCGAAAATATGTATCATAAAGTACCTTTTCAAATCACTTTCAAATATCGTACTTATATAAAATCCATTATATATAAGATTTAATTTCAAATCAAATACTTTCCAAAATCAATAGTATATCAATCATACTTATATAGACTTCAATTATATAAGATTTCACTTTTCAAATTGAGTACCTTTCAAATCCATAGTTTTCGAATCAACATCATACTTATACAAATCAATTTTATATAAGTTCGATAACTCCCAGATCAAGTGTTTAGTAACATAAGGTTCTCAAATTTCAATTTGTTTCAATATCAGTTCAATTTCAAAATCATATACAATTTCACCAAATTATTTCTTCTCAAATTCATTATCTCTAATTTCTAAGTTTCAAGAATAATAGATTTAGAAAATAAATCCAATTTCAAAATCAATAATTTAAGTTAACCAATTCATTTCCAAAATCAAATGTTTTCAAAATCATCTTATACTTATGTAAGGTCCATCTTATATAAGGATCAAATTTTCAAAATAAATTTCGCTGTATGAAGAGCCATATGGGATTGAATATATTTGCTTTTATGGGTTATATATCTTTGTAATTTAAATTGGAAACTTTATTTTAGTAAGTAAAGATATTCTAACCCGACAGCTTTCAATTTCAGCGTCAAAATATATCAATGATATAAGATGTACATACGTCATTATTTCGCAGAATCACATTTGATCGCTCGCTCGATCACACAAGTTCGCTTTCGAACTAGTATTGTCCATTCGACTTCCCTAAATGCGAAATTCGATATGGTTTCTCGACTAGAAGCCATCAGTCTCCTTGCATAGCCATATGCTATGATAGAGAATTCTAGAATCAAGTCCAAAATCCCTATCTAATATTCGCCGTCAAGAATCGAATGAAAAATCCTAACACGAAATGGTGTAATCCACCTCGAACTTGTGTACTCAAACTTGGATCAAATTAACTATGCGAATCAACCAGCATACGTACAACTATATTAGTTTCATAAAGATGTTACTAAGTTAAAACATTTAACTAAACTTTATTCAAAATATTTTGAAGATCAAATTCTTTTCGAAACGTTTCAATCTATATTTCATATTAGAAAATTTTAAAATTGCCTTATTTGTTAATTAACAAAACAGTTTCAGCTTATTTAAATCATATTATTACATATTTTAAACATACATACCAACTTATATACTTTATACTTTTCAAAATTCTTAGCTTTTGAAAAGTTAACCTTGATTTGGAAGTGCTCGAACCTTCAAAATAGTTGAAGAAATCATTTTCAAAT
Source organism: Allium fistulosum (assembly GCA_030737815.1). Lineage (NCBI taxonomy): Eukaryota > Viridiplantae > Streptophyta > Magnoliopsida > Asparagales > Amaryllidaceae > Allium > Allium fistulosum. The sequence continues at coordinate 461,248,602 of CM060902.1, forward strand.
TCAAGAGTTGGAAATCAGCAACAAATTAGTAAATCAATTTTAATAGATAGGGTTATATCAAATCCAAAACTCGAGGGCTGAACAACGGCTCATTTTAAATTGTTTCAAATACATTTACATATATCTTTCGAATATCAAATCTTACTTCGGAATTTAAAAATCAAAATCGGTTTCGCAAAATCACTCGCATAGCAAAGCTATTGAAGTGGCCTATCCCCCACTTTGAAACTCGAAAATCAATGTCGATGATGCGTGCACTCATCACCAAAATTATTTTCCAGCGACATAAGTGAGTTCTGGACTTCTATTTTCTCAAACTTCTTTTGGAATTTCTTCGAAATCATTCGAAACTCATTAAAATCATTGGAAACATTTCTTATTCGGAAAATAATTTTAAATCATACTATTATTATATATTTCAAAATCTTAAAACCAATTTCAAAACACCGGAGTTCAATTCTCTAATTTCAAATTTAAAATCCTTCAGTTATAAATCATTTTTTTAGATAAATCCAATTTCTTATATAATTTTCAAAATTTCAAATCCATTCGAAACCTCAAATTCTCATTTTAGAAAGGGTATTAAATCTTTATCGAAAACATTTCACTTTTATATATAGAATATAATCATATTTATCAAAATAATAATTTCGGTTTAGAAAACAATTTCTAAAATATAAACAAACCCGATTTTCAAAGGACGATTCACAGACGGATTTCAAAACAAAGATAGAGATTCAATTTAGAGAGACTCTAATTAAATAGGATTCTGATTCGAAGATAAGCTTGAACGAAGATGAGATAATTAATTACAAAACAGAAGATGGACACACTTATATAAAACGCAGGCGACCTTAACCGGGTCAACCGTGACTTCAAGAATATAATCGATGCGAAAATCTAAGGCAAACCGAAATTCGATCGCCAGAGATAGAATTCGGCATAACAAGAGATGGCAACATCAAAACCAAGGGATATATAAATCTCCGGTGAATCAATGCCAATTGTAAAGGAGTTCCACCCCTTTACAAAACCTTCAAAGATCGGCGGGATCGCCTATTCTTATAGAGATTATTCGAAGTGGAGTTATGGGATACTCCAGACTCAAAAGAATACCAATTAAGAGAGACAAGAATGAATTTTAGAACCGTAGGGAACGTTCCAAAGTTCAAAGGAAATCGAGTCAAAAGGAAGAGATTTAAACTCAAACGAAAGTGATTCTGTAAATAAATTTACAATATATGCTAAGTTTCGCCTAGAGCCAAAGCTCTGATACCAACTGTAACGACCCACTATTTTGGACCATTCAAATCGACAGTAAATCCACACATGTCTGACTTGAATAATTCAAAATATCAGATTGTTAATTTAAATTTGGCAAAACTCAGCATATGCAGTAAATAAATCAATCACATAATCACAGACACAGAGTAATACAATAATACGCAGCGGAATAGATAAAATAGTAGTTCATGAAGCTACTATATAAACATCAGAGTTAGAAATAAAATACAACAGAATATCTCAAATGCAGTGAAGTCTCCAGTACAACAGATGACTTCTCTGAACAAATCAACTAGAAGAGCTGAAAGCTGAGGCGATAGGTGGATCTCCAAAGGAAGCTCCAAACTCCAAGGGTGAGTCTCAAATGCTGTATCACTCGATCTGACCCGAGCGTAAAGCAAAACACAAAACACTCGAGTCAGGATTAACATTCTTATATAAATAAAACCAACTCAAGTGAAATATCAATTGAAATACGAGTAACTTAAAGGATGTTGGGATAATCATCCTCTAAGGATCTTCAGAACTATCTACAAGGTGGAAATATACATTTTAACACCGTGGTCATTTCAATTAAATTTATACTTCAAAACCCAAATATCATTTCATTTCAAATATATCCATTTTCCAAAATAGTATATATATATTAAATGATTTAAAAAGTAAAGTATTTAATTTCCTCAAGTCTAGCAAATCGATTCAAATCAACTTCAAATTCCAAATTCAAATTTATTCAAAGCTCAATTCATCAATTTAATTCAGTTCTAAATATACCATTTATTTTTCAATATATTTCAAAGCTTTAATACTCAACATTTTCCAAAGTTAGATTTAACAGTTTCATATAGCTCTTGATTTAACTTCATTATTATTTAATCAGGGAATATTCACTTAATAAACTCAATATCATCTAACTAGCCTTACATTTCATTTTTACTAAATATTTTCTTAAATTTATTTAAGCAAGAATTATTCATTAAATTATTTAAATAAAACCCAAGGTATAAATCATATCTTAAATCTCAATTTTCAATAAGTTTCAAATTTGTTTAATTAATAAATTATCTTTCCAACCTTAACTTATTCAAATTATTACCAGAATCTATTTTGAAAATACAATTTTTATACTTAAACATCTCATAAGTATTAAATCCATCCTAATTTAAATTAAATAATTTAAGGCTCAACATTTATTAAAACCATATATTTCTTTCCAAAACCATAAAATTCATTTTCAAAATATTTTATATATGGACCAACGGTGTCTGTATATATACATCATATGGTTAGTGATACGGATATTTATCATTTCAATCCGAAATTTAAATATATACGGGTAGATATCATTTCGACCCGTAATCCCAATTTCAATTCAAATGAAAATCGCTTGGGTTTATCATTTCAACCCATAACGAAATTCTCCTATTCTAAAGTCCGTTCGGGTATGTATCATTTCAACCCATAGTGAATTCTAAACTACAGGGAACTTGCAGAGTGATAACAGATACAAAAAAATATATAACAGCAGGCATATATCATCAGTATAAATAACAGATACGGGTGTCAGATGTCACAGGTGAACAGATATAAATAATAGTAATAACAGGCATATAATACTAGATACTGGTGTCAGATGTCACAGGTGAACAATTATGGATAATAGCATATATAACAATGTAAATAACTACAGCAGCATATTTCAATTGCTATTTCAAATGAAATCGAATTTAAATAATAAAAGAACGTTAATCGTGAGTGATTGCTCACCTTTCGAGGTTAGATAGATTTGACAAAGAAATGAGCTACGAATCCAGGCACGAATCTCAAAACAAGGCAAGATTGAACTCGAATCGACAACGAAGCTGATGAATAGATATTGATGATAACAAATCAGAAATCAACTAGATAGAAGCAACAATGATATATATAATGATTTCAAGCCAATATATTATAATTAAATTGAACACAAACAAAGATTTTGGAAAAATCTATATATATATATATATAAGATATTATATATGTGACCTACCTTAAACAATGTAAATGAACCGACATGTTATATACCAATCTTATATGTAAACATATATATATATATATGGATCTTATATACCTTATATCTATATCAAAAACGGCTATATATTTATATATAGTCCACTGTATAAATAATTCTATATTTACACATATATAGGTCACAGTTAAACAGTATATATACATACAATTTAGAAGTCGCAGTATACTGTAGCATACATATATTGAATCTTAAAAATAGTATAGCTTATATATACAGCAAGGAATATTACAAATCAAAATATATATTATATATTCAAAATTTATACTGACAGATCATATAGCACACATATAAAACAACTTTGTGTAATTATATATATATATATAATTAAAAATCAATATTGATAAAACTCATATCCATACAAACTGACAGATGAAGTAATATATAACTAACTTACATATTATGTTGTAAATCTGCACTAACATATTTCCTTAATATATATTTTAATATCCATACAAATCATTCAGTATTGAACCTATATGTTACCAGAACAAATACATTTTATGTTGTACAACAAATACACTTTATTATATACATTAGGACGTAAGTTATAAAAATCTATACTAGCATATTTCTTAGGCATACTTTATAACTTCATGTGTATATAAATACTTATAGATATGCGACCCAGGTAGTATACAACCTATGTATATACATAACTCAGACAACATATTACAGATGGGTAAGTTTATATAGACGTATATATATTCAATGAAAACAATATTGCAAAAATCCAATATATATATATATATATATATATATCATTACTTTACATATTATTTCATATATATAAACAAAACTGTTATAAAAACATAAACAAATTTATATGCACGATTATTATAACATGCAGCCAACTGTGTGCCTTTATATGCCACTAATATAGCTATATTAAAATCCAAGTATAATATAGGAATCAACAGCTAACATTTTCTGTACTAATATATATAACTAACTGAAAGTATAAAATATACATATAGGTATAACTATGAAGGTATAAATAACCATACGGGGATGAGGAGGAGGCCGAGAACTTCCCAGCAAACAAGGTGGCGAGCGGCCAAGAGAGAAGAGGAGGTGGGATGATCGGGGACAAGGTGAGGGGGTGTGGGATTTGGGTGCGGACCTGGTGACGAGCACCTTGGGTGGGAGTAGGCGGTCATAGGGAACACGGCTGGAGTTGGTTGCGTGGAAAAAGGAAGGGGGCGAGGCTGCGTTCGGCGAGAAAAAGGGGCGGAAGATGAAGGGGAATGTGTAGACATTGGCTCTGGTTGTAAGGAGGTGGAAAATTTGAGAGGAAATGGTGGAGAGAAGATGCACAATTTATTATTATTACCATGCTATTATATTTGTTTTTTTTTTCCAACGGAAGTGCAGAAGTGAGCAGGAGAGGAAACGAACAGATATAAAAGCAAACGGCAATTTATAACTCGAACCGGTGGATGATAGCTGTTACCAAATATAAAACAGGAATCATAATTGCTAAAGACGGTTTGAATTATGACCGTTGTGCAATTGAATGGCTGAGGAATTCAAAAGGATAAAACGTACCGATTCGGTGAATCGTTGCACGGTTTCGCCGCGTACCGGACTTCAAAGCATAAAAATGAATATATCATGGAGATTAGCACGACGAGACGATCAAGACGGCATACAAATATCAGTGGTACGATCATCCGATCAAAAGTTGATAATCGATACTGAAAATGCTGCTATTGTGTCGGAAATAAGATAAACGGAGCAGTAGAAGTCCGAATTTGGAAAAACGAATTTCGCAGTCTGATTCAGAATGATCTGAATAAATTTTCTCCTGTTGACATATTTTGATTTCGGAAAACTTTTAAATTCACTTTTATTAACCGGTTTGATTTGAAATGAAATTTCACAGGAAAATAAACTTTAATGTTATCAGATGAAAATTTACCAGTTGCTATATTAAAATAGACGTATTCCAAATAATAAATTTTTAATTTCAAATTTTATTGTTTAAAATTTTACAAATTTCCAATTAAATATACTTTTAAAACCATTAAATTTTACGGGTTGTTACAATTTCCCTTGTCTAATTTCATGTAAAAGAAGTTGAATAGAGCATAAAGTTAATCAAATTGTATGTTTCTACTATTAATTTACTCCGTTGTTTTAATATGAAATAAGTTGGATGGGGATTCTATATACAAGTCTATTGATTTTGTTTTGGGATATTGGATTTAGGGTATATATGTTATTGTGGAAATGAGACTTGTATAATTTTGGAAGATTTGACATTTAAAACGTTAGTTTAGGGCGTAATTTGTGCACGTATAGAAATCAATAAATGCATATTTACATACATACATACATATAAAGTAGTGTAAATAATGTACAATTATGACATATTAATTACGTAGTCAAGTAGGGTAATAATTATCATTAAATCCCCCTTAGGAAAGTAATTAATTATAGAGGTGAAATAAGAAGGATTTCTTATAAGGCCTAAATAATTAATACGGTGAGATGTGTGATAATATACTTAAAGAGTGTTGTGAAATATGATTAAGTTTTAGGGATGCGAGGTCAGTCGAAAGCATATAGAAGTCTGCCCAGCTAATCTGGCAACCAGTAGTGTGACTTTGGGGTTGATGTGAGACATTGCCTATAATAAGTAACTACGGATGACGCGAGGTTGGTCCCAATTCTATAGGGAAAATTCGCCTAGCTAATCTAGCTACCAATTCCTACGAATAGTCGGACTAATGTAAGGTGCCTCCATGGGGTATGGGTCATAATACAAAGGACCTACTTCAGGGGTTGGTGGTATTAAGTGGTTATTTGAAGGTCTGCCTCTTTCCCTTATATGAAGTATTAAATGGTCGGGATTGGGTTTAGGCACAGTTGAGGATACCTCAGAAAGGTCCGCTTCAATGGAAGTATTAAGTTTCCGAAGAGATTTCCATGCAATATCAACTAGATTAATACTTGTAAGCAGTCCGCCATGGGAATAGGTATTAAATGATGGGGGCCTACCTCAATTGAGGTCTTAAACGGTCAGATTCTGCTTATTTCCTATTAAAAGGTACTAAGGGGCTTGGGTACTATCTCTTGCATTGGTAGACATTAATAACGCTGGTTATGGGTTATGGAATTGGATAATACGAAGGAACTGCTTCTGGGATTGAAGGTATTAAGTGGTTGTTTGATGGCCCGCCTCTTTCCCTTATATGAAGTATTAAATGGTTTTGAATGTATTTTAAATGTGAAAGACATATCCTTATTTAAATTATACTGCCTAAGTATTGATATAGAAAGGCTCGAGATTTCTATTCACCGGACAATGTTGTTCTGACTCCCTTCTTACTACAACACAGGTTACGGAAGCAGACGATGATTAAGATGGGATGGAAATGAGAGAAGCTTGTGGCAGTAGTCTATTTATGCTATTTTCTGATGTACTCATTTGAAGATGGCAATGTACTTTTGAACATGGTTATGTAATGGTTGCTATTGGCATTATGTTAGGGTATTGTGACATTTGGAATTTCAAATAAAATGGGTATTGTTTATGCTATTATATTTTATCCTTCTACTGTGAGTTCTAAATGAATAGATAAATAACTCTATATTGTTCTTTTTACTAACCAACAGCCAGTTTTAGAATGGGTCTAATTTTCGATGGGCCTTTTCTGGGTTGGGTTTTAGGCTTGTTTCAAGACGAGTTGTTATAATCTAGGAATTCGAGCGCTAAAATTTTGGTTTGATTGCTTTACGTAGAGTGCAACTTATTCGATATCCTTAAGTGTTAAGGATGAACGAATGCATTTTTGCTAAGAGTTTGTTACGGTCTTCCAGTAAGGGTTTCTTTTGAATGGTTGAACCATTTGGATAGGAAAGCGAATGTACTAGAGTGGATGTAACTTAGGCATAGTTGGGATGAAGAGAGTAGATGTTCACCTCTGCTTCAAGAAGCGACCTTATAAACAAGAATTGTATAAAATACTAAAAGATACTTAATATGGAATAAGGGATATGATTTCTATTCCAAAATGTATTTGCATATAGAAATTTGTTTTTATGAAAGTTATTTCTTCGAGTTCAAGATATTTGATCTAAATCTCCTAGTTATAAACTAGTCACAGTGTATGAAATAAAAACCTGTAATAAGTGATTGAATGGATCTTCAGCTTTTGTACTCCATTATAGTATGTCGAAAATAGTGGGAGCATACCATTAACTCTACGGACTGATAAATATTTAGCATTAGTTGAAAATGGATATATTTTTATTTTGATACGAATATTATGAATATTCATTATAAAACCAAATTATAATAATGGTATTCATAACAAAAGTGTTGGTGAGCTCTATGAATTGATACATATAGATATATACAGTCGAAACCCTATTGATGCCAAAACAGATTTCCTTACTTTATTTATTTCACAAATAAATTACCATGGAAATGAACATGTATATTTAATACACAAGTAATGTATTTATGGTAAGTTCATTAAATATAGAACAGAAATAGAAAACATAATATGCAAAGGAAATAAAAGAATTCGATCTAATCGAATAAGTAAGTGTACCGGAAAGGGTTCCAAAAGTACTTAAATGGATATGATTTAATCTCTAAAGTCACTCCTCCTTATGATATATAATGATGTATTGATAAGGAGTAATCAAACTTTGTTTGACAAAGTATGGTTAATGATGAGTAAAGTTGAGTTAACTTCTTTAGTAAGGTCATGTACTTAAGAGTAAGTGCATAATGTTAAAATTAATTTCATCTAAAGCATAATTTACAAGATCATATAAGATAGGAGTTGGTAACAAACCACTATACATCCTAGGTCAAATAGTTGACAGGTTGTGTGAGCAGAGAGGCTACACGCATACTTGCTAATGAGGGATCTTCTGTGGACACCCAAAGGATTTCGAGACCTACTAACATTGGTTGACTGATTTTTGTTATGAACATAATTTTTTGTAAACTCAAAACTAAATCAGTATTGTACATTAGTTAAGGCAGTTCATAAATTTTTTATGAATACCAGTACCGTTGACTAAGACACATTTGTTGTTTCAAGAAAACCAACTTCGGAATGAAGTAATTTCCTTTTGAAATTATTGGTAATAATATGGATTTGGATATAATCCAAAGATCAAAACTAATTACGAGGATGAAGCGAAATTAACAAAGCCAAAACAAACATATGCAACACATTAGAATGTCTAATAAGTATTCTTGCATGTTAAAGAGAAACTATGGGTTTCTTATCAACGTCAAGAATAGAATTTCCTCAATCGACAATAAAGCCATTAAGGGTATTGACTGCCATATGGCACGATGCACAAATCCAGAATGTATTTCAAGAAAATTAATATGATTTTAATAGTGGTACCTATGGGGACATGATCCATCAGCCAATAAAGTGTCTTCGAGAAGAAGACCAATGAAGTTGAAATATAATAAACAACATTGATAGAATAACATCATAAATTTCAATTACTGAAATTAACATAAAAAATTCATCATTCAATGTGCTTAATTAATTCGAATTTTACTCAAAAAATTATCGCTCGGTTTGTTTTTGAGATTTGGTACATATATATATTGAAGCGGGAATTCTAAATAATGATTTAGAATATGATGTTTGCACATAACAACCAAAGTGTCTCGAAGTCAGTAGGATCGATACTGAATTTGTGGGTTTCATATCCAAGAACTTATACGAAGTATTGTTCAACAAGCATCAGAGTAGTGTAAATATTTTAATAGAAAAATCAAATAGTTTGAATTTTAGTCAAAATGCAGAGGAAGTGTGTGTCTGTAAGAAAGAACTATAAAGGTACTAAAAATATTTCTAAGACTATAAGTAAGCGATAAACCTATGATTATTAACTATATACCCATGTTAAGATCAATTTAGTCTTTTTTTAGTACTTGTTATAAGATTTAAAAAGAGATCTCTTATAATTAGTATAAAAGTATGTTAGGAATATCCCAAGCAATATACACAAACACCAAATTCAAATGTTTAATATGGAGCATGTAAGATGGATTCTTTGTGCATTGGAAATAGGAAATATCATGCATGTTGTGTTGTCTACAATATCGCGTTTCACTTATGTAATTGGTACATTGAGCGAGTATAAAATCCAAATTGACATCGCCAGATGGTAGACAAAGATATTCTAGAGTATTTGTGAAATACTAGGGAATTGTTATAGAAATAACGAAATCCTTAATGAAGGAATATTCAAACTTGAACTTCATAAGTGATATCAACCATAGCATGTCAGTCCAAAATTCATATTCAATCCAAGTTAGGGAGATTTAATTTGGAAAAATTCCAAACATGAGTTATGGCTAAGTCAACCAATACGATGTGTACAATACCTTGAATAGTGCCGCAGTGAAAGTAATGTATACATATATAAATGCTCAAATTTCTAACTAAGCTAAGGGCGATTCCAAATATCGAGAATCCATTAGTATTGTTATACGATAACAATGACGTGATATTGAGAACTTAGAGTTCACTAGAAGTCGAGAAACATGCTCTGGAAAGTTCCACATGATAAAGACGGCTTATCAGTGTTAAAAAAATTTGATTGGCAGAGTAAATAATTAAAACAACATAGCTTATTCGTTCACTGAGAGACTAATTAGATAGTTTTGAGACAATTGATTGAAGAAATGAGAATAAGATTCCATAATCGATCTCAAGTAGAAGTGGGAGATTGACAAAGTTAGGGGTATTCCCCAGCGACAATTATATAATTTGTTACATATGCCTAACTCTATAACTGACCTTGTTCATAATAAAGGTTTTTGGTTTATGTTATATACTTTATTATATATGATATAATTAAATAACTAATTAATTTAATGTTGCAATCATGAGTAATTAACCATAAAAAATATATTTTATTTTAAATATTCACGGTCAAGATATTTCGACAATGGATATCGATATATCTGTTGAGACCAGAGTACGCAACGCTCTCCTAATGTTAGGCAATGTATTACTCATGATTAGTGGGGGCACCAAGGGGTTACGTATTTATATTTGTTAAATATCTATGGAATGGTACGACCGAGAGTTTCTTGTTGGTTAATAACAATTAGGTCAAATAGGAAATCTTAAACTGATGATAGTACATAGTTTTCGTGAATTGAGAATACTCTTGAACTTTGATTATAGTTAAATCATGGCATAGCATCCATCGAATGATTACTTTAGTATCACGATCAACTGCAGTCAACTCAAAGTCAAAAATCTCAAGTCGGAGTCGTATAGTTAATAATAAATGTTATTATTGAACAAAGGACTTTGTTTATGTACTAACTGAGTTAAATAGTGATGATATTAGAATTTTGACCAAAACCAATATCCATAAATCTTAAAGTGATATAGTGTTGATGAAGAGAATGTGTGCAATTAATCATTACTAATTAGCACCACTTAAGAAATTATAAAATATGATTTTACTGAAAAGGTCTGTAAGCGATAAATTTAGCCAAATTATCACACAGCTAAGATGGCGTGTCAATGTTAATATTTGAGTTGCTCAATATTAATTGTTGACTAATTTCACACCTTTGAGTCAGACAATCGTATTCGTGAATTCTTCAAAAAACCACATGATTTAATTAATTTATAAAATGATATAAATTAATTAAGTTAGTTAGTGTTTGAGAAATATTGATTACTACTTAATTAATCAGATGTTTTAAAGTCGTAAGTAATTATATAGATGTATATATAAAAGTTATATATGTGTGTATCGTTATACGATATCCATATATATATATATATATTAAACGGATTTTAACTATAATTAATTGCCTGATAAGATTTTAGAAATAATTATCCATATGATAAAATGATGTGGCCTACCATGCTAGAGAGGGAGAAAGGGATATGGATGATATTTGATTGAAAATTAAATGAGAACTAGAAGTGGAAGTTTTAAAGAGAGAATAAAAAGGGTTTTATGCTCTCATTAAAACAAACCCTCTCATTCATTTTCTTTACGTTATTCATATTTTCATTCATTTTCTTTTTGTCCTCCTTTTCGTACAATGGTCGAATATTCATCATCCCCTTTCCAAAATATTTTCAACTTCAAATAAAAATAAAAACATCAAATGAAACAAACATAGGTGGTTTTATACATCTCTTGTAAAGATCAGGTGTAACAACCCGAAGATTTTCGACGCCCAAAAATTGACATCAATACGTCCAATGTATCTCATGCCGAACAATCGAATGCCGGAAATACCAGATCGTTAGGGAAAGAAGAAAGAGGTAGAAGAAGATAGAAAACACATCAGAATCTCGCAATCGCAGCGGAACAATATATAATAGATAACAACAGATTTTTATACAAAAGAAACTATAACTGTTTTTATACATTACATCATCAGAGTACAACAACAATAACACAATACTGGATAGTTATAATAACTTGTCCTCACAAAGCTGACTATTTAGCTTACACTACACAGCGGATTATACACCAAGTACGTGTGATACGTCTCGTCATCCAGCTCGTCTCCTGAGCTCCATAGCATCCTATCCTGTATCTGTAATACTCGGTCTGACCCGAGCATTATAATAAAATAACACCCAAGTCAGTCTGAAAAACCAGCGTGAGAAAACACACTCAATAGAATTATTAAAGTTTCCAAAATCCTTTGAAAATCATAGGTATCTCGTAAGACCACGCCACAAATAAACAAGCCGGGTTTTTACCTTACGATAACCAAAACATTTTATATCAAAATCCCTTGATATTATAATGGTGTCTAAGTACAAATACTTATTCAAATAGCTGAAATGTTTGCATCTCACGTTCCAGCAAAGTTGGGCACAATCAAAACCGTACGACGTTTATTGGAGATTGGGTTTCCATACAATGGCAGGGCTACTGGGGTACCGCCCGTCACAGTACCTGGCCTAGATCAGCGTATCGAGGACCACTCCCGATCCCCAGCAACACAAGACTGGACTAAGCCTTACTGGATAGCCCGAATAAGATCACCTCGTGGTTGGGATCAGCAACCGCCACACAGTCGAAATAAAGGAACTCTAGACAGGGATGACCTTACCCTACTTGGGTGCTACCCACTTAGCCTTGCTGCACCTTCCCTGTTTTAGCCATTCCCGGTTGATGAGGCATGAGGCCACGATTACCTTTTCGGCACACATTCACTTAGAATGCTCATCGTCCTCCAATGACGATGTACTGATAGCATTCATCCATACAAGTCTGTTCCCGGTCCGAACGGAATTGAAGGCACTACTCCTACTACATCCATTTTGCAATCACCCTCAGGATTAGTAGCGATTAGCCCTTGCACTTCACTGCTCCATCTTTGACTCCAAACTCTTGTCTTCCTTTCAAAAACGTACTCGTTGGATCGAAGTGGTTTTCGGATTCACAAATCCGATCCAGGTCTCTTCGAAACAACATTCACTATTTCCGGTAAACTCAACCCCGGTTCTCTAGGAAATAAACAAACAAAAATAAGATCGGAGATCACCTCCTAACCGTAGTGGACGGATTTCCTTATAAACGTCCTAGAAGAACGCAACGAGTTTATACATACAGCAAAGCACCTCGAACGGTAACTGTACTATATAATTCCCGTACTTCTCCTAGATATTTCCAAAGTTATATTCGGGTCCAGATTTGTTAGTCGGTTATTTAACTATCAAATAAACAATCGTTCAACCAAATATTTTATTTCCACTGGAAAAAATCAAGTCTCATTTAATTTAGATTTTAAATAAATTAACCACGTTATCCAAAAGTATACACTTAAAATACTTAAAATAAAGCTACTTAGATTACTTTATTTAAAATAATAGTTATGAAATTCTACAATAGTTTTCCAAGTAAAACTTTAGCCAAAAAATACTTTTTAAAAAGCTATTATATAAAGTACAAATATTTAATAATTATCCTTTAAATCATAATACCAATTTGACCTTTAAAAATAATTAACTTAATTACTTTTTACTTTAACACTTTTAAAACAACTAAATAATAAATTTTCTAAAACATTCCTTTAAAAGCATCTTTAAAACTTCTAATTTGTACTTAAAAATCTTCTTTGAAAATATACTTAGCTTTTCAGGAAAATACACTTCCCACTCCAATAAAACTGGCCTTGTCACTTATAATTCCTTTTCGATTTATCTCCGGTTTAAATTTACGTTCCAGCTCCGTAAATTTCCTTTCTCGTATTTTTAAAAATAAAACCACTATTTATTTTTAAAATGAATTACCATCTCCTTGTAAATTCCCATCGTGAATTTATAATTTCAAATTATCCACTGATAAATATTCCACTTTATTTATAAACCCAGTTTATAAAACCCATAGCCTCATTTCCTTTTTAAAACCGTTTTAAAACACTTAAGTTGATTTCAAATCGTTTTCTAAGTTAAACTCCATTTTAAATTTATTCCTTAGTTAAACCGACTTATTTCAAAGCCCACTACTTTGGATTTGCTCCTTTTTATGATTTTAAAATCTGAACATCCATTTCATATTTTATTTTATTCTTTTCAAATTTCCTCTTTATATTTTTTTCCAAATCTATTTTAAATCTCGGATTTAAATAAATACTTGTATACTTTAACATATCGCTTAAGTCCCATTATTAAATACTTTTATTCAAATATTTCAAAATCTCTATCTTCCATATTTAGATATTATCAAGTACAACTTTAAAATCAAACTATTTATTTTCCTAAATTCATTACTTATAAATTTATCCACCCTTACTACAAATTTGTTACTTTAATTTTTCCTTTTATTTACCTTTAATAATTCAATATTTATATTTATTTTAAAATGCCAAAATATATCCAGCAATATCATAGCATCCAATAGATTGAATTTTCCAATATAATCTATCACAGATTATCCAACATTTCATATATCACTGAAATGAAAATAAATTCAACATTTTTGAGGAATCCAGTTGGATCCCTCCAACCTATTTCCCTACATCCACAGATGTCAGCACAATATAAAAATACCACTCCCACTTCGAGGGGGATATCGCGGTATAAAGGGTCATCCGCTATTATGCGGGGCGCATAGGGTCTCATCCGCTGTATAATGCGGGATATCAATCACTCCAATATACATATATATATATATATATATATATACTACTATATATAATAGCACATCTAGACTGATAATAATTATCTATTTCAATCAATCGTCCCATAATTTAAATTTAACTAATTAAATTAACCAATAATCCAATTTGAGTGAGATTAACTCACCTTTGACTTTTAATTTGCAATCCGATCCAAACCGGCTTGTCTCTCCCCCGATTTTAGACCTTGTATAAACATTATACGGTTTTTTAACATTTTAAATAATCGAACAATCAATTATTCTTTTATTAATAAATTTAATTAACTAATAATTTAATTTAAACTAATTTCTCTATGATAAATAATTTTTTAGTAACTAACATAATTGAATAAGTTTATTAAATGAGTTAATCACCATAATATATTATTTTAAAATAAACTAGTAAGCTGAAAATATGTATGTATATTTTTATATAGATATATTTATATTTATATTTTTTTTTATTTTTCTGTAAATAAAAAAAACAGTAATTTTCTTTACTATAAAAACTTTTCTTCTTTAATATATGTATATCTGTAAAAAAATAGAAATCTGATTTTAAATTTCCTTCTTCTCTATTCTGTATATATATATATTAATTGAATTGAATTAAATTAAAACTGGACTAATATACCTCTGCCCAGATCAGTCGCCTAATCGCGACTCCCAATACTGCCTCTCTAGTCTTCCCAGTTCGTGCTTCCAGATCTGGCCTTAACCACTATGAGCCAACTAAACCATGATTTCAATATCTGGCGTTCACCCCTCCGCGTCTAGACTTCATCTACGAACGACCCCATTTCTAGTCTAAGGTGCTCACGCTCGCGCCTGATCGCGGTACCTCCCCATTGTGATTCCCGCCATAGTGCTCAAGCTCGAGCTCGACTAAAACATCGAATCGATGTCTCGACTAGCTGTGGTTTTGAATCGATGTCTCTCCTCTAGCACTCACCTTGCTTAAATCTCTTACCCAATCCAATCCCGACTTGTAGTGAACTGATGAATGCCCTAATGGCTACCGTACTCTCTATAGTACCTACCAGTTGAAGGCGACCCGATAGCAACCCACAAAAATTTTCAAACTCCTTAAATTTTTGAAAAATTTCGCCAGTATTTCCTTTGCGCGGCTAGATCGGAACACTATAAAGCGCCTCTACGGGCCCCAAATTTTCAAAAGAAAACAAAAGCCAAGTGGCTAGATCAGAAAACCATCAAATTTCATACGACAATTCAAATACATACCTTTTTGTCGGGCAATTCAAATTTATCTTCTGAAATCAAAGACATCATTTATCTTTTGCTTTTAAATACCTGCACCTTATCTACCAATAATATCCAATCCTATAATTCAAAATCATTTTATTCATTTCTTTTCAAAATTTTCAATATTTGCTTTACTTAAGCCAGTACGATGCACATATATCATCCGTACGCAAAATCAAATATGATCGCTCACTCGATCACACAATTTCACTTCCGTACTAGTATCGTTCACACGACTCTCTAATGCGGACTCAGATCTGGTTCCTTGATCAGAACCCGTCATTCTCCTTGCATAGCCATATACTATGATAGAGAATTTCCAGAATCAATGAAAAATCCATATCCAGGTTTTGCCGTCGAAAATCGAGTGAAAAATCCTAACTCGGATCGATATAACTATCTCGAAATTCTATGCTCGAATCTGGATCAAATCGCTATGCGAATAAAATAATATACGTACATCCTATGTTTTTATCTCAATTGATTATTAGCTATATCAATTTTCTTTTTATTCACATTTATTTTGATTTCCATTCACTTATCCACAATTTTCTTTTTACCCAACTTTTATTAAATCTCCATTCAAACACTTAGTATATTTCCAATACCAATTTTACTTAAGAATTTCACCATCCATTTCTTAAGTTCAATATAATATTTTATATAACTTCTTATATTCATTTCCACTTCACCACTTAAGCTTTTATATTCATTTTTTATTCAAGTTAAACTTTCAAATCCTATTTGAATTCAATTTACCTTCCCTCCACCAATTTACTTCCAATCAAACTCAATATTGAATTTTTATATTTAATTCACCAATTTATCTCATTCCTCAATCAAATCTTATTCCCAACTTTTTAGTTTTACTTAGCCCAACTCAAACTAATTTTTCAATTTCACCTTATTCACATAATTCAAAATAAATATCCTTTCAAATTTTCAATTTCAAATTTATTTCCTTACAAATTAAATTAATTTGTTCATTCACAAATTTATTTCTAGCTTAATAATTTGTTATTTCAATACTACTTCATTTAGCCTATTTAGACTTATTTCCTCAAAATCCACTTTTATTTAACTTAATCCAGTTACATTCAAATTCAATTCAAATTTTAAACTTCTATAAGTTTTCCAACTTATTTACATTCCGTTTGCTAATCTCTCTTAATTTACTTCATTTAATTGGCTTACTTATCTAACTTATTTCGTTTTCACACTTACTTTAATTTAACTCTTCTTCAAGTTAAATTTTATTATAACAAATTCCGAATTTTATAAGTTTCCAAACTCATTTATATTCCATAAACATTTTAAACCACTCCAGAGTCTTTAAACGATCACTTAAGTATTTCAAAATCATTTTTGAAATCAATTGTATCCAAAATCCTTTGGTATATCCAATTATGCATTTGCATTTCAAAATCAAAAATGTTTTACCAAACCAAAACTTCAACATTCACAACATTCAGGTAGCAATTCCTCCCTTGGAAACTCGAAAATGAACATCGATGATGCTGCTGTCAGTCATCACCGAAGTTATTTTCCAGCGACCGAAGTGAGTTCAGTGCTTTTACTTCTTCTAAAAAAAATGTTCAAATATTTTTAATTCCAAATCTCACCAGATTTCATACCCAATTCAAAAATATTTCCAAATAATATCACTATTATTCCTCCAAAGCCCTTTGAAAATCATTTTCAAACACAAAGGAAATTAAATTTCCCAAATTTTCAAATTTCAAATCCTTTCAATCTATATTCAAATATTACTCTAGAATTTTATCCCATTTCAAATTATAAATCACATTTATAATCTCATATTTACAAATCCCATTTTGTTATATGAATTTATTTCTTAACTTTTGGTTATAATATCATCTTTTATTCAATTTCCACAACAACAATGATAATAATTTAATATTATCATTTCCTAGCATCCAAGCAACCATATCTAACTATAATAATTTAAGAAAATTGTTCCTTTTATATATAAAAAAATAATTTGGGTAAAATTATTTCATTCTCCATCTTTAAAACAATATTATGTCGAATTGTTCTATTCAAGTGTTTAGAGATCCCTATCAACAACGTTAATTACTCGTATTGACTAGAATCCATAAACCACTCAACAAACCAATCAACACAATATAAAACAATTTTATATTCACTAATAGATACGCGATCATATCTATTAATACAATCAGACTCATTCTAGGGTGCTACTGACCCTATCTCTAATGAGTAATTCCCACCAGAGCCAAGGTTCTCGCTTAACCTTCAGCTCTGATACCCATGTAAAAACCCAAAGATTTTCGACGCCCGAAAATCGACATCAATACGTCCACTGTATCTCATGCCAAACAATCGAATGCCGGAATTACCAGATCGTTAGGGAAAGAAGAAAGAGGTAGAAGAAGAAGAAGATAGAAAACACATCAGAATCTCACAATCGCAGCGGAACAATATATAATAGATAACAACAGATCTTTATACAAAAGAAACTATAACTGTTTTTTATACATTACATCATTAGAGTACAACACAATACTGGATAGTTATAATAACTTATCCTCACAAAGCTAACTTGTGATGCCCCACCTCTATACCCACGCTAGCCAAGAACACTACGGTGTAATGCTGTCAACTAGCACAGAGAATAAGGCTGTTGAGGAGCGACCATCCATGTAACTTCTTTGTGCGAGCACCGATATGTCATATAGTATAGCATGATCTTCATTTAAGGAGGAAGTCTGACATACCGATACAAACCCAAAGCTATCACACAGTGGCAATAAATAATCTTCGGAAACAAACATAGAAATAAACATGACATAAATCAGTCACAGACATCCATATCACAAAGGCGGAAAAAGATATGAATATATATAGATAACACACGAAAGTGTACATCAGAGTAGTGGTCAGAAAGATCCACGATAATACAAAAGAATAGCAACACGTGCTATACAAAAGAATAAGTATACAACATAGAGTCTATATCTGTAACGACCCGTTTTTTTACGGATCGAATGTTTGTAAAACAGTTGTATTAGGTTGTTAGTGTTGTTAAGTCATTCAGAGGTTAAGACGCCTAGAAGTTAAGTCGTGTGGTAGCTTAAGTCGTGGAGCGACCTAAAGAAGTTTGCGACTTAAGAAGGGTAGACGACTTAAGGAATTGACCGATTTATGAAGTTGGCGACTTAAGAGAGTAGGCGACTTAAGGAATTGACCGATTTATGAAGTTGGCGACTTAAGAGAGTAGGCGACTTAAGGGTTAGCGGTATAAGAGTAGCAACCTAGGAGACTGGGCGAGTTAGCGACTTAAGGAGGATAGGTCGGCAACGACCTAAGGAAGTTGGTGGTAGCAGTTAGCGACCTAGGGGTTGAGTGAGTTAACGACTTAAGGAAGTTAAGTCGTGGACGAGTTAAGGTGTTAGGTCGTTGAGCTTGCTATAGCGTGTTTAGTTAAGTCGTAGACGACTTATGTTAGGTCGCGTGGGTGCTTAAGTCGTTATGACATTTCTGTAGTAGTCCTGAGTCGTTAAAGTCGTTAAGTCGAAACCCAGTTAAGTCGTTAGGCCACATTTTTGTTAAGTCGTAAGTCGCTTACTTGCGTTGTCATTTAGTCATTGAGTCGCATGGGTATTTAAGTCGCTAGATCGTGAGTATAATTAGGTCGGCATCCCAGTTAAGTCATAGGGTTTGCTAGACCGTGTGTGTGTTAGGCCGCGACTTTTGTTAAGTCACTAAGCCGCATTTCAGTTAAGTCGTGGGGTTTTAGGTCGTAAGTTTTATGAGTCGTAGGTCGTGGGATTTCTTAAGTCGTGGACGACTTAAGGGGGCGGATGACTTAGGGATTTCAGCCTATAAATACGGGGGTTTTTTCCTCACCTTTTGGGATCCAGATTTTGAAGCGACGAAGTCCTGCCATTTTGAGAGCTCGAGTTCTACACTTCTTCACTTCTTTTCTCCACTCTAATCTTGTGATTCCTTCCATCCAAATCGAAGATCAAATCGAAGATCCAAGAGCTTAGATTGAAGATCTACATTCTTCGAAGAGAGATTTCATCGTTTGAAGCGGAATTTTTGATAGATCGAGTTAGATCCTTCGCTGTCCAGATCTGAAGTGTGTTGCTTTTGAGGTGTTTAGGTGATTTGGTGAGTGGTGGTTATCTCTCACACGGATCCAAAGGAGTATATCGGATTGGTGGCTTGATTTTGTGTTAAAATAGTGATTTCCATGCATTTTCATAAACTTAAGTGTAGATCTATTGTCCATGATGATGTGACACCCATTTTACTACATGTTAATCTATGCAAGTTCATTCATCAAGTTGTAGAGATATTTCTCATGTTTCATGCTTGTTAGATTTGGACTCTTTATTTACAAAATTGCCATTATTGTTATAATTGTTTATTAGATCATGTTTGAATGCTTGATTACTTGGATTAATGATTGACTTGATTAATTGTTTTAAATTAGTTGATTGATGATTTGATTTGGACAAGATGGTCGAAGATGATTCAAAAGCTAAGGGAAAGGCTCTTGAATTGGAAAAGCTGCTCGTGGCATATGTGGCGGATGATGAAGCTCATATGGATAGATTTGATGATGTTGATGTTGAGATGAGGCTTTGCTATGATGAGATGAAACGAGGCATGGTATGAGATAGCCTTGGTTTAATCCAGACGGGATCATTCCAAGCATGTTGATAACTCGGTGAAATGGTTCGGGTTTGAGGATAATGGTTTGCTCGAGAGGCGCTTGAGCTAGTATGGAAACAGTCGTCGAGGAGGATGACTAGAAGGCTGAGGTTTCATCGTTATTGAAGGTTCTAGCAGACTCAAAACAAGAGTATGCTGGGCAGATTCGATAGTCCCTAAAGACTATGATTGTAGTCGAGTACTCTGGGCAGATTCGATAGTCCTAGGCACGGGCTGCGACGACGTGCGGAGTTCTGTCTAGAACCGGGGTTGCCATTAACCCTTGACAGACGGCTGAAAGAATGTGCCGGTCATTCAATTAACGGTGGTATCGAAGCAAAGATAACAGTCATGGATGTTTGGTTGTATCGTCATTCGGTCTCAAGAGCAATGTTTTCTGGGTGCTTATCTGATCTTGGTTTAGGCCTTGGGGGTTTGTACTTGGAAAATGTTGACCTTGACTCGAGTGATAATTGCTTTACTTTAAATGTCTGCTTTGCTATGTTTACTTCTGCTTAGTGTGTCTGGGGCCTATCACTGTAGAAAGAGGTGGAGTGGGAGGGTTGGATTCCTATTCCTTTTTCCTTTTTGTTCTTTTGGTATGTTGTTAGTTAATTTACCGCTCACTAAGACTGTTGTCTGACTCAAGGCTTTATGTTTAACTCTTATTGCCTTGGGCTGTTCATCCGCTTTGGGATGGGCAGACTAGGTAGCAGGTGACAGGTGTTGTTCTTAGTTTCCGACGATGCTGATGACGAAGACGAGCTGGAGGCTTGCATATTATTTTCTTACTATATGTACTAGATGTTCTGCTGCTTTGTATAATTCTCTGAGTGATATGTAGTGAGGCTTGATGTATTGACTATTCAGATGTTTGTATTCAACTATTATGAAGCTTAATTAATGAGATTCTATTTTGAGATGCTTCACTATATATATTCTCTATTGTATTTTATCCATGCGCTGTGAGTAATACGATAGATTCTGCTGTTTTTATTTAACCTTGGCAATCGTCCATGGCTGCCTGGCACACTTTACAGCGCACTATTTCCATGTTCAGTGCAGGGGTCGTGGGTGGTTGTCACAATATCTCAAATGTGTACATCCAAAAACTACTAATCTAAGTAGTTAGCCAAAAGTCAGAATAATCCAGAGGAGAAGTCAAGCAGAAGCACCTGTAACATCTCGGTCTGACCCGAGTATTATTTATAAGAAAATAATAAACGGATCAGTCTAGCTATAAATATCAGATGGTATGGTATAAAATAGAAGGCATGGCATGAACATGTAATAACCATAGTGGCATACTACTATAAGTATGTAATTGAAAATCAACCAGATATTAATCAATATCATAAGAATCTTCTCAAAGATAAAATAGGGTATCATACCCTAAACTTGTATTCATAACAAGTCAATGACACACGAATTCACCAATGCACAAAAATTGATAAACCATATCAATGGAAATCACGAAAATTGGTGAAGCACAAATTCCAGAAATCAACACACGAAATCCAGAAATCGCATAAAAAGGGGGGAGGCCTATCACAAGAACGGGAGCATGAAAACTCATCAACACGTGTAACACAAGAACGAGAAGCTATCTCATGGAAGCTATCCATTAAATTTTGACACACGAACGGCCTGAATACCATGGGGCGCTACCCCACATATGTGATGGTGAAACATCACACAAATGGGGTTTAGTCTCCCTCGTAGACAAAGAGACATCGCACAATTGCTAGTCTAAATCAAATCACAAAAATGATCGTCATGATCATCAAGAAGTGACAATCACACCAAGCTAGTAAATATATGAGTTTAGCTTCATGTCCCATAACCACTTGCTTAACTTAAATATTTACGAACAAGCTATGAATCTTCACTAGAAAATTGTCACAAAAAGGCTCAGTCGAACAAGTCCAAGAATTAACCGACGAAGTAAACGCAAGCGTTTCATACCACCTGTTTTGCTAAGCCGTTTAATTAGATTCCTCATCCGAGTGAAGTAAAGGCTTGTATATACTAATAGATTGGAAAACGGTTTAGGAAAAAGAGCTTTGTAATAAAATAGAGTTGAAATCGTTTTGATGAAAGAGTTTTGATATTTACTACTAGTATTGAAACCTTTATACTTTTAAAGTGACAAGTCACAAAAACGATTGTTGAAACAAATCGAATCACAAAATTCACATTCGAAGTCGTGAATAAAATCCAAAGAAATCAATTCCAAAGCATCAAAGTATAAATATCCATACGACCTAACAAGTCCGAGCTAAAGAGCAATGGAACGACCTAAAGTGAAATAGGTCGAACGAATTAAGGATAACATGCCGAGCGACCTAAGTGGGCGCGACCTATCTTGGTGACATGGCCGAGCGAAGCGACCTAAGGAGTAATAAAGTCTAACGACCTAAAGGATATAGGGTCAAGCGACCTAAAAGGGTAGAGGGCTAGGCACACGACCTAGTGTAGAATGCTCCTTGCCGAGCGACCTAAGGGGATGAGGTCGAGCGACCTAAAGGAAGTAGGTCTAACGACCTAAAGAGTTCGCGACCTAAGGGATACGACCCAAGTGGCGAACGACCTAAAATCAAAGGCCGAGCGACCTAGTGGTTGCGACCTATGGGGTACGCGACCTAAGTGGTACGCGACCTAAGTGGTACTCGACCTAAGTGGTACGCGACCAAAGTGGTACGCGTCTTAAGGGGAAGCGACCTAAGCACGCGAGCGACTTACATACTCGAACGACCTAAAAGCAGATACGAGATAGAGCATAGTGCAAACGACCTATAGTCGAGCGACCTAAGGCAATGCCGACCTAAATGCGAACGAGCTAAATGCACAGAGGCGCCTTTTCCAAGCCCGAACGACCTAAGCCCAGTAATTTTTCCAAAAACGCTACAAATTGGAGTTTTTCGTCAATCCAATCTAAACCAAATGCAAATACATGTGCACAAGTGATAGGGAATCATTCCCAACAGTCCAATGACAGTTATAGGCAAGATGTGAGATAAAAATCTCACCTTTTCCACGAAATTGATAATGGAGAGCTTAAGAGCAAAGCAAGAATCAACCACAAGCTTGAATCTATGTTCTTCACTTTGAATTTGGAGTTAGATGTTGAATTTACTAAAGATCTTGAGCTTGGAATTTTAATTTCCCATTCCCTCCACCATTTTTGATAAAACTTGAAGTGTTTGGTGAAGTGATGAAGAGGAGATGGGTTGGGGCTGAGTTAGAAGAAGTTCAGCCCAAACTAAAAGCCCAAAGCAAAAAAGTGACGAAAATTTCACTATCTCCAAACATATCGAAGTTTACACTCAAAAAGATCGCAAACGTCATTTTGAACTCAATGGAAGTGGTCTCGAGTCCTAATTTGACCGTATGCAAAAAGTAGCTTTTCGAACTAACATCCGACTAACAATAAAATATTTAAATATAAAATCGACAAATATGCTGGTTGTTATAGACTCCCCTCCTTAAAGAAATTGCGTCCTCGCAATATATAAGACGAAAATAAAAAGTAACAACCATAAAAGCATATTAACACAAAAGAAATTTGAAATAAGAAGTTTACCTCAAAGATCATGAGAAAGTAAGTCCGGATGTGTTCTCTCGATGAATTCTCTAGTTTCCCAAGAGCAATCCTTAGGATTTGAGGACCATTGAACTTTTATAAGCGGAACATCTTTATTGCGGAGTCGTTTTACCTCCGAAGCAATGATTCGAATAGGATGCTGCTCATAAGTTAAATTAGGTGAAACTTCAATCTCTTCCACAACACCGGGCTCAAGAATAGAATCGGAATCCCAAAGGCACTTCCGTAATTGAGAAACGTGAAACACGTCATGCATGGCAGAAAACTAAGCCGGTAATGAAAGGCGATAAGCCATGGAACCAATACGTTCGGTGATAGGGAATGGCCCAATATATCGAGGCGCTAACTTTCCCGATCGACTGAAACGTACGACACCCTTCATAGGTGAAGCACTAATAAATACAAGATCTCCAACAGAAAATTCTAATTTCCTTCTTCGATTATCGGCATAGGACTTTTGTCTACTCTGAGCTTCTTTCATCCTATGACGAATAAGTTCAATCTTTTCTGTGGAATCCTGTAACAACCCGTATATTTGGACCATTTAAATTGACAATAATCCACACATGTCAACTTAAATAGTACAAAACACGAATCATAAATGGAGTATATGTATATAAATGAGAATCATCACAGAATCACAGAAAATATAACATAACAGAATAGTGCAGCGGAATTACAACAATGTCATAATAGTAGTTCATGAAGCTACTAAGAAAGTACAACAATGTCTCAAATAAAAGAAATACAACAACATAGATGTCCAAATGGAAAGAACAATACTGATAAAGATAAGATAGTCTTCAAGTCTTCAGCTCCAATAAGCAGCAGCAGCAATCCTCAGTCTGATCCGAGCATATGCACAAACAAACACTCGAATCAGGACATATATTCTTATACAGATAATATGGTTAGAAAATTTTGAAATAACAATAACTCAAAGATGATTGGAATAAGCATCTTTCAGGATCCGATAAACTATCTATATATAGTAGAGTACGATAAGTAGATAATGTCTATCAGTAATAATAAAGGTATCAAAATAGTGTTAAGTCATGGCCCATTCCACCCTTAACACATTTTTATTCCCAAAAGCATATACAAGACCGTAGTTTCCCCAAAACCGGAAGTCACCAGAGGGCAATACATATACTAAAGGTACAAATCAAAATCGTAGTGGTCGCGCATAAATGGAATACAAGTATGACAAGGCACATGAGGCTATACCCAAGATAGTGATACTACCGTTCGCCTGATCCGGGCTGGTGAGAACGCAACGCCGCAGCGCCCGCAACACCGTGAGACAACACTCCCAATTCAAGGGTGCGCACCAATCAATCACAAAGTAAAAGAATAGTTTACGAAGAAGTGTGTCCACTTGAGGTAGCTAATCCTCCATTGGCCCGGCACAGCTCCTGTTTTAGTCATTTCCAATTTGACACAAGTGTCAAGGCTATCCATTATCGTTCACTTTCTTCGATCATCAACGTTCGCCAATCCAACCACTTCATTCTGGATCATCACTTCGCGTATAGTTATTAAAGTGGTTTCCGGTTTAGACAGTGAGTATGTCCCAAACCGACTCCGGTTCCTTTAATAACCTTCGTGATTATAACACTGATTGGTCGTTAATATATTTCAAAACCATTTCAATTTCAATTTGAATTCGTAAATCGACAATTCGTTAGTCTTTCGAAATCAATTTCCAAAATTACGTTTCAATCTTTCCAATTTCAATTTCAACATTTCTATAATTCAATTTCAAAGTTTCAATTAAAACAATTCAAATATTCATTGCATTTTGTATATAAGTTCATTCCAAAATCATTTAACTAAATTTAACGTTCAAAACGATTCAAATCAATTATCGCTTTCATTCGATATTCATTAAATTAATTTATCATTAAACAATTTCAATTAAATTTCCAATTCATTACGTTACGTCTTAAGTTCGATTTCATTATCAAAGTTTACAACTTATTTACAATTACATTTGTCAAAACCAATTCTTTAAATTACAAGCCTTTCAAAATTTTTTTCCGACAAAGCGCATTCTATTTCTTATCAAAGAAATTCCTTTCAAATTTCAAAACTTAGTTAAAGAAACTTAGTTCACTTGTTCAAAAATTCAATTTCTCTTAATAAAGATATTCAATTTAATTAAAATTCGATTTCATCAAATTTCAATAATTTCTAATCTTAATTATTAATTATTTTCAAACTCTTTCATTTATAATTCCAAACTTAATTGTTAATAAATTAAGAATTTAATTATTAACTATTTCAAACTTCGTTATTAATAACTTCACAACTTGACTATTAATAATTTCAAAAGTTAATCGTTAATAATTTCAAAACTTAATTATTAATAATTTCAAAAATTAATTATCAAATAATTCTAAATTTAATTATTAAATAATTAAATTTTAAACAATATTCTTTTCGTCAATTACTACGTTAATATTTGTTTTAAATTCAGATATTCACATCTATATTTATTCGAATTTAAATTCCAAGTTATTCAAAACCTTGTTATTCGTCAAATAAAACTTAATTTATTTAAATCAAAAATTGACCAATCGGGTTTTATTTTAAATTTTCTATCCTAGGTCAAAATTATTTGGGTATTTATCATTTCAACCCGATTCCATTTAAATTCAAAAATCAGAGCATACACAGGGAACTTGCAGTGTGATAGCTGGGATGGTGTCAAAGTAAATAAACAAGCAATAACATCCATTCACAACAATTCAACAATTTCAAATAATCCCGAAATAATCGTATTAATTCGCGTTTGTTATTTACGCAAATTAATATAACTATTTCTAGAATCTACTCTATCATTTCAAGTAGATTAAAGATTATAACATTTCGGTTTCACTTGTCGTTCAATTTCAATCACAACAGTTAATTCAATACGTTCAATAGTCCAAAGTGACATTTATCAAATTCTACGTGTCAATTAACTTAACAATTTAAAGGGTCAATTTAATTAATCAATATTCATCATATAAAGGGGTCAAGTTAACAATCAAAATTCGACATATATAATTCATTTTAAATCGTTAATCATCCTATATCCAATTTTAACTTGCAATTTATTTATCACTTAACAATAACAATTTACATCCAATTCAACATCACATAGCAGTCATTTATCAATTTAAACTAGCATAAGAATATAGTCGTGAAAATTAATTCACCTTTCGTGGATAAAGAAATTTGACGGCGAAGCACGAAGAAGCAGAAAAGAGACGGTACAGCACGAACAACGAACACTGTAATATCGACAAAAGAAAGACGATATTAATTCAAGTAACCGTTCATATAAAATTTATGAATTTATATACATGCGCTTACCGAAGACGGAGAAAAGGACGAAGCTGGAAATTTGCTGCTGCGAAAGAAGTCAGTCAGTTGCTGCAACAATAGAGAAAGAAAATTTTGGTTACTGATTAGCAGCCAAAAATAGATATTGTCGGAAATAATATACTGCAAAACCCAACACTATTTTTCCAAATTTCAGTTTCATTTTTATTATATTTTTTTTCGTCGAGACCAAAATGCACCCAACCACTTCTCTATTCCTCCATGCTGCAACTCCAACTCAATATACTTGCATTCCATTTCCACTACGCCCTGCATGATGCAACACTCCCTCCCACAGCATGTTATAACACTCACGCACCCTTCCCTTTTTTTTTTTTTTTTTTATATATGCAAGCAACTTCATGCTCACGTGTACATCTTGTACACACGCCCCCATGCTCACATCCCGCATACATGCACGCATACCCCCCAACTATGCACGGACGGAAAGGGATGGACGGAGGAATTCAGGGAGGTGCGGTGTTGGGATGGGTTGTTGATGTGAAGGGTGGGCTTGGCAGTGGTTTGAGGAATTGGCCGAAAGGTGACAGCAGTGGTGAAGGGGAGTGGAACTCGGGTGCGTGGATGGTTTCTGTCGAGGCAGCGGCAAGGGAAGTGTGGGAATGTGAAGATGGCGAAGGGTTCACGGCTGAGTTGCAGGGTTGGTGGGCGAGGTGGCGTAACCAGGTGAAGTGGTTGTGTTGGGTGGGAGATGCTTTGGCCATCTTATTTGATCAGAAAGAAATGGAATAAGAAGAAAAAGGAGAGAGAGATGGGAGCATTTACCTGGTGCTTGTAAAATTTGAATAGGAACAGTGGATTGTGAAAGAACGGTAAATAAATTTTATACTTTAGTCACATGGATAGGCACGAGCAATAAATTTCTTTTTGTAAAACAAAACGTTTCCTTGTCTTCCCAAACCACTCACAACTCCCAAACGTTTTCCCATTCCCCAAGTCATAATTACTATCTACCAACAACCGCATTTACATCCTTCAGTTGAAATTTATTTTCAAAAGTTTTCTTTTTTTTTCTGAATGGGTACGGGCAAGAATTTGGGCTGACTATTATTTAACCGTTCCATCCGGAACCGATGAATTAACACAAATAATTTTACGTCGGACTCCGATTCACACGAATAAGTATATCGTTTTGGTCAGCGCGACGACGTGATCACAACGGTATAAAAATATTGGTGATACGACGGTTTTTATAAAATTTTCATTTACGCCGCTTAAATTGTACGTTTTGCAAAATAATATAAACGGAGCAGGCGATGACAGTTTTAGACGAAACGAATTATATAATCTTGATCAGAATAATTTTTACAAGCGGACTGTGTAAAAATATTTGGATTTTGAAGATAAATTTTACGCAGCTTTATATGAACTGATATACAGTAAAACGCGAACGGACTTTACTGTAATATTTTCAACGAAACTTTTTCTATGCCCATATCTAACTAGACGTATGTCACAAATAAAGTTTGGACGTAAATTGAGATCGTTTAAAATTTCAAAATTTTTATTGAAACGATGAATTTAAAATTTTAAATTGGGTTGAAAATTTAGGGTCGTTACAATCTCCCCCACTCAAAACTTTTCGTCCTCGAAAAGGAACGAGACGAGTGAAGTAGAAATGAAATAAGTAGGAAAGTCAAGATAGGTTTCGAGAAATTTGAATAATACCTGAAATTAATAGTTCGGGGTTTGAATCCCGAATACTATCTTCAGTTTCCCATGTGCAATCTCGCTCATCTGCACTCCACTGTACTTTGACGAGATTTACCGACTTCCTTCTGAGTTGCTTTGTCTCACGATCGACTATCCGAAGTGGCTTTCGCTCAATCGTCAAGTCAGGCTCAATAACTATCTCTTCCAACTGAGCAGTGGGAATGGTCGTAGATGGATCGTGTACAACTTTGCGAAGATGTGAGACGTGGAACACGTTGTGAACACCAGCGAACTTCTCTGGCAATGCCACTCTATATGCTAATGTCCCGACTCTTTCAGTAATCTCAAATGGACCAACAAATCTGGGAGCTAGCTTTCCCTTTCTTCCAAATCGAACAATATTCTTCAAAGGCGACACTTTCAGAAATACTTTGTCTCCTACACTGAATTCGAGATCTCTTCTTCTTTTGTCAGCATAGCTCTTCTGTCTATCTTGTGCCGTCTTTATCTTTTCCCTGATTTCTTCGACTTTTTCAGAAGCTTCCATAATCATTTCTGGTCCAAGCACTAATCGATCTCCAGACTCAATCCAACAAGCTGGCGATTTGCACGGCCGTCCATATAAGGCTTCGAACGGTGCCATACCAATGCTTGCCTGGTTTATAAAGGATAATTAATTCAAATTCAAATATACTTATTCAAATTTGAAATTCAAATTTCTTACCTGGTAACTATTATTATAAGTGAATTCTACCAAGTGAAGATGGTCTTCCCAAGATCCACCAAAGTCAATAATACAAGCCCGGAGAAGATCTTCCAAAACCTGGTTCACCCTCTCAGTTTGGCCATCTGTCTGAGGATGATATGCTGTGCTCAGATTCAGTTTGGTGCCCAAAGTATCCTGAAATGCTTTCCAGAATTTACTGGTGAAAATAGGATCCCGATCGCATACAATACTAGATGGTACACCGTGAAGTTTAACAACTTCCCTCATATATATCTCGGCCAAGCTTGAAGCTGTACGGGTGGTCTTGACTGGAATAAAATGAGCGGACTTCGTCAGTCTGTCGACAATCACCCATATGCTTTCATTACCCTTCCTAGTCCTTGGTAGCCCATCAATAAAGTCCATAGAAATCTGCTCCCATTTCCAACCTGGAATCTCTAGCGGTTGGAGCAATCCTGCTGTCTTTCTGTGATCAGCTTTAACTTGTTGGCAAGTGGTGCACCTGCTAACATAGATAGAAATATCGCGCTTCATCCCACTCCACCAATATAACTTCTTCATATTCTGGTACATTTTAGTGACACCGGGATGAAATGAAAGCGAAGACTTATGATTCTCTCGCAGTACTTCCTGTCTAAGACCATCAACATTAGGAACACAAATTCGATTATCAATCCTCAAGATTCCATTACTATCAACATGTGCACCCACTTTATTATCAGCATTTTCAACTCTGCCAAGAACTATTTCTTTCATGCGATATAGCAAAGTGTCCTCGTATTGTTTGGCTATAATACGATCTATAAGAGCTGGGGAGACGGAAAGCTGGAATAACATTCCTTCAACAAGATTACAACATATCATAGCTTGATTTCTGCTCAAAGCATCGGCTACGGCATTTGCTTTCCCCGGAGTGTAGTTAATATCAAGATCATATGCAGCTAGAAATTCGAGCCATCGGACTTGTCTCTGATTCAAATCCTTTTGCGAGAAGATATATCTCAATGACTTATGGTCAGTGAATAACTCGAATTTTGTTCCCAATAGATAGTGCCTCCATAGCTTAAGAGCAAATACAACCGCAAGAAGCTCTAAATCGTGAGTTGCATAGTTTGTTTCATGGGTCTTTAATTGGCGACCAGCATAAGCAATAACCTTCCCTTTCTGCATTAAAACTGCTCCAAGTCCATCTCGACAAGCATCTGTATATACAGTCAATCCTTCGCTACCATCAATAACTGTAAGAACTGGGGCAGAGGTCAACTTTCGCTTCATCTCATTGAAAGCTGCTTCGCACTTTTCGCTCCAAATAAATTTCACATTCTTTCTGGTCAGTGCGGTAAGTGGTGCGGCAATACGAGCAAAGTTTTCTATAAATCTGCGATAATAGCCGGCCAAACCCAAGAAACTGCGGATATCTGTAGGAGTTTTGGGAGTCTCCCAATCCTGCAAATTCCAAAGATTCGAATTAAGAAATTTGATAAGTTGTTTTGATAGAATTGACGAGTAAGAATAAAACTTACATTGATTACGGCGATCTTAGCTGGATCGACCGAAATCCCATTCTCTGAAACAATATGGCCGAGAAATCGAACTTCATCTTTCCAAAAATGGCATTTTGAAAACTTGGCTTTAAGCTGATGACTGCGTAGAGTTTCAAGAACAAAAGCCAAATGCGACCTATGCTCTTCCTCATCCTTAGAGAAGACGAGAATGTCATCGATGAAAACAAGAACAAACTTGTTAAGAACATCCCGGAAAACTCTATTCATCAAATCGACGAAATAAGCTGGAGCATTAGTAAGACCGAACGGCATAACCAACCATTCAAAGAAACCAGTCTCAGTGCGGAATGCTGTCTTAGGAATACTCTCCTCGGCAATTCTGAGTTGGTGAAAGCCAGTAGCCAGATCGAGTTGAGAGAATACTTTAGCTCCATGAAGCTGGTCGAATAGATCATTGATGCGGGGCATTGGATATCTGTTCTTGTGTGTGAGCTTGTTCAGCTCTCTATAGTCCACACCCATTCTGAGAGAACCATCAGATTTTGTGACGAACACTACTGCAGCACCCCATTCTGAATGACTTCGCCGAATCAAGCCTTTAGAAAATAAGTCTTCAATTTGAGCATTCAGTTCAGCTTTTTCTTTTGGAGCCATTCTCCGAGGAGGGAGAACTACTGGTCGGGCGCCAGGAATAAGGTCAATGCGGAATTCGATTTCCCGCGGTGGTGGTAGAGAATTGACTTCTCCAAATACATCAGAAAAAGATTGGACCACTGGAGTAGAGCTTAGTTCATTTGGATGGGAGTCAAGTGAAAATATAAAACTCCCAGCATATTCTTGAGGTGACTTGCCTTCTATAACCAAAGACATACCCTGGTTATCGATGAGAGAGACTGTTCGAGCTTTACATGAGATATTGGCTTCGAATTTCCGTAGCCAATCAATGCCCAATAGTATATCGAATGCTTCAAATCCGAGGACATAGAAATCCCAAGTGAAGTGGTGAATGCCATGCATAAGAGTGACATATTTACAAACCCTTTTAAGATTAGCGGGCCCTCCAATAGGGTTTGATACACATAAGAAGGTAGATGAAAGAATGGGTTCCAAACCAAGTTTATTGCACAAATCAATCGATATGAAACTATGTGTTGCTCCGGTATCAAATAGAACTTTAACTGGTAAAGTATGCAACATAAAAAGACCCTGTAAAGTACCTTGGTTATCAGTAGGAGCAGGTGGGGTAGGTGGATCATGAGCTGAAGAAGTCATAGCAAAAACCCCGGCCGTCTTTCCCTTTTTATACATAGGACAATCCTTCTTGAAATGGCCTGGCTGCAGACATACGTGACAGAGATCGTTCCTAGTATTCTGAGGAGGCGGAACAGCAGCACCGGCAGATGTTGGACAGCTGTTGGCGTAGTGACCCCTCTGGTCGCACTTGAAGCAAGTGATGGAGGATATGTCAATAGGCTTCTTCTGAGAATAGCCAATCCCAGATTTCTGCTGCCAATTCTTCTTCTGTTGCTCAAAATTTTGCTTCCTCTTTCCCGACTGATTAGCTGGTGTCTGAGTAACTGGGGCCTTAGGGACAGATGTTCCTTTAGGCTTTCCCTCGTATCGAAGAGCGAAATCCATCAACTCAGTGAAAGTTCCATGGACATGAGCGGTGAGGAGCTCGTAATACTCTGGGCGTGCGCCATGTATGAACTTCTCGTTCTTCAGTAGAGGTGTGTCAATCAGGCCAGGTCCGAACTTGGAGAGTTCGTTAAACCTCCTTTCGTACTCAGTAAAGGTCATGCTACCCTGCTTGAGATCCATGAAAGACCGGTAGAGTTGGGCCTTCCCAGCAGCTGGCATCCACTGAGCCATGAAAGAATCCCTATTTCAAGTGATATGAAACGAATCAAAATTAAGACGAGATAAGATAGAAATTTTATTTAGTAGGAATTTAGATAGATTACTACCTAAACTGGGCCCAAGTGATGGTTTCCTCATCAGTTCGAGAAGTGACTGATTCCCACCAATCCTGAGCAGCATCCTGAAGCTGCCAAGCGGCCAACTTGCGCTTTTGAGCATCTGCGATCTCTAAGCCAGAAAAGATCCTCTCCAAACTCTTTAGCCATTGTTGTGCTTCAATAATACTTTCGGAGCCAGTAAATTTGACTCCTCCAAGCTGAGTATACTCCTTGCTAAGAGTGGAGAATCGGATAGCGGGAGCTGGAGCATGTGGACCAGGAGCGTTTCCACCCCTGCCTCTAACATTTCTTCTGTTAGCCATCCTGGAATACCAAAAGTGATTTAGAATCAAAGATAGAAATTTATAGAACTTAAGGAAATTCTATTCAACAAATTCAATAAGAAAGATGAATCAAAGGAGGTGATTCTGAAATGATTCTCCTCATACTAGGGTATGTTTACCCTATCTCTAATGAGCTTTAAACTCCACAGGCTAAGGTTATCGGGAACCAAAGCTCTGATACCAACTGTAACAACCCGTATATTTGGACCATTTAAATTGACAATAATCCACACATGTCAACTTAAATAGTACAAAACACGAATCATAAATGGAGTATATGTATATAAATGAGAATCATCACAGAATCACAGAAAATATAACATAACAGAATAGTGCAGCGGAATTACAACAATGTCATAATAGTAGTTCATGAAGCTACTAAGAAAGTACAACAATGTCTCAAATAAAAGAAATACAACAACATAGATGTCCAAATGGAAAGAACAATACTGATAAAGATAAGATAGTCTTCAAGTCTTCAGCTCCAATAAGCAGCAGCAGCAATCCTCAGTCTGATCCGAGCATATGCACAAACAAACACTCGAATCAGGACATATATTCTTATACAGATAATATGGTTAGAAAATTTTGAAATAACAATAACTCAAAGATGATTGGAATAAGCATCTTTCAGGATCCGATAAACTATCTATATATAGTAGAGTACGATAAGTAGATAATGTCTATCAGTAATAATAAAGGTATCAAAATAGTGTTAAGTCATGGCCCATTCCACCCTTAACACATTTTTATTCCCAAAAGCATATACAAGACCGTAGTTTCCCCAAAACCGGAAGTCACCAGAGGGCAATACATATACTAAAGGTACAAATCAAAATCGTAGTGGTCGCGCATAAATGGAATACAAGTATGACAAGGCACATGAGGCTATACCCAAGATAGTGATACTACCGTTCGCCTGATCCGGGCTGGTGAGAACGCAACGCCGCAGCGCCCGCAACACCGTGAGACAACACTCCCAATTCAAGGGTGCGCACCAATCAATCACAAAGTAAAAGAATAGTTTACGAAGAAGTGTGTCCACTTGAGGTAGCTAATCCTCCATTGGCCCGGCACAGCTCCTGTTTTAGTCATTTCCAATTTGACACAAGTGTCAAGGCTATCCATTATCGTTCACTTTCTTCGATCATCAACGTTCGCCAATCCAACCACTTCATTCTGGATCATCACTTCGCGTATAGTTATTAAAGTGGTTTCCGGTTTAGACAGTGAGTATGTCCCAAACCGACTCCGGTTCCTTTAATAACCTTCGTGATTATAACACTGATTGGTCGTTAATATATTTCAAAACCATTTCAATTTCAATTTGAATTCGTAAATCGACAATTCGTTAGTCTTTCGAAATCAATTTCCAAAATTACGTTTCAATCTTTCCAATTTCAATTTCAACATTTCTATAATTCAATTTCAAAGTTTCAATTAAAACAATTCAAATATTCATTGCATTTTGTATATAAGTTCATTCCAAAATCATTTAACTAAATTTAACGTTCAAAACGATTCAAATCAATTATCGCTTTCATTCGATATTCATTAAATTAATTTATCATTAAACAATTTCAATTAAATTTCCAATTCATTACGTTACGTCTTAAGTTCGATTTCATTATCAAAGTTTACAACTTATTTACAATTACATTTGTCAAAACCAATTCTTTAAATTACAAGCCTTTCAAAAAATTTTTCCGACAAAGCGCATTCTATTTCTTATCAAAGAAATTCCTTTCAAATTTCAAAACTTAGTTAAAGAAACTTAGTTCACTTGTTCAAAAATTCAATTTCTCTTAATAAAGATATTCAATTTAATTAAAATTCGATTTCATCAAATTTCAATAATTTCTAATCTTAATTATTAATTATTTTCAAACTCTTTCATTTATAATTCCAAACTTAATTGTTAATAAATTAAGAATTTAATTATTAACTATTTCAAACTTCGTTATTAATAACTTCACAACTTGACTATTAATAATTTCAAAAGTTAATCGTTAATAATTTCAAAACTTAATTATTAATAATTTCAAAAATTAATTATCAAATAATTCTAAATTTAATTATTAAATAATTAAATTTTAAACAATATTCTTTTCGTCAATTACTACGTTAATATTTGTTTTAAATTCAGATATTCACATCTATATTTATTCGAATTTAAATTCCAAGTTATTCAAAACCTTGTTATTCGTCAAATAAAACTTAATTTATTTAAATCAAAAATTGACCAATCGGGTTTTATTTTAAATTTTCTATCCTAGGTCAAAATTATTTGGGTATTTATCATTTCAACCCGATTCCATTTAAATTCAAAAATCAGAGCATACACAGGGAACTTGCAGTGTGATAGCTGGGATGGTGTCAAAGTAAATAAACAAGCAATAACATCCATTCACAACAATTCAACAATTTCAAATAATCCCGAAATAATCGTATTAATTCGCGTTTGTTATTTACGCAAATTAATATAACTATTTCTAGAATCTACTCTATCATTTCAAGTAGATTAAAGATTATAACATTTCGGTTTCACTTGTCGTTCAATTTCAATCACAACAGTTAATTCAATACGTTCAATAGTCCAAAGTGACATTTATCAAATTCTACGTGTCAATTAACTTAACAATTTAAAGGGTCAATTTAATTAATCAATATTCATCATATAAAGGGGTCAAGTTAACAATCAAAATTCGACATATATAATTCATTTTAAATCGTTAATCATCCTATATCCAATTTTAACTTGCAATTTATTTATCACTTAACAATAACAATTTACATCCAATTCAACATCACATAGCAGTCATTTATCAATTTAAACTAGCATAAGAATATAGTCGTGAAAATTAATTCACCTTTCGTGGATAAAGAAATTTGACGGCGAAGCACGAAGAAGCAGAAAAGAGACGGTACAGCACGAACAACGAACACTGTAATATCGACAAAAGAAAGACGATATTAATTCAAGTAACCGTTCATATAAAATTTATGAATTTATATACATGCGCTTACCGAAGACGGAGAAAAGGACGAAGCTGGAAATTTGCTGCTGCGAAAGAAGTCAGTCAGTTGCTGCAACAATAGAGAAAATTTTGGTTACTGATTAGCAGCCAAAAATAGATATTGTCGGAAATAATATACTGCAAAACCCAACACTATTTTTCCAAATTTCAGTTTCATTTTTATTATATTTTTTTTCGTCGAGACCAAAATGCACCCAACCACTTCTCTATTCCTCCATGCTGCAACTCCAACTCAATATACTTGCATTCCATTTCCACTACGCCCTGCATGATGCAACACTCCCTCCCACAGCATGTTATAACACTCACGCACCCTTCCCTTTTTTTTTTTTTTTATATATGCAAGCAACTTCATGCTCACGTGTACATCTTGTACACACGCCCCCATGCTCACATCCCGCATACATGCACGCATACCCCCCAACTATGCACGGACGGAAAGGGATGGACGGAGGAATTCAGGGAGGTGCGGTGTTGGGATGGGTTGTTGATGTGAAGGGTGGGCTTGGCAGTGGTTTGAGGAATTGGCCGAAAGGTGACAGCAGTGGTGAAGGGGAGTGGAACTCGGGTGCGTGGATGGTTTCTGTCGAGGCAGCGGCAAGGGAAGTGTGGGAATGTGAAGATGGCGAAGGGTTCACGGCTGAGTTGCAGGGTTGGTGGGCGAGGTGGCGTAACCAGGTGAAGTGGTTGTGTTGGGTGGGAGATGCTTTGGCCATCTTATTTGATCAGAAAGAAATGGAATAAGAAGAAAAAGGAGAGAGAGATGGGAGCATTTACCTGGTGCTTGTAAAATTTGAATAGGAACAGTGGATTGTGAAAGAACGGTAAATAAATTTTATACTTTAGTCACATGGATAGGCACGAGCAATAAATTTCTTTTTGTAAAACAAAACGTTTCCTTGTCTTCCCAAACCACTCACAACTCCCAAACGTTTTCCCATTCCCCAAGTCATAATTACTATCTACCAACAACCGCATTTACATCCTTCAGTTGAAATTTATTTTCAAAAGTTTTCTTTTTTTTTCTGAATGGGTACGGGCAAGAATTTGGGCTGACTATTATTTAACCGTTCCGTCCGGAACCGATGAATTAACACAAATAATTTTACGTCGGACTCCGATTCACACGAATAAGTATATCGTTTTGGTCAGCGCGACGACGCGATCACAACGGTATAAAAATATTGGTGATACGACGGTTTTTATAAAATTTTCATTTACGCCGCTTAAATTGTACGTTTTGCAAAATAATATAAACGGAGCAGGCGATGACAGTTTTAGACGAAACGAATTATATAATCTTGATCAGAATAATTTTTACAAGCGGACTGTGTAAAAATATTTGGATTTTGAAGATAAATTTTACGCAGCTTTATATGAACTGATATACAGTAAAACGCGAACGGACTTTACTGTAATATTTTCAACGAAACTTTTTCTATGCCCATATCTAACTAGACGTATGTCACAAATAAAGTTTGGACGTAAATTGAGATCGTTTAAAATTTCAAAATTTTTATTGAAACGATGAATTTAAAATTTTAAATTGGGTTGAAAATTTAGGGTCGTTACAAATCCCGAATAAAATCTGGACCTAAGACCAGCTTCTCACCGGCCTCAAGCCAACAAGAAGGAGATCGGCATGGCCTTCCATAGAGTGCCTCGAAAGGTGCCATACCAATACTAGATTGGAAGCTGTTATTATAAGAAAATTCAACAATTGAAATATGATCTTCCCAACTTCCACCGAAATCCAGCACACAAGAACGAAGAAGATCTTCAAGAGTTTGATTCACACGCTCAGTTTGTCCATCGGACTGGGGGTGATAAGCGGTGCTAAAATTAAGCTTCGTTCCTAAAGCTTTTTATAGACTCTTCCAAAATCCACTAGTAAACAATGGATCACGATCACTGACAATGAAAGTAGGGACTCCATGTAATTTAACAATTTCTTTGATAAAGAGTTTGGCCAGAAGAGGAACGGTTTGGTTTGATCGAACGGGAATAAAATGGGCGGATTAAGTAAGTCTATCAACAATTACCCACAAGCTATTATGACCCGAACGAGAACGGGGAAGGCCATCAATAAAGTCCATGGAAATTTGATCCCACTTCCAAACTAGAATTTCCAAAGGTTGCAATAACCCACCTGGCCTTTGATGTACAGCCTTGACAAGTTGGCAAGTCATGCAACACTTAACAAAGTTAGCAATATCAGATTTAATTCCCTCCCAATAATAAAGTCGCTTCATATCAGCGTACATTTTACTACTACCGGGATGAATGGAATACTTGGAACGATGAGAATCTTCTAGTATATCTTTACGAAGATCACTAATATTTGGTACGATAAGTCTACCAAATTTTCGAATGCCGCCACGAGAATAAATATCAAAGTCTTTCAAACCTTCAATATTCCTTAAGATTTTGGCCAAGCAAAGCCAATTCAGGATCTAGCTGTTGAGCTTCAAAAATGCGGTCTAAGAGAGAAGGACGAGCCTCAAGGCTACATAAAACAAGAGATAAACATAAATCGGAGACACGATCTCGAATTTCACAAGTGGATAAAACCTCGAGATCCCTCCATTCGGATATCATCATAGAAATAACCGCTTGTTGCTTGCGACTAAGTGCATCGGCAACTCGATTTCCCTTTCTGGGAGTATAAAGGATATCAAGATCATAAGAGGCAAGGAACTCGAGCCAACGCTATTGACGCAAATTAAGTTCCTTTTGAGAAAATAAATATTTCAAAGACTTATGATCTGTATAAAGTATAAATTTCTCTCCCAAAAGATAATGTCGCCAAATACGAAGGGCGAAAACGATAGCCGCGAGTTCTAAATCATGTGTGGCATATCTAGTCTCAGCCGGCTTCAATTGCCTAGAAGCATAAGCAATAACACGTTCTTTTTGCATAAGAATGGCACCCAAACCAACGTGACTAGCATCGGTATAAACGA
Source organism: Allium fistulosum (assembly GCA_030737815.1). Classification (NCBI taxonomy): domain Eukaryota; kingdom Viridiplantae; phylum Streptophyta; class Magnoliopsida; order Asparagales; family Amaryllidaceae; genus Allium; species Allium fistulosum. The sequence continues at coordinate 461,288,248 of CM060902.1, forward strand.
CAAAATCTTGATTCCCTTCGGGAATAATAAGAATAGGAGCATCAGAAAGGAGTTCTTTTAATTTCTGAAAAGAAGTTTCACATTTGTCCGACCAAATGTATTTAACACCTTTCTTTGTTAAGCCAGTAAGCGGCACGACAATCTTAGAAAAGTCTTTTATGAAACGGCGGTAATAACCTGCCAATCCGAGAAAGCTACGGATTTCAGTCACGCTCTCCGGTCTCTTCCAATTTTGAATCGCTTCAATCTTTGAAGGATCCACTGATATTCCGGATTCGGAAATAATATGACCGAGAAACTTCACACTAGATTGCCAAAAATGGCATTTAGAAAATTTTGCCTTTAATTGATTGCTCCTAAGAGTTTCCAATACAATCCAAAGATGCTTTTCATGTTCCTCCTCGGTTTTGGAATACACAAGAATATTATCAATAAAGATGAGAACAAACCGATCGAGAAAATCTTTGAAAACTCGATTCATGAGGTCAACGAAATAAGCCGGAGCATTCGTTAACCCAAATGGCATAACTAGCCACTCATAAGATCCATAACGAGTATGGAAAGAAGTTAAAGGAATACTATCCTCTGCAATACGAAGCTGATGAAAACCGGTGGCCAAGTCCAATTATGAAAAGACTCTAGCACCACTAAGTTGATCAAACAGATCATCAATCCGAGGTAAGGGATATTTGTTCTTAATAGTTAGATCATTAAGCTTGCGGTAGTCGACGCAAAGCCTAAGTGTACCATCGGACTTATTTACGAAAATAGCTGAAGCTCCCCAAGGCGAGGAACTAGAGCGAATAAGTTGCTTCGTCTCCAACTCGGATAATTGTTTTGCGCATCTCTTCATTCTCCTTATTAGACATGCGATAAGGAGGACGGGTAATAGGTTGAGCTCCCGGTATAAGATTAATTTTGAACTCAATTGCTCGCTTAGGTGGTAATCCGGCTCAAATATGTTAGAAAATTCATGAACGACGCGAATAAGAGAAATGACATCCTCGTCATCATCATTGTCATCATCACGAGGATTTAAAGAATATAAAGATGCAACCAAAGCGGAATCCGAATCTTTAAGAATAATAGAAATCTGATTAACAGATTGGGGATGCCGGAGATAAATAGTCCGCTCAGGACATAGGATATGAGCTTCATAACGATTAAGCCAATCCATACCCAAAATCATTCCAAAGCCTAAGTAACGCATGACATGCAAATCGGCTAGGAAAGAAAAATCACACAAAATAATCTCGACATCTTTACAAAGCAAACTAAGAGTTGTGGATCCACCAACCGGATTCGCAATTCTTAGAGAAGTCATTAAAGCAACAACACTTAAAGAAAGAGTGTCTACAAGCTCCTTTGATATAAAAGAATGTGATGCACCTGTATCAAAGAGAACTCTAATAGGTTGATCATGAAATATAATTATGCCATCAAGGACAGAATGAGACATACCTTGACCGCGAGATGTATTTCCAGGGGCTTGAGCAACGTTTAACTTTCCCTCCTTGCTTTGAAGCTTAGGGCATAGATGCATAAAATGATCTGGGCTCTTACAATAGCGACAAGAGCGGGGCTTTGAACACTTGTTCGCAAAATGGCCCTTAGCACCACAGATGAAGCATTTCCCATCACTGGGGGAAAGTGTCTTTGCAGCAGGAGTTGCTTGTTTACCCTTTTTGTTGGGATAAGGACCTTTGAACTTATTAGGCCTTTTCTTGTTGTTGAAGTTTGGTTTAGAAGCCACCACTTCAACATCACTGTCCTTATCAGCCTCTTCAAGACGAAGAGCGATATCAATGAGTTGGTCGAAAGAAACTTCTAACTTTAGAAGTAATGGCTTCTTGAGATTCTTGTTTAAGCCATAGACGAATCTCTGGTTCTTCTTCAATGGGGTGTTGATGTATTCAACCCCATATTTGGACAGTGACTCGAAGGATGCGACATAATCTGTCACAGAGGATTCACCTTGAACAAGGTCTATAAAACGACGAGCCAATGTCACTTTCTCTGCTTCTGGTATGAATTTTAATTCGAAACGTTCCCGGAATTGCTCCCAGGTGAGATCAGCTTCATTAATTTCAGAAATGAGAAATTCGTACCAATCCAGTGCTCTTTCTTGGAGCATACTGGAGGCCACCTGAACACGGTGAAGATCGATAAGATTCATGCGAGAAAAGATCCGATCGCATGTTCTTAACCAAGCCTGGACTTCAATAATAGTTTCAGAACCTTTTAATGGTTTCCCACCCAAGTTGGTATAATCGTTGCGCAAACGTGCAAATCCAGACTTAGGATGAGTAGGTTCCTGATTAGGACCAGCTGCTTGAGCATTCTTTACTAAATCAAGAAGTTGTTGAGCAGTCATAAAAACTCCATCCTGGGGAGTAACAGTAGATGGTCCAGCTCTAGGACGACCTGGTCTAGACATTCTCTTCTTTAAGGAAGAGAAAAGAAGAAAAGTTATTCTCCAAATAAATATCAAGCAAGTCTTGATAGATAAAACAAGGATTCATAAGAGGAAATAGGATGAGTCGGTTCGAAGACTCGACTTAAATCCTAAGGAACGACTCCTAAGTTGGACTTAGGACGATGGTCCTTGTTAAGTTATTCTACATTGTTCCGAAGTTTGGCCCTGATACCAAGCTGTGACGCCCCACCTCTATACCCACGCTAGCCAAGTACACTACGGTGTAATGCTGTCAACTAGCACGGAGAATAAGGCTGTTGAGGAGCGACCATCCATGTAACTTCTTTGTGCGAGCACCGATATGTCAGATAGTATAGCATGATCTTCATTTAAGGAGGAAGTCCGACATACCGATACAAACCCAAAGCTATCACACAGTGGCAAAAAATAATCTTCGGAAACAAACATAGAAATAAACATGACATAAATCAGTCACAGACATTTTTATCACAAAGGCAGAAAAAGATATGAATATATATAGATAACACACGAAAGTGTACATCAGAGTAGTGGTCAGAAAGATCCACGATAATACAAAAGAATAGCAACACGTGCTATACAAAAGAATAAGTATACAACATAGAGTCTATATCTCAAATGTATACATCCAAAAACTACTAATCTAAGTAGTTAGCCAAAAGTCAGAATAATCCATAGGAGAAGTCAAGCAGAAGCACCTGTAACATCTCGGTCTGACCCGAGTATTATTTATAAGAAAATAATAAACGGATCAGTCTAGCTATAAATATCAGATGGTATGGTATAAAATAGAAGGCATGGCATGAACATGTAATAACCATAGTGGCATACTACTATAAGTATGTAATTGAAAATCAACAAGAGATTAATCAATATCACAAGAATCTTCTCAAAGATAAAATAGGGTATCATACCCTAAACTTGTATTCATAACAAGTCAATGACACACGAATTCACCAATGCACAAAAATTGATAAAACATATCAATGGAAATCACGAAAATTGGTGAAGCACAAATTCCAGAAATCAACACACGAAATCCAGAAATCACAGAAAAAGGGTGGAGGCCTATCATAAGAACGGGAGCATGAAAACACACCAACACGTGTAACACAAGAACGAGAAGCTATCTCATGGAAGCTATCCATTAAATTTTGACACACGAACGGCCCGAAGACCATGGGGCGCTACCCCACATATGTGATGGTGAAACATCACACAAACGGGGTTTAGTCTCCCTCGTAGACAAAGAGACATCGCACAATTGCTAGTCTAAATCAAATCACAAAAATGATCGTCATGATCATCAAGAAGTGTCAATCACACCAAGCTAGTAAATATATGAGTTTAGCTTCATGTCCCATAACCACTTGCTTAACTTAAATATTTACGAACAAGCTGTGAATCTTCATTAGAAAATTGTCACAAAAAGGCCCAATCGAACAAGTCCAAGAATTAACCGACGAAGTAAACGCAAGCGTTTCATACCACCTGTTTTGCTAAGCCGTTTAATTAGATTCCTCATCCGAGTGAAGTAAAGGCTTGTATATACTAATAGATTGGAAAACGGTTTAGGAAAAAGAGCTTTGTATTAAAATAAAGTTGAAATCGTTTTGATGAAAGAGTTTTGATATTTACTACTAGTATTGAAACCTTTATACTTTTAAAGTGACAAGTCACAAAAACGATTGTTGAAACAAATCGAATCACAAAATTCACATTCGAAGTCGTGAATAAAATCCAAAGAAATCAATTCCAAAGCATCAAAGTATAAATATCCATACGACCTAACAAGGCCGAGCTAAAGAGCAATGGAACGACCTAAAGTGAAATAGGTCGAACAAATTAAGGATAACATGCCGAGCGACCTAAGTGGGCGCGACCTATCTTGGTGACATGGCCGAGCGAAGCGACCTAAGGAGTAATAAAGTCTAACGACCTAAAGGATATTGGGTCAAGCGACCTAAAAGGGTAGAGGACTAGGCACACGACCTAGTGTAGATCGCTCCTTGCCGAGCGACCTAAGGGGATGAGGTCGAGCGACCTAAAGGAAGTAGGTCTAACGACCTAAAGAGTTCGCGACCTAAGGGATACGACCCAAGTGGCGAACGACCTAAAATCAGAGGCCGAGCGACCTAGTGGTTGCGAACTAAGGGGTACGCAACCTAAGTGGTACGCGACCTAAGTGGTACGCGACCTAAGTGGTACGCGACCTAAGTGGTACGCGACCAAAGTGGTACGCGTCCTAAGGGGAAGCGACCTAAGCACGCGAGCGACTTACATACTCGAACGACCTAAAAGCAGATACGAGATAGAGCATAGTGCAAACGACCTATAGTCGAGCGACCTAAGGAAATGCCGACCTAAATGCGAACGAGCTAAATGCACAGAGGCGCCTTTTCCAATCCCGAACGACCTAAGCCCGGTAATTTTGCCAAAAACGCTACAAATCGGAGTTTTTCGTCAATCCAATCTAAACCAAATGCAAAGACATGTGCACAAGTGATAGGGAATCATTCCCAACAGTCCAATGACAGTTATAGGCAAGATGTGAGATAAAAATCTCACCTTTTCCATGAAATTGATGATGGAGAGCTTAAGAGCAAAGAAAGAATCAATCACAAGCTTGAATCTATGTTCTTCACTTTGAATTTGGAGTTAGATGTTGAATTTACTAAAGGTCTTGAGCTTGGAATTTTAATTTCCCATTACCTCCACCATTTTTGATAAAACTTGAAGTGTTTGGTGAAGTGATGAAGAGGAGATGGGTTGGGGCTGAGTTAGAAGAAGTTCAGCCCAAACTAAAAGCCCAAAGCAAAAAGTGACGAAAATTTCACTATCTCCAAACATATCGAAGTTTACACTCAAAAAGATCGCAAACGTCATTTTGAACTCAATGGAAGTGGTCTCGAGTCCTAATTTGACTGTATGCAAAAGGTAGCTTTTCGGACTAACATCCAACTAACAATAAAATATTTAAATATAAAATCGACAAATATGCGGGTTGTTACATGACTATACAACTTACACTGCACAGCAGATTATACACCAAGTACGTGTGATACGTCTCGTCATTCAGCTCGTTTCCTGAGCTCCATAGCATCCTATCATGTATCTGTAATACTCGGTCTAACCCGAGCATTAAAATAAAATAACACCCGAGTCAGTCTGGAAAACCAGCGTGAGAAAACACACTCGATTGAATTATTAAAGTTTCCAAAATCCTTTGAAAATCAAAGGTATCTCGTAAGACCACGCCACAAATAAAATGTCAGGTTTTTACCTTACGATAACCAAAACATATTATATCAAAATCCTCTGATATTATAATAGTGTCTAAGTACAAATACTTTTTCAAATAGCTGAAATGCTTGCATCTCACGTTCCAGCATAGTTGGGCACAATAAAAACCGTACCGCGCTTATTGGAGATTGGGTTTCCATACAATGGCAGGGCTACTGGGGTACCGCCCGTCACAGTACCTGGCCTAGATCATCGTACCAAGGACCACTCATGATCCCCTGCAACACAAGACCGGACTACCCCTTACTGGATAGCCCGAATAAGATCACCCCGCGGTTGGGATCAGCAACCCCCACACAGCCGAAATAAAGGGACTCTAGACAGGGATGACCTTACCCTACTTGGGTGCTACCCACTTAGCCTTGCTGCACCTCCCCTGTTTTAGCCATTCTCGGTTGATGAGGCTTGAGGCTACGATTACCTTTTCAGCACACATTCACTTAGAATGCTCACCGTCCTCCAATGACGATGTACTGATAGCATTCATCCATACAGGTATGTTCCCAGTTCGAACGGAACCGAAGGCACTACTCCTACTACATCCATTTTGGAATCACCCTCAGGATTAGTAGCGATTAGCCCTTGCACTTCACTGCTCCATCTTCGACTCCAAACTCTTGTCTTCCTTTCGAAAATGTACTCATGGGATCGAAGTGGTTTTCGGATTCACAAAACCGATCCCGGTCTCTTCGAAACAACGTTCGCTATTTCCGGTAAACTCAACCCCGGTTCTCTAGGAAATAAATAGACGAAAATAAGATCGGAGATCACCTCCTAACCGTAGTGGACGGATTTCCTTATAAACATCCTAGAAGAACACAACGAGTTTATACGTACAACATAGCACCTCGAACGGTACCTGCACCATATAATTCCCGTGCTTCTCCTAGATATTTCTAAAGTTATATTCGGGCCCAGATTTGGTAGTCGGTTATTTAACTATCAAATAAACAATCATTCAACCAAATATTTTATTTTCATTGAAAAACATCAAGTCTCGTTTAATTTAGATTTTAAATAAATTAACCACTTTATCCAAAAGTATACACTTAAAATACTTAAAATAAAGCTACTTAAATTACTTTATTTAAAATAATAGTTATGAAATTCTATAATAGTTTTCCAAGTAAAACTTTAGCAAAAAACTACTTTTTAAAATGCTATTATATAAAGTATAAATATATAATAATTATCCTTTAAATCATAATACCAATTTAACCTTTAAAAATAATTAACTACTATAATTAACTTAATTACTATTTACTTTAACACTTTTAAAACAACTAAATAATAAATTTTCTAAAACATTCCTTTAAAAGCATCTTTAAAACTTCTAATTTGTACTTAAAAATCTTCTTTGAAAATATACTTAGCTTTTTAGGAAAATACACTTCCCACTCCAATAAAACCGACCTTGTCACTTATAATTCCTTTACGATTTATCTCCAGTTTAAATTTACGTTCCAACTTCGTAAATTTCCTTTCTCGCATTTTTAAATATAAACCACTATTTATTTTTAAAATGAATTACCATCTCCTTATAAATTTCCATCGTGAATTTATAATTTCAAATTATCCACTGATAAATATTCCACTTTATTTATAAACCCAGTTTATAAATCCCATAGCCTCGTTTCCTTTTAAAACCGTTTTAAAATACTTAAGTCGATTTCAAATCATTTTCTGAGTTAAACTCCATTTTAAATTTATTCCTTAGTTAAATCGACTTATTCCAAAGCCCACAACTTTGGATTTGCTCCCTTTTTATGATTTTAAAATCTTATTTAAATCTGAACATCCATTTCATATTTTATTTTATTCTTTTCAAATTTCCTCTTTATATTTTTTTCCAAATCTATTTTAAACCTCGGATTTAAAATAAATACTTTTATACTTTAACATATCGCTTAAGTCCCGTTATTAAATACTTTTATTCAAATATTTCAAAATCTCTATCTTCTATATTTAGAGATTATGAAGTACAACTTTAAAATCAAACTATTTATTTTCCTAAATTCATTACTTATAAATTTATCCACCCTTACTACAAATTTCTTACATTAATTTTTCCTTTTATTTACCTTTGATAATTCAATATTTATATTTTTTTTAAATGCCAAAATATATCCAGCAATATCATAGCATCCAATAGATTGAATTTTCCAATATAACCTATCACAGATTATCCAACATTTCATATATCACTGAAATGAAAATAAATTCAACATTTTTGAGGAATCTAGTTGGATCCCTCCAACCTGTTTCCCTGCACCCACAGATGTCAGCACAATATAAAAATACCAATCCCACTTCGAGGGGGATATTGCGGTATAAAGGGTCATCCACTATTATGCGAGGCGCATAGGGTCTCATCTGCTATATAATGCAGGAATATCAATCACTCCAATATATATATACACACTACTATATATAATATCACATCCAAACTGCTAATAATTATCAATTTCAATCAATCATCCCATAATTTAAATTTAACTAACTAAATTAACCGGTGATCCAATTTGAGTGAAATTAACTCACCTTTGACTTTTAATTTGCAATCCGATCCAAAACGGCTTGTCTCTCCCCCGATTTTAGACCTTGTATAAACATTATACGGTTTATTAACATTTTAAATAATCGAACAATCAATTATTCTTTTTTTTAATAAATTTAATTAACTAATAATTTAATTTAAACTAATTTCTCTATGATAAATAATTTTTTAGTAACTAACATAATTGAATAAGTTTATTAAATGAGTTAATCACCATAATATATTATTTTAAAATAAACTGGTAAGCTGAAAATATGTATGTATATTTTTATATAGATATATTTATATTTATATTTTTTTTTCTCTTTCTGTAAATAACAAAAACGGTTATTTGCTTTACTGTAAAAACTTTTCTTCTTTAATATATGTATATTTGTAAAAAAAAATAGAAATCTGATTTTAAATTTCCTTCTTCTCTAATCTGTATATATATATATATATTAATTGAATTAAATTAAATAAAAACATGACTAATATACCTCTGCCCAGATCAGTCGCCTAATCGCGACTCCCAATACTGCCTCTCTGGTCTTCCCAGCTCGTGCTTCCAGATCTGGCCTTAACCACTGCGAGCCAACTGAACCATGATTTCAAGATCTGGCGTTCACCCCTCTGCATCTAGACTTCATCTGCGAACGACCATATTTCCAGTCCGAGGTGCTCACGCTCACGCGTGATCGTGGTACCTCCCCATCGTAGTGCTCAAGCTCGAGCTCGACTAAAACATCGAATCGATGTCTCGACTAGCTATGAGTTTTGAATCGATGGTTCTCCTCTAGCACTCGCCTTGCTTGAATCTCTTACCCAATCCAATCCCGACTTGCAGTGAACTAGTGAATGCCCTAATGGCTGCCGTACTTTCCATAATACCTACCAGTTGAAGGCGACCCAATAGCAACCCACATAATTTAATTTTTTGAATTTTAAGATATAAATTTGAATTGATTTTGAATCTCCAGGGTCGGCCATCGTTACTTCCCCCATTGAGAATGAAAGCAGGTTCAAAATGAAGAAGGCTAATTGATACTCTTTTTTTTTAAGTTTGAATTTCTTTTTGAAGTCGGTCGTTTTGATTGAAATGAAGGAGGGAGTGATATAAAGGAGGGAACGTGTTTGAATTGCCTTGCGTGTCTACATAGGCTTGCTACAGTGACTTACTATAGTGTTGAGAAGAGAAATGAAAAGCTCTGATGTGAATAGAATTCAGCTGAAGGTTGACTAGAGTATATAAATATATACATATATTAATTAAATTTTAAATTGTCTCGAAACCGTAACTTAAAATTTTGACATCCTTTCGAGGCGTGCCGCTAGGCGTTCATAATGTTATACCTCTATTCCGAACGAAATGGAAAAGGTTTCGAGTCCTAATTCGGTCGTATGGAGAAGATAGATTTTTGGACCCAATTATTATATTAAATTTTTCGATGTAAATTTTAGCACGTTTACATACCGTACAGCCACACGATAACTCCAAATGCTATGAAGTTTGAAATCCGATAATAATACATTATTACGGATCCAATGGAACTGGTTTCATCGAATTCCAAGACTGTGCCTCGGAGGGCTATTTCTAAATGTCAATTTAAACGATATATTTTCAAAACTGAACAAATCGCTGTTAAATTCAATTTTAACACTTTTATTATCTTCACTATTATCAATATAAATTTTATAAGCCTTTAAATTATTTTTAACGGGCTTAAAAACCAAGATTTCATATTTTACCCAACTTCCAATTATTAAATTCAATAATTAAACTATCCAATAAATAGTGATATTTGAAATTCAAGTTAAAAATTAACATTTAAATATTTAAAATCAATTAAATATTCCAATTTTAAATATCCAAAAATTTTGGGTCGTTACATTAGGTGTGGATCTTGGAGATCTAAGGAGAAATCTCAAATCAAGTTTTGACTTTTGGCTAGATATAAAAGGTATCTCGTATTATAATTAATTAATAAAATATACTAAGATTATCATAATCTTGTGTGTGTGTGTATTCTACTGCTACATTTTGTTTTTGAAATTAGTTGTGTAATTTGAATTGTTTGTTGAATGAATTGATTTGGTTTTTAATTTGATAAATCAAAACAGAAATTTGTATATGATTAAAACAATGTTTAAATTATAGATCTATCTTTTAAAATCCAAATCAAAGTTTAATTTTTTCTAGATTTTAAAGTTTGTATGTACATATAATTTGCATTAGTATTAAAAACAGAAACTTTGTATGTATATGTTGTTACTTCACCTTGAATTAAAAATAATCATGCAATTTGAATTCTTTGTTAAATGAATTGGTTAATACATAATCTAATAAACTGAAATAGAAGTTTACATATGATTAAAATGATGTTTTGGTTATGAATCTAAGTTTTAAAATTAATTACAATAATATTCAAAATGTATTACGCAATTTAATACTTCAAAATGTCCTTATTAGAATATTTTAAAAGATTGTTAATATCTTGTTTAATTTGTTGTGTTCAACTTGGTTTTATGATGATAATAAAAAACTAAAATCCATTTGGGTTGAAACTTTTAATTTATATGTATATATGTATTTTGTCAATAAATTCAAGTATACGTATGTTTGCACATACATAAAAAAAATTGATGCAGTATGGAATTTTTTTTTGAATTAATTAGAAATTTTTGGATTAATCTTTATATATGTATGTGTATGTGTGTACAAACATTTAACTTTTTTATTTCATATCGCTAAGGCATGTTTTAATTTTTTAGTTTTATCAAATAATTTAAAATTGAGGTAATAATATGTACGTATTAATTATTTATAATGTTTATTTCATTTAATTGTATCATAACACCTCTTACCTTTTTATTAAATGCCATATTAATTTAACTAACTAAAGAAGAAATATTGAATCAATCTAGGAAGCCACATTTCATCTCCTTCCCTATCAGACCTTGATGTGATTGCATCAAGTTTTTATTTTGTTTATTTCATTACACTTTATGTTTAGCTTGTTTGTCACACAATTTAAAGTATGAATTTATTCGATATATTCAAACCTTTTCAAATATCTTATTTAATTAATTTAGAAATAATTAATAAGATTAAGACAATGTTAATATAATATGATTTTTATTAAAATAACTAGATTGGAACGAGTGAAACCCTTTAGACTTTATAGGCCCACTATGATCCAAAAAGGAATTTTTTTTAAAAGAATCCACCTGTTTCACTTGCTACAGACCGGTCTAGTTCTTTCACCATATAGACATGACTTGACAACTATAGGGAAGCGAAGTAATTTGAAAACATGACATTCCACAGAAACGATCCATGTAACGGAAGCATCTAAGCAGATCAAGATTTGTTGCTTGTCCTCAATCAAATCGCGCTTTGTGTTCACAGAAGTGCACTTTGGGGGGGTAGTGTTATCCGATATTTTTCACAAGCGACGGTTTAATGATAATGGACTATGAACTGATGAAGGAATGAATGTCAGACTCAAAGGCGATCAAGTGTGAAGAGTAGCTAGAGGGAAATGTAGAAAACGCTAAGTCGGTACCGGTACTGATCCATGAATGGATCCGTATCGATATATCATTCTCGCTTTTTCCCCTATTTCTCAATTAATGTAAGAAATATTAAGGAAAGGAGTAATATAGAAGTTGGCTAAGTCTATGGATCGGTACCGATCCATTTATTTCTTCTATCTTGTCATCATTCTTGGTGAAGATCTGGAGGTGCAAGCTTAAATGCATAAAGAAGGATCGACATGGGATATAATATAGTAGCTTGAAGAAAGTAGAAGGAAAAGCAAAGACCATGGATCGATACTGATCCATAGATGGATCGATATCGATCTATCTAATTGTTGATCTTGGATCTGAACTTCTCTTATCATTTATGATCTCGATATTCGACGGTAATGCAATATGACAAATCAAAAGCCCAATAACTGCCAATGTTAGCTATAAATACTTGCCTACATGCAACAAAAAGGTTCTTAGCCAATTGCTCTTACACATATTGGGGGAAGTGCTTCGATTACAAATCTGTAATAGAATTTCAAGATTTCAACCGTAAATCTTCCGAATCTAGTGCGTAGTCAACAATCAAATAACATTAAAGTGGACGTAGACATAATCAAACTACTATAAATTTTTTGTGTCTTGCTTTTCAACTATTCTTTTTCATATTTTAATATTTTTTCCATTGATCTACTATTATTTGATTTGGTTAAATGATATAGAATCACAATTTTCAGAGAAAATCAATCAATTGAGTTTATTGGACCAATTTTTTTTGCTAACATACAAACATTTAATAAAGTAATTAGCATGTTAGTACTACATTTTATAATATATATAAATATATATTGAATTTTTATTTTGTGATTTGTAAAAAATATTTGAAATACAACACATATTTATAAATGTATAGATATATTGTTTAATACTTATATGTGTGTGTGTCTACACACACAGACACAGAGACAATGTTATACATACATACGTACGTACGTACATACATACATATATATATATAAATGCATGCATATATAATAATATATTTGTGTATGAAAAGATACATACATTCAGTCAAAGAATATTATATACATACACACATATACATACATACATACATACATATTATTTTTAAATTAGATAAATGTTAATTTGAAATTTAAACATATATTCTGATATATGGAAAATATATTCGACATATTTGGAAAAAAAATTGGCCAATATGTGTGTATGTGTGTAATACATATGTTTATTATAAATTAGTTTAACTAAGTAAAAAAAAATTAGTTATAAAATTCACACACACATATATTAGTGAGGGGTCAAAATTAATAAATATTTAAATATAAGATAGTATAGAAAACATGCACAGATGTACGTACGTATGTACACACGTGCACACATACACACTCGCGCGCGCGTGCACACACACCACACACACACACATAGATATATATATATATATATATATGCATGAGTGTATGTATGTATATGTATATGTATGTGTATGTCCGTGTGGGCGCGCGCGCGTGTGAATTCAATTTTAGCCGTATATCTTTTGTATAGCACATAATATGTTGCATTGTATTTATCTCATTATTTGTGTGATACTATAAAAACATTTATATGCAATTTGTGCTGTTGTTTAATTATAACCCTTTATGACATATACCCTATACATGTTGCACATGAACATATGATATCCGAATACTTAATTTAACATAGAAAAATTATGTAAACTTAAAAAGGTTAAATTTTTAATAAAAATATTTAAAGTGGAATTAAATTAAACTAAACTAAACTAAATTTTAAAATATAAAACTCTCATTGCATCAAAATAACATTAAATATGATTTACTATAACAAAATTATCCTTAATAATATATTTTAAAGATCTGATGCACTAATTAAGAAACGTTTGCCATTTTTTCCTATAGCCAATACACCCGATCCAATGTAAATCTCTTAAATAATGGTAAATGTTACTATTTACACCCATCCAAACACTGACTAATGTCATTTAAACATTAATAAAATTAAATCATGAAATCTACTTCAAAACACACCTTAAACTTAAAAGATGATCAGAAAATAAACGCCAATGGTTTTGCATAATCAAAAACTATTAAAAAATGAAATCTAATACTCGAACATAGTTGTTTTCGATCCCATCAATCATTAATGAGAAAAGAAAACGAGATGAACATTGTAAGTAAATTTTCTTTGATCGGTTTTAGATTAGAAGTTGATTGGTTAAGATATTTAATTCTATTTAGAATAAATTTTGTAAACCCATTAATTTTCTAAAGAATGGATTATCATAACTAATTATATTTGACTATATCATATTGTTTTCTATTACAATTTGTTTCATCATTTTTCCTTTTTTGTTCAAACAACAACAAAAGCAATAACGATAGGATATTTTTTATTGAAGTAGTAATGAATGTTCTTTAATATGTTATAGTGTAACATCTAATTTTGGGGTATACATCTTGTTTGATGATAAAAAAATATTTTTATAATTGATTTTCCTTTCAAAGTGTGTTACAGTTTAAAAATCATCAAAATACAATTTTATTTTTAATTAATTTTTCATCCATTATCTCTCGTATACCTAATATACATGTATCACATATCAAATACATTTGCATTTTATCTGTAAAATTTAATAAATATTTTTTATTATCAAAATTTAAATATTATGAGATATTGCAATTAATTTTAGTTTGATATTAATAAATATATATCTATACTATATTATTATTAGTGAGTTCAATTTCAAGCTCACACAGGCCCCCTTGAAATTTGGCAACTGAACAGTCTCCAAAATTTCAAAAGAGCAGATGCCCACTTTAATTTTATTCAGATTTTAGAACTCAAACGTCTTGCTATTACCTATCGCTCTGCGCTCTTCCCATCTTCTACTCCATCCGAAACTAAGAAAGTCCCTTCGAATTGAATCTTCTCCATTCCATCGTCGTTGCCTTCTCCTCCAACCACCATCGCCTGCCACTTCAACTAGGAATCACCTCCAGAAAGACTGTCGACCAGATACGCCTCTCCATTCCTTTCGATTGTTCTTATAATTTGCTCGGCAGTGTTCATCTTCCACCACCGCCATACAAATTGTCTACTGTGCTTAAATGATGTGGTGTCTTCCAAGTTGCCACACCTTTTCCTAATGTAAGCACCTCTTCTTCCTGTGTATTTTTATTTTCTCACCGAATCAATTTAGGGTTCAGGTAATCTAAAGAATATATTTGCTTTGCTGCACTAAATTATATCTAATTTGTATGACGTTGTTCACTGTTCACTCCCTTTGTCTTTTCTTCAATCAATTTGTGCAGTTTTGGGTTCAGGTTATGACAGTGTGGAAAGTTTCCTTGATAAGTTTTTTAATCTGTTTTCTTGAATCAATAAGTTTACAAGTTTACAAGTTTTCATAAAATCAAATTAGGCTTTAGGATGAGAATTAAATTAGATTGTTAAATTTTTGCTTTGTTCATATTGCTTACAAATTATATTTCTAAATGTTTTGTTCAAGTAACCAAGTTCATTTATCTACGTTATACAATATATTCTAATGGTTTGATTGGAAGCATGGGAAGGTTCCACCCGTAGATTTATGGCCATGGCCGGAACAAAGATTTATGTCTTCGGTAATTTTGTTTTGATTTTGTTTAATCTGTTTCTAAATGTCAGTTTTCATTGATTAATTTATTTCTGATATATTTGGTTCTTTCCTACTCAACTACACTCTTATAGGTGATCGAAAAAGCAATTGGTAAGGTGTCATTAGGCAAACACTCTATTTTGCGATGGTTAAAGCTGATTATATAGTCATTGTGTAGCATAGCCTGATTCAGTGAACTTTTATTTCTTATGGTATTCTTTGTTTTTATATCAGTCTTCTAAGAGTTCTTTTCCAAATTACAGGAAACAGGGAGAAGATGAAAGTAAAAAAAACATTAGCTGTTCACTGGTAATTTGACATTATCAAGCTGTTTTACTGTAAAATTCATATATATTTGCTTCATATTGCTAATCACTATCCTCTGTGTGTGTAAACAATCCTTAAATTTCATCATGACCGCTATTTGATAGCAAAAGTATACATATTTATTGGAATAAACATAGATCGCAAAAGTATAAAAATAAGGTATGGTTCAACTTTAATTGATATTTGATCTATGGGTCAACCATACCGCAGGTAGGTTTCTCATTTCATAATAGAATTTATGTGATGATCAGGGTTTTTATTCTCTTTTATAATAGAATTTGTCCTTCTAATTAGCATTCTGACTCTTAACATCCTCCTCCAACTCCTCGGTTTGTTTTACATTTTTATGCATGTCATTTAATTGTGTACAAATACGTGTTACGTCATATTTTTTATTTCAAATATGAGAGAACTAAATATAACTATAACCACATAGGAAATTACAAAAAATGTCGGTTACTGATGGAACTGATACATTGGATTCGTTTGGTCAATGAATTGATGGAATCTGAAAATATTGAGGTAATATGATATTTGTACTCTTTCCAAGTTAATATTATATGTGAGCATCTTATCCAAAGCTTAAAATATATGGTAAACCAATTTGATTAGATCCGAAGATATAGCTATATGGTCATGATATCATATAGCTAATCAATCTACATCCATATAATCACAATGATAATGTTTATTAGCATTATAAAGCAATTTTGACGATAACAATAACCCTTATTATGTTATGAACAAATAAAATTATCATATAGCAATGAATATTTAGTGTGTCTAATATGGTATGATTTAAAAAAATAAGTTAATGTGTTAAATTAGTTAATTGATCTGATATCCGATAACATTTTTGTTTACATTGGTGCCAGGTATATCATTAATCTTATATATTAATAGTAGCAACATATCTTATTTAAGAAATTGATTTAAAATTTTATTCCTTCCTTAAAATGGAGGTAAGGTACATGCATCTGTTTATAGGGTGGTGGTAGCAATTAATTATGTCGAATCTTGGTTTATTCATCTGAACATGTAAAAATTGAATATATTTTTTATTCTAATTTAATATTCTATTTTGAATTGAAGCAAAAAACAGACACTGCCCTTTTTGAAGTGTCCAAAAGTTCACTGGACATGGTACAAACTGGATCATTTTTTTCCATATGTTCCAAACTTGACTTCTATGGTACAAAATAAAAAAATAGATAATTTACCATTTTTTTATACAAAAATTTTATACTACAAAACATAATATATGAGATTATGGTTGATTGTTCTTTTTTTGAAACATGAGTACAAATAAACTTCCCTTTCAAAATATACAAAGGGAGTGTAAATGAAGTTGAGGAAAAGTTCATATAACCAACTTGAATTGCACAACATCAGTAAGATTATGATTTTTAATGCACTATCACTCAGTCTTAATTATAATGGGTGCATTTTTTTTTAAATAATACTTTCCTTCACCTTTTTTTACTCATATACGTGCCTTCAATATTGGTCTTCGTGGAAGTAGTACCTTGAGTTGTGTTCTAATGCATAACATTGATTACTATTTTTATGCACTCTGAATTTTGAGGTAACTACTGTAAGTTTAATTGTTGCTGAATCAACCTCTCCTAAAAATAGTAAATTTTGGTAGGAAAATGTAAACAAATAATTTACACTCTCCAACAATTAATTCCACACCTGATAATTTTTTTCAAAGGTTAAACTGGCTATGATGGCCAGTATATACTTAAATTAAAAAATATTAATGATTACATAGATAACTGTTAGGCTGACAATTGTTAATTTAAATATTGACTGTATTATTTAAAGGTGTGACAATAGTTAGTGATGAACTAAATTTGTGAACATGTAATAATAATAATACTGTATTAATAATAATAATATTTATGGTGACTTTTTACTTTCATTTTACTAATCCTCATAGTCGACTGTTTAGGATATTACATAGATGCATGCAGGAATGCTAATCGTTAGAGCAAGTTTTGCTTCATTTAAGCGATCTGGTTGTGATTATTTTTTGTTGACTTAAGTTTATGTTTGCATAATTCACACACGTGACATTATATAAGATATTTTGTATTAAAGACGTGTTTTAATTTCATTTTATGTAATTAGTTTGTTGTATTGTTTGTTGTATTGAATTTTAACTATTCTCATCTCTTAAAATCATTTCACCACAATGTTTCATCATCTGTATACATAACCATTATCAGTATTCATTTTGGACAAACTGATCATTTTACCATAATTTTTTCATCATCTGTATGCGTAAACATCATCTGTATTCATGTAGGACAAACTGTAGTTCAAGTAGGACATTATTGATGGGATGTATGCTTGGAGCATAGTAACGTATCTGATGGCACAATGTGCAGGTTAGTTAAATTAATTTTTATTTTTGCAGGTTATTGGATATTTTTTCCCTCGATTTTAAGTTGTGAATTTTTTCAACAAAACGATAGGGCGTAGCTCATATTTTGCATTGATAAATTATATCCTACATATTGGAAAAAATTTCTATCTTTTGTATTATAACCATTTATCTCAATGCAATTACTATGGGGTTCTTAAAAAGAATTGGTTATATATTTCAGTATGATTTTCATATTTATCCTTTTGTTTTGCAATAATTTCTCATAACTCTTAATAGGATTGTAGGTTCATTAGCTGAAACATTACAAATCAATACAAGATAATTTTTTGGGATCTTATTAGCGACATGGACATGGGAATGCAGTGTGGTTAATTAGGTCGATTTTTAAAATGATCAAACTTACTACAAAGAAAATGGAAATTATTTACATGACATATATACATATATATATACGTGTGTGTGTTTATGTATGTATACATACGTAAATATGTTTATACACACACATACACACATATACACATAATTATATATCTGTGTATTTTTGTTTGTGGGTATGTATGGGCAAGGATTAGCTATACCTTATTTTTGCGAAACCTCAAAACCCACTAATCTCAACCACATACTATATATATATAGTATGTATAACATCCAAATATATTTTTCATGCTCGCTCTTTTTTGTTCTTTTATTTAATATCATACAAAAAAATGCATGAACATGGAATATTTCATACTTTTATTTTCAAGGAGTTCTGGATTACTGGATATAAAACGTTAAACCTAAAATTTACTCTCATTAGATGTGAAGAATTATTATCCAAACAAATATATAGACGCTTATTTTTTTACGAATCGTTGATAATAGCGAATCTTTTCCCGGTCCAAATCCTCTAGGCATAGGTGTATATTTTGAAGTTTAGATATACGAGTTATGCCACATTTACTACTGAGTATGTACATCTAATTAAACATGCAAAGCTACCATAGACAAAACCATCTACCTGAAAACGTGAATAACACATGTCAGACCATGTTATACTTTTACAATTTCGACGATTAATCCAACAATAAATAGTAAAAATGAAATATTTAACTCTATGTTTGAATAACAGGAGTAGTAGCTAAATAAGGCATTAAGCTTAAAGCCATATTTAACATTTGAAAGTGTGGAAGATTTTACATAGTACCAACCCGAATAAACTTGCAATAATGATAATAAAAATCTATCATAAAGTAGATGAAGTTTGAAGCTTACATGTCTCTCAATATGAAGTTTGCATGTATCCATAGAGGAAATTTTAATTAAATGATAAATGGGTACAATCGTTTATTCTTCCTGACATTATTCTACAGACCGTCTGTTTTTCTTTTTGAAAAGATAAATACTCATTACAAGTAATAAATTAGTACTTATTCAAGTTGAATGGATTATCTGTATATCTATTTCTATGTACTTAGAGATGAACTATATTATAACGAACATTATGATTTTTTATCACATCATTGTAAGTAGCGATTCATTTCTGAGTC
This sequence comes from Allium fistulosum, assembly GCA_030737815.1. Classification (NCBI taxonomy): domain Eukaryota; kingdom Viridiplantae; phylum Streptophyta; class Magnoliopsida; order Asparagales; family Amaryllidaceae; genus Allium; species Allium fistulosum. The sequence goes on from CM060902.1 coordinate 461,307,994, forward strand.
TAAATTTAAACCAAATAATTCTTATAATTGTAGCATATTAAAATGAAATATGACATGGTAGAAATACTACATATTCTAATATTTTTCTTTATACAGGTGTGAAAATAAAGCAATATGTGCGCAGCTTTTAAATATAACATGTGGGGTTCATGATCTTCTAAATGTTTTTGTATGGAAAAACCTATTGTTGGACTTGGTGGTGTATATTTATGTACATTTCTACTGTCAATGGTTCTTAACCATTATAGTTAGGAGTGTAATTTTTTTAAGTCTTTGGAAATAATTTATGTACGTGTTTGGTTTAATGTATAAAGTTAGAAGTAGCTAATTCCTTAAAGGGAAGTAGAAATTTCCACTATGAATCTGTGATATATTATCATCTTGGGTGTTATGACTGAACTTGGACAGTGTCCAGTACAGGCATTAGTCCATTATATGCATGGTTATGATAAAATATTTGAACTGATTGAAATTTCCACTATAATGTTTCTAAAATCTCCACTATGATGTTTCTAAAATTTTAGTCGTTCAACTTAACAAAAGAAAGGAAATGTTTTAAAAGGTTTCTAAAATGATGTTGGGTTGTTTATTATGTGTTGGAATCATTCTTTAGTCCGTTATATGCATGGTTATGATAAAACACTTGAACTGATTTAAATTTCATCTTTATGTTGGAGATATGGGTTAAATGTGTCCTAATCAACATAAGGTCTCAGAGTACATACAGTAATCAACATTGGACAATGCCTGTATGCGTAGCACGGGTTCACACTAATATGAGAAAAATGAGCCAGTAAGTGAATTACTTACTGACGAAACTAACTAAAGACGGGAGAGCTTTGTTTTGAGATAGGTTTTTAGCATTTATTTTTTAAAAATTTATGGCACTAGCTCTATTGTAGAAGGTTAGATTTTCTTTACTGCCTGCTGATGTTGTAGATGTGTTTCCATTTTTATTTGTTTCCTTATTGATCTTAGAAGTTTTCATTCTAATTGAGTTTATTGTGCATTTGATATTTCTTTATAATCAATTAACTTCTAACTGCTATAAATTTGCATTGCGGCTAAATATATCGGTCAATTATTAATCTGAACAAGTATAAAGATACAAAAATGAGTGAACTATCATTTGACTACCAATTGCTTTTTGATTCATGTTATAGATGGATTCCTTTTATTTTTGAAATTTTAAATGAAAACTGTGTGCGAAGCACGGGTTCGCACTAGTTATATTTGATGTGTTTGTTTTGTGTTATGCATTACATGATTATGATTTCCGTAAAAGATTTAATCGGATTCACTTATAGATCTCATCATATTGTCCTAAACATACATAAACATAGTTCCGTATCAAAGAATGGTTCAAACTTCTAAAAGAAGTTAGTATATTTGATCAAAGCAAGGAAGGAGATGGAGGATCAATAATAAACTGCATTTTAGTTGTCAAAAAAAGCTCTCATGTAAAACAATGACTGATTTTACAAACTTCTTAAACAATCCTATCTACAATCTTGATCAGATAGATGGGTCTTCTTATTCTTCTCCATCTCACTCTCCTCCTCCTCTACCGATTCCATTGTTGCCTGCACCACCAGAATTAGTGAAGAATGTTCCTGATATTGATGAGGAAGGTTTTCAAATTGTACGAAACAGAAGATCAAAACAATCTGGTAAAGAATCTGTAGTCAACTTGCAGTATTGGTATTCAACCAAACCTAAAACAAGGTTATATGTATCATTCAAAGCAGTTATACAGAAATGCAAATCAAGATTCTTTCAATTCAAGTAACTTTGTATTGAATGGAAATTCTACAATAAATACCGCAAGATTTAACCAGCAAGCTTCAAGTTCAGAATTTCAATTCAGAAATACAAGAAACAATTCAAGAATCTTTCATAATAATGGAAATTCTTCTCAACCCAACACTAACCTGATCAAACCTTCTTCATGGGCAAAAATGATCAAGAGAGGAGGATCAAATACTGAGTTTGATCTGAAATATGCAGCTCCTCTAACTATTAATGAGAAGAAGATAGTGGTGTGAGTGCGGAGGCCAGTAGAAGGGCAGAGAGTAAATGGAATTTCTCAGTCGTTGCCATGTATTTGGCAATAGACCCTCTTATCATCAGTTCAAGGCGGTTATTGCTAAATCATGTAATCCCATTGGTAATTTTGATATTTTCACTCGTAATAATAGATCCTTTCTTATCAGATTCTCTAATGCTACTGACTGTGATAATGCAATCAATGGGGGTCCATATTTTATTAATCGAAAGCTTGTTATTATGAAAAAATGGAGCAGTAAAATTAATCTTGATAGGGATTTACTCTCTACTATGCCTATATGGATTAAACTGCCTGAACTAAATCTTAGATTGTGGGACAGTGAGATTTTAAGTGCCATTGCTAGTGTGGTTGGTATTCCTCTCAAATTAGATGATCACACTGCAAAAGAAACTAGATTCTCTTTTGCAAGAATACTTGTAGAAATTAAAGATGATTCAGATCTTCCAAATGAAGCTACCATTTCCTTGCATGATGGTGAAAACTTAGTTCAAAACATTGAATATGAATGGGTTACTCCTAGATGCAAAACATATTCTTGTTTTGGGCATTCAATAGAAAATTATGACTCTAAATTGGTTTGGAAAGAAAAACAAAGCATTTATAAAAAATCAAAAGGCATTGACAGTGCCCTGCCTTTGGATGGAGAAGCTACTGCAGAAAAAGCATTAACTGATCTCGGCAACAAAAAGGATTCACAGTCCTTTAATGATTCTTCAGATAAAAATTTGAATATAGAAGACATATTTTCTATTCAGAAACTTCCCCTTGAAAAGAAATCTCAAGAAGGTACTAAAAATCTGTTAATTGAAGGCAACGAAATAGAAATCATTTCTGCATCATCTAAAGAAGCAGAGGGAAATACTGGAATTTCTCAAATTTTAAATGCAAAAGCCATGGATAATCAAGAAAATGAAGCTCCAACTGATACTGTGGCCATGAATTTGGATGATGGTTCTTACATTAACAATATCTTATGTAAAGAACCATTTGAAAATCCCAATATCAGCCATCTTGCTTCTCATCTCTCTCCACTTATTAAAAACTCAAATTCAGAATACAATATTCAAAAGGCTATCAGTTTAGTTTCAAATACTTCTTCAATCTCAAAGAAAAAAAGAAAGGATACAAAGGAAAAAAGAAAAGGCAGAATGAAGAGTATTAATGAAATAGTGGATAATGGAAGCACAGAGGATGCAGAAGACAATGAATTTAAAAAGAAATATATTTCCAAAAATTTCAGATGGGAAGAACAGTTAAAAGCTTTAAGCAAAACTTCATACAAAAAGAAAGGGAAAAGAATAGAGACTTTTGAAGAAGAGGGCAGTCACAGTGCATAACTGTTGTTGTGCCATGTATCCTTAGTGTATCCTTTCATTGTTACTTTTAATTTTTCTTTACTTTATTATGTCAGTAATATCATGGAATGTCAGAGGTCTTAATTCTCCTAAAAGAAGATTAGATTTGACTAATCTTCTTAAGACAGAAAATCATAGTATTGTTGGCTTGCTTGAACATAAATTAGATAATTCTAAAATTAAGGATTATCATATTAAAAGCTTAAATAACTAGAATATTATTAATAATAATCAGATGGGGGGAATGGTAGAATCATGGTCATTTGGGATCCTAATATCTAGGATATCTTTCAACATTTTCTCAATTTTCAATTCATTCACTGTAAATGTATTAATAAAGGTGGTTTTCAACTTGAAATTACTTTTGTCTATGCATCAAACAGTGAGTATGAAAGGAAAATTCTTTGGGAAAACCTTGATTAGATCAATGCTAATATGAAATCCCCTTGGATTATTATTGGTGATTTTAACACTATAATGCATGCGCATGAAAAAAAGGGTGGGGTTCCTTTTCCTTCTAAAAAATTAGAGATTTTAAACAAGTTTCTGCTCAAAACTGGTCTATATGAACCTACTATTTTTGGAAATAAATTTACTTGGAAATCTGGGAAATTCAGGAACATTCACTACAAATTAGATAGGATCTTGCTTAATCTCAGATTTACAATTTTTTTAAAGATTTTAAATGTTATACTTTACCTCAAGCAGCTAGTGATCACACCCCAATTCAAATTTTTCTCACTCAAAACAAATTTTTAAAGAAAAATTTCCATTTCAGATTTATTAATGGGTGGGTTTATGAAAACAATTATAAAGAGATCATCAAAAACAGACTGTCTTCTAAGGTACAAGGCACTGCCCAGTACAAATTTAAGAAATTTCTTCAAATTACAAAAGAAAACTTGAAAAAATGGAATAAAATCAGAAATAAGAATGAAGTTTCTCATTTAAGAGAGGAATGTGAGTTAAGGCAGAATGCTTTAGATAATGACTGCTCGGACATTAATAATGTCAACAAATTTTTTGAAGCCCAAAATAAATTAATCAAGTTCCTTCAAGTGCAGTCTATTAATTTGAGGCAAAAAGCAAAAGTAGATTGGCTTACTCATGGAGATGAGGCAAGTAAATTTTTTAATGCTAGAATGTCTAGCAGAAAATTTTGAAATGATATTGGTAAAATTATTGATGTCAAAGGTAATGTTATCAATGAAGAATCTTGCATTGAAAAAGAAGTTATTAATTACTTTACTAATATCTACAATACTAATAGCTACTCTAATATTTTCCCTATAATTGAATCAAAATTTATTCTGAATATCAATAGTCAAGATATTCTTCTTGCCCCCATTTGCCTTGATGAAATTAAAAATATTATTTTTCATTCTAATAATGATAAAAGTCATGGCCCTGATGGCTTTGGTGCAAAACTCATAGGGAGGATATAAAGTGTTTTTTATTCGATGCTATTTCACCAGAAGGACAAACTTTGCAGTCCAATTAGTTTCTAGGACACACATTCAAAGAAATTACTTTCAAGGCCAAAATCAGCAGAATAATTACTTTATGGACAAAGTCAGCAGTCCAATTACTTTCAAGAACATAATTTCATAAGTTTTTAGGCCCTAGAAACTAATTATTTTACGTTTTGTCCTTGAAAGTAATTATTTCAGTTGTGTGTCCTAGAAACTAATTCCACTTGCTAAATAGGCCCTTGTGGCTAATTTCCACTTTTCAAAACTGGTAAGCTTTTAAAAAATCTTAATCATACTTTTATAACTTTGGTTCCAAAAATTCAAATCCCAAATAGTCTGGAAGATTTCAGACCTATTGCTTGTTGTAACTTCATTTATAAAATCATTTCTAATATTTTGTGCAACAGAATTAAAACATTTTTAAAATACCTTATTTCTGAAAACCAAAGCGCTTTCATACCGGGGAGACACATTGTAGAGAATACCCTTCTTGCACATTAGTTGATTAGAAACTTTAACAACAAAAATAAAAATCTCATGTGTGTCAAGATAGATTTGCATATAACATTTGATAAGATCAATAGGCATTTTATTATTTATATGATGCAACAAATGGGTTTTGACAAAAAGTTTTGCTCTCTTATTCTAGAATGCATCAATAATGTTTCTTATTCAACTTTGGTCAATGGTTCTCCTAAAGGGTTCATTCATAGCAATAGAGGTATTAGGCAAGGAGACCCACTTTCCCATTATTTATTAACTATTGCTATGGAATATTTCTCTATTCTTATGGAAACTGAACTTATTAAGGGAAATATTAAGCCCATTAACAGGACCAAACCATATATTACACACTTGCTTTATGCAGATGATCTTCTTTTATTTTTACATGCAGACTCTCATAGTGCTAAAACTATTGCAAATATTTTTATGAAATTGGAAGATAATGCAGGTCTGAAAGTGAATGAGTTTAAAAGTAAAATTTATTTTAGTAAAGGTTGTACCAGGAAATCAGATATTCTCAACATTCTTAAATCTAAAGAAGGCAGTCTACCAGTTAAATATTTGGGCTTGCCTCTGAGAGTTAATCAAATTAATGATTCAGACTGCACTAGACTTTTGGACATTATTCAGAATAAATATAAGGGTTGGGCATGTAAACTTCTGTCTTTAGCTGGTAGGATAGAGTTAACCCACACTGTCATCATTGCAATTATTATGTATTGGATTCAAGCCCACAATATTCCAGTCAAACCTATACATAAGTTGGAAAAAGCTTGTGCCAATTACATTTGGAAAGGAAAACATCATAAAATTGCTTGGGATATGGTCTGTAAACCAAAAAAAATCTGGTGGTCTTGGCCTTAGAAATATAAATGATTTGAGAGAAGTTTGCAAACTCAAACTTTTTTGGAAATTTATCAATGGGAATTCATTATGGGCTAGATGGATGAAAGCAAAATATCTTAAAAACAAGAATTTTTGGACTGTGAAATCTAAAAATCATTATTCTTTCTCTTGGAAAAATATCCTAAGTTGCAGGGATACTGGGCTAAAACTCTTGGAAAGAAAATTTAAAGATGGTAATCAGACCAGCCTATGGTTTGACCCATGGATACATGGTAAAACTTTGGTCAGTCTTTTGGGTTGGAATAGTATACTTTGGTTTGGTGGGTCTCTTGATAATGTTAACATCATTATTCAAAATAATTCTTGGAATACATCTAATCACCCAGCTACTTCAATTTTCAATGATGCCATAAAAAGATTATTATTGACCCAAATCTTCAAAAAGATACATGGGAATGGTGACTTTCAAAAAATGGGGTTTTCACTTTCAAAAAAACTTGGAATTTTATTAGAGGTCATGAAACTAAAGTAGATTGGTACAATGTTATTTGGAATAAATCGAATTGTCCAAAAATGTCTCATTGTGCTTTTTTGTTGTTAATAACAGGTTGCCAACAAGGGACAGGTGCTTGAAATGGAACAAAAATGGTGAAACAGTTTGTTTACTGTGCAAACAAGATGCTGAAAGTATAAATCATTTATTTTTTGATTGTATCTACTCAAAACATATTTGGTTTATAGCCAAATCAAAACTCAAAATTAATCGGCATCATGTTGTACAAAACATCAGAGAAAGCATCAAATACATTCAGGAAAACTTCAATGAAAAATCAAAAGATTTCAGGAAAGCAAGCACTATTCTCACAACAACTATCTTTCACATATGGAAAGAAAGAAATCAAAGAATGCATACTCAAAAGAAAACAGGAAGCATTCAACTATGGAAATCAATAGAAATGGAGTGTTATATTCTACTCAAAAAATTTGAAAGTCAACACAAATACTCTGACAATATCAATCATATTTTTTGCAGCACAAACAATTTTGAGGATGAGTTAGAAACTTTCTTACAGAGTGGGAAATTCAATCTCGATTTCCCTGGAAGTAGACCCTTTCACCACAGTGGTAATCACTGGATGAAGAAGCCTATTAGCTTCAGGAATTCCAATTATTGAGACTACTTCTATTAGTGGCGGCCACCTCTACCAGCAAATCAGAGACTCACCCTTCAATAGAAAGGGAAGTATACATTATTTTAATCATGATGATAATAATAATACAAATTCAAAAACCGATCTTTCTTTTATCTCACCTGATAGGGGCGGAGGCTACTGCACACGCAAGAAGAATGAGCATTTGGATTCCCTCCTACATAAAGATAAAATTTTACAGCTGAATATGAATAATCGGAGAGTTTCAGATAAATTTTACAAAAGCAACATCAACAATCTTATTTATCACTTATCTGTTTGGGAAAAAGGGGATTGCAGCGAGCATCATGCGAATGAAGAACTCGAAGCTTGGGACAACAGCAAACTTTATGCTAATAGGAAGCTCGTTGCAGCTGATTACTTCGATTACAGCTCATCTGCTCATAATTTCGGATATCATAAGCAAAAGACGCTACTTTGGAATGATATCCAAGACATTTCTAACCGTGTCTCCTCAAACAACAGATATTCACCCTCATCAGAGCTATACACCAAGATTAGAAAGCAAAAGGAGTCTACTTGGGACAAAACCTCCTCTCAGATCAATTCGCGAGAGTTAACTCGAGAATCTCCTGAATTAAACAGAGAAAACATCAAGAAGAAGGAGTTCGCATGGAAGCCCCTTTGATTTCTATGCTTTGCTGCTAAATTGACATGGATCGCACTAATTTTACCCACATGTTTTTAAAAGTAGGGTTTCTTCGTTTGCTTTGTTAGTGAGATAATTGTAAGCGGCGAGGGTTTGTATGTGCTTTATTCCGGGTAGGGTATTATTACCTACCTGCGTTGATACCGGACCTTGGGCCTATTTATCTGTTTCAAAAAAGGCAAGGAAGGAGATTTATACGTAAACAGGTTCTCATCATCTTATTCTTCATTGGATTTAGAACATAAAAATTAGAGGAAAAGGAAGGAGACAACGAGAATAGATTCTTCGCCATTGTATCGTCAAAGTTATGTGCACATCAAACTTCAACTTACAACTACAACCATCTTCTCTTCTAGGGCAGCCAGGCTTCTATCTCCAACACCATCATCTAGTATCCGATCATCAAAACGTCACGAGCACCATCATAACAAATCAAACCATCCTTCTTTTTATTCAACACAATCAAACAACATTACATTCAGCACTCTGATTATCTCCAAACCAAGCCATCTCATAACATCTTAAACAACATATTGATCTTAAGCATAGAAGTGCTCATAACCAGCAATTCATCTTTCATCGATTTAATACCATTACCTTCACTAGTCGAGACAAGAGAAGACTTCACAACCATAAAGACATTTTTTTCAGGCAGTGCAAGTTACAACTCAAACTAGGCATCCACAACTTCCGGCCACGGTATCTCCAAACATCAACGTTGTAAAGTATCACCGAACAAGTGGGCATCTTTGGCTTTAGGCGGTAGTCTTCGTATCTGGAGGAGGCATGATATCATACAAAAAGACAGGGTTTCCAGATCTAATTTTTAGACAAGCAGCATCACTTCAACCTATTTTCAGATTGATCGACGAAGCAATTCAACATCATCTCGAACCCCAGCCTAATCCAAGAAAATCAACGCCATGAGCAAAGTTTCAGGCACGACGTCAGAATCAAGCTCGAGCTCAACAGCAAGGCACGTAGACTGCAGATCTGAAACAAAGCACAAAAAATGCAAGGCCAAGGCGACGTTAGTGTAGACCAGTTGGCGATGGCAGTCGTTGTTTTTGGGTGGCGCTTAGTAATTAAGGAGATTGATGTTTTTAAATCAAATCCTTTGGAGGAGATCTACGTGAAAAGAGGAATGATAAAGGAAAGACTTAGTCAAAATATTTTAAAGGGAAATTATCCAACAAGCCCCTCATTTTTATTAAGTTTGCATAGTTAAATTTAGGGGCACTTTTACTGTGTTTCTAATTTTTTTTTTTGAATTTTGAACTCTAGATTTATCTAGGATGGAAGTGCAGGGTTTGTAGTTTAGGGATTCTGATCTCGGGATATTGAGATCAAGAATAGTTAATATTTATATGATTAGTATATTCAAGTTAGCAAGGAGTGTGAGTTTACATGTGTTGAAAGCGTTCGAATATATAATTCAAATAGTAACTTTGAGGATAGCAGTAGGCACTAACGGGTTAGTATCCGTGAAAGTGCTCTAATACCAAATGAAAGTGCTCTAATACTAAATGAAAGTGACCATGTTATAGGATCGTGTAATATGGATAAACTACTTGTGCGGAATAAGTAAGTAAATAATTAAAGCAGTAAAGAAAAAGACACCAAAGATTTTTATACCGATTCGAACTCTCGTTCTATGTCCAGTCACAGACTCCTTTTGGAATTAAACTAGCAACCCTCACTTAACCCGGAGGAATAGGTTTACACCGCCTGAGCAACCGAACATGACTTCTACCACCTAAGCAACCGAATAGGACTTCTACCGCCTGAGCAACCGAACAGGACTTCTTTTATAAGTAAACAAAAGTATCTGACTGTAGTATGCTCTTTAAATAGCACTGATAAGTCAATTAAGTACAATCTTCCTATAATCTTCTCTTTTATGATATATAGTGTAATGTGCTTGAGAAATGTGGAATATGGAGTGATCAACGATCAAAGTTTGTATGCAGTTAGAGTGCAAATTTAAAATAGATTGAGAGATAAGAATTCAAGAATATTAAAATCAGTTAAGTTAATTGTTTGTTGAATTTCGAAATCTATTTATAGAGATTAAAAGGTTGCAACCATTGATGAAAGGTAACGTTGAAAAGAAACAGGTGCAACTATTGGTTTGAAGATGTTTCTCTTCGATGAAGAGAAGTGTCTTTTCATAAAATAGCTGTTGAAAACATTCAGCCAGCTGAAATTATTTATTCAGCCTTCTGAATTTGATAAAATCGTAAACAGCAAAGAAATAGGTAATTTTTATCCTAAAACATCCGACTGAATGAAACCATTCAACCGGCTGAAACTGCATAAAAATTTATGCTTTGTTTCAGCATTCAGCCGTCTGAATGGTATTATTAAGCCGGCTGAGTTCTATTGATGAGCAAAGTTACCATAGCTCATTTGGTTAAAGCACTTGCCTTTTAAACTAGTGACCTAGGTTCGAGCTCCGCTCCATGCAATATTTGAAAACTTGATTTTTCATTTAAAATATGAATGTATATGTGTATATACCATTTTGAGAAGATTTTAACATTTGTAAACTCTAGACACGACACTCTATGACTAATAATACTTTGTTTGTCACCTTTGTCTTGTCTCTATCGTGTATACCTCTTCTTGTATCTCCATATACATACTTTCATCCTTTTTTGTACTGTGTATCTTCATTTTGAATATATTTGTTTGTCTCTTTTTGATGCCCATGTACCTGCAAATTAGCTTAGAGATTATTTGACATAATTGTATAGTTGTTGTCATTAAAATCCAACAATAGAGGTTCTAACAATCTGAAGCTGGGGTATATCCATGTGTCGTTTACTTTTTGTTTTTTCGTTTCCGCGTTATTTATATGTTTATCTACGAAATATTTTAAATACTTTATTCACTCCCTCTATAATATATTGCTCGATCCTAACACTAATTTTAGCTGCAAATTATTCTTTTCTATGCTAATCTTAGTTAGGCTTACACAATGTACAAAAAATTGAAAATTCTACTTACAATTAAAGTCGATAACAACTTAATTATAACAAAATTAGTTGGATTTATATGTACCAATGAAGCATTGAATTAAAAAAAGATCATCTATGGATAAATTTGATGGAGAAATTTTGATTTTGTTGTTTGAAGAAAGAAAAAGAGGAGAAATTGAGTTATGATTTTGAGAAAATAAAAAGGTTATGAAAAGGTAGGTGTTGATGAGTGAGTGAAGTAATTGACTGGATGGGAAGATAATGGATGAGAAAAGTATTTAGGTGGGTGTAAATAATATCAACCCTTAGGAAACAAGAAATCCTGTACGGGACAGTGATATGTCTTTTGACTGTTTATTTAGAGTTTCATATATAATAAGAGTGATGTTTTAATCAAGCATAACATTCATTTTGATGTCTTGAGGTTCGAACCTATGACCTCTAAGACCTTAGCTTATAGTGACATACCACTTCCACTTGAGCTAGTGGTCCTTGACGATTGTTTATCTAGAGTTAGGATGGTATTCCATTGTGATCAGTTAACTAATGTTCACAATTTACGAAATTCAAATTTAATTGATAAAAAAGAAATTCAAATATCATTCTAGAAGAATGTATAATCTTCAAAATATAAAATGTTTTCAGACCTAAAAGGAAAATTTCATACACTTGATAGTAGATTTCAAAGTGAGTGCAGTTATCTACATTCACTTTTCTTCTGCCTAAACTCATTACTCTCCTCATCCACTTAAGATATCATGCATTCTTCGTAAAATAACTTACACCCACCTAATTACTAAACCTAAAAAAATAAAAATAAAAACCTATTTACTCCATCTATCTATACGTTGGGAGTTTAGGAATAAGGAGAGTTCAAAATAAATCGAGGAAATTTCACTTAAAATCATTTTTTCAATATCTAATTCCACGTTTAATTATTGGATCTCATATTCAACTAATTTTAATCGGTTTCGATAGTCAAAATTCAAATTTTATAAACTAGTGTGTGTAGCCCAATATTTTAAACACTCTTGTTATCAATTAGACTTTTAAGGTTCGAATCCTTAATACTCATGTTTTGTTTTTTTCTTTATCAGTTATTTTAGTAAATTAAGTGAAAAGTTTGCTTATGTAAGGAGTAAGGAGAGAAAAATGCAGTTGAAGGTGAGTTTAGAAAATATGATTTCTTTATTAAATCAACCATTAGGGAGTTTTGCCTTATAATAGATTTACAAAATCAAATATAACAAAGCCAAAACATTACGCTTATTTATCTATGTACTACTATCTTTTCTTTCGCTTCCTCTAAATATGCATTTTCTCTCTCTTCGTACCGTTGATATGCTTTCTTCGTAATTCACCTTCTCGTATAAATACATTTTACTAATTCCTCTTATTTTTGCTTGCATTTCTATGCTCCATCATTTCCTCCCTTATTTGAAATATGTGTGTGTATGTAGTCATATATATCATTATCAACATTTATTTTTTAGTTATTATCTATTGTGTTTTATTTTACATTTCTATCTTTGTTGTTGCAAATAATTTTTGTTGACAAATAGAGGGACTGGGGGTTTGATCACACTACCTATTCATGTGAATATACCTATAGTATATGCTAAGGCAATTCCCCTTAACTTATTTTGTGAGAATGGCTACCAACGGTTAAATTCCTTTCATTCTTCCACCTCGCAACATTGTCTCTTCTTCTCATCTCTCTTCTTCACACTGACCATACACTGAAATAGTAAAAGACTTAACCTTTATTTATGCATAGTTTTACCAACTTCTCACACTTCTCGAGAGTCATGGATCAACCGCCTCAAAGGAAAAACCTACAGCTTATGATGCTTTGAAACATCGCACCTAACCAAGGAATGTAGAAACTTAACTCAATGCTTCAAATGTTGAAAATTAGGCCACAAACGCAACACTTGCTACTTAGTTGTAAGAGAGGGCTTGAAGAGTGTTAGTTTATCATTGATATGGTGGTAACAATTTTTAGAGGAAATTAAGAAGAAGAAGAATCAAGAAGAGAGCAAAAAGGAAGAATGAGGAAAAAAACAGTCAAAAGACAAGAATATTTCATTAATTCATTGCTTGCCTCATCCCTTACATTACATATTCTAATATAGATACGTTCAAGCTTCTAGAGATGATTTATTAAAAGTAGATGCTTTCTATTTCTGAAGAAATCTAGACCATTTTTTATAGCAGATAAATTCAAAAAGGAGAGAACTGATTATAACAAATACTGCCATTTCTCTCTCCATTAATCCATATAACATTATGGTAGGTTAGTGGTCCTTCTTTGGTGATGCATTGTCATATTGAGGTCAATTCGTATCATTATTGCGCCCTCGAAATCAACCTTGTCCTCAAGGTCATAAGTTGACGGTAACGGTGTCGAAGTGGTGGAACTAGGACTACGATGGAGTTGCACATTACATGCATGAACTATGCCATAAACAAGGATTCGAATTCCATTTTGTTGCGTGGATCAAAGATTGGGGATTTGCTTCCACCCAAGCCCATAAAAAATATTATGTAACCCTTGTGGCACATTCCCTTGCTCCTTATATGCAATTCAATCCTAACTATATTGATTAGGGCACTGCGATTAGATCTATTTTGAAGAGGACGGAATGGACAGCGGAGAGATTGTCGGGGGTTGTGATTATTCAGGTGGACATGTTGATGTTATTTGTAACACGTTGTAAAAGTTAATAAGAAATAAATAGATTAATTAATTAAATAAGATACGATTAAAAATGGAAATTTTGCAAAAGTTAGAATTTGACCATGGAAGTTATGTCGTTGCGTTCATAGCGAAATTCTGATCAATTTCCATATATAATGTTCTGAAAATGGAGCTCAAACAAAAAGTTGTGCAAGTTTGAAATTTTTGAATTTAAAATAATTCAAATAGAATTCAAATTCAAATAAGTAAATAATTCTCAAATTTGAAAAGTAGCAGTAATTTGACTTAGGGGTTAAGCAATCGTTAAAATTAACACTAAAGGAGTAGTTAAGGAATAAATAAAATAAATCAACGGCAATTAAAAACGTTCCCAAAATAGGACCATGGGTCGACCAACGACCCTGGGTTAGACGACCGTTAGCGGTCGACCAATTAGGTAGGGTTGGTCGATCGGTCCCTGTGTGTGGCGGCTAGGGTTTTTTGCAAACGAATGTACCGAATTTTATTATTTTTAACCGACTTTAATCCGATAGTTTTGGTGCATTCCACCCACTTAAATAAGAGCCTATCCTCCTCACTTTTACTCACAAATTATTTTAGGAACCAAGCGAAGCTCTTTCAGTCTCTCTCTTTAAAGATTCAAAAAAATTCTTTAGGGTTTCAGGTAACAGATTCTAGATGTTTATTATTTATTTCTAATTCTATTCTTCTCCAATCAATAAATTTCTGCATCTAATCTATATCATAATCCCTTGTTGTAATATCAAAAGGGGGAGATCTAAAAGAGATATTGAAGGTGTGACAAATCCAAAATAAGGAAGAGCTAAGGACCTGTTGTGAGTGGAAATCTTAGACTTTCTTATTTTAGTAATTGAGTAGTATAATTTGAATTTGATATATGCCTTGAGAAATTTTAGTTTACGAAAACATTACATTAAAACTTCAAAATTACCCCAAAGTGAAATCTCAATTCTTATGTTGGAATCACAACAGTTTTTATATATTAAAATAATGGAATTTGTGTATATTTTACAATTTCAATGTTTTACATTCTATTCCACTTCTTATCTTTTTCTTTGGATCTGATTAAGGGTTTTAATTAGGAAATGGTGTGTAAGTTACGATTTTGTGACGACCCACCCTTTCGACTCTCAAAAATCGAGACTAATACATCCTCGGTATTCATGAAACGACCCGACTTCCTACGCCCAGGAAGCCGTGTCATTTATAAGAAAGAAAGGGGTGAGAAAGTAGAAAAGATAGAGAAGAAGAAGAAACAACATCAGAATCTCAACAGCAGAACGAATAAAATATAATATATCACATAAGAGAATACATAATATCATATACATCAGAGTTACACAGTTTACACAACACATACTAGACAGTTATAATCACCTGTCTAGTTAATACAACTCAAATACAATACAGAGATACAACATAGAGATACCAACACAAAGATACCAACACAGCGGAAACTATACATATCTATAATCGCTGAAGCCTCCTGCTCCATCGCTCCTCCACAATTCGTCAAAGCTAACCTGAATCCCTTGGCTACCCGTAAAAGTTTGGGTACCCGAGAGTTTAAGAAAAACAGAAATAAACTCCGGGTCAGACATGGGTCTGGTATGAGTAACAGGTTAAAGTTGCTTAACTTTGAAAAGCCTTTGAAAACAAAAGGTATCACGTAAGACTTCCCACACATAAACATGGAAAAGTTTTTACCTTACGCTAACCAAAACTTTGATAGGAAATTCAGTGATATTATAATAGGTCTAGGGTTTTCAAGTAAATAAGAAATAGCCGAAATTGTTACATTCATTAAATTCCAGCATACTAGGTTTACAATCAAAACCGATGGCACTTATTGGATTTTGGATTCCATACAATGGCTGGGCTACCGGGGTATCGCCCGTCACAGTACCTGGCCTAGATCAGCGTACCGAGGAGTACGCCCGCTCCCCTGCAACACAAAGCCGGAACCATCCCTTACTGGATAGTTCCGAATAAAATCACCCCACGGTTGTGTACAGCAACCGCACCACTAAGCCGAAATAAAAAGGGACATCTAGACAGGGATGACCTTACTCTCAAGTGGGTGCGACCCACGAAGCCTTGCTGCACCTCCCCTGTTTTAGCCATTCCTGGTTGATGAGGCTTGAGGCTACGATTACCTTTAGAGAACACATCTCTTAGAATGCTCATCGTCCACCTGACGATGTGCTGAAAGCATTCAATCCATACAAGTTCGTTCCGGGTTCGAACGAAACCGAAGGCATTATCTCGTTACACTCATTTTGGAATCACCCTCAGAGTTAACGACAATAACCCTTGCATTCTGAATCTTCATCTTCACTTGAGATTCACAACCTATCGTTAATTTGGATCGATGTGGTTTTCGGATATCCAAATCTGAAAACCCTATCCCGGTCTCATCAAATCCAAACCGTGTCTTTTAAGGCCAAGTTTTTTTAAAGTTAAAACAATACATTTTAATTCAATTCAATACTTTGAATTCACACAGCATTTAACACAGATAAATATCACACATTTATCACAGATATATCCAATATCACATCACAGAATATCACAACATATCATCCAATAGATACCATCCAATTCAGATATAAACAAGGATTAATAATCACACCATTTATAATTAATTTGAAATGAATTAAATTAATCACTTATCTCTAATTAATTTAAAGTAAATTAAATTAATTACTTCATCATTAAAAATCCTGCTTACATAACCGCTAATTAATTACAAATCAATTAATTATTCATTCTCAAATTCCTTAATTAATCATCTTTGATTAACTGACCATTAATTACATTCAAGTAATTATCCTTCAATTAATTATCACAAATTAATTATCCATTACCAAATACAATAATTAATCTTTAATTACTTCATTTATTAATTAACTATAATTAATTACATTAATCTTCAATTAATTACATTAATTAATTACTCTTTAATCACTTATTATTGATTAATTAGTCTTAATAAATCAATCCTTAATTATATCATTAATTATATAAATGAATGATCCTTAATCACATTTTTAATTAATTATTCTATTTAAATTAATTACGTTAAGTAATTAATCTTTGACTAAACTACATTAATTAATCAGTCTTGATTAATTCCATTCAGTAATTAACTACCCTTAATTACTTCACTTAATAAATTAATTACTCCTTAATTAATTATCTCAATTAATCCCTTGATTAATTTCACAAAGTAATTTAATCCAAATTACTTTCATTATTAAATCATTTCCAATTAATTACACACAGTAATTACCATTAATTACTTTACTAAGTAATTATACTTCATTTATTTTACTAAGTAATTACTTATCAAATCATTCAGTGATTATCTTATATTGATTAAACTTAATTAATTAACTTAAACAACTCAGATTAAACTTAATTAATTACGATGAGTAACTAATTTCTTAATTACTTCCAATAAGTAATTACACTTAAACAATTTTATAAATGATTATTATTAATTAATTTATCTAATTAATTATTAAAATTAATCACATTAATTAATTATTTAATAACCTCAAGTTAATGACCTTTATTAACTATTATCAATTCTTTAATTACTTTTCTAAAGAAATTAACTAAGATTTATCATTATTAATTTACAAATTTATCTAATCTTTAATAACTCATTAATTAATCAAATATTATTTAATTAACTAAGTGTTAACTATAACTTAATTAATCCTAAATTAATTAAATTAATTAATTACTAATCATTAATTAGAAATTAAACCTTATTTAATTAATGATTTTTAATTACCAATTTAATTATCCTAAATTTATTATCTTAAACCCTAAATTAACCAATTTAAACTCTTAATTACTAAATTGATCCAAATCATAAATTAATTGAATTAGTTAATTATTCATTTTAATTAACTTGATGACTACAAGTTATGGGTCTTCATTTATTCAAGAATAACAACATTTTTCTTATTAATGATCAAATTATCATTAACAATGTACTTAAGGACAATTCACTTCCAAATTTACTTTTAAATTTCAAACTATTTTAAACCCTTAAAAGTTGTTACAAATAAATTTAAAATTTAAAACTTTATTATATTTAAAAACTGAGATCCAAACTCCATTTGAACCCAACTAGAATTTGAATTTAACTTAGTTTAATTATCTGTTTACATTTTTAAAAACTTACAGGTTTACAACCTGTAAACGAAATCTACCCGAGCCATCTACAAGTTGACTCGAGCCCAAACCCATATTTCTTCGAGTCCAACACTGGAATCTCTCGAGTTAAACTCGAGTAACTCCTCTGCTCCACAACCTACCCAAACAACTTTCGCCAAAACACACCGTGCACTTGCACGTTGCCCCCAGTCACCTCCGATCATCAGTGATGATCATTCCACATCCAAAACCACTCCACTACCCCAACTCGATCATCAGATCGCCTCCAAGTCGGCTCGAAAATGAATTGGAGCCAACCTGAAACCTGGAAACACAAGAGTATCACCTCCACGAAACCTGTCAACGTGCCGTCCCCACAACTCTGACCATCTGAAAACCTGCAACTCCGGCCTCGACTTCATCTATGACCAAACTTCCATTTCCCAAAAACTTGAAACACTCGATCCATTGTAGAACCCGTAGTGATCGATTCAACATTCCTAGTTAAAACTAGGGTTCCAGAAGAGATTTCACTGCCGCAACTTCAACCCTGAAATTCAACACCATCTAGTATTTTTCCAAGCATCTCCTAAACCCCCTCCATCACCTGGAAGAATCCCGAGCCCTCAAGATACAAAGATCACCAGTAAACCAAATATTTCCCTTTTTGGTTCATCTCATTACTGTGCCTTAATCCCTTAACTAAAAATTATAGTTTTTGTTAAAAAAACATATTTTAAATTTAATAATCAATTTATAATACTGGATTTACAATTTAAAAGGGTTGAGTTTTTGATTTATCTAACATGCCCAGATGTTTATTATATTTCCAGAGGCAACAAGCTTCATTTGTGGCTTACTTAAATTTTTGAACATTTATTCATGTTAAATCAAACAACTTTGATTTGTAAGTTGAATCCTAACAAAACTAGATTAAGTGATAATGTGTTTAATTGGAATTTTGAGCCTGGAAAGGTTAACAGAACAGGGCAGAGTAAATATACACAGCATACACAAAAATAATATTCACATCAGGTTTCATTTATGCAATACATATCAATTTCACGTACTAGCAAGCAACCAACTTTTACTCTGAGTTTTTTTTTTAAGTGAAGTTACTCACCAGACAACAAGAAGCAAAGGAACAGAGAAGCAGTTGTTTCTGTTTTGAACCCTGGCTTCTGTTTTGTTGAATTGAATTGATCTGGATCTTTACATTGCTTACTTGGTTAAATAGAAGATTTGATTAAACTGTTGTTTTGATTACTGAAACTTTGTCTTGTTAAAAACTGGAATGCTAAGTCTTTTGTAGACGAAAATGAGATAAGGAAGGTATAGAAAAGAGTTACAGGATTGTTTATTTTATTTGTACAAGCCTTTATTAATTTTGGTCAGAGATTTTATTTTCTTATGGGGGCTGATATGATCCATTTTTTGTACTTAGAGATAATAGTATTAATGAAGTTGTCCTTTATGTCCACTTATACTTATCCCTTTTGTTTAAATTTCGTATGTACTTAGATAATAGTTTGTATATATTTTTCTTTTTGTCTTGCATTCTTACTTTAGTCTCACTTGATAATATAACTATGTTTCTATTTCTAACCTAACTTCTTATTTCTATTTCTTTTTAAAGCTTAAGTATTAAACATTTACTTTGTTTTACAGCCTTGCAACATATGTTTTTCCCAGAACTTCAAGTGTCTTATGCTTTGAAATATAGATAAGTTTTCTATATTTAACAAGATGTTAGAATTTACCTACTTATTTTTATGTTCCATTCTAACTTAAATTTTTATTGTCTTTTCTTTCCCTATACATATATTTATTGTTTATATTTTTGACTTACATTTTAGAGAAAATAAAACAAAACTATGTATATATATACAATTAAAAACTTATACATATATATATAACAACATATTAAATTTTGAAAATAACACTTCTATTTAAAAATCTATTTATTTTTATATATAGAACAATACATTAATAAATGTTATTTGAAAACAATAATTTGTCAAATTAAATAATTTATAAAAGAGATTATAACTTCCTATTATTATTTAAATGAATTAATATCTCATATTTATTAAACAACATTTTAAAACAACCTTTTATTTATCTTAAACTTATGCTAAGATATAATTTAAATCAATTAAACATTTACCTTAAATAATCTAATCCATACATTTTAAATTAAATCCTAATTTCCAAATTACCACAATATATTAGAATTAGAAAACAAGCTTTATTTATTTATTAGATTCAAACCAAAGATTTCTATTTATAATATATACAAATATATATACATTATAAATAGAAAAAAATTCATTAGCTTTTTAAAAGATAAATTATCAGTTAAATATTTATTCAAATGAAGATTACTAAATCAATTCAAATCTAATTAACAATTATTATCAAATCAATTTAATTTTTAATACAGATTATTAAATTGATATTG